>OY755241.1:15064087-15779898 GCA_963576725.1 Azorinus chamasolen | reverse complement strand
GCTCTATTTATCATAATGGTTTCAAGAAGTGGCTATTTCAGCAGCGTAGAAAGGCGTATTTATGGAGGAAAGGGTTAACTCTCTCAATGAATCAAACTGAGTCTCTGCACTGTTAAAGTCCATTTAGTATATTGAAAGCTTTCAATTTGCTAGAGACTTTTGAATGACAAACAGTGCAGATTCTGATAAGACAGCTCATCCATGAGCCATCTGATCTGAGTCTATAATATTTGTAAATGCCAAGTACACTTGTTTCCCCGCTTCAGATTGTTAAATTCCTGCATTCAAATTGTTAATTTCGTACATTCACAATGTTAAATTTCAATTTGTAGATAATTGTCTTGTATAGATGCCAAGATGCTCAGTATCTAACCTGAATCCAAGCTGTTTGCAAAAGTCAGTGGGGGTCATGCTTAACTCTTTCCTTAACCCATTACCTCATAGGCTATTTTTTTTAGACCTGGCCTCTTTCAATTAATCTACTGAAAAAGAACATTTACTAGATAAAAGGGAAATTTTAGAATTGTGTAGTTTAGAAACCATTGTGATAAATAGAGCATTTGCTCCTATGGAGAAAATGATCTATTTATCACAATGTTTTCAAAACGTGACCTTTACAGTGGTATCAAAAACATCAATATGAGGGAATCGGTTAACACAAACACTTTTTAACTCCTTTGTAAACACAGTAGACCCAGATCAGATATCTCCTGATCAGAGTATGCTTTTTTTGCTTATGAAAAGTCCTGGCAAAAGTGGTGCATTTTCAAAATCTTGCTTAGTTTCCAAGAAATGGCCTGACTCACAGTTTTCCAAGCACAAAAGTCACTAAGAAAATGCTTCTTTAGGTATACTCTTTACACGGTATAGAGCGCTCTGAATTGAGCTGCGCATTTCAAAGTGGTGCCCTCTTAACCCTTTCCTCCACAGGCTATTTTTAGATCCAACCTATTTGAATGAATCTACTGAAAAAAAACATTAAATAAAGAAAAGGAAATTTTTGAATTTTGTAGTTTGAAACCATTGTGATAAATAGAGCATTTGCTCCTATATATAGGAGCAAATGCTCTATTTATCACAATGGTTTCAAGAATAAACTATTACAGAGGCATAGAACTGCTTATTTATGGAGGAAAGGGTTAAGCATAATTTAATGTATGGTTTCCACCATGGGTACAAGAGGAGAGATCAGGGCTATATGATAGGTGTGGTAAAAGGATGTGTTAAGTGCTTGTGTGGCGGCCGTAAAAATTCGCCCCATACTTCATTCTCACTGTTGTTATATTTTCTGGTCATTTGGGATCATAAGTTTTCATGTTATTATTTTGAAATTTGAATACTGCTTAAGCCGGTGCTAGGGGGCGTGAGTAGTGCTGCACTTTTAATTACTACTAATGAACAGATTCAATAAAACCGAGTCTGCAATTTTCTCATTTTGCATTTCTACTTTTGCTTTCAAAGGATCACCCATTTTCAGAATTTAAGATATTCTTATACTAAGGCTGAACCATGGACTGGTGCATTGTCATGTAGTAGCTTGATGCCCCACGCCCCTATATGGGGCATTTAACTGTATAGTGATCCAGAACAGCTGAGAGTATGTACGAGTAACACTGATGTGTTCAAAGACAGGGACTTGAGCCACAATTCCATCTGATTCAAAGAACAGGGCATACATAACCTGCCTGACACTTCTACTCTGCCAAGCATAAACGGGCTTGCCATTATTTTTACCCACCATTTAACTATTTTCTTTTTTGTCAGGCTAAAAAAGTACAGCCATGTCTCATCACCTGTTACAAATTCTATGATACGTATTATCAGGGTCCATGTTTTTTATATTTGACAAGCAGGGTCCAGTGAATAAGTGAGTTATTTGGTGAGCAGGGCTGAAGCTTTTGCTATGCTGACCTTTTGCTCAGCAGTTAAATAAATATGGTATTCAGTGGGCACAAACCTTACGTAAGTTTAGCTTTTCTTTCAGAAAAAACGCTGATGAATTAAGGCCTGATATTTCACCTATCTGCTTGACTTAGCATCTTGCATGAGTATTGCTTTCCAGAGTTCCAGATAAGCTGCGTAAATTCAATCATTTTCAAGAGTAGCTCCTCTATTTCTTCACCTAAACCTATAATGCGACCACTCTTTAGAATCATCTCAAAAAGACAATTCCAAAGAGTGGTCACAGTTTATGGTTTCATGGAGAAATGATGATTTTAGTATCTGGGTCGGCACCTTTATCTGTATGTCTGGCTTTCATATCATCTGTGTCTTTGTCAGACACAGCAGTGAGAGGGTACCCAGAATGAGCTTCATCTTTGGTGCTGATTCCTCCCTTTTTAAAGAGAGATACCCATCAGGCAATAGTACAATATGGATGTGGAATGTCCCCATACAATCAAGTCAGCTTTAATTTCTGATGCGATGATGCCAATTAATCAGTCCATGTATCATACAATACGCCCTCTGCCCTTTGCAAAAGTTGCATCTATATTCAGCTAATTTTTCAGTCAGTATAAAAATACTACATGTATTTCAATGTCAAATAAAAACTTGCTTTTGCACATGAATGTAGTGCCACTTGCTCAGCATCTCATTGCATGTGAATGTAGTGCCACTTGCCCAGCATTTCATTGCATGTGAATATAGCGCCACTTGCTCAGCATCTCATTGCACATGAATGTAGTGCCACTTGTTCAACATTTCATTGCACATGAGTGTAGTACCACTTGCTCAGCATTTCATTGGACATGAGTGTAGTATGTGACTTGCTCAGCATTTCATTGCACATGAACGTAGTGCCACTTGCTCAGCATCTCATTGCATGTGGATGTAGTGCAACTTGTTCAGCATCTCATTGCATGTGAATGTAGTGCCACTTGCTCTGCATTTCATTGCACATGAACGTAGTGCCACTTGCTCAGCATCTCAATGCACATGAATGTAGTGCCACTTGCTCAGCATCTCATTGCACATGAATGTAGTGCCACTTGCTCAGCATCTCATTGCACATGAACGTAGTGCCACTTGCTCAGCATCTCATTGCACGTGAATGTAGTGCCACTTGCTCAGCATCTCAATGCACATGAATGTAGTGCCACTTGTTCAGCATCTCATTGCACATGAAGGTAGTGCCACTTGCTCAGCATTTCATTGCATGTGAATGTAGTGCCACTTGCTCAGCATTTCATTGCATGTGAATGTAGTGCCACTTGCTCATCTGAGTCCAAACTGCATGCAAAGGTCACCATAATTTCGCTACTAGGGTAAAATAAGTAACCCATAAGTGGTATTGGTAAAATTTATGAACAAGTTTCATGCCAGGGGGTTAGCTAGCGATACGCACTTACGCGCGTGGGTAACATCAATTTAAAAACATTATTATGGTCAAAATGGGACAAACATTGACGGCTTAGGGGGTAGACTTCGATAAATGCTCTGTATTGTCATGTAAGCTTTAACCCATTCCCTCTTATTGATGCCTTTTGACGCCTTTGTAAAAGTATTCTTTAGAAACCATTTTTATAAACAAGAGATGTTTGTAAAACATGTATACCCCCCAGTCCCCCTGACCTTTGATCTAGTGACCTCAACTATAGAGGTCATCTAGCGGTCATGACTAATCACCACAGCAACTTTGAAGATCCTAAGCCAAACCACTGATCATTTATTGATCTGAAAACATTTCACATATTAAGGTCATGGTGACCTTGACCTTTGACCTAGTGACCTCAACAACTATAGGGGTCATCTAGTGGTAACGACCAACTAACACAGCAAGTCTGAAGATCCCGACCTAAACCATTGAGCAGTTATTAATTGGAAACCATTTCATCAGTTAAGGTCATGATGACCTTGACCTTTGATCTAGTGACCTCAAAATCAATAGGGGTCATCTAGTTGTCATGACCAACCACCACAGCAAGTTTGAAGATTCTAAGCCAAACCCTTGAGCAGTTATTGATCGCAAAACATTTCACCAGTTAAGGTCATGGTGACCTTGACCTTTGGCCTAGTGACCTCAAAAATAATAGGGGTTATCTATTGGTCATGACCAACCACCACCGCAAGTTTAAAGATCCTAAGCCAAACCCTTGAGCAGTTATTGATCGCAAACCATTTCACCAGTTAAGGTCATGGTGACCTTGACCTTTGACCTAGTGACCTAAAAAACAATAGGGGTCATCCAGTTGTCATGACCAACCACCTAAGCAAATTTGAAGGTCCTAAGCCAAACCCTTGAGCAGTTATTGATCAGAAACCATTTTACCAGTTAAGGTCATGGTGACCTTGACCTTTGACCTAGTGACCTCAAAATAAATAGGGGTCATCCAGTTGTCATGACCAACTACCACAGCAAATTTGAAGGTCCTAAGCCAAACCCTTGAGCAGTTATTGATCAGAAACCATTTTACCAGTTAAGGTAATGGTGACCTTGACCTTTGACCTAATGACCTTAAAATCAATAGGGGTCATCCAGTGGTCATGACCAACTACCACAGCAAGTTTGAATATTCTAAGCTAAATCCTTGAGCAGTTATTGATCGGAAACCATTTAACCATTTATGGTCATGGTGACCTTGACCTTTGACCTAGTGACCTCAAAATCAATAGGGGTCATCTAGTAGTCATGACCAACCACCACAGCAAGTTTGAAGATCCCAAGCCAAACCCTTGAGCAGTTATTGATCAGAAACTATTTCACCATTTAAGGTCACGGTGACCTTGACCTTTGACCTAGTGACCTCAAAAACAATAGAGGTCATCTACTTGTCATGACCAACCACCACAGCAAGTTTGAAGATTCTAGGCCAGGTCGTTTACTAGTTATCATTCGGAAACCATCGATCTACCGACCGACCGACCGACCGACCGACCGACCGACCGACCGACATGTGCAAAGCAATATACCCCCATTTTTTCAAAAGGGGGGTATAATAAAGCATTTGCAAATGCTCTATTTATCACAATAGTTTAAAAACTACACAATTCTTTATGTTCCCGGGGAGCATGCCCTAGCTCGGACCCTATATTGCGTACATTACATATGGTTCCAGCTACTCAGCTGCATGTATAACCTTGATGTCTTTGTACATTAGTGGCGAATCTGTTATTGGATTCAGGTAAGACCAGATGCCCAGATAGGATATATGTAAATTAAAACATTTTCTCAAATAGCTCCATAATTTCTCTACCAAACTGTATGTTGTGACCAATATTTAGAATCGTCTTTAAAAAGTGATCACAATACATTAAACGCCCTCTAAATCAGATGTTAAAATTAGTAAACTTACCAGTGTTTCAGACAAGTGGAAACTAAATGCAGGTTAAAAGTCATGCAGACAGCTCAAAAAAGGAGCTTTCTGCATGACTTTCACCCTGCATTAAGCAACCACCTGCCTAAAAAGGCCTAATTTATTTTTTATTTACCTATTTGCTCCCATGATCCAATATATGGGATGTAGGCAAACAGTGTAGACTGATCAGACGCCGCATAATAAGGCATCTGATCAGAGTCTACACTGTTTATTGATAGGAATTTCAATATAACAAAGCGAAATTGAAAATTTAGACCAGGCACCCCTTAGATAAACAAGAGCTGACCGAAGACAGCACGCTCCACTTTCTTTAGTGCTGAATAGTGTAGTGGTGTCGGCCCGGTGAGATTTTGCTTCTGGGCCGTTGTATCCTTGCAAATAGTTCTTTGAAACAAGAGGGCCAGAATGGCCCTGACATCGCTCACCAGACAATCAGAGGAGAAGATTTTCAAAGTTTTCACTATATGTTTCTATTGAAATCTTAACAATCCCAGGGGCGGTGCCAATTTTGACCCCAGGGACACAATTTATATAACTTTTGTAGAGGACCTGAACATGATGCTGAAAGAATGTAGTGAAAGAATGGATAGAGCATTAGACCACTGGAACTTGTATTCTTTGGATGCTAGAGGCGGATTCTCACACCACTAATGACCTATGCAAACAGTTTGGATCCAGATCTGATATCCAAATTGTTTGTAAATGAGACTGAACTTCTGAAAAACTTAGAAAGAAAGTGTGTAGTGGGATTCTCCCACCACTACTGACCTATGCAAACAGTTTGGATCCAGATCAGGGCCAACATAATGTGGTGCCTGATCTGATATCCGAACTGTTTGTCAATGAGACTGAACTTCTGAAAAACTCAGAAAGAAAGTGTGTAGTTAGGATAACTTGTGAATATGCTGCAGTCAACAATTTAGCAGATTACAAAATTACCCAGCATGCAAAGAGTTAAGCTAAAATTCACAACAGATATGCTCTATATTGATAGCTGTTAGCTTGATGCAGGGCATAGGTATGAAAAAAAGCTTTTAGAGTATTCTGCACTTTGAGAATTATCCACAGTTTTCTTGATTTTAAATGAGTGTGTGTTATTTGTCTAAACACAATTCCTACTCTACTGATCAGGCTAAGGGTGATTATATAAGAACTCCCAGTCTGACTGGTCTCAGCTAAGAGTGATATTAAGGAGAAACCTTTAGTTTGTGATGTAAAGAAGTATGATACACACAGGGCAGGGCCAATTTTAACCCCAGAACTATGATACTTATAAAACTCATAAAGTTATGCTCAGTAAATCTATACACTAAATATCTAAGCTCTGGGACATGTAGTTTCTGACAAGAATATTTTTAAAGTTTTACCTATGCATAACTAGTGATCCCATAGGCTGTTTACGCAGTCAGCTAGAAAAAACTTGCAATCCCTGGGGTGGGACCAATTTTAACCCTAGGGGCATAATTAATATAACTTTTGTAGAAGTCCTAAAGTTGAAGCTATGTGCCAAATATGAAAGCTGAGGACCTTCTAGTTTTATAGGAGATGATGTTCAAAGTTTTTACTATATGTTTCTATTGAAAACTGAAAACCCCTGGGGCAGGGCCAATTTTGACCCCAGGGGTATAATTTATATAACTTTTGTAGAGGACCTACATATGATGCTATGTGCCAAAGATGAAAGCTGAGACCCCTGTAGATTCAGAGCAGAAGAACTTTAAAGGTTCAAATTGTTGACGACGAACGACGGATGACGCACGACGCACGCCGACGGACATCAGGCGATCACAAAAGCTCATCCTGAGCACTTTGTGCTCTGGTGAGCTAAAAATGAATATACTTGATTTGACATGTCTGCTGGTTCCTGTGTGGAGCATAGGCTGAATTTTTGGTTGAAAATGAACTATTTCTGATCTTGACAAGACATTGACAGTGTTTATTTCTTTCCATTTCAGGACTTTTTCCCCATTCGGATGGATATTAAAGAGGCAGTGCTTGGGTCGGCCATGTTGTTTTGGTAGTGTGTTTTTGGACAGTGATTTTATTCAACGGAGGATAGTGGAAAAAGTAGACGGTGATTGTATAATCAAACTATGCTTAATCAAAGGGGAAATGTTCATAGATAAACACAGTATTCAGGGTTAGACCCAAAATTTGTTGTGGTCTAGGCTGCAGGGCCTGAAAGTGACCCATTTTTACATAGATTATATAGGGCGAAATCTGACCGGGCCGACACCTAGTGGAAGTCTAAGTCAGAAAGGGGAGATAACAACAGCAAAATTAATTGTATGGTTAACTGGCCTTGTGAAATGGGTCCCCCTTGTAATAGTTAACATGTATACCAAAGTTGAACCAAATATCTTGGACAATTTCTGAGACATGGACCTGAACATAAAACTTAACCAACAATGAAAATTCTTAGTCAAAAAGGGGCATAACTATGGTTCCCCTTGTGATAGTAAACTTACATACCAAATAATTATGACCCAAATATCTTTGATGGTTTCTCAGAAAAAGGTCCTTAACGAAAAAGTTAACCAACGCCGACTATGACAAGAGGGTCATGACAATAGCTCCACTTTTTTAAAAAGTGGAGCTAAAAATAGACTTATCCAATATATAAACATGGAAGAATCCACTGGGAGCATATGGGTTAAAATTCCTGTAATGTTTGTAATTCAGTATTGAATAGACATGATGGTCTATTACTCTGTGAGACAATGAGTGACATCTTATCAGCATCCTAATGTTTAGACACTCGGACTGTATATTAAAAGGTGAGATGAAAATTGTAGCAGCTCATTATTTCAGCAAGTTTGTATGCTCAATTAACCCATTTGCGTCCAGTGGATTCTTCCATGCTTATATTGGATTAGTCCATTTTTTATCAAAGCGGTGCCTGACCTAAATTTTCAATTTTGTTTTGTATTATATTGAAACTCCTGTCAGCAAACAGTGTAGACTCTGATCAGATGCCACATTATATGGGGTCTGATCAGAGTCTACACTGTTTGCCTACGTCCCATAAATGGGATCCTGGGAGCAAAAATTGGTTAATTCCATGAAAATGATTTGGTTCTAGGTGAAAAGCAGAGTCACTTGGTGTCTTACCAGGATCCAGACTGATTGATACTTAGATCATGTGTTTTTAATCCTTTCCTTCATATTAATATGTTTTCACACATTTGCTCCTGTATACGTAGGAGCCATCTGATCTGGGTCTGTTCTGTTTGCTAATGAAATTGGAAATATCTGTTTCTTTACTTTCTACAATGCCTACAATATTCCACCTTCCAGTCCATGAATATTCAGTAAATACTGAAATTTGGAATAAACGCAGAACAGGGAAAGGGTTAAATACAACAGTGAAATTGTAGATATAATTTATTTAGTGTGCAAAGAGTTAATCCTTAACCTAATGAATATTCATATAGGAAATAATGAAATCATGAATATTCATTAGCTGAATATTAACAGTGGTTTATGAACACAGTTTTTTTTCCATGGAAGAAACTGTAGAATCAGATCTCTGATTCCATAAGCAAACAGAGCAGACCCAGGTAACTCCTGCAGCAACTGTCTGACCTGGGTCTACCTTGTTTGCATAGGCATCAATAAGTATATGTATGGAGGAAAGGGTTTGCATCAGGCAGAGAGTTCAACATCAAGGCTGACATAAATATACGATCATTATGATGCTTATATTGGAGTTATTTAAAACTTTTGAGATCCAACAAGCTTGGCATAAATATATGATCATTATGATGCTTATATACTTGAGTTATTTAAAACTTCTGAGATCCAACAAGCTTGACATAAATATGATGATCATTATGATGCTTACATTAAGGATATATTCAAACTTTTGAGATCAACCAAGCATGACATAAATATAATGATCATTATTGAGCTTACATTTGAGATATTAAAATTTTTGAGATGACTATCAAGCTTGACATAGATATATGATCATTATGATGCTTAAATATGAGATATTTAAAACTTCTGAGATCCAACAAGCTTGACATAAATATAATGATTATTATGATGCTTATGTAACATGGTGAAGAAGTTATGACTCGACTGTGACTCGAACCCATGGCCACTAGCTTACCATGCCAACACTCTACCATCTGAGCTACCAAGCCACACAGAAAAGCCTAGTATCAACTTATTTCACCACCATCTCTTCCACCAGTTTCTTATTATTACAAATTATCTTCATATAATCTTCATATTGGTTATTTACGCCAAATGTAACATGGTGAAAGTTGTGACGTGACTGGGACTCGAACCCAGGGCCTCTGGCTTACCATGCCAACACTCTACCAACTGAGCTACCAAGCAACACAGTAAAGCCTATCAACTTAATTCACCATATTCTCTACCCGGCTATATTTACATTTGAGATATTTAAAACTTCTGAGATCCAACAAACTGCTTACATTTGAGATATTTAAAACTTCTGAGATCCAACAAGTTTGACATAAATATTACTCTAGGTTTCTTTCAGATCAACACTGTTAGATCATAAATTTGAAAAAACAACAACAATGAAACAAACCCATATTTTATACTATTTTGCTGCATGGTGAGCTTGTAACTCTTTACCTTATAGATACCCCCATTTTAACACCTTTACAAACAGAGTAGACCAAGATCAAATGGCTCTACCTGCAGGAGCAATCTGATGAGGGTTTGCTATGTTTACTTATGGCATTCTAAAGGTCGATCAAAGCCAAAATGTATTTTGTTTATGTACATATACATTCCAGGGTTCGAACTTAATTAGCTCTTGAAAACTAGCAAAATGCAAGTGAAGTATGGAAATAGCAAGTTGAAATTTTAAGCACATGAAAAAATATGCGAATACATATTTTGGATTATATAAATGAGCCCTGCAGTGGGGTTTTAAATGCATACAATGCTAACCCTGATTAGATCAGGGCAGCTGCTACAATGAAAACGAAAGTAAGATCTATTTCAAACTCTCCACATTGGATCATCATAATGAATAGATTTGATTCTTGACTTGTAATGATACTTTCTTATAGTCAATGTAGACTGATTCAATCCGACTTGTATAAGTAATACAGCTGTCAATGCATACACAGACATGCTTGTTGGAAATGTCATAACAGGGTGCAAATACATGTACAGTCAAACCTGCCAACAGCGGTCAATCTTCAATAGATTGAAGCTTGCTGTAAGGGCAGGTGGTTGCTTAATCAAGGCTAGGCAATGCAGAAAGTTCATTTGGGAACTTTCTACATTACATTCAACCTACATTAAGCAATTACATGCCTTTACAATATTCCATTAATGTTTAACGAGTGGCCTCAACTGAGAGGGTCTGCTATATTCTCAAAATTGGTTTTGAAATTTATGAATTTTATAAAATTGTCATAAATTGATTATGCCAGCAGAAAATTTGGGTTTTGGTGAAACATTGCAGTGGAGAAAAAATAGTTAAGTTCCAACCCTGATACTATGATGAAAATTTATCTTATCAATATTCATGTTGACATAAATGTGAACTGTGAAGACTATTCTATGTCAACTACAAATGCAACTCATCAACTAAGGAATACTCCTAGTTTCTAGTGGTGCAAAGATTTAACTGTAAACCTGGTACATGTACATTGTGATTCAGCATCACTCCGAAATGTACTGTGCAGTACGTACAAAGTCTCTGGATCACAATATTTTCTTCAATATCAGAGCACTCATTATCATTACTGCAATGAATAAGAACATTTTATTTCCTGTCCTTTGCTACCAGCACTTAACCCTTTCCTCCATAAATAAGCCTTTTTATGCCATTGCAAACAGAGAAGACCCAGATTAAACGGCTCCATTAGAAGCCATCTAATCTGGGTCTGCTCTGTTTGCTTAATATGTTTAATATAGATATGAGTTTACAGTTTCTGCCAAGGCCAACACTTCATGTGTTTATGTGCTATTATAACATTAACCTAACTAATATTCATGATGTCATTAATTTCTTTCATGAATATTCAGAGCCCACGAAAGGGTTAAGAATTGAAAATATTACATGAGACTATATTGAAGGTTTTCTAAACTATTTACATGTTTACAAGGTTGTTTAGATTGTTGCAGCTTAACTCTTTGCACACTAACTTTTCTATTGCAATAATTATATAACTTATAGTATGACAATTGTATCCACATATCACTACTGGTCATAAGTACAGTTGAACTTCCATATCTTGAACATCGAGGGACATGCATACAAATTGCTTTTAGATAATAGAGGTTGAAATCATCCCATTTCTCAAGTTCACAGCTTAATGCAGGTCTAAAGTAATGCTGATCAAAAGCTCCTGTAGGACTGCTCGCAGCATTACTTTAAACCTGCATTAAGATGTCACATGTGATTCTAGATATGTGAACATTATACATTTTAGAACAATTCTGTACAGTGCTCCCTCCCTACAACGGCCCTCTCAATAACGATTCCCTCCTTACAACGCATGTCGCTGTTTCCCAAATAATGCTCCAGAAACAACTTTTTTCCATCGTATTTTCTTTCTGCCTCCATCAAACCCTATGTTGAGACCACTCTTTAGAATCGTCACAAAGTGACGATTCTAAAGAGTGGTCAAAACATAGGGTTTGATAGAGGCATAACAGTTTTGGTAATCGAAATACACCTTATCTGGGAATCTGTAAACAAGCTAATTATGTTTGATTTTCCCTCCCTATAACAACTCCCTCTGAACAAAACATACAATATTCGTACCCCAAAGGTGTCTTTGTAGAGAGTGAGAACTGTATTGTAAATTTTGGAAGGATTGAACTTGTACTTAGAGTTAATCCGAAATTCGAGTTATCGGAGTTCAAGATATAGAAGTTCAACTGTGACTGAATGGATATATCCCTATTAATGTTAAGAGTACAGTAGTACCCATATCACCTTATTGCTGTTTACATACCTTATATAATTTTGATCTTTTCCTCGTCTGTTGTCTTCTCCTCGTTGAGTATGACCTCCTCTGCAATAATCAAACAATGCAGTAAAACCTCTCTATTATGAATGGCCATTAAATTACATCAAGTATTTTATGTTAAAGGCAGGTGGCTGCTTTACAAGTATTTGTTGCTTTACAAGTATTTTGTGTTAAAGGCAGATGGCTGCTTAAAGTAAGGTATAGGTATAGGAGCGTTCTGTTTTACTTTCACATTGTTTTAAGCATTCACTTGCCCTCAATACCAACTTATCAACACTGAATTTAGTGCCCGTTATAGAGAGGTTTTATTATTATATGTAACCTCTAGCATACAGACAAAGTCTCACCCTCGAAACACTCTATTAAATTTGAATAGTAGTCACTTTGAAAGTGTTTAATACTAAAATTATAAAGAAAAACCTGGAAGTATATGAACCAAAGCTGCAGAAAAAGGTGCATATCCAAACACTTAAATTGCCATTTCTCCACAAAACCCTTTTCTGTGAGCACTTTTTAGAACCGTGGTTAGAAAAAAGTTGTCACGGTATAGGGTTTGGTGGAGAAACAACGGAGCCATTCTTTAAAATTTACGCATCTTATCTGTGAACACTTGTGAGATTGCTTGAACAGTGAATAAAACGATACATTAAATTCGTACTAACCCTCAGCCCACTCATTGTGATAGACTCTGAGCAATCAGCTTGGATCCTGATAAGACACCGAGTAACTCGCCTTCTCATCAGGATCCAAGATGTTTAACACTTATTCATTAGTTTTTCAAAAGTACAGTTGAACTTCGATAACTCAAACTTCAAGGGACCATACAAATTAGTTGGAGATAACAGAAGTTCGAGTCATCCGATTTCTAATCTGAACAATTTCTCAGGGTCACAGCTTAATACAGGTCTAAAGTAATGCTGAAAGCTCCTGTATGAGCTTTAAGCATTACTTCAGACCTGTATTAAGCCCTCACATGTGTTTCTAGATATCTGTAGAGATACATTATTTGAGCAATTCTGTATTGTAAGTTTTGGAAGGACTGAACTGAGTAATTGAAAAGTTCGAGTTATCTGAGTTCGAGGTATCAAAGTTCAACAGTAGTTAACAATGCACCAGAGCAGACATTAATGACATTAATTTTACTAGGAGAAGGGTGTTATAAGGACAAATACATCCCCAATACAGTATACTGTGAGTCCCCTCCCCCTTACGCCCTGAAAAAACCCCAGAAACAGTGCCTGATGTTGCGACATGACTTTTTCATTGACACGTACCGGCCTTAATGATCCACTCTAAGTATCCGTTTAGCTCCCTTTCAAGCTGTTGTCGGTGCCGCAACTTGAAAAAGGCTCGGCCGTTTTCTACTCGCTCTCTTTCTTTGGCAAACTCTCTGAAAAACGTCAAAGATTGTGTTATCTAGACACAGATAGTTTAAATCTCATATAAAAACTGTTGGTTATTTTAACGCTTCACCTGAAAGCGATGTCTTTTGACACCTTTTGCAGACAGAGTAGACCCAGATCAGAAAATTCATGATGGGTCTGCTCTGTTTGGTTATGAAATCTACAATACCATAAAATCATGTGCACATAATTTTGCCAAAAAATAGTCATGATATCATTATTCCAATCATGAATATTCAACAGGGAAATGAGTTAAAGCATGATCACGACTTTAAAGGTGTTTCACTGCTCAGAACTTTCTTATAAAATACAGTATGCACAATATATAAACTATTCTTGTTTCTATACAAGATAGCTTATGAAATTGTGATATATGCTATAATATGACATAATATTCAACCAAACACGAAACAGACGACTCAATTATACAGTAAAACCTTGATTATTCGAATTTTCGCTATAGAAGAATTTAGACCCTTTTAGGCAGGTGGCTGCTTATTGCATGGTGAAAGTCATGCAGAAAGCTCCTAGAGGAGCTTTCTGCATGACTTTCACCATGCATTAAGCTGCCACCTGTCTTAAAGATCGATAATAATATATAGTTTAGTGTTCAGATAATCAAAGTTTTACTGTACTAACAAAGTGCTATTTTGTTGCTTTACAAGTATTTTGTGTTAAAGGCAGATGGCTGCTTAAAGTAAGGTGAAAGTAAAACAGAATGCTCCTATAGGAGCGTTCTGTTTTACTTTCTCATTGTTTTAATCATTCACCTGCCCTCAATACCAACTTATCAACACAATTTAGTGCCCGTTATAGAGAGGTTTGATTATTATATGTAACCTCTAGCATACAGACAAAGTCTCACCCTCAAAACACTCTATTAAATTTGAATAGTTGTCACTTTGAAAGTGTTTAATACTAAAATTATAAAAAAAACACCTGGAAGTATATGAACCAAAGCTACAGATAAAGGTGCATATCCAAACACTAAAATTGCCATTTCTCCACAAAACCCTTTTCTGTGAGCACTTTTTAGAACCTTGGTTAGAAAAAAGTTGTCACGGTATAGGGTTTGGTGGAGAAACAACGGAGCCATTCTTTAAAATTTACGCATCTTATCTGTGAACACTTGTGAGATTGCTTGAACAGTGAATAAAACGATACATTAAACTCGTACTAACCCTCAGCCCACTCATTGTGATAGACTCTGAGCAATCAGCTTGGATCCTGATAAGACACCGAGTAACTTGCCGTCTCATCAGGATCCAAGATGTTTAATACTTGTTCATTATTTTTTCAAAAGTATAGTTGAACTTCGATAACTCGAACTTCAAGGGACCATACAAATTAGTTGGAGATAACAGAAGTTCGAGTCATCCGATTTCTAATCTGAACAATTTCTCAGGGTCACAGCTTAATACAGGTCTAAAGTAATGCTGAAAGCTCCTGTATGAGCTTTAAGCATTACTTCAGACCTGTATTAAGCCCTCACATGTGTTTCTAGATATCTGTATAGAGATACATTATTTGAGCAATTCTGTATTGTAAGTTTTGGAAGGACTGAACTTTTTGTTTGAGTTATTGAAAAGTTCGAGTTATCTGAGTTCGAGGTATCGAAGTTCAACAGTAGTTAACAATGCACCAGAGCAGACATTAATTTTACTAGGAGAAGGGTGTTATAAGGACAAATACATCCCCAATACAGTATACTGTGAGTCCCCTCCCCCTTACTCCCTGAAAAAAAACCCAGAAATAATGCCTGATGTTGCTACATGACTTTTTCATTGACACGTACCGGCCTTAATGATCCACTCTAAGTATCTGTTTAGCTCCCTTTCCAGCTGTTGTCGGCACCGCAACTTGAAAAATGCTCGGCGGTTTTCTACTCGCTCTCTTTCTTTGGCAAACTCTCTGAAAAACGTCAAAGATTGTGTTATCTAGACACAGATAGTTTAAATCTCATATAAAAACTGTTGGTTCTTTTAATGCTTCACCTGAAAGCGATGTCTTTTGACACCTTTTGCAGACAGAGTAGACCCAGATCAGAAAATTCATGATGGGTCTGCTCTGTTTGGTTATGAAATCTACAATACCATAAAATCATGTGCACATAATTTTGCCAAAAAATAGTCATGATATCATTATTCCAATCATGAATATTCAACAGGGAAATGAGTTAAAGCATGACCACGACTTTAAAGGTGTTTCACTGCTCAGAACTTTCTTATAAAATACAGTATGCACAATATATAAACTATTCTTGTTTCTATACAAGATAGCTTATGAAATTGTGATATATGCTATAATATGACATAATATTCAAGAAAACACGAAACAGACGACTCAATTATACAGTAAAACCTTGATTATTCGAATTTTCGGTATAGAAGAATTTAGACCCTTTTAGGCAGGTGGCTGCTTAATGCATGGTGAAAGTCATGCAGAAAGCTCCTAGAGGAGCTTTCTGCATGACTTTCACCATGCATTAAGCTGCCACCTGTCTTAAAGATCGATAATAATATGTATTTTAGTGTTCAGATAATCAAAGTTTTACTGTACTAACAAAGTGATATTTTGTTGCTTTACAAGTATTTTGTGTTAAAGGCAGATGGCTACTTAAAGTAAGGTGAAAGTAAAACAGAACGCTCCTATAGGAGCGTTCTGTTTTACTTTCACATTGTTTTAAGCATTCACCTGCTCTCAATACCAACTTATCAACACTGAATTTAGTGCCCGTTATAGAGAGGTTTGATTATTATATGTAACCTCTAGCATACAGACAAAGTTTCACCCTCAAACCACTCTATTAAATTTGAATAGTTGTCACTTTGAAAGTGTTTAATACTAAAATTATAAAAAAAAACACCTGGAAGTATATGAACCAAAGCTACAGATAAAGGTGCATATCCAAACACTAAAATTGCCGTTTCTCCACAAAACACTTTTCTGTGAGCACTTTTTAGAACCTTGGTTAGAAAAAAGTTGTCACGGTATAGGGTTTGGTGGAGAAACAACGGAGCCATTCTTTAAAATTTACGGTGAGATTGCTTGAACAGTGAATAAAATGATACATTAAATTCGTACTAACCCTCAGCCCACTCATTGTGATAGACTCTGAGCAATCAGCTTGGATCCTGATAAGACACCGAGTAACTCGCCTTCTCATCAGGATCCAAGATGTTTAACATTTATTCATTAGTTTTTCAAAAGTACAGTTGAACTTTGATAACTCGAACTTCAAGGGACCATACAAATTAGTTGGAGATAACAGAAGTTCGAGTCATCCGATTTCTAATCTGAACAATTTCTCAGGGTCACAGCTTAATACAGGTCTAAAGTAATGCTGAAAGCTCCTGTATGAGCTTTAAGCATTACTTCAGACCTGTATTAAGCCCTCACATGTGTTTCTAGATATCTGTAGAGATACATTATTTGAGCAATTCTGTATTGTAAGTTTTGGAAGGACTGAACTTTTTGTTTGAGTTATCCCGAAGTTCGAGTTATCTGAGTTCGAGGTATCGAAGTTCAACAGTAGTTAACAATGCACCAGAGCAGACATTAATTTTACTAGGAGAAGTGTGTTATAAGGACAAATACATCCCCAATACAGTATACTGTGAGTCCCCTCCCCCTTATGCCCTGAAAAAAAACCCAGAAACAGTGCCTGATGTTGCTACATGACTTTTTCATTGACACATACCGGCCTTAATGATCGACTCTAAGTATCTGTTTAGCTCCCTTTCCAGCTGTTGTCGGCGCCGCAACTCGAAAAAGGCTCGGCCGTTTTCTACTCGCTCTCTTTCTTTGGCAAACTCTCTGAAAAACGTCAAAGATTGTGTTATCTAGACACAGATAGTTTAAATCTCATATAAAAACTGTTGGTTATTTTAATGCTTCACCTGAAAGCGATGTCTTTAGACACCTTTTGCAGACAGAGTAGACCCAGATCAGAAAATTCATGATGGGTCTGCTCTGTTTGGTTATGAAATCTACAATACCATAAAATCATGTGCACATAATTTTGCCAAAATATAGTCATGATATCATTATTCCAATCATGAATATTCAACAGGGAAATGAGTTAAAGCATGACCACGACTTTAAATGTGTTTCACTGCTCAGAACTTTCTTATAAAATACAGTATGCACAATATATAAACTATTCTTGTTTCTATACAAGATAGCTTATGAAATTGTGATATATGCTATAATATGACATAATATTCAACCAAACACTAAACAGACGACTCAATTATACAGTAAAACCTTGATTATTCAAATTTTCGCTATAGAAGAATTTAGACCCTTTTAGGCAGGTGGCTGCTTAATGCATGATGAAAGTCATGCAGAAAGCTCCTAGAGGAGCTTTCTGCATGACTTTCACCATGCATTAAGCTGCCACCTATCTTAAAGAACGATAATAATATGTAGTTTAGTGTTCAGATAATCGAAGTTTTACTGTACTAACAAAGTGTTATTTTGTTGCTTTACAAGTATTTTGTGTTAAAGGCAGATGGCTGCTTAAAGTAAGGTGAAAGTAAAACAGAACGCTCCTATAGGAGCGTTCTGTTTTGCATTCACATTGTTTTAAGCATTCACCTGCCCTCAATACCAACTTATCAACACAATTTAGTGCCCGTTATAGAGAGGTTTGATTATTATATGTAACCTCTAGCATACAGACAAAGTCTCACCCTCGAAACACTCTATTGAATTTGAATAGTTGTCACTTTGAAAGTGTTTGATACTAAAATTATAAAAAAAACACCTGGAAGTATATGAACCAAAGCTACAGATAAAGGTGCATATCCAAACACTAAAATTGCCATTTCTCCACAAAACCCTTTTCTGTGAGCACTTTTTAGAACCTTGGTTAGAAAAAAATTGTCACGGTATAGGGTTTGGTGGAGAAACAACGGAGCCATTCTTTAAAATTTACGCATCTTATCTGTGAACACTTGTGAGATTGCTTGAACAGTGAATAAAACGATACATTAAACTCGTACTAACCCTCAGCCCACTCATTGTGATAGACTCTGAGCAATCAGCTTGGATCCTGATAAGACACCGAGTAACTCGCCGTCTCATCAGGATCCAAGATGTTTAATACTTGTTCATTAGTTTTTCAAAAGTACAGTTGAACTTCGATAACTCGAACTTCAAGGGACCATACAAATTAGTTGGAGATAACAGAAGTTCGAGTCATCCGATTTCTAATCTGAACAATTTCTCAGGGTCACAGCTTAATACAGGTCTAAAGTAATGCTGAAAGCTCCTGTATGAGCTTTAAGCATTACTTCAGACCTGTATTAAGCCCTCACATGTGTTTCTAGATATCTGTAGAGATACATTCTTTGAGCAATTCTGTATTGTAAGTTTTGGAAGGACTGAACTTTTTGTTTGAGTTATTGAAAAGTTCGAGTTATCTGAGTTCGAGGTATCGAAGTTCAACAGTAGTTAACAATGCACCAGAGCAGACATTAATGGCATTAATTTTACTAGGAGAAGGGTGTTATAAGGACAAATACATCCCCAATTTAATACAGTATACTGTGAGTCCCCTCCCCCTTATGCCCTGAAAAAAACAACAGAAACAGTGCCTGATGTTGCGACATGACTTTTTCATTGACACGTACCGGCCTTAATGATCCACTCTAAGTATCCGTTTGGCTCCCTTTCCAGCTGTTGTTGGCGCCACAACTTGAAAAAGGCTCTGTGGTTTTCTACTCGCTGTCTTTCTTTGGCAAACTCTGAAAAACGTCAAAGATTGCGTTATCTAGACACAGATAGTTTAAATCTCATATAAAAACTGTTGGTTCTTTTAACGCTTCACCTGAAAGCGATGTCTTTTGACACCTTTTGCAGAAAGAGTAGACCCAGATCAGAAAATTCATGATGGGTCTGCTCTGTTTGGTTATGAAATCTACAATACCATAAAATCATGTGCACATAATTTTGCCAAAAAATAGTCATGATATCATTATTCCAATCATGAATATTCAACAGGGAAATGAGTTAAAGCATGACCACGACTTTAAAGGTGTTTCACTGCTCAGAACTTTCTTATAAAATACAGTATGCACAATATATACACTATTCTTGTTTCTATACAAGATAGCTTATGAAATTGTGATATGCTATAATATGACATATTATTCAACCAAACACGAAACAGACGACTCAATTATACAGTAAAACCTTGGTTATTCGAATTTTCGGTATAGATGAATTTAGACCCTTTTAGGCAGGTGGCTGCTTAATGCATGGTGAAAGTCATGCAGAAAGCTCCTAGAGGAGCTTTCTGCATGACTTTCACCATGCATTAAGCTGCCACCTGTCTTAAAGATCGATAATAATATGTAGTTTAGTGTTCGGATAATTGAAGTTTTACTGTACTAACAAAGTGTCGCTAATGCAACCACATGATTTATTCACATAGGATTCAGTAAAAACAGGACAGGTGGTTGCTTAATTGAGGGCAAAAAGTAATGCTATAGGAGCTGTTGTCCTGCTTTAACCCTTTCCTCCATAGGCTATTTTTAAACCCAACCTCTTTGAATGAATCTACCCAAAAGGAGCATGTACTAGAGAAAAGTAAAAAAAAAGTAAAGAATTTTGCAGTTTGAAACCAGTGTGATAGAGCATTTCGAGGGCTTGGTGCAAAACTATTCTAACTCCTTCACTAAAGTGAAGGAGTTAGAATAGTTTTCCACCAAGCCCTCGATTTGCTCACACCGGTTTCAAGGAGTGACTATTACACCAGAGACTTAGAAAGGCGAATTTATGGAGGAAAGGGTTAAGCTGCTATCTACAGTTTTAAAATCCAGAATTTTGAGTTGTCTATATTGAACTATATTCAAATATGTTTGACACCAACTGTTGATCATACAGTAATTAAACATGGTTTAATAATGTTAGATATTTTGACTGTCAAACAAGAATGATTATGTCTTAACAGTGGTTGTCATAGTGCCACTTAACTCATTCTCTCCTACGCTATTTTTAGACCTATCCTTTTTGTATTAATCTGCCGAAAAGGAGCATTAACTAGAGAAAAGGAAAATTTTAGAATTTTGTAGTTTGAAACCTTTGTGATAAATTATAGAGCATTTGCTCCTTAAGGTGCAAATGCTCTATTTACATTGTAATAAATAATATTTATCACAATGATTTCATAAAGTGACTTTTATAGATGTGCAAAAATGTGTCACTAGGGGATTATGTGTTAACCCTTTCTTCCATAAGTATTTATTCAAGAATGTATTACTGCATGAATATTTATGGACTTTTTGCTTGTGGAATAATATAGATCTAATTCTACTTTCTGCCATGGCCAAAAATGCCAAAGACCCATGATGTTATCATAGAGCTTTGAAAATGCCTGTGATATATGCCATTATAAATAGTCATTATGTCATTATTTCTTACATGAATATTCATTAACCCTTTCATCCTCCTGGGACATGCATACACTGTAATTTGCAAATAGTATAGACCCTGATCAGAGGGTTCCTAAAGGAACCCTTTGATCAAGGTCTCTGATGTTTGTCATCAAAATTCACCAGCAAGTCTTGACCCATCATACTGAGTGGACCGTATATAGTTAATTTAACCCTTTCCTCCATAAATACACCTTTCTAGGCCTCTGTAAACATCACCTGGTGAAACTGTTGTGATAAATAGAGCATTTGCTCCTATAGGGGCAAATTCTCTATTTATCACAATGGTTTCAAACCACAAAATTCTAAATTTTTCCTCTTCTCAAGTTAATGCTTCTTTTGGGTAGATTTATTCAAAGTGGTTGGATCTAAAAATAGCCTATGGAGGAATTATTAGACCGTATATAGTTAAACGCTAATGGGCTATTCCACTCTGGTAATTCAGGGTTGAAAGGGTAAAGTAAAGCATTAATACTTTCCCTGTTCTATGTTTATTCCAAATTTCAATACCTACTGAAAAATCATAGACAAGGTAGATATAATGAAATGTGGAAGGTGCAGCGTTGTGGCCATTTTAGAAACTAAAGAAACAGATCTATCAAATTCCATTAGCAAACAGAGCAGACCCTGATCTGGATCTACTCTGTTTGCAAATGCGTGAAAACGTTTATATGAGGAAAAGGGTTAAACCTTTCCCTCATATAAGCATATTTTCACGCATCTACAAACAGAGTAGACCAAGATCAGACGGCTCCTAGAGAAGCCGCCTGATCAGGGTCTACTCTGTTTGCTAATAGAATTTCAAAGATCTGTGTCATTACTTTCTAAAATGGCTACAATTCTCCACCTTCAATATTTCATTATAACCTTTTTGGCCATGAATATTCATGCAGTAGGTATTGAAATTTGAAATAAACACAGAACAAGAAAGGGTTAATGTTGTGTGCAATTTGGAATGAGACTGTTACATCACTAAGACATCCCACGTTCAACACAAAACTGAATGCCAAAGGACTGGTCTTGTTTTGTAAACATGTAACAAAAGAATCAAAATGACATGAATATTTATTAGACTAGCTTTATTATAGTGGCATATGAATGCGGGATTTACCAGTATTTTGTATTGCCTAATAGTAGAAAATGTAGAATCAGACCTATCTAGATACGATAACGTAGCTCTATTCCTAAATAGACGCTAGTCATTATCAGTCTTACAGCTACGATATCGCATCTAGACATATCGGCCTATGATTTCATAAGCAAACACAGGGCGAACACAGATCCTATGGAACCCGACAGGCTGATCTGGGTCTACTCTGTAATTCAAAAGTATGAAAATGCGTTTAAAAGAGGTAAATGGTTAAGAAAATATGTCGTGCACGTGTATGTCCTGTGGATAATATCTATAATCGAAAGTACTAACATCACCCCACCCACTCATTCCCTCGATTCTCCCGCCCAAATTCTGGACGCTGCCACGTACGGTTTTGATCCCATGCAAACTTATAATAGTCATATGGTATTATCAAAATGTTACAGCAGCTTTATAAATTATGACAGTAGATCCTTACCTTACACACTGGCTTTTCTAATGGTTTAACTGTATTCCTTATTTCTATCTGATCAATACGTTTCAACCAACTATAGACCTTTGAGCACACATCCAAATTCAACCTACGTCATTTCGCACCTTTCAATGGGTAACTGTACAATGTCATGTGAGCGAAGTTCCTTTTGACAGCGTTCACGTGTTTCACACTTATTTAGCAAGTTGTTTAAAATATGTGATGCGCTGGAGATATCCATCGGAGAGAAGTTTAGTGGTATCGAGGGAGAAGTTTTGGTCCTGACTTTGTATCCCCCCATTACATTCTATATATATTAAAACAGCCCTCTCAGCTCAAAACAGGGAGAAGTCAGCATGGTCAGAGGGACATTTTCTCCGAAATCGCCTTCCTGCTTGAGCCTTGAATTCTTGCAAATGTAAATATGTAGGCTACTGGTGTTTCTATCCGCCCCTCTGTAAGCCGTCCTAACCGTAGTTCTGTATGTACATACGAGTACATACATGCATGCATACATACATGCATACATGCATTCATGTAGTTCATGTAGTTTCGAGGCCAGATGCATCTGTGTTGCATAAGCTTTGCAGCTTCTTCGGCCCATTTGCATTTGTTCTCTTCAGTTGAATTTTATACACCGGTTCCAGTAATGTCCTTTATTGTTCACTTCACTTGCATGAATACCAGTTCTGTTCATTTCATATTTTAAAATATCTACACTGTCCGCTAACTACTAGTGAACATTGGTTTTCACATTCGTTTCATATGTACACATACTACCCACCGTTCCATATAGTTCTGTTCTGTTTTATTGACTTTAATCAATCTCGACTCTTCACTTAAATGGGTAATAGCACTCGGCATCGAACTTGTTAGCTTTATTAGTGGCCCCCAGTGCCCATTCAGCTTTGATTTAAATATGTTCAGTGTGGGTGCCTGAACAACACTGTTAGGGAGAGAGTTCCAGAGGTCTATTACCCTATGGCTAAAAGTACCATTTCTCTGTTCAGTTCTAGCCCTTGGCTTACCGAGTTTGATACCATTACCCTTTGTTCTACTACCATCCTTTACTAATAGCAGGGTGGCAGACGTATTTTCCAAACCTTTCAGAAGTTTAAATGCCTGAATTACATCTGCTCTGTCCCTCATGTACCCCAGGGTCGGAATGCCGAGTTGCTTTAACCTCTCACTGTAGCTTAAACCTCTCACACTTATGAGCATTCTAGTGGCTCTTCTCTGAACATTTTCAAGAGCAATAATATACTTTTTGTAATGTGGGGTCCATATTACTGATGCATATTCAAGATGCGGCCTTACTAGTGCCTTATACAAGTGGAGGAACACATCCTTAGAGACATATGTAAAAGTTTTAGCTATCAAACATAGAATGCAGTTTGCTTTCTTTATTTTTGTGTAAATGTGATCATTGAATTTCAACTGGTTATCAAATAATACTCCTAGGTCTTTTTCTGAGTTTACTCTTTCAATCCTATCCACTCTATTGTCATCAGTTTTCATGAAGAATTCACTGGCATATGTTTTACCTATGTGCATAGACTTACACTTCCTTGTATTGAAAATCATTTGCCATTTGTCTGACCAGTGACATCCATCAAATAAAATATTTTGTAATTTTTCCTCATCATTAATGCTCTCATTTATCGAATACTGCTTTGTATCATCTGCAAATAATTTGATTATGCAATCCACTGCATCTGGTAGATCGTTAATGTAAATAAGAAACAATAGCGGACCCAATACGTTACCCTGGGGGAACCCCACTAGTAACTCTTTGCCATGATTACTTCGAACCCCCAATGCTTACTCTCTGCCATCTACTATCAAGGAAGTTTTTCAACCACTTATAACTTTTCCCTTTTATTCCCATGCTCTTCACTTTTTCCAAGAGTCTTTTGTGTGGTACTTTATCGAAGGCTGCTTTAAAATCTAAATATATTATATTAATGTCTTTATTCTCATCTATTGCTCTTGACCATTCCTCAATACACTCTAATAACTGGGTTACACAAGATCTATGTTTCCTAAAGCCATGTTGGTATAAAGATAATAGATTATACCTTTCCAAAAAGTCCATTATTTTATTCCTTATGACCTTCTCTAGAATCCTACAGCATATATGTCTATCTCTGTGTACTGCCAACCCCTCTCTCGAGTGTTATAGGCAGGAAAAGGTGCACGTCGGAACTGTTAGTAGCAAAAGGTGATAGGGATAAGAACCTGGTAATGAGTATTTTCAGGTCAGTGAGAGACATGAACAAGGTTCAAGTCATAGATAAAATATTAGCATATAAATTAGTGAGATGTGAAAAGGAATAAAAGTAAAAACACTAGTATGTAACTAATACTGCATCCTCACAACAGCCAGTCTGAATTGGCCAAGGTCAGACAGGGTTGCGATGTTACAGGGAAGCTGGTTCCAAAGGGTAATACAATGGGGAAAGAATGAGAATTTGCGGTAGTCCGATGTAACCTGTAATTGTCTAAGTGAGAGAAGGGGTGCATTTGTCTAGTTGATCTAAGTGATTTTGCAATGTAAGGTGGAAGACTGGTGGATACTAAGTTATGGTAAATCTTAAAGAACATAATAAAGCGGAAGTCAAGTCTACGGTGTTCGAGAGATCGCCAGCCAAGATCTATCTGCATGGCAGTTACTGATGACAATGGAGAATAATCACGTTTTACCCACCGTATTTTGCTCGCCTCTGGACCATTTCAACTTTATTAAAATTTGCTTTGTGTATAGGGATGCCAAACTGTTGAGGCATATTCCAACTGGGGCCGGACCAAGGATTTGTATGCAAGTTGTTTTACGTTCTCATTTTTGTAGTGATATTTCTTTTAATGAATCCTAAGGTTTTGTTTGCATTTGATGTTATTCTTGTGATGTGTGTATTGAAACTTAAGTCTGTAGATAGATCTAGGCCAAGATATTTTGCATTAGGGACGGATGCTAAAGCTTGGCCATGCAGAAAATACTTGTTTTTTATCACGTTTTTGATTTTAGTAATATGGAATACTTGACACTTAGAGAGGTTAAACTCCATGTCCTACTCCTTCTCCCAGATCTGCATGTTATTGAGATCTTCCTGTAATGATTGGGAGTCGGAGGGGGGTCAATGGTGATGTAGACCGCTGTGTCATCATCAAAGAGTCGAATTTGATATCTAGAGACTGAGGAAGGAAGCTCATTGATATAAATAAGGAACCAGAGAGGACCAAGGATAGAGCCTTGAGGAACACCAGAATTTACAGAGACTTTGTTGGAGTGGACATCATCCATCACAACAGTTTGAGTTCTGCCAATTAAGAATGAACGTATCCAGTTTAAGATTTGTGGAGAGACACCGTTATTTTGAAGAGTATAGAGTAGTTTAAGATGGTTTACTTTGTCAAAAGCTTTATTGAAGTAACACTTGTCGGTCTATAATTTCCTACACTCTTTTTTACCTGCCTTAAATATTGTACTAACATTCGCATTTTTCCATTCGTTTGGGAGCTTACCTTCTTCAATTGATTTTGTAAATATCCTATGCAAAGGTTTCACTATTGCATGTTTACTTTCGTATATGACCTTAGGATGGAAACCATCTGGTCCTTGAGTTTTATTTGGATTTATCTGTTGTATCACTTTTAAAACTGTTTCTTCCGTTAGTATCAATTTGGACAGTTCCGTATCCGTTTTATCCGCCACCTTCGGAACTATAGGGCTCTCATCTGTGAATATTGATACAAAATGAGTATTAAAGACCTCCGCTATTGCCCCGTCTTCTTGTAATACTGCCCCATTTATTTCTATTACATCAACTCCGGAGGGACTCCTAGTTTTAGTTCTAACATATTTCCAGAATTTGTTTAGATTTCCCCCTATATATTCTCAGCAATATTGTTTTCATATTTATATTTAGGTTTCCTCAAATGAGAGCTAACTCTGTTTCTAGCTACTTTGTACTCATTATAAGTCAGATGGTTTCTACAGTGCAAATATTTCACCCATTTCGAACGTTTGTTTTTTATTGCCGACCTGGTTTCACTGTCCACATACGGGTTCTTATGCCTTATAGAGTTATTACTTAATGGTATATTTTGCTCTATAATAATGGAAAGTTGCTCTGCAAAGAACTCCCAAGCCATTTGAACCCCCCATGTCGTCCAGTACATCCCATCCTATATTCTTGATTTGACCAGACAGTGACTCATAGTCACCTCTATTATACTGATACTTAGGCGCAACATTTTTTCTGCAATTTGATTTGATTGTCAGTTCACATTCTAAAACAACATGGTCGCTTTTGCCTATCCCGGGTCTGTAATTGATTTCATCAACCATATTTTCTTCTTTAGTAAAAAAATTAGATCCAGTAATGGTGGTTTATTACCTTCTCTAAACCTAGTGAATTCCTTAACATGTTGGTATAAGTACAGACCTTTCAATCCTTCTAAAAACTTAAATTCCATTTGGTCAGTTCCCTTTATGGTTGACTATAAATTCCAGTCAATATCTTTAAAGTTAAAATCCCCTACTATCATTATCCCTAAGTGCTTAGATTCAACAGCTTCCCTAAGTAGCTGCAATAATTTTTCATTATTGACGTTATCGCTATTTGGACTTCTGTATATACATCCTATCAACATACTTTCATTTTCTGACATTCTAATCTCAGTCCAGACCGATTCTTTGAAATCACAATCAAAAACAGTAGCACTAGCTCTTATTTCTTTATTAACATATAGCACTACCTCTCTTCCTTGGCTTTCTGCATTTTTATACATATTGAAATTTCGAATCTTATACATTTCTTCCATATTACATGGGTTTCTATTATTTTTCGAAAATATTTCTGTGACTGCCAGAATATCCGATTTCGTTTCCTCTGCTATTTTTTCTAATTCCATGATTTTGTTACCGGTTAAGCAGTCAGCATTTGTATAAATTACCTTAATATTATCCTTACAATTCCGTGTTATACACCCATCCTGTATTATATTTCGTCTATCTTTGCTTGTAAAACCTTTACCGGTATTTACAACATTAAACCACTTAATGGTCACAGTTAGCGGTCACCGTCCCTATTTGGGGTCTCAGTTCATTGCTACTTGACTCACCTGCTGAACAAGTGTCCACAGGAATACCCACTATCACCGTCTGATCCTGTATTGAACTTGCTTCAAGCAATGTTTTATTGTCATATGGGTCCAACATTTCCTGGGACAAATGAGTAATCTCACCTATGTTCCCAGAACATTGACGCAAGTTTGCATCACTTGTGGTTTCCAAGTTACATTTATCTTGCTTTTCGTCTGTGACCCCTGATACAACCTTGCTTTCCCTTCTTTTCTTTCGTACACTTCTTTGCTCTGCTGTCATGTCTCTGGCCATTATGACTCCCTTGTATAAGTTAGCCACTTTGTTTTTCCTTAGAATTTTCTAACATGTACTTCCTTTGTTTGTGGTCTAGCAACACTATTTTAAGGGGTCTTACTTTGCCTTTCAACTTTTTTCCTAGTCTGTAATGCGTTAATTCTGGAGAGTTTCTACACCAAGATCTGCTGCTATTGAACGGATTGCGTTTTCATCCTCCTGTTTATTTCTAAGACCTTCATCATGTAGACCCTCTGGTAATTTGAACATCATTACATTCAACCCTCTCCTCCTTCTGTCATCCATTTCCGTACTTCTCTCATCAACCACTATTTTTATTCTATCGTCTATCCCGATCAGTATCTCTGATATAGTCCTTGCCATTTTCTCATTAATACTACTTTCAGTTTCTATATCTGTTTTATGAATTCTATCCTCTATTTCTTTAAATCGTGCCTCGTTATGACTATTCATTATAGTTATTTTTCTATCGATATTATCTAAAGTCGGCATTGTTGTTCTGCACCATTTACACTGATACTGATAATCAGGGATATCGCCTGCCTGAAGTAGGCTAAAGGCTGCCAGTGTCATCCCAGTGCATTTAACACAAAATTTCATTGTACAGTTTCCACATACCACACTTCTTTCATTCAGTGGTTGATCACACTTCGCACAAATATTACCCAAAATCAGGGCTTAAAATTCTTTTTGTCTTTGCCTCATATTCTGCACTCATGCCAAACAGCCTTCTCTCAGCTCCCATTTGACCATTAGGTCTACACCTCATTGGCGTACTGTGGGTGAAATCATTTCCCGAAGCCATATTCCTCCTTATTTTTTTATTTTTCCCTATCACAATTATATCATTTATTACCCTTATTGATAAATCACACTGAACGAGATTATGTTAAATACTTATCTAACCCTATTGGCTCAGATTACTGTAATACACGTCTACATGTCCTATACCTTATTAAAAATATTCCTGCACCCCAACGATGTGTTCCTCTCTGTATCTCAAAAACCGTTTAATTTACAAAAGAAAACAATGGTACAACAGTTTGTCATTCACTGTTACATTTACATTTTATGTTTACGTAACCCTCACTGTTGACTATAATTGTCATTAAATTAAATTAAATTTACTTGTCCTTATCTGCCCTAATCCGTTATTTATATGAATTATTTAGTTACAATCTTTCACCAGGCTTTCCTAATAACCCTTCACACTCTGCCTCTATGTTCTTCCCTTACTGTCGCTCAGAATAACAACCCTGTCATATCTAGGCTCTAACTCCTTACCCAGTTCTTTTCTCAAGAACTCCTCTATCTCTTTTATTTGCAGACAGTCCATGCAGTACAGGAGAGACCGAAGCTTATTACTTGATACTTATGTCTAAAAAATTTTTTTCTAAATGTACAACTCTCTGAAATTCTCCCTAGTATTTTATACAAACCCTATGAATGAACAAGAAAGAACAAAAAGTAAGGATTCCAGGACTGGAGAAGATGCTTACTGCAGGGTACGTCAGATCGTCACTCCTGACAGCAGCTATACCTTCTGGGGCAGGCAATTTTACAACCCTCACATATTAAACCCGTTATTAGTCCACACTAAAAGCAGATTATATCCCCCCTTTTGCAAAAATAGAGAATGACCGTAAATTGACTTCCGTACCTGAAAAAATGAACAATAACGAAGAACAGCTGTCTGAAGATAAAAAATTCCTGATTTTTTTTTTACAAATTTACACTATCCTTATTACTCTTTTCCTATTGAATTTCGGGTAGGTTTCTATAATTTATAGAACCAAAATTTGGTTAATTCCGGCTAACTGGTGATAGACACGATGCAAACTAAATTTGAATATAGTATATTTATTAAATATTTACTAAGTTATTATTATTCCCACACTATCAGTACCATTGACACCTTTACAATTTATATTTATCCCGAACCAACAATTTAGTCTACATTTTATGTACGAAGAAAAGTTCGAATTTTGAATGGCGGTTCTAAATGACCATGCTCTGTGCTTTCCCCTAAAGTTTCAATTTCCACTTGGTCCGATAAATTCCGAGTAGTATTCTCTAAAACGGTCTGCCATCCCTTGAACGGTATTAAAGTTAATCTTTTGCACAATTATTTTCCAACAAAAGCCCTGTTTCTCCAACGATGTTAGTGGATTTTCTTTAATATTTCATCTCCCCCAAAAATTTCAACCATCTTCACCAAAACCGGAATCGGAAATGTATACATGCATACATGCATGCATGCATGCATACATACATACATACATACATACATACATACATACATACATACATACATACATACATACATACATGTATGACCACTCTAGCTTCCATTACACCACGATTGTATCATTAACACAATTTACAATACATTTTTTATGGAATATAGTTATTAGTATGTGTTCAATTGCCTGAATAGAATGATGATGTACGATCAAGCTAATTACAATCAAAGGTAAACTTGATGACTGCATCCATTTAGATGTTTGCTTTTGCCTTTGTGAAATGCAGAGAGAGACACAGAGAGAGAGAGAGAGAGAGAGAGAGAGAGAGAGAGAGAGAGAGAGACAGAGACAGAGACAGACAGACAGACAGACAGAGACAGACGGACAGACAGAGACATAGAGAGACAGAGAGAGAGAGAAAGAGACAGGCAGACAGAGAGACAGACAGACAGAGACAGACAGAGACAGACAGACAGTGACAGAGAGAGATACAAAAAAAGAGAGAGACTAAGACAGAGAGAGACAAAGAGAGAGAAAGAGAGAGAAAGAGCGAGAGAGACACACACACACGCACCCCCCCCCCCCCCCCCCCATTTTACTGATCAGTATTTTTTCTCATTACTAATTCCGACTATAATGAGTTTTCAATAGTCTGAACGGACTAAAACCTACCAGGATGTTACCATGAAATGGTTTCAACATTACATAGCTTTTATATTTTCATGGAGTTTAATGTTACGCTGTAAATGCCAGTCACTATTTTGCAATCACTAGTTGGAATCTTCCCTTCGAGACGATCACAACATATGGTTACGAGGAGAAATGACGGTTTTAATATTTGAATACGCAATATAATTTGTTGCTCTGGTATTCTGTTCTTAACCCATTACCTCATAGGCTATTTTTTAATCCAACCTCTTTTAATAAATCTACCGATAAGGAGCATTAACAAGAGAAAAAAGTTTTTTTTTTAGAATTTTTTAGTTTGAAACGATTGTGATAAATAGTGCATTAAATTTTGCTCCTGTAGGAGTAGATGCTCTATTTATCCTAAATGGTTTCACAAAGAGACTTTTACAGTGGCGTAGAAAGGCGTATTTATGGAGGAAAGGAATAATTTCGCCGAATTTGCATAATTGCTTAAGAATTTGTATCTACGTGATCTGGTATTATCTTAGTGCTAAATAATATTATAAGAAAACAACTGTTTGTATCTATCTTAAAAATGAGAAACTTTGATTGCCAAAGAAACCAACGGAAGGCACATGCCATTCACCAGAATTTGTCGTAAAATAAATAATTTGTACCAGACGCACTCAAATCGATATTCAAAAGTAAAACATACGCGTAAACTACGACAACTTTATCACACTACAACAAACACGTCTACTATAACACGGTATGTACATCATACAAGTCAACTATAACACAGTACAACATACACGTCAACTATAACACAGTACAACATACACGTCAACTATAACACAGTACAACATACAAGTCAACTATGACACACGTCAACTATAACACTGTACAACATACACGTCAACTATAACACACGTCAACTATAACACTGTACAACATTGACGTCAACTGTAACAAAGTACAACATACACGACAACTATAACACTGTACAACATACACGTCAACTATAACACTGTACAACATACACGTCAACTATAACACTGTACAACATGCACGTCAACTATAACACAGTACATCATACACGTCAACTATAATACAGTACAACATACACATCATCTTTAACACAGAACAACATACACGTCAACTATAACACTTTACAACATACACGTCAACTATAACATTTTACAACATACACGTCAACTATAACACTGTACAACATACACGTCAACTATAACACAATACATCATACACGTCAACTATAACACTGTACAGCATACACGTCAACTATAACACACGTCAACTATAACACTGTACAACATACACGTCAACTATAACACTGTACAACATACACGTCAACTATAAAACAGTACAACATACACGTCAACTATAACACATTACAACATAGACATCAAATATAACACAGCACAATATAGACATCAACTATAACACACGTTAACTATTACACAGTACAACATACATGTCAACTATAACACAGTACAACATACACGTGAACTATAACACACGTCAACTATAACACTGTACAACATACACGTCAACTAAAACAAAGTACAACTTATTATACCTCAATTCCATTTACAATGTTAATTTCCCATAGGCCACCGTGACATAGAAATACTGTCAGGCCCAGCGGGAAACAATTACTGTCGGAAAAATACTGTCTCCTGCTGCCATAGGAACGGAACATCTAGATCAGTGAGCGCTTATTAAATTGTGTACGTGACGTCATCCGATTACGTCTTCTATTAGCGTCATTTAACGCTTGCAATTTGATCAACAAACGTCATTACGGCAACTGATTTGTTTTTGTTTATATATCTGAGAAATATCGCGTTATTCGACTATTTCGGAGGAGACTCTGTCAAGATTGGACAGTGAAAAGGGCTCCGCCCGTACTTATAACGTGTCATAAATAGAAATGTGAAGCTATTCCGCGATTTTTAAGCACCGAGTAGCTCTATAACTTTTGTTTAAGACTGTTTATTGTTATCATTGAATAAATATTTTTGCTGACGAAATTGATTGTGCTGTTCGGTATAATAAAATAAATATCACATCCTTTGGAGAGAGAAAGCACGTAATGTCCACCCTCGGTATGGTAATGACCACCTCAGTAACGCCTCGGTGGACATAACCAACCTCGGGTAAACAGTACGTGCTGTCTCTCTCCATAGGATGTAATATTTATATAATACACGTCAACTATAACACAGTACAACATACACGCCAACTATAACACAGCACAGCATACACGTCAACCATTACACAATACAACATACACGTCAACTATAACACAGTACAACATACACGTCAACTATAACACAGTTCAACATACACGTCAACTATAACACAAGTAAACTATAAGACTGCACAACATACACGTCAACTATAACACAGTACAACATACACATAATCTATAACACAGTACAACATACACGTCAACTATGACACAGTACAACATACACGTCAACTATAACACAGTACAACATACACATCATCTATAACATTGCACAACATACACGTCAACTATAACACAGTACAACATACACATCATCTATAACACAGTACAACATACACGTCAAATATAACACTTACACGTCAACTATAACACAGTAAATATACTACTATAACAATACAACATGCAACAGTTACACGTCAATTATAACACAGTACAACATACACGTCAACTATAACACAGCACAGCATACACGTCAACCATTACACAATACAACTGAACATACACGTCAGCTATAACACAGTACAACATACACGTCAATTATAACACAGTTCAACATACACGTCAACTATAACACAAGTAAACTATAACACTGCACAACATACACGTCAACTATAACACAGTGCAACATACACATCATCTATAACACAGTACAACATACACGTCAACTACAACACTTACACGTCAATTATAACACAGTACATATACTACTATAACAATACAACATGCAACAGTTACACGTCAATTATAACACAGTACAACATACACGTCAACTATAAAACAATACAACATACACGTCAACTATAACACAGTACAACAAACACGTCAACTATAACACAGTACAGCATGCACGTCAACTATAACACAGTACAACATACACGTCAACCATTACACAATACAACATACACGTCAACTATAACACAGTACATCATGCACGTGAACCATTACACAATACAACATAAACGTCAACTATAACACAGTACAGCATACACGTCAACTATAACACAGTACAGCATACACGTCAACTATAACACAATACAACATACACGTCAACTATAACACAGTACAACATACACGTCAACTATAACACAGTACAACATACACGTCAACTATAACACTGTACAACATACACGTCATTTATAGCACAGTACAACATAAACATCATCTATAACACAGTACAACATACACGTCAACTATAACACAGTACAACATATACATCAACTATAACTCTGTACAACATACACGTCAACTATAACACAGTACAACATAAATATAATCTATAACACAATACAACATACACGTCAACTATAACACAGTACATATACTACTATAACAATACAACATGCAACACTTACACGTCAACTATAACACAGTACAACATACACGTCAACTATAACACAGTACAACATACACGTCAACTATAACACAGTACAACATGCACGTCAACTATAACACAGTGCAACATGGACACCAACTATAGCATAGTACAACGAACGTTGTAGTTATTTTAGATGCTAAAGAAACAGATCATTCAAATTCCATTCTCAAACAGAACAAACCCTGATCAGACGGCTCCTATAGGACTTTCTCTGTTTGCAGATGCGTGAAAACACGTTTATATGAAGGAAATGTTCTATTAATACAAATAAGCTATCAAGCGAATATGAAGAGAATCTCAACTCTATAAATATTACATTGCTCAATGCGTCATGCAAGCTGAATTCAACCACAACTGATATACTTTTAGACGGATTTTAACAAAATCTCATTTGTATGCAGAATAGTCAATGCTTAATTTTGATTAAGAACCATTTTCAGTTGGGCCATTTTCAGTTCCTACACCAGTGTTGCAGAAAATTGGTTTTCGGATATTTCCAGAGAGAAATTACCGATCAGGATCTACGTGTTTGATACTCATCAACACAAATATTCTAACATACACAATACAGTCAGTGCACATACAGTAACCAGGTATGTGTCAGAAATCAGGCAGCTGATCTCATACTATACCATGGTAAATGGTATTGCCAACCTAATTCAGAACCTTTGTCAATGGCAATGTCAATATCATTCAAAGCCATTGTCAATGGAAGTGTCAAGCTCGTTCAAAGGTATTGTCAATGGTATGTTCAACCTCATTCAGAACCATTGTCATTGGCACTGTCAACCATCAATGGTATTTTCAACCTTATTCAGAATCATTGTCAGTGGTATTGGCAACCTCATTCAGACCCATTGTCTATGATATTGTCAATCTCATTCAGAAGCATTGTCAGATCCTATACTCTACCACGCTAAATGGTATTGTCAGCCTAATTCAGAACCATTGTCAATGACAATGTCAAACTCATTCAGAACCATTGTCAATAGAAGTGTCAAGCTCATTTAAATGTATTGCCAATGGTATGTTCAACCTATATCAGAACCATTGTCATTGGTATTGTCAACCTCATTTAGAATTATTGCCAATGGTGAGAATCGTTGTCAGTAGTATTGTCAACCTCATTCAGAACCATTGTCAATGATATTGTCAATCTCATTCAGAATCATTATCAACAATATGTTTATTCAATACGTGGCAGTTATAAAATATTGGATATTGCCGATTTTATGCTTCAACGTGTATACTGGTGGAAATATAGGCTACCGTAAGTACAATTTCGCTAATAATACGACAAAAATAGCTTTAATTCTTGATTTAATCAAAGCGTTGCAGACGCTGCGGTATTCTTTGAACGGGAACAATGTTTTGAAATTCAAATTCCTGATAGTTGCCATAAAGTAGCGAGTCTAGAAGAGAAAGTGTTAAATCTAACACTCTTTCTTGTGAGTGATTCAGTTGCAGCTGCTAGTTCGGCCGTTTTCGCTATGCATATGAAACTGACCACTCGGAGTTACTTTCGAAGTTAAAAGGTGTGATTGTAAACATTAATTCTAAAAATGGGTGATCCTTCGAAAACAAAAGTAGAAATGCAAAAAGAGAAAATTGCAGACTCGATTTTATTGAGTCTGTTCATGAGTAGTAATCAAAAGTGCAACACTACTCACGCCCCCTAGCACCGGCTTAAGCATTTTTCAATTTTCAAAACTAATAACATCAAAAAAGGCATTTTTATTGACATTACTACCCGGAGATGTACGCGGCATGCAACGATCTTTACAGGTTGCTATACAAATACAGTAAAAGCCTTCTAATGCGACCACCTAAAAGAAGTATAATTCTGGGTGGTAGAGGCAGTGATAGCTTAATGCAGGGCAAAAATTCGCCGAAAGCTCCCAGATGAGCTTTCTGCAATACTTTTGTCCTGCACAAAACAACCAACTGTTTATAAAAATACTCATGTTTATTCATTAAGTGATCGCATTAATTAGAGGGGTTCTACTGTATTGCCAATTGGCTTATTTCAGCATGGAAACTAGTCGGAAATAATACCCATACAGACGAGTCTGCCCTTGCAAACAATACCACGATTTTATTATGATCTGCAAAATATAAAGATTCGTACTAAAACATAAATATCGTATATCAATATACAAATATCGTATTTTCTCCACCAAACTCTATGTTGTGACCACGAGTGGTTACATCATAGGGTTTGATGGAGAAATAAAGTATTATTCTTTAACATGTTTAATTTACGCGTCTTATCTGGACCTCTGTACACGTTCTGGGAAAGAAAGAAATGAATCTAGGTTATTTTCTATAATGGCAAAAACTGTAGAAATAAAATATATATTATACCATAAGTAAATAGAACAGACCCTTTCAGTGTTGAAATCCGTACTCTGAAATAATGAATTATCATTGTCGGTCTTTAACCCTTTCCCTGGTTAATATTTATGTGAGAAAGAATTACATCATGGATATCTATTAGCTGAACTGTAATCGTAGCATACGTACACATGAAAATTGTATTGGTGTCTTCATAAGCTGTAGAGTCAGGTCTATTGGTTTTTCATAAGCAAACATAGCAGACCCTGATGAGACGACTCCTCTGATCTGGGTCTACTCTGTTTGAAATGCGTGAAAATGCGTTTATATGAAGAAAAGGGTTAAGTCAGGTGACAGCTAAATGCGATGATAAAGTCCCCGGAGCTACAGATAACGAGGCGTACCCAGATACTAAAATCGTCATTTCTCCACCAAACCCTATACTGTGACCACACTTTTATACCGTCTCGAATAGACTAAAGAGTGGTCACAGTATAGGGTTTGGTGGAAATGTTTAAATATCTGGGGCTCTGATTCCTATGAATACCAAGTAAGCTTAACCCTGTCCCTGTTCTGTGTTTATTCCAAATTTCGATGCCTACTAAATGTTCATGGGGAAGATAGTTATAACGGAATATGGAAGGTGTAACATAGTAGCCGTTTTAGAAACTAAAGAAAGAAATATATCAAAATCAACTATCAACAGAGCAGACCCTGATCTGAGTCTGCTCTGTAAATGCGTGAAAGCACGTTTAGACATGAAGGAAAGGGTTAATATACCATTCCCTTAACGCTTTTCACGACATTGCAAACTGAGTAGATCCAGATCTTTTGACAGAGGTCTGCTCTGTTTGCTCATGGCATGTTATCGATCTTATTCTGCACCATTTTGTAAAAGCAATGTACAATATCAAAATTATGTTAATGCATGTTCATGAACTGACCACTTCACGCATAAATGTTCTTTGGGAAAGGGATAAAATACCAAATTCACCCCTTAAGAAATAATGACAATATGTGATGTGCGGTGGTCTAGTGGTAACACGCTTGACTACCAATCCGGAGGTCCGGGGTTCAAAAAAATCCCAGTCCTTCCCTGAAATTTCAGAGACGGTTTTCAGTGTCTCCCACCGGCATCTCCTCTCCACCCAGGGGTTACATTGAGTACCCATGAGGTTCATTAGCCGGTACTGTGGCTGCACGACTGCTCAATATTGTAGGCGAATGTCTTATCAGGGTCTACTCTGTTTGCAAATAAGTGAAAACACGTTTATATGAGGGAAAGAGTGAACTGGCAAAGGCGTTGGGAGTAAGGGGTTAACAATGGGTGTTTTTTACCTATATAAAACTATATAATCCAATCTTTATCATTTATAAGCAAAGAGAGCATTTCCTGACCAGACTTCTCCTACATTGACCTTATGATCAAAGTCCACTCTGTTTTCCAATTGGTTAACCCTTTCCCTGTTCTGTGTTTATTTCAAATTTTAATACCCAGTGTTTATTCCTGGAAAAAAAAGTTTTTATAATGAAATGTTGAAGGTGGAACATTGTAGCCATTTCAGAAGGCACAGAAATAGATCTATCAAATTCTATTAGCAAACAGAGCAGACACTGATCAGACGGCTCCTCTAGGAGCCGTCTGATCTGGGTCTACTCTGTTTGCAAATGCGTGAAAACACGTTTATATGAGGGAAAGGGTTAAAACGTGTAGAATTAAACAGTCAACAGCATGAGTGTTCGAATACTGCCTACAGGGTCTATGTTTTGTCTAGTGACAACAAATCACAAACGAAATAATCCTATAATAGCACGGTTTGCTTATCGTTGGGTATATCACGTGACCTTATACCATATCTGGTAGAGGACATGTACATACTGAAAGAGCGGGAACAGAGATGTGTACATATGTGTGTAACGTGTTGCATTGCGCAGGTTACAGTTCTTCTTTGGAAGGTGGAACGAGCAAAGGCGTAAAGAAATGGAACTAAGGTAAGGTCATGTTCTTTTCTGTTTAATTGTTTTATCTAACTCTATATGTTTGCATGGCAAGAGAAAGAGGGGTATATATTTAATTTAAGTTGAGATCGTTGTCAAGGTATGCAACCTACCTGTCTTGTAACAGTAACATCGACCAGACCGAAAGAAGCCTGACCCACTGGTTATAATTGAAACGAACACAAGCATGTCAGAATATTCCATTGGTCAAATTCAGTTAATAAGAGAAAGGTCTGTAGTAGTCAATGGATATCATCTGAATATTGAGCGTCCGCCTGCGGTACGGAAGGTCGTGGGTTCGATCCCCGGCAGCGACAGACTAAAAGTCGTTAAAAGTTGTACTAGTAGCTCCCTTGTCTGCGTTCGACATTAAAAGGTGTAGTTCTAGGACTGGTCGGCCCTGTGTCAGGATAATGTGACTGGGTGGGATGCCCTTGCCATGTGCCGGCGGCAGGGGTATTTCAGTGAGGCAGCACTATTATTACTTGTCTCATGCGGGTGCCGTCTGCATATAACTGAAATACTGTTGGTCGGACGTTAAACCCAACTCACTCACTCACTCATCTGAATATTTAGCAACAGGGTCAATGCTAGTGACAGATTTGTAATTACAGTAAAACCTCTCTACAACATCCACTAAATTACATAAAGTATTTTGTGTTAAAGGCAGGTGGCTGCTTAAAACAAGGTAAAAGTAAAACAGAACACTCCTATATTTAGTGATTTAGACAACCTACAACACTGGTCAGATAAATGGCTCTTACGCTTTAATGCGGATAAATGTAAATGTTTACATCTCGGTAGAGACAACCAGAACCACAGTTATAATATGGGTGATACAAATATCCAAAATTCTTCGCTAGAAAAGGACCTAGGAGTTACTTTTGATGACGAACTGCGATTTGATGAACACATAGCACTGAAAATAAAAAAGGCAAATCAGGCTGTAGGCATGATAAAAAGAACCTTTACTTGTTTGGACCCTGACATTTTCATACCTCTATACAAGAGTTTTGTAAGACCACATCTCGAATATGCTTGTGTGATCTGGAAACCTATGTTCAAGAAGGATATACTATCTATCGAGAACGTGCAACGTCGTGCAACTAAGTTAGTAACAGGTCTTAAAGACCATTCCTATGAAGATAGACTTAGAATCTTAGGTCTCCCAACACTAGTGTACAGACGTAACAGAGCAGACATGATTCAGCTTTTTAAGATATTGAATAGTTATGAGAGTGTCAATCTGAGTAACATTGAATTAGCAACAAACACAAATAGAGGTCACACATTCAAACTTCGAAAGAAATTCTGCAAAACAAGTCAAAGTCAAAACAGATTTACATATCGAGTAGTCAACAACTGGAACTCCTTATCGGACAATACAGTCTCATCAGAATCAGTAAACATGTTCAAAAGTTCTCTAAATGCGGACTGGAAGAACAAAGAAGAGAAATTCTCCTATCAATAGACATACATGTAACTTTCCATTCACGCAAAGGCGCGCGTGAAACAACCACAGATGTATATACCTATGAAATTGGGCCAACACGAGCAAGACTCACTTACGGCCAGCTAGATCAAGGTAAATCAAGGTAAATCAAGGTAAATCTATAGGAGCGTTCTGTTTTACTTTCACCTTGCTTTAAGCGGTCACCTGCCCTGAATACCAACTATTTATAACACAATTTAGTGGCCGTTACAGAAAGGTTTTACTGTACATTAACAAACAGGTTGGTATCTCAATAGGATTCAAACTGTTTGGTGCTGATTGCATTTCTTTGCACCATTTACTTCATGAATATTCATGAAAGAAATAATGATGTCATGAATATCAAATAGGACCGTTTTCAAAATAAATATAACTCATGGAATAATGTAGATTCAGACTTATATTATTCTGTATTTTTAGCAAAAAGAGCAGACGCTGATCAGACGGCTCCTATAGGAGCCATCTGATCTTGGTCTACACAGTTCGCAAAGGCATAGAAAGGTGTACTTACAGAGTAAAGGGTTAAGAGAAATGGAATAACGTGAAAGTTTAGTGGTTTTAGCAGAAGACATTATTTACAGTCTGTGTTACAGATGACAATCACTTAATTAGCATTCAAAGAGTAACAATTTACCTCTTGAATAATTATTCAAGAATCTAATTTTTGTTTTCATATTATACATTGAATATATAGTCATTTACTGCATTGTGGAATACAAGCAAATTAATTTTTGTTCCATATCAAAAATAAACCTTGACCCTTAGAGTGTGGGACACAAGTCACTTCATGTCCTTTGCAAACAGTGTAGATCCAGATGAGAGGACTCCTAGAGGAGCCCTCTCACCAGGGTCTGCATTGTTTGTCATGTTACACTTTTCTTTATATAAATTCCTAAATATTCATAAGTTTGACCTGTTTGAATTTTTGAATAGTCCATTTGAAAATTCAGTGTTGTAAGGGTTACTATCCGTTCTATATAGTTTAACCCTTTCCTCCATAAGTATGCCTTTCTATGCCTCTGTAATAACCACTTCTTGAAACCATTGTGATAAATGGAGCATATATATGGGAGCAAGTGTTCTATTTATCACAATGGTTTCATACTACAAAATTTTTCAATTTTACTTTTCTCTAGTAAATGCTCCTTTTAGGTAGATTTATTCAAAGGGTTTGGGTCTAAAACTAGCCTATACTATTGGAGGAAAGGGTTAAGAAGATGGGGCAGATCCTGATCAAACATCTCTGATAGGAACTATCGAGTCTGGGTCTACTCCATTTGAAAAAGCATGAAATGATCGATGTATCCATTAGGTAAATGGTTAAGCTACTCAGACTAAACATAATATCTTTCCCAGTTCAGTATTTTATAGGTAAATGGTTAAGCTACTCAGACTAAACATTATATCTTTCCCAGTTCAGTATTTCATTTTCAGCTTAACCCGTTTGCTCCCACGATCCCATATATGGGACAATAGGCAAACAGTATAGACTGTGATCAGACGCTGCATAATGTGACATCTGATCAGAGGCTTCACTGTTTGCAGCAATTGCTGATAGGAATTTCAATATAAAACAAAAGGAAATTGAAAATTTAGGCCAGACACCCCTTAGATAAAAAAAAATGGACTAATCCACTATATAAACATGGAAGAATCCACTGCGAGCAAATGGGTTAGAATATTCATGAACAAAATTGTTACATTAAAATGGTTGGAAGATGGAACATTGTAGTCAATTTAGAAACTAAAGAACGGATCCATCAAATTCCATTAGCAAAAAGACCAGGGTCCATGCTTATAAAACTTTTAGTTGAGTCTGAGTTTGTTCTCAAGTTTTTGATTGAAATCAAAAGCTTGAGAACTCAAATTTGACTAATCAAAGGCTTGAGACGGCTCCTGGGTCTACTCTGTTTGCAAGTGCATGAAAATGTGTTTATATAGGCTAGGATTTGAACCGACTCTTTCACTGCCAATGATCACCGATGCAAATACATTTAGTTTGGATCCAGATGAGACACATAATAATTTGGCTTCTCAAAGGATCTAAACTGGTTGTTACTGTGACTGCATTTTTTTTACAACACTGCAGTATAACGAAAATAATGAAAATAGTAGCAGACAACAGTTTCTAGATAACAAAATTTGGCAGCGAAAGAGTTAACCCTTTACTCCATTTCTATGCCTCAGTAAACAGAGTAGACTCATCTCAGACGGCTCCTATAGGAACTGTCTTACCAGGACCTGCACTCTTTGCTTATGAAATAATATAAATCTGATTCTAACGCTAATTTCTGCTGTTACCAAAATTATTTACATGTGTTCATGTTTCATTTATAAAGATAAACTAATTAATTATTCATTATGTCATTATTTCATACCTGAATATTCATGAAGTTTAAAATGAATTTTATCCTACAGTAAAGAAGTGTCATCTTCAGAAACTGTTTACATTGTCAAATTATTTAACCCTTTCCCTGTTCTGTGTTTATTCCAAATTTCAATACCTACTCAATATTCATGGACAAAATAGTTAAAAGGAAATATGGAAGATGGAATGTTGTAGCCATTTTAAAATCTATCAAATTCCAATAGCAAACAGAGCAGACCCTGATCAGACGGCTCCTAAAAGAGCCGTCTGATCTGGGTCCACTGTTTGCAAATGCATGAAAGTGTGCTTATATGATGGAAAGGCTTAAGAAACTACTAGCCCAATGTCATTTGGCAAGAATCCTGACCAACTTACACGGCATCTGAGATTAAAGCTATCTGCCAAAGATATGTTTAGCAAGATAATGGTAAATACAATTAGAGGTTTATAATAATAACTGATTTTTTTCTGTTGTAGAGAGAGCCTGGCATGAATGTAACATATGCATTGGGAAAGTGTTAAGGATGCAGCCCTAGGGACCACAACATGCAGCTGGTTCATCATTGTTGAGTACTAGTATGCAGGGAATATAGCAGCCATGTCCATAAACTATTGTACAGATATCTACTGAACTCTGGAAAGGGCAGATGTAGACCTAGGCATTGACAATTAACAAAATAAAGGTATTTTTAACTCTTTATAGCTGTGAGGTGTATTGTTTGAGCTGCCATCAACAGAAACCATTTCCATACAGCATAACATTTTTTTCTGAATTGATGCCAAGTTAACCCTTTCCTCCATAAATTCGACTTTCTACGCCTCTGTAGACGTCATATTTTGAAACCATTGTGATAAATACAGCATTTGCTCCATAAGAGCAAATGCTCTATTTATCACAATTGTTTCTAAACTACACAATTCATACATTTTCCTTTTCCCTAGTAAATGCTCCTTTTCAGTATATTCAAAGAGGTTGGGTCTAAAATGTCTGAAAATAGAGTAGACCCAGATCAGAGCCGTCTGACCAGGATCTGCTCTATTTGCTAATGGAATTTGATAGGACTGTTTTTTTAGTTTCTAAAATGGCTAAATATGTTCCACCTTCCATATTTAATTATTGTCTATAAATATACAGGTATTGAATTGACTAAATATGGAACAGGGAGAGGGTACTAAGCAAAGAATTGGGCCTCTTCTTCATGGTGGCATTAGAGTGGTTTTACTGCATATTCAGTTTATGCTCAGTGACTCAGCCCACTCCTAACCTGGAAAACAAAATACTTGGATAACTCGAACTTCAAGGGACCACACAAATTAGTTCAAGATAACAGAAGTTTGAGTCATCCGATTTCTAATCTGGACAATTTTTCAAGACCACAGCTTGCTTTCAGCATTACTTTAGATCTGTATTAAGCTGTCACATGACATTGTGTTTCTAGATATCTGTAGCGATAGATTGTAAGTTTTGAAAGGACTGGACTTTTTGCTCAAGTTATCCCGAAGTTCGAGTTATCTGAGTTTGAGATATCGAAGTTCAACTGTACATACTGTCTGTCTTATGTTTCAGGGAGTCATGCTATGGTCCATTGTACGTCCTGATGTAAAGGAGTAATTGATCTCCCTTGTCCAGGAGGGCACAGCAAATGAATATAGAAGACTATGAAAGATTGCTGTCTACATCTTGAGAAATGCATAGTGTCCTTGTTCAGAGATTTTAAAGGACTTGTGTCTACACCTTGACAAATGCCTAAAGTGAACTGTAAAACAGAAATGAATGTTTGGTGCTTTACAGGGTTTCTGTAAACAAGTCGTATCAAATGTTTGTATTCTTTGCATATTGTAAGGAATGAATTGAATTGAATTGAAGTGTCTACACAGTGAGAAATCAATCTTATCATTGTCCCAGTGTCAATTTATGCCTTGTTCAAGCATATAAAAGTGATTGGATGTATAAAGCTAAAGATAACATGCTTTTTGCCTGCCTTCTGATATGTATGCATATATTGCTCCAATATACAGGAGGAATTGTATGTGACAGTGTGAAGCTTCAGATACAAGGGATTGTATGTGGGAAGCTATAGAAGATTGTTGTGTACTGTCTGATGTACATGTGTTTATGTACAGAAGGAATTGGATGTGTATAGCTAAAAGATATTCGAGTACAGGCTTTTTGCCTGCCTTTTGATATGCGCAAGTGTTCAGTGCTCCAGTATGCAGAAGGAATTGGATGTGTGAAGTTAAAAACACAAGATGTTTGCCTACCATCTGATGTGTAGTATTGTATAATTTCCAAAATGAATTGTAATGAAAAGCAAGAGTAAAAGAAGGGTAAAAGTCTTCAATACATGATAATAATACTAATTCAGTTATGTAGCTTTTGTATAGTCCAGCAAGATTCACCTGACGTTGCTGACCTCTATTATCATAATTTCCCACTACGCTTTGTTTCTATATTTAACTTCGATAGTGACTAAGTCTCCGTGAATTATTTATACAAGAACTAGTGCATATGGTATATCCAGGTATACCAGATTAAATACCATTCACCATTGACAAATGTATCGCCAAGAAATGTGCCTCAGATGGGTTATATCGTGTCTCCCGTGCATTTTATTATATACGATGTACTGGCGAGCATTGACATATACTGCGTCATCTTGCTTTAATTTATTCTTGCATAAAGGTCAACATCAGGTGAATCTTGTTTGACTATAATAGAATGGCCTATATTGAGTTGTATGAGTGTTACCACTGTTTATAGCAGTAGAATAGTGTTAATCCTTTACTCCATGAATATTCATGTAAGAAATAATGACATCATAAATGTTAAATAGGTTGTTTTTTAGAAAAGCACATAGGCAGAAGAATTTTTCACTTTGGCAGAAACTGTAGAATTGTAACTATATTATATCATAAGGAAACGGAGTATTCAGAGATTAGGCAACTTCTACAGGAGCCGTCTGATGTGTGTCTACTCTGTTTGCAAAGGCGTAAAAATGCGTATTTATGGAGTAAAGGGTTATTTAAGGGAGGGGAAGATTGTTGTGATTTCAAACAATTAGGATCCAGAGGAGAAACTCAGAGAACATTGTTATTTGATGTATTATGGTTAATACAGAAGCAGAGGTCCAGATAAGATGCATAAATTTAGAAGAATAGCTCCACCAAACACAATACAGTCTTGTACTGTGACCATTAGGGTTTGGTGGAGAAATGACGATTTTAGTATTTGAGTATGTATCCATATCTGTAGCTCTGCATAAGCATGCTTAACCTTTAGCCTGCTATGGGCGGATGAGTAAAATACCTATGCAAACAGTTTGGATCCAGATGAGATGCAGAGTAACTCGGCATCTCATCAGGATCCAAACTTTTTGACACCCTGATAGCATTTTGATATAGAAAAATTGATTATTGCTTGAATTTTGAAAATGTATAAGGTGAACAATTCTGTAATATAATTTGCTCAGCAGGCTAAAGGTTAAGGTGAATCCGTGACTGCCTCAGCAAACAGTTTGGAACCAAATTACTTCTCATTAGGATCTCAACTTATTCTTTCCTAGGCTATTTTTAGACCCAACCTTTTTTAATCAATCTACCTATAAGGAGCATTAACTAGAGAAAAGGAATTTTAAGAATTTTGTAGTTTGAAACCATTGTGATAAATATAGCATTTGCTCCTATAGGAGCAAATGCTCTATTTATCACAATGTTTTCACAATGTGAATTTTATAGAGGCACAAAAATGCTTCACTATGGGGTAATGTGTTAACCCTTACAATGCCAAATTTTCAAAAATTCAAATAGGTCAAGCTTATAGTGAATATTATGCCTAGGTCACACATTCACGGATTTGACACCTGATTCACTATAGATGCTATCTGGCATCATTAGTGACAATCTGTAATAGTCAATAGCTTTCTGTATAAAATTTTAGCCATTATAGTCATACGCAGTAGTACTTGTATATACTGTTGCTTTCCGTATTTTAGCCGTAGTCATACGTAGTAGTACCACTTGGACCACGGATCAAATAACTATGACAAACAGTGCAGATCCTTTAGGAGCGCTCTCATCTGAGTCTACATGGTTTGCAAAGGACATTAGTGACTCGTGCTTCAAAGGCTGAAACTTGTGAGATGATTCTGAATGACAAACAGTGTGTACCCTGGTCACCTGGCTCCGCTAGAAGCCCTCTGATCTTGATTTACACTGTTTGTTAATACGGTTTGATATCTCGAACTCCAAGGGACCATACACATTTATATAATTTCTGCATAACGGATGTTAAACATTGCACCAGTGTCAAATACAGTAGAACCTCCCTATAGCAACCATGTAATGAATGATCATGTGCATTCTTAGCCTCATAGGCTATTTTTAGATACTACCACTTTGAATAAATCTACCGAAAAGGAGCATTTACTAGAGAAAAGTAAAAATTTTAAATGTTGTAGTTTGAAACCATTGTGATAGAGCATTTGCTCCTATACGAGCAAATGCTTTATCACAATGGTTTCATAAAGTGACTTTTACAGAGGCACCAAAAGTAATCAATATGAGGAAATTAGTTAAAAAAACACAAGTAATGCATAAAGCTCCCCTGGGAACTCCTACAAACTTCCATCCTGTTTTAATTCTTTACTCCATAGATATCTATGTAAGAAATGATGCCATCTTGAATATTAATTAGACTTATATTTATACGGGCACATGGGCACAGGAATGTTTTGCCATAGTAAAAACTGTAGAATCATATCTATATTATTTCATTAATTGGTCTGATTTTAGTCTGCCCTGTTTACAAAGGCACAGAAAAGCATATCTACGGAATAAAGGGTGAAGCAACCACCTGTCTGAAAGGTCTGGAATATGAATTCATTTGAGTGGTTGCTGTGGAAAGGTGTTATTGTAGATACTGATAGAATGTGCGATAAATCTTGTATACATCAATAATGACAGATTTGTTTTTTGTTATATAGAAATGAAGTCTTTGTGTAAAGTTAGATTGATTGTTAGAATTGAAATTGACTTAAAATGTAGGTACAGTTTTTCTCATATAGTAAAACCTCTTTAAATATGAATTCTAGTAGAGAAGAATTTAGATACTCTTAGGGAAGTGGCTGCTCAATGCAGGGTGAAAGTCATGCTAGAGGAGCTTTCTGTATGACTTTCACCCTGCAGTAAGTCTCCAAAAGTCTCTTTCACCCTTAGTAAGTCTCCAAAACTGATACTTGTACTAAATTGAACATCCGGTTTAGAGGAGTTCTACTATACACTGTAGAGTTCTTTTTTTGTCATGTCGATTTTTTAGGACAATATTTCCAGCAAGTCTTTCATGTGACTGTGATAAAAGTTCAAATGATATTGTTGAAATAATTACCACAATACATGTATTGTAGTGAACATTTGTGCATAAAGTTTAGACATAATAATTTATTTATATACTTTTATCCCCCAAACGAAAAATCAGGGGACATATTGTGTTTACTCCATTCCCACTTCTTATACCATATTGTTCTTTCTTTCGATTCTTCTTTTTCTTATACTTCTGTTTTGAACTTATCCAACACATGTCTTGGTAAATAATAGTCCGATCCTAACAAAACTTCACATGATCACTGCTGGTTATGTGCAGATGTGCATTCAACTTTTGGTTTTGTAAAATGTTGCTGTGGTTACCGAATGGTCGCATGCATTGACTCTGAATGTGCTGAAAATTGGTATGATTTGGAACTTAGGTCACCCAACTCAATTGTAGGTGTTTCAAAAGAGTTGGTTATCATGGTAAAAGAGAGGTGGCCTCTGATTGGTTGAAATTAAGATATTATTAGATTTTGCCGAAAATTGGTTAGTAGGGGTCATTATATGGGTACTCTAAACTTAGTGGCAGGTGTTTCAATATTGTTCGTTGCCATGGTAACATTCTGATGTCCTGTGATTGGTGAACAGTTAGATAAATTGCTCATCAATGCCTTTTGTCCATTTCGTTAGGGGGGCCTGGGGGCGCATTCTGTAACACATTCCTTTACAATTAGATCTTGTTCTGTTTTAGTACAAACAAAATAGGAATTGCCAAGTAACTCGGCATCTTGTCAAGATTCAAACTGTTTGACACACAGTTTTGAAAGAGAAATGGAAGGAAAATCAACTTTAACAACAAAAGCAGACAGAGTGAGGGCATGTTTGGTTATTGCATACAGAACATTGCCTATAACAAAAATATATTGGTAGCTTGTCTGTTTCATCAAGGAAACGCACAGTCTGCAAGTGTCTTCACTAGCAATAGTCTTGTAAACTTTATGCCTTTGTCCATCAAACATCACACACTGTCCACCATCATTTCTGTTTACACTTTTGCAAACAAGGTAGACACAGATCAGACATCTCCTATGAGCTTAACCCTGTCCTATAATTATGTATTCTTAATTTCAGTACCTACTGAATATTCATGGACAAAATAGTTATAATCAAATAGAAGGTGGAACATTGTAGCCGTTTTAGAAAGTGAAGAAACAGAACTATCACTTTCTATTAGCGAACAGAGCAGATTCTGATCAGACAGCTCCTATAGGAGCTGTCTGATCTGGGTCTACACTATTTGCAAAGGCTCAGAAAAGTGTATTTATTGAGGGTTAAACCATCTGATAAGGATCTGCTCTGTTTGTATACAGACTAATATACAGCGTACTGTTAGATCCAAGTTTACTAATATCATTAGTTCTTAAATTAATATTCATGAAGTCAAAAAGTGTAAGAAAGCTTAAATATTGGAAAATTCAAATTTTATTTTAGAGTTAACAAACCCATCAGGACTGGTATGCAAAACTCCCAAATTATTTATTATACTTTTGCAGTGGCAAACTTTGGGAATCTAAGCCGTGTTGCAATATGATAATTTAGTAAGATCTATCATGTGATTTAGGTCACTTTTGAATTAGAGAACATTGGGAATTTAAAGTGCCAAAATGTCTCATATGTGTGTTTATTGTATGCATGTAAATTATGCACTTGGCTTAGAGACCACCCAAAGGCAAAGTAGGTTCACTGTTTGAAGTTGTAAGATGTTACCCCGTGTCTAACTATCTTCTGCAGTGAGATTTTGGCAATAGACATGATTCTTTTGACTTTGAATCATGGGAAGCAATGAATTAAGTCGCAAGTTTTGATTATTTTGTGACTTATAAATGCCAAAGAGCTAAAAATTAAAAACACATGTATGCCTAACCAACGTCCAAGGGTTTTGAAGTGAATGAAATATACATGTAAAAGTAGTCACAGAAGACGAAAATCTTTGCAATTTTGAATTAAAAAAGAATGTGTGTTTCACACAAAATACGGACAGTGTTGCTTATGTTTGATGGGCTGATCTCTTGAAAATAGCAAGTTTGCAACCATTCTGTCGTATCTGCTTCACCTGCAAGTCATGTTCGTAATTGTGCAAAATAAAAGTTTACCGATTAAACCCTTTGAATGCGGGAAATGAGTACAGCGTCATTTGCAGACAGTGCAGACCTAGGTCAGAATGCTCCTAAAGAGCTCTCTCTCTCTGATTGGAGTCAACACTGTTAGTCATTCAAATACTCCTCGCAAAGTTTAACCTTTCTACCAATAAGTGATTATGGACCATTCTGTATTGAAAATTCAGCATTGAAGCGTTATCCCATTCCCTCATATTGACACCTTTTGACGCCTCTGTAAAAGCCACTTTTTGCTTTTATGGAGCAAATGCTCTTTTTATCACAATGGTTTCAAAACTATGCAATTCTGACATTTTTTCTTTTCTCTAGTAAATGCTCCTTTTCGGTAGATTTATTCAAAGAGGTTGGATCTAAAAATAGCCTGTGACTGAATGGATTAACCCGTACAATACAGGAAACGAGTCTTTAATCCTTTCCTTTTTTGACGACCCTGTAAAAGTCACTGTGAAACATTGTAATAGGAGCAAATGCTCTATTTATCACAATGGTTTCAAACTACAGACTTCTAAAGTTTTCCGTTTCTCTAGTTCATGTTCCTTTTCGGTAGATTTATTCAAAGAGGTTGTATCTAAAAATATCCTATGAGATAAAGGGTTGGTGAGCCCGTTTATCAGGGTTAGCACTGTTTATGTTACACTTTTAAACCCTTTACTCCATGAATAATTATGTAGAAAATGACATAATGAATATTAATTCAATTGTAATAGTTTTACATAGACACAGAAACTTACGGCCATGGTAGAAACGGTAGACTCATGTCTATATTATATCATCAGCAAATAGAGCAGACCTTGATCAGACGGCTCCTATTTTAAGGAGCCATCTGATCTGGATCTACTGTGTTTGCAAAGGCTTAGAAAGGCCTATTCTTGGAGTAACAGGTTAAATGAATCCAATGGAGTAATATATAGTGTGTAAATACTGATCATACTTCTTCTTCTTAAGCAGGTTGATATGGTTCAGCACTATTTGTCAAATATTAACCTTTCCCTGCTCTATATTCATGAATGAAGTCATGCCATCATGAATATTTATTAGAAATGGCATATGAACACAGGATTTTTTGACTCAGGCAGAATCTGTAGAATCTGATATATATTATACCATAGGCAAACAGACCAGACCCTGGTCAGATGGCTCCTATAGGAACCGTCTGATCAGTTTCTACTCTGTTTGCAAATATATGGAAAGCATTTATATGAAGGAAAGATTAAGGGTATTCATTTCGTTCGTACTTATATAGGGGCAAATTGTCATGACACCCCATGTTGAAATGACTTGACATAAATGTTCACTACATCGAGCTGACTTATCTAGCACAGAATTCAGCTTAACTCTTTACACCATGAATATTCATACAAGAAATAATGACATCATAAATATTAATTAGATTAATTGTGATAATAGCACTTGGACACAGGAATGTTTGACAATGACAAACTGAAAAAGCATATCTATATTATTTCATAAGCAAACAGCAAAACCTGATCAGAAGCTCCTACAGGAGCCATCTGATATAGGTCTACTCTATTTTCAAAGGAGTAGAAATGTGTATTTATGGAGTAAAGAGTTAATTATTCACCAAGTTAAGGGTTGAATATTTTCTTTATTTGGTTTCCAAGGAAATCAGGGTCTTAATCATCTACAACATGGAAGATATTTAATTGAAATTTTCATTTGGGATTTCTGAACAGATTAACCTTTTCCTGATGGAGACAGTCCTTTTGACATCTTTGCAAATAGAGTAGACCCAGATCAGACAGGTTCTATAGGAGCCCGCTCATCTGATCAGACTTTGCTCTGATGGCTTATGAAATGATACAAACCCAATTCTTCAGTTTCTGTTTTGTTAACCCTTCGCTTTCTGAATTTTTATATACATTTCTCCTTCTTTACCCATGCCCTGTTGTATAATTACATATATATTCACTGTGTACAAGTATTTCGCTGTGCAATCACTGTTGTGGAGTGCACTGGTTGCACAATCAACTTGTAAATAGTGCAGACCCTGATGAGGCAGCTCCTGCAGGAGCTGTCTCATCTGGGTCTTCACTATTTACAGGTAGGTATATTGATATGAACAGCAAGCGAATGGTTAATAATGCCACTATGAAATTTCAACATTAATATTCATAGTCATTATTTTTTACATGAATATTCATGGAATAAATGGTTAAGGGACATAACTCTAGACTTGCTGGAATTATCTGATTGTAAGGCCATCTAGAGGAACATTTAGTCTTCAACACACTACTGGTAACAATGTGATAGCATTTGCAAATAGTCTGGATCCTGTGGAGATGCCAAATAACTTTGGCGCTCATCATGGTCCAAACTGTTTGACACTCTGAAATTATTTTTGGAAAGGAAATATGCATTTTTAAAATTATATATTTAGAGGAATATTGCCCAGAGTGCAGAATGTTAAATCTATATACCGTATAATGGGTATTTTTTTACTGAGCACTGTAAAAGTTTACGGATTTGGGGTAAAAACATGTACCGTATTTATATATACATGTATATATATCACTGATGAGCCGTTCTGGCGAAACATGTTTGATATGTTGATAAATTAGATTTACAGAAGGCATGAAGGCATGTAATGTTATATTGTTTTAGTTTACATATACATGTATACTTGATGTCTTTGTGGCTAGGTAAACATTGGAAACCTAGTAAAAATGAAAGAAACATTGTCTTGCAAATTTAACCCTTCACTTGCTATTTGCATCAATATACATACCTGTAAAAAATAGTGAAGACCCAGATGAGACAGCTCCTGCAGGAGCTGTCTCATCTGGGTCTGCACTATTTACAAGTTGATTGTGCAACCAGTACACTCCTGAGTCCACAGCAGTGATTGCGCAGCGATATACTTGTACACAGTGAAGATGTATGCAATTATACAACAGGGCATGGGTAAAGAAGGAGAAATGTATTTTAAAATTCAGCAAGAGAAGGGTTAATCAAAATAAACTATTTTGTAAATGCTAAATAATGTTAAAGACTGTTTTGTGCTGAGCCATCAAGATTGAGATAGATAATTGTACCAGTCAACAATGTCTGCAGATGTCCCTTATATAAACATCTTTTCATGAATTTGCATACACAGTAGACCCAGATCAGATGACTCCTAAAGAAGGCATCTGATCAGGGTCTGCTCTGTTTACTTATGGAAATTTATAGATCTGGTTATGCAGTTTCCACAACAGATTAAAAAGCCCTTGTCCATGATCCATTTTACTGATTCTGAGCATGAATATTGGTAAGGTGAAGACATTTTGAATAAATATGAAACAGGGAAAGGGCCAGTTCCAAAACTGTCTGGATATGTATTCTGATATAATTTGATATATATATAAATTTGATCTTTATGAAGTTTTATCCATTTACTCCTTAGATATGCTTTCAATGCCTTTGCAAATAGAGTAGACCTGTAGGAGCTGTCTGATCGAGGTCTGCTCTGTTTGCTTATGCAATAATATAGATCTGATTCAGAAGTTTCTGCCATGGTTAAAAACTTATTGTGTTCATGTGCCATTATAAAAAATCAGCCTATTAATATTTATTATTATTCATGGAGTAAAGGTTTAAAGCAATTTTTTTAAAATTAGTTTTTCCTTTTACTGCCTTGTACAGTAGAACCCCTCTAAATGGGAATCCTAGTAGAGAAGAATTTAGATATGTTTTAGCAGGTGGCAGCTTAATGCAGGGTGATAGTCATCCAGAAAGCTCCTGGAGGAGCTTTCTGGATGACTTTTTCCCTGCATTAAGCTGCCTCCAAGACCGATATTTATACTAAAATGAATGTGTGGTTTAGAGGGATTTTATTATAACAGAGCAGTTACAGCTTAGCATGACCTAACTGGGATTTACATTTACAAATAGCCTAGATTTTATATGAGATGGCAGATAACTCATATGAGGATCCTGCTGTTTGACGCTCCGTCACTAAGTTCTGGAATGTTCAAATGAAAAGATAATTGGTAGTAAAACCCCTCTAAACCGGAATTTGAGTAGAGAAGAATTAAAATACTTTAAGGCAGGTGGTGCTATGTGCTTTCTACACGACGTTCACCCTGCATTAAGCTGCCACCTCTCTCCAAGGCTCTTATTTATATGAAATTGAACATCCGATGTAGAGGGGTTTTACTGTATATGTTTGTAGAAGTTGTTCTAGTTCAGACCTTGAGCATACAACAAGTTTGATAAGGTTAAACGTAGGATTTATAAGGGCTAAAAATAAAATGCTTAATTAAATATCTTCGTGTTCAGCAAAAACACAAATCATGTATGATATTTGCTCAGTTGAGTCAATACTGTTTGGAAACCACTAGTTCCGATGAATGGGTTAACCCATTTGCTCGCACGATCCCATATATGCGACGTAGGCAAACAGTGTAGACTCAGATCAGAGTCTACATTGTTTGCTGATAGGAATTTCAATATAAAACAAAACAAAATTGAAAAATTAGGCTAGGCATCCCTTAGATAAAAAAAGGACTAATCCAATTTATAAACATGGAAGGATCCACTTGGCGCAAATGGGTTAACCCTTTACTTGCTATGCCTTTGCAAACAGAGTAGACAGAGATCTGACAGCTCCTGTAGAAGCCATCTGATTGTGTCTGATTGCTTAGCTTATGATGTTATATAGATATGATGCTGCTGTTTCTACCATTGCCAAAACTGCCTGTGTCCATCACTGCATGAGCTATTGTAAAAATGATCTAATTAATATGATGTCATTATTTCTTACATGAATATTCATAGAGTAAAGGGTTAAAAGTATCAGCATCCAAAACTGTATTTCATACTTAGATGATCTGCAAAAAATGTGTTTCTCCAGCTAGCAAAGTTTCTTAACCCTTTCCTTAGGAGCAAATGCTCTGTTTATCACAATGGTTTCCGGAAGTGACTTTTACAGAGGCATAAAAAGGCGTATTTATGGAGGAAAAGGTTAGGACTTTACTCCATAAATATGCATGCCTATGTCATTACAAACAAGGTAAATCAAGATCAGTCAACTCCTATAGTAACTGTCTGATCTGGATCTGCTCTGTTTGCTTATGAAATAGTACAGATATGACTACAGTTTTCTGCCATGGCCAAAACTCCTGTGTTGATATTCTATGATAAGAATTAATCTAATTAATATTCATGATGTTATTTCTTACACGAGTATTCATGGATTAAAGGGTTAACCCTTTCCCTCATATAAACGTGTTTTCACGCATGTGCAACAGAGTAGACCCAGATCAGACGGCTCCTAGAGGAGCTGTCTGATCAGGATCTGCTCTGTTTGCTAATAGAATTTGATAAATGGGATTCTTTACTTTCTATAATGTCTACAATGTTTCACCTTCCATATTTCATTATAACTAATTTGTTAATGCATATTCAGTAGGTATTGAAATTTTGCCTAAGTACAGAACAGGGAAAGGGTTAAAGCACATCAGGTCAGTGTTAGAAAAAATAACCTGGTGGAGATTTTGTTCTATGTTAAATGAAAGTAAAGATAAAGTAAATAGGTAAAAAAAGTCTCATGTTATGGTAAACTTTTGTTCAGTTAACCCATTCACTTATAGTAACGCCTTTGCATCAGAGTAGATCCAGATCAGACAACTCCTATAGGAGCTGTCTTAACAGTGTCTGATTTTTGCTTATGCTATAATACAGATATGATTTTACAGTTTCAACAATGGTAAATCTATGTCCATGTGTTATTATATACCTTTAAAAATCTTCTCCTCTGAATCAACAGGGTTCTCATCTTTAATCGTTGGCAAATAGTATCATCTTTAGGTCCTATACAAAAGTTATATAAATTATGCCCCTGGGGTCAAAATTGGCCCCGCCCCAGGGGTGCCTTGTTTTCAATAGAAACATATAGTAAAACTTTGAAAATCTTCTCCTTTTAAACCAGAAGGTTTTCAGCTTTCATATTTGGCACAGAGCATCATGTTCAGGTCCTCTACATAAGTTATATAAATTATGACCCTGGGGTCAAAATTGGCCCCGCCCAAGGGGTGGGCAGTTTTCAATAGAAACAAATAGTGAAATCTTTGAAAATTTTCTTCTCTGAAACTGGAAGGCTCTCAGCTTTTATATTTGACACATAGCAACATGTTCAGGTCCTCTACAGAAGTTATATAAATTATGGCCCCAGGGTCAAAATTGGCCCCGTCCCAGGGGTGGGCAGTTTTAAATAGAAACAAATAGTGAAATCTTTGAAAATCTACTTCTCTGAAACTGGATGGCTCTCAGCTTTCATATTTGGCACAGAGCATCATGTTCATGTCCTCTACAAAAATGGATCTTAATATGGATATTGTGTGATGTTAGTATGAATATTGTGTGAATTGTTATTCATGTCTGATGTTAACATAAATATTGTGTGATATTAATATGAATGTTAACTTATGTGATGTTCCTATGAGTATTGTGGTGTTAATATGAATCTTGTATGATGTTAATATGGATATTGTGTGATGTTAATATAACTATTTTATATGGGTTAATGATGAATATTGTGTTACATTAATATGATGTTGTGTGATGTTGATTTGAGTATTGTGTGATGTTTGTATTGAGGTATTAACTTTATTGCTGCCAATGTTGCATTTGTAATTACCTATATAAAAAGTTTGGATCCAGATGAGACACCAAGTAACTTTGCGTCTCATCAGGATCCAAACTGTTTGGTGTTATGATTATGTTTTTGAAACAAAATGGAAGAAATTTAACCCTTTTACCGCCGCAGTTGCATAAATGCACCATGACAAATAGTGCAGTCCCAGATCAGACAGCGCCTTTTCAAGGCAGCGTCTGATCAGGGACTTCACTATTTGTCTCAATCTCTATTTCTATATATGTGCTTTATTCCTTCGAAGTTTGCATTTATTTATCTCATTTCCTTATTTTACTGAATGATTTGACAAACTTGGATTGCAGACGACAATTAGAAATTTGGCACAAAAAGCAGAAAATTGAGTAGTGTCAAATTATGCAGACAATAATATTTGGCAGCGAAAGAGTTAATATGAATCTTGTAATAAATTACAGTATGATGTTAGTATTGATATTTGTGTAATGTATGATATTTGTATTGATATTGTGTAATGTATGATGTTGGTATTGATATTGTGTAATGTATGTTAGTGTTGCTATTGTGTGATGTATGATGTTAGTATTGATATTGTGTAATGTATGGTGTTAGTATTGATATTGTGTAATGTTAATATGAATATTTTATATGGATTAATGATGAATTGTACATTGTGATTAAAACATATTGTGTGAGCTGAATGATTTTTTTTGCCCAAATTTTGAATTGCTCTGATCTAATATTTCAACCACTAAGGGCCTTTTTCAAAGATTTTCATGTCAAATTACATGTCACATTTTTGTTACACGCATTCAGCCATAAAATCCTTCAGTTAAAGGCACGTAGCTGCTTAAAGCAAGGTGAAAGTAAAATAGAATGCTCCTATAGGTGACGGTTTAAAGCAAGTTGAAAGTAAAATAGAACACTCCTAGAGAAGCTTTTTGTTTTAGATTCACCTTGCTTAAAGCAGCCACCTGCCCTAAATACCAACTAATTAACACAATTTAGTGTCCGTTATAGACTGTATAATAAACAAAATAAATGAATCAATTAACAATAATCCTTTGCATCTGTAAAAGCCCCTTTTTTTTTTTAAACCTTTGTGATAAATAGAGCATTTGCTCCATAGGAGCAAATGCTCTTATTTGTCACAATGGTTTGTTAACTACAAAATTGGGAAATTTTCCTTTTTTGTACTAAATGCTCCTTTTCGGTAGATTCATTCAAGGAAGTTGGGTGTAAAAATAGCAAATGAGGTAATAGGTTAACAATAACCCTTTGCATGCTAAATGCAACTGACTGACATTGGCAAACATCTTGGATGAAGATGAGAATCTGAATAACTCGGCATCTAATCAGGATCCAAACTGTTTAGCACTCGGTCAGTTGTTTCTGAAAAGCTACTGGAATAAATTGAAAGAAATCAAAAATTGTAACAATTTAGAGTTTAAGCAGGCATAATTCTTATAGCAGGCCAAGAGATTACCCTTTCCCTCATATAATTGCCTTTTCACACATTTGCAAACAGAGTAGACACAGATCAGACAACTCCTATTAGAGCCATCTGATCAGGGTCTGCTCTGTTTGCTTCTAGCATGATATAGATCTGATTTTAAGCTACATTATAAAAACCCAGGTAATGGATACTGAAAAAGGAAAGGGTTAATAAAAGAATAAACTCATGGCATGCTGAGCAACAATTTGAATTCTTTCCTCCATAAATACGCCTTTCCGCATCTCTAATAACCAATTCTTGAAACCATTGTGATAAATAGATAAATAAATGCTCCTTTTTGGTAGATTCATTCAGAGGTTGGGTCTAAAAATAGTCTATTGAGGAAAGGGCTATGTTATCTTGTGTTACCTTGTCCTGTCTTATCTTACCTTGTGTTGTTTTATCTTAGGCTTAGTAACTGAATGTTATTAGAATCCAACCTGTTTCATAGTGTGTGAAAGTGAAGAAATCTGTACAGTAAAACCCATCTAAACCGGACGTCAAAGTTAGTGTGAATATCGGCCTTGGAGACAGGTGACAGCTTAAGCAGGTTTCTCTTGGAGCTTTCTGCATGACACCTAACCTGCAATAAGCAGCCATCTTACTAGAATTCTAGTTTAAAGGAGTTTTATTATACTGTAATAATTGAAGGTGACAATTTTATATATAGATGGCAATCAAGGTAAACTCTGCGTGCTAGTAATGCCAACAGTCAGGATCCAGATGAGAAACCATATAACTTGGCATCTCATCAGGATCCAGACTGCTTGACAGTGTTTACTTCATTTTGATGAAGATTAAAAAAATTTCAACAAGAGCCATCTCTGTTTACAAGGGCATGAAAGTGTGTTTATATGAGGGAATGGGTTTCTCAGTAGAACTCGTCTTAAGCGGCCATCAAAGATGTCTCAAAAGCAAGTTGTAGCTTAATGCAGGTTTAAAGTAATGCAGAAATCTCCATCTGGAGCTTGTTGCATTACTCTTGCCCTGCATCATGCAACCTCATGCTTTTGCTTTTTAACCATTTCCTCCATAGGTTATTTTAGACCCAACCTCTTTGAATGAATCTACCGAGAAAAGGAAAATTTTAGAAATTGTAGTTTGAAACCATTGTGATAAATAGAGCATTTGCTCCTATAGGAGCAAATGCTCTATTTATCACAATGGTTTTAGCAGCTGATTTTTACAGAGGCGTAGAAAGGGATATTTATGGAGGAAAGGGTTAAAGATCAATAAATAAATGAGCACATAGGAGAGGTTCTACTGTATAGTTTCATAGACATTAGTTGAATTAACCCATTTGCTCCCACGATCCCATATATGGGACATAGACAAACAGTGTAGACTCTGATCACACTGTTTGCTGATAGGAGTTTCAATATAAAACAAAACAAAATTGAAAATTTAGGCCAGGCACCCTTTAGATAAAAAATGGACTAATCTAATATATAATCATGGAATAATCAAGTGGACGCAAATGGGCTTAGTTCTGTATGGGTTTGTATCTGATACTGAAATAAAGTGTATTAATGAATAAGAATAGTTTGCTCTGTGTGTAGCTCCCCATTTATTGTGTTCAACCCTTTACTCCATGAATATTCATGTATGAAATAATGACATTATGAATATTAATTGGAGTGTTATATTAACACATGGACACAGGAATTTTGACCATGGCATAAACTGTAAAACCATATCTATATTATATCACAAACAGACGGAGCAAAGACATAGACAGGTGTATTTATTGAGTAAAGGTTTAACCCTTACAACGCTGAGTTTTCAAATGAGCCTTTCCTGATTTGACACTGGATTGGCTCGTGCCTATCATGAGATGTATTTTACCAATACATGTACACTGTAAAATGGCAAACGGTGCAAATCCTAATCAGAGGACTTCATCAGGAGCCGTCTTCCATTGGGACACATTTTGGTACTACAATAAACCCTCTCTATAACGGCCACTAAATTGCATCAGGTATTTTGTGTTAAAGGCAGGTGGCTGCTTGAAGCAATGTGAAGTAAAACCTATAGAAGCGTTCTGTTTTACTGTCACCTTGCTTTAATTAGCCACCTGCCCTAAATACAACCTAATTAACACGATTTAGTGGCTGTTATAGAGAGGTTTTACTGTAATGCAAGCAGAGTTATCCCAGATCGGACAGTTCCCACAGGAGATGTTTGACCAAGTGCTCTACTCAATTTGCTGATGTGATTCTATTTTCTACCACCACCTAATCATCATTCATAAACAAATATAACAAATCTACTTATTAATATTCATGATGTCATTTTTTTCTTACATGTATATTCATATCAAATGTTAATGAAACTCAAAGCTGTGGATCAGAGGAATAATAATCCAGTCATTTGTCTTCATTTCTCATACATGTTCTTGTTGATACTCATTAGAATATCATTGGTGATGTTTACAAGTGAAATGAATATATTTTCAAGAATAATTTATGCACCGAACCCTATGTTGTGACCACTGTTTAGAATCGTCTCGTAGAAATGGTGGAGAAATGACAAGTATTTGAGTAGGCACTTTTATCTGTAGCTCTGTGAGTACTATCAGGATAGGTACTGAATCTTTAACAACCCCCCCCCCCCCCCCCAATCAAGGGGGTGTTATTGTTTTGCCATGTCTGTCTGTCGGTTGGTTGATTTGGCCCAAACTTTAACGTTGGTCATAATTTTGAAGCCACTACATATACATACTTGAAACTTGGGATGTATGTGCCACTTATAGAGATGAACATTTTAGGGGTGACTTAATTAGGTCAAGGTCAAATTATGGGTCAAGTTTAGATTGGCGATACTTTTGTCATCATTCAACACGCATTGTACATCCTTCAAACTTGGCATGCATGTGCAACGTATGGGTCAAACATTTTAGGGGTGACTTATTAAGGTCAATGTCTTAAAATTATATTAAGGTCAAAGGTCAAATTACGGGTTAAATTTAGATTCCTATAATTTCGTCGCCATTCAACATACATCCTTCAAACTTGAAATGCGTACAACTTATGGATACAATTTTACGAGTGACTTATTAAGGTCAATGTCATACATCAAGGTCAAAGGTCATATCGGGGGGGGGGCATAGTGTTACATAAACACATCTTGTTTTACAATATTTTGTAATACTCCTCTTATAATCTTAAACCCCTTGAGCCCGTTTTATGAAAAAGACTGTCGTCAGTTCTAACATGCGATGATTACCAGATCCAGTTGTCTTGTCGTAACAAGTTTGCCTGAATTGTTGCGCTAGTAGTTATTGTCGTATATCACGAGTGACGTTAATCGTAATCGTTTATAAAATGAGTCCCGGAATCATATCCCCAGATCTAGAAATGATGGAAATAAAACGAGATGATGTCCAAACTGAGATTTGGGCACATTGCCAGTAAAATATGGAAATGTTTAGGACTATTTATAATTCGCCTTAGTCTAAATTACCCAAACTATTCGGATATCTTATCGACTATGTCCATCGGTTTGTAAGAGTGGTTTATTTGATGTGACACCATTTTGATCGTTTTAATTGGACTGACATACAGTAGAAACTATCCCAAGCGGTCATTCATTCACTGAACACAGGAGTCTTAACCCTTTCCCTCATATTGACCACTTTTGACGACTCTGTAAAAGTGAAACCATTGTGATAAATAGAGCATTTGCTCCTATAGGAGCAAATGCTCTATTTATCACAATGGTTTCCTATAGGAGCAAATGCTCTATTTATCACAATGGTTTCAAACTACAAATTTCTAAAAAAAATCCTTTTCTCTAATTAATGACTCTTTTCGGTAGATTTATATTCAAATAGGTTGTATCTAAAACTAGCCTATGAGGGAATGGGTTAAAAGCATGATCCTATAGGAGCTTTCTGCACTACTTTTACCACCTGTCTCTGTGACGTATAATGAGACGGTGTTTTGATGGCCGCTTAACCCTTCTCTTGCTGAATTTTAAAATACATTTATCCTTCTTTACCCGTGCCCTGTGGTATAATTACATATATCTTCACTGTGTGCAAGTATTTCGCTGTGCAATCACTGCTGTATGGCGCACCGGTTGCACAATCAACTTGTAAATAGTGCAGACCCTGATGAGACAGCTCCCGCAGGAGCTGTCTCATCTGGGTCTTCACTATTTACAGGTAGGTATATTGACGTGTACAGCAAGCGAAGGGTTAAGACAGCAGAAACAAAATGGTGCAGACCCAGATCAAACCGTTCCTTAAGGAGCGTTTTGATCTGGGTCTACAATATTTGCCCAAATTTGTCTAAATATTTGGGTACCTTAACAATAGCTTGTTGATACAGTAAACAACTCGCTAATTAGTGCAACTACATAGTGTAACAACATAGGCCATAGTAATACAGTAGAACCCCTCTAATGCGACCACTTAAAAGAGGTATTATTATGGGTGGTAAAGGCAGTTGGTAGCTTAACGCAGGGCAAAAGTAATGCAGAATTCTGAATTACCTTTGTCATACATTATTAAGCAACCACCTGCTTATAAAGACACTCATGTTTATTCATTAGGCTAAGTGGTCGCATTAGAGGGGTCTATTGTACTAAAATATTAGTCCAGCATGTTTTACAAATCCAGAATGAGACTTATTTTAGTGGTCGTAATAATGAGCTTTTACTGTAGCAAGAAAGTGCATGCGCCAATGCTGACAAAGTCAACGTCAAAGTCAACTTTTATTATGCGAAAGTTTTTGAACTGGTTGCATGGAATTGAATTGATTTCATTTGTGTTACATTTAGCTATATATCTCTATATGTCGACAATTTATTTAGACAAGCGGGAGGGGTGCCCCCCCCCCCCCCCAACTCCCCCCCGAGCAAAAAAAATCTGTGTACGGCCCTGAAATCGATGGAACTGAAAGGCTATATTTAGGTCTATGACTATCACCGCCCCTGTAAGAGTTTATCAATCAAATTATCATGAGAGTGAAAATAAAATATATACTATTTATCTGTCAATCTTTGCTTCCAGGCTTGATTTTATCAAAAACGCATTTTGCCAGCGGTGAATTAAATTAATAAAACTGATAAATCGAAGTCATTTTGTATGAGGCCTCAGTGGCGGAATCGGTAAGGGCGACGTCTCTAGAGTGATTAGAATTGTTTTTTTAAAAGGATCATGCGCTGGTTCGAATCCAGCTATAGCCAATTATTTTTATTTTTTTCTCATTTGAATAATTCTTTTGGTGAATTTTCTGTTAGATCTATTTCGTCAACATGATTTTATGCATATTTGCAGAAAATTAAAATAGATTAATATGGTTATAGAATCATTACGCCTATCTACTGACCCTAATAAACCTTCAACTACCTGAAGTAACCTACTAAACCTAAGTTTATTTGCACCACCTTTATTATGTCACTAGAGAATCCTGGTGACTGGATAAAAATTGTTTTCGTCTTAAAATGCGTCCTGTTATGTTTTGTCTTGTGGCTTTACCGTTTCTTGTTTGATGGTGTTTGGTGCGTTGTAATTTCATGCGTGACTCTCCCTGTTTGACTATTATTCCATATTGTTAAGTTTGAAGTGTGAAGTTTGAAATTTTGACTGTGAAGTGCGAATTTTGAAGTTTGAAACCTTATGATAGAGAAATTGTGATGTTTGACGTTTGAAGTGTGAAGTTTGAATTATGAAGTTTTAAAAGTGAAGTTTGAAGTGTGAAGTTTGATTGTTCTATAAATACATATTCATAAAGTTTGAAGTTTGAATTTTGAAGTGTGTGTAATGAAATGTCAACACCGGTCTTTCGCAGTATCGGTATAGCGACAAAATTCAAGTGCTGCTGGATATAAGCGACAGCAGGTTAATTGGATTTGTTTAGAATAGTAGATCTAGCTCATTCTAACTCTATGCTGATTATCAAAAGAATTTTTCGTTCCAACATTCTTGTGTCAATAAATATATACACACACACAGTCAGCTGACTTTTGTTTTAGATCACACTAGAGCTAGAGAAATACTTTACATGTAGACGTATAGTAATTAACATAAGTATATACGCAGATTAGTCTCATCACTGAGCTATTAAGACAGAATGCTGATTTTATGATGGTTGTTGTCTTAGTGCGGGGGACAATGTCGTCCAAACCGAATGTAGATCTAGCTCGATATCACCATTTAGAGTATACAAACAATGTGGACTATGTACATCGGGATAAATGGATTTCAGAACGTCTCAACAGCTATCATAACGTCTCAGCAGCTAACATAACGTCTGAACAAAAGCTATCATAACATCTCCACAGCTATCATAACGTCTCCACATCTATCATAACGTCTCAACGGCTATCATAACGTCTCCACGGCTATCATTTATAACTGTATCCGACTTGTGCCTGAATCAATAAGCAACGGAAACATTTCCCAGTCGAATACAATACGCGTTGAGCAACGAAAAAACATGTGCAATGCGGGTTGAAAATCGTTGAGATTGTTAAGTAATCAAATAGTTGGAGATATTTATGTAACGGAATAGCGAGAAAAAGCACAGTCGAATACGGCTATAGTCTCAACAGCTGCATGTACCATAACGTCTCAAAAGCTATCATAATGTTTCAACAGCTATCGTTGTGTCTCAGGAGCTACCATTATGTATGAGGAGCTATGACAACGTCTCCATTGCTATCATAACGTGTCAACAGCTATCATAATCTCTCCATATCTATCACAAGGCCTCAAAAGCTAGCATGACGTATCAACAGTTATTATATCGTCTCAACAGCTTGCATAACGTCTCAACAGCTACCATATCGTTTCAACAGCTATCATAACGTCTCAATAGCTATTATATCGTATCAACAGCTAGTTTAATGTCTCAGCAGCTGCTAGAACGTCTAAGTCGCTATTATAACGTCTCATCAGCCATCCCAACGTCTCAACAGCTATCATAACAGCTATTACTTATATAACGTCTCGACAGCTGTTAAACCTTCTCAACAGCTATCATAAAATCTCAACAGATATCATAACGTCTCAACAGCATTTATAATGTCTCAGCAGCTATTATATCGTCTCAACAGCAACCATAACGCCCAAGCAACTATCATAATGTCTCAACAGCTATCATAACGTCTCCACAGCTTTCAAAGCGTTTCAACAACTACCATGTCTCAGCAGCTATCATAATGTCTCAGCAGCTATCATAATGTCTCAGCAGCTATCATGATGCCTCAGCAGCTGCCATAAAGCCCAAGCAGCTATCATAACGTCTCAACAGTTATTATAATGTCTCAGCATCTATCATAACGCCTCAAAAGCTACAATCATGTATCAGCAGCTATCATAACGTCTCAACAGCTATAATGTCTCAACAGCTACCATAGACAGTTGGACACTTGATACCAGGCGTCGATGTAAACTACTCATTAATACTTACCACGTGGTGAGTTGAAGCCTGTTTTTCATAGTGAACTCTTCTAAATGTGTATATTGAATTGATCTAATTTTCGTTTAAACCCTTTTCTTCTTCAATATTCATGCAAGAAATGATGACGTCATGAACATTTATCAGGTAGAGTTTTATCATGTTTGTAAACTTTTCCAAGAATGTTTTTGCTTTAACAAAAAACAGTAGACTCGTATAGGAGCCGTCTGATTTGGGTCTACTCTGTTTTCAAATGCGTGGAAATGCCTTTATATGAAGGATAGAGTAATGGTGTTTCTGCAACAAATCCTCTATCAGCACGACCTTTAGGAAATACTTTATGAAAAACTGCGGACCCACAAAGTGTAAGAGAACTCTTTCATGGTTAACCCTTTCCCTGATGAACATTCATGTAGAAAATAATGACGTCATGAATATTAATACGATTATTTTTTATAACGACATTAGAACACGTGACATTTTGGCTCAGACAGAAGCTGTATAATCAGACCTATATTACACCATAAGCAAACAGAACAGACCCTGATCAGACAGCTTCTATTTGATCCGTCTGTTCTTGGTCTACTTTGTTTGCAGATGCGTCAAAATGCGCTTACATAAGGGAAAGGGTTAACACTGCTCCACTAACCTCCAGTTTTAGAACGTAAATTGATTACAGAAAGACAGTTGTCTAAAATTTCAATAGGCAGATGAGCTACATATTATTCGGGTCGACACAGTTTGGTGACTATCTTCATCTGCACGTTCTGATCTCTGGGCCATCGAAAGATCTGGGTCTTCATGATTGGCATTGCCTCGTATTTTCGTCCCGAATCATCATTTGATTTAGCTCACTAGCCTTCATTCCATACTTGCTTTTACAAATACAGTAAAACCTCTCTCTAACGTCCACTAAATTACATCAAGTATTTTGTGTTAAAGGCAGGTGGATGCTTAAAGCAAGGTGAAAGTAAAATAGAACGCTCCTATAGGAGCGTTCTGTTTTACTTTCACCTTGCTTTAAGCAACCACCTGCCCTTAATACCAACTAATTAACACAATTTAGTGGCCGTTTTAGAGGGGTTTACTGTATTGCACACAGAAATACTTTCTCGAGACGCCCGATTAAACATAACCGAAGCACGGAATCGACTTTGAAATACTGGAAACCATATCTTGATAACCATATATTTACACGTAGAAACACGTGTCATGCCAAAGTCCCAATACAGATTCTACTCTTTTAATTAGTATTGATATTATTATTATTATTATTATTATTATTATTATTATTATACCACATTAATATAGTGCTATATTCACACAGGATATGTGCGTTCAAGAGCACTAACCGGAACGAACCGCATGATTATCTATCCAGGCAATGAAAGATTTACAATAGATATGAAATCACTAACTGGAAGGAACCGCATGATTGTCTATCTAGTCAATTAAAGATATGCAATAGATATACAATAAATCTAAAATCACTAACTGGTAGGAATCACATGATTATTTACCCGGTCAATGAAAAATATGTAATCTGCACCCTTATAAAGCCTCTGAATTTAGCTAAGCCAAATTGTCCAAAATCTAACAGCCCTAACTGTCTCAACCTGGACAATACTAGCTTATTGGGTTTCAAAATGGGCGATATTTTCCCTATAATAGAAAGATCACACCTGGAGTACTGTAGTTGTGCTGTACTAATCCGTTTCTTTCCTCGACCTGTATATCATAATGCACGAGGTACACATATTTTAATTTAAAAATCCCGTATTGCACAAAATGGATTTATTTATTTCACTTTTATCCGTCAAATCAAACAAAAGAATCACCTAAAATGTACATCAATTTATTTACACTTCCTTTATGTACAATTGTGTCACGTTTCGGAAAGTTTTATGAAGTATTTTCCTCTTACAACTATTCAAAGCATCAGAGCGAAATCAATGCAGCCTTCACACTTTGGCGCATAAATGACCATTTTAATGCAACACATACCTATGTCAGGAGTTCATATCAGGAGTTAACATTCTTATATTACAGTTTATGCTTTGGTATGCCATTTTCATACCTCTTTCATACCAGTATTCAAATACCAAAATCGCCATTTCTTCACCAAACTCTATTGTCTGACCACTCTTTAGATTTTTCTCGAAAGAGGAACATCTAAAGAGTGGTTACGCCACCTATTAGGATTTGGTGGTGAAATAAAGGAGTAATTCTTGCAAAATGTTTCATTTACGCCTCTAATCTGGATCTCTGCAAAACATGTCATTTTCAAACCGGACGTTTAATTTCTCTCGTATGGTATTGCAGTGTATTCTTTGGTATGTCATTTTCACACCAACAACTAAATTATTCCTGTATTGCACTGCATGTACTGTCATTTTCATACCGGACATTAATCTGGTATTATACAGTTTATGCTTTGGTATGTCATTTTCATACTGGAATATAGATTCTTCAAACTTCATAGTTTATGCTTTGGAACTTCACTTTCATAACGGAAGTTAAACACTGTATGTTTCAGTTTTTCTCGACATACTTCCTCGAAAACTTCGTTTTGTTCAGTACTGAAATGGTTTCTCCAGTCTCCGACTTTACCTGAAAAGAAAACAAATATCTGCATTCATCAGAAACAACACAATAATTTAAATTGATAACTTGGTAATCTATTAAAAGTGGATTGTCCAAATAAGACAAATAACTTCTGTAAGAACGGTATAACATGGCCTGATCTGCATGGTCTACACTGTTTGTCTATGTTCATTTTAGCGTTGTCTTGTCTGGATCTACATTAGATTTGTTCATGTTCGTTTTAAGTTTGGTCTTGTCTGGATCTACACTGTTTGATCTAAACAGATCTTGCGTCAGTATGTCCGTTTTAGTTTGATCCTGTATGGATCTACACTTGGTTTGCCTATGTTACTTTGGTTGTCAGACGTTTCGCTACCCATACCATTTCGCTACAGTCATTTCGCTACCCACCGAGAAGTCATTTCGCTACCCTGATCATTTCGCTACCTGTACGTTTCGCTACCTATCGAATTTAATAGGAAAACCAATATTGTTGCGGGGGTGGTTAGTGATTTGAGACTCGAATTTATTAACATATAATAAATATCTATATTCAGATACCAAAACGAATTATAGGAATATTGGAAAATAAAGTGTTATGTCAGAGGATGAATGATGTGTCTTAATTTTAGAAATACAGACCCTGTATAAATGTAATATAAATAATGACTCAAAATTATTATAATTAACTACATCGATTATACCGATGTATTGTTTGTCAAATAAACAATCATTAATTACAAACACGTACTTATGACACCGTTGTTTGGCCATTGTTTAGCAGGTCCACGTGACAATATTGTCCACTCCGAGATCACAGGTACCGCCTATAAGCCGATTAGATATGTGTATCGGTATGTGACACTGATTGAATTAACATGGACACGTGCTACATTCATTTTTTGCTTATTGCAGTTTTGCTCTTGTTCCATTGATATATAATATGACACTTGCATTACGATCTTGAATGAAAATACAATTTACTTTTTAACCATTTCCCACATACAAACAGGTTTTAACTCATTTACCAATAGAGAAGATCCAGATCAGACGGCTCCTATATAGGATCAGCGTCTGCTCTGTTTGCTGATATAATAAGTTCTGATTCTTTTCTATTTGAAATGGCTACAATGTTTCGTCCATTTCATTATATCGATTTTGTCAAAATGTGAATGTTTCATTCGGATCCAAACTGTTTGCCTATGCTGCTACGCTCGGTATTTCAAATTGGTAAAGGTATCTTTTTCATCTGTTAAACTGTTATCGTCCAAATCAATTCAATCTGTGAATAAATCTGTGAATACTTATAATTAATTGGGTGACAGGGTAGCGAAATGACTTCCCGTAAGGGTGCGAAATGACTGTAGCGAAATGGTCAGGGTAGCGAAATGGTCAAGGTAGCGAAACGCTGTGTAGCGAAATGTCCGTAAACCGTTACTTTCAGGGGAACTAAGCAGACAATAATTGTTAATATTTATAAAACTGAGCAAATGTTTGTTTTCACAATTGCCAACTTCAAACACCTCTAATACAACCATACAAACGATGTCTAAGTTTGTGTTTTATAGAGAATAATAGGTTAGTGCCGTAGATGGGACGCCTTTATCCGACGAGGGGAGAAAACGTTGAGGCGAGGCTTGCCGAGCCTCAACTGTTTTCTCTCCGAGTCGGATAAAGGCGTCCCATCTACGGCACTAACCTATTATTCTATTTATCCGGTCAATTTAGTTATATCTTTTTCATAGACTCATAAAACATACGAATATTGAAATAATTTGCATTGAAAATGCGGTTTTTCGATCAACGGACCTCCCTTTTCATTTCCGTTCTAAAGACGTAAATAATGAGCTACCGCAGAGGAAAATAGTTTCGATACTTACATTACAAGACGGGAAAACGTGCTTGAATTTGAAAAATAAGATCATTTGAATCGAGAGTCGATATGTTAATTCAAACAGATATGGTTATTATTCTACCGGAGGCTCTGCATGGTCAAATTCGAGTTCCGTCGTCTCGGTTTCTATTTTTATATAGGGCTAACGTCACTCGTCAATGGAACTGAACAGGCTATATTTAGGTCTATGACCATCACCGCCCTTGTAAGAGTTTATCGATCATGAGAGTGATAAATGTTTTAATGAAGTTTTATTGTATTATTTATTTTTATTAAAAAAATCGTCACTATAGTAGCATGATAACTTTAGGGTCTATATACATCTTCAATTTCGCTTACGGTATGCCTGGCCTGATAGCGTAGTGGTTACGAAGGTCCCTTATCGTGCAATAAGCCCCGGTTCGATTCTCACCGCTGACGAATCTTTTTTTCTCCCTTTTTCCTTTCTATTTTTTTAAATGACAGTTTGGGTTTTTACTGGGATAGTTAATGATATATTATCCATATTAAGTGTTTTTCTTTCAACTTAATACGTTATTTTTGGTAAAACAATTTTGAAGAAAAATTAAAAATAGTTCCTGTTGTAAGAAGAAATTCCTACACCTACTATACAAATAAACCTCTACTGTACATATAAACTTAGGTTTATTATGCTACCCCTTTATTACGTCACTAGCGGCTGTAGTGACGGGATAAAACCCATTCCCTTATTTATCAGCTATTGTCAAAAAATATAAAGGGCTATAACTCCAACATTTTGAAATCAAGAGTTAAGAATAACTTCTTTATTTCTCCACCAAACCCTTTGGTTGTGGGATTTGGTGGAGAAATGCCGATTTTAGTATTTGAGTACGCACCTTTATCTGTAAATAATGTATGTTTATATACACACACAATACATGTATAATGTTTCGAACAGTTTGGATCCTTATGTGTATTTGGCGCATCCTCTAGATTCAAACTTGTTAAACAGTTAACAATAATTATCAACCTTTCCCCTCATATAGAACGCTTTCTGATGTCATTGCTAACAGAGTAGACCCAGATCAGATGGCTCCTTATGAACCGGCTGACCAGTGTCTGTTCTGTTTATGAAATTATAGATCTAACGCTACAGTTTCTAACAACACCAAGATATCCTGTGTGTATATACGTCAGCATATAAATATTCATGATGTCATTATTTCTGACATAAATATTCAACAGGGAAAGGATTACACTTCATAAGTAATGTAGATTATCGTTTTTACAGATATCATTTGAGCTCGCACCTTTTCGTAACAGTATGCTGTCTCCAGCTGTATCCCGGACCGTCGTAGCCATGTTTCCCGATTCTATGGTCTTCTGTAGATTACCATAAGAACAGCGTTGGGCAATTAATTTCAGAGAAGTCTCGTCGCGGTCTGTACCAAGAAAACCCTGAAGTCGTTTGAGTTCCCGAAAACAATCCTGGAATGATGTATATACAGCTGAACTTCGTTGTCTCGAACTCGGATAACTTTTAGTTTAACCCATTCCCTCATATTGACGACTTTTGACGACTTTGTAAAAGTCACTTTGTGAAACCATTGTGATAAATAGAGCATTTGCTCCTATAGGAGCAAATGCTCTATTTATCACAATGGTTTCAAACTACAAAATTCTCAAATGTTCCTTTTCTTTAGTTAATGCTCCCTTTTGGTAGATTTATTCAAAGAGATTGTATCTAAAATAGCCCAAGAGGTAATGGGTTAATTATATTTTATTGCTTTTTTTTTACATACATGTAATTACAATATTACATATTCATACATAAGTATAAAGCAATAGCATAAGGGTTGTACCACAAGTTATTACAACATTAGAAACGGTCCTTCCCATTGAAAGCAGATATTTGTATGTAAACATATAAACAATGCTTGAACTAAAAAACAGGGAGCGTTATATAGGAGCGTTCTGTTTTTCTTTCACCTTGCTTTAAGCAGCCAAATGCCCTAAAGGCGCCGTCACACCATAACGTTCTGGTCAACGTTCTCTGAACGTTTCAATCGTTCAATTTTTGAGCGTTCTAGAGTGAGGATGACACATCTGGCGTGTGATAAACGTGTACCTAACGCATGGCTAGCGTGTGTCTTACGCGCGAGAAGCGTGTAACAGCGACCAAGTAAGATACCCCTGAAACCATTAGCGTGTGCTGACGTGCCACTGGCGCACAACGAACGATTTGTGAACGTCAGACGAGCGTGTTGAGCGCGTGACTAACGTGTGAATAACGACAGAATAGCGTTTTGACGTTCGTTTGACTTTAGCCACACGCTGCGTGCGCTAGGGGACCGTTCAGCGGTCGTTGACAGGTCGCCATTGAGTCGTTCACTGCAAAGCAAACGATTAGTAACAACCAAGTAACGCTAGTGTAACGACTGACTAACGATATCCGAACGCGTGCAACGCTCATCGAACGTTAGTAAAACGTTCCATTAACGTTCTTAAATGTTATTCAGCGTTTAAAATTAAACGTTGAAGAACGCTGGTCTCAGTGAGAACTTTTGTGCATGTTCAAAACATATTTTCCGGGCCAGCGTTCTCCGCCGATTCCTGGCGATCACCGACGTTCACTAGCGTTCACAAGCGTTCTTACAACGCTCTTCTGGCGCTATCCCAGCGACCATGGGCGACTACTAACGTTTCCTCAAACGCCAGAGAACGCTGACCAGAACGTCATGGTGTGACGGGCCCATAAATACCAAATAATGTAACCGTCATAGAGAGGTTTTACTGTATAATTTCATAAGCAAACATATCAGATCAGACGGCTCCTATGGGATCCATCTGATCTGGGTCTACTCTGTTTGCAAATACGTGAACGGGCGTTTATAGGTTAAGAACGCATATGCTTCTCACCTGAACTAAATCCTCATAGTAAACCAAGATAATATTTGTGTGGATTTTGTCTGTGATAACTTTACTCCAGGAGTTCACATGATCAAAGAACGATCCAAATAAAACTGAAAGAAAATGAAAAAGAATTAAAACATCGAGTACCAGTAACGTAGTCATGCGTCCAAGGAAAATCACTACACAAACTTCTCTACTAATATAGGTGTCGACTAAAATTTAACATGGACAATATAAGAGTACGTCCTTTATTGACATCGTTTAACTCTTTCGGCGCCAAATTTCTATTTGTCGTCTGCAAACCAATTTTGTTAAATCATTCGGTAAAATAAGGAAATGAGATAAATAAATGCAAATTTCAAAGGAATAAAGCACAGATATAGAAATAGAGAATTGGACAAAAAGTGAAGTCCCTGATCAGACGCCGCCGTCTGATCTGGGACTGCACTATTTGTCGTTGTGCATTTATAATGCGACATTGGCGGTAAAAGGGTTAAAGTGATAGTCACTACTTTCAACATACTTTTTAAAATGCCTATACCCATTACATAAATCATGTTTATACGCTCAAGTATATCGAAAGAAAACCAATCGAATAAATGCCGAAGAATGTATAAAAAGTTATATTATTTGAAAAGTACAAGGTCCCAGCTTCACGTTCGTACCAAACATTAGTGGGTATTTTATCTTGATAGCCCAAAACGGGGCGTTATTTCGAATCGGTCGTGAAATTTGCGAATGGGTAGTTAGACCCCTTGTATATAATATAACACTAAATCGACCTAATCAATTTGTTTTTACCTTTTAGACCATATAAACCCACGAAATGCCCCCCCCCCCCCCTGTGGCTTAATACAGGGTGAAAGTCACTCAGAAAGCTCATCAAGGAGCATTCTGCATGACTGTCACCCTGCATTAAGCAGCCACCCGCCTAAAAGTATCTAAATTCTTCCCTACTAGAATTCCGGATTAGAGGAGTTTTACCATACATGTTTGAACGGGTGCAATTAGTTCACCGAGGTTTACATGAGTTTCAAGCCCCACCAGATGTGCTCCTCTAACCTACATACCATGTCCAGTAGCAAAACATTTCAAAAAGTGGTCCCAGGACTGTTGGTTTCTAAACTCGTCTTGGTTTTTCAAATGATAGAACAGAGACACGGCTGCATCCTTCGGATTGCGCAGCAACAGAACTATTTTCCCGCCATTTTGCACGTGCTCGACCGGAAGTCGATGATATCGTAAATGCGAGGCTATGATTCTAGGCTGTGGCTTGATGGCTAGCTTTCTGGTAGAGAACATGTCTATAAATGGGATCAGTGGAATCTTTGCTGACGTTATCTCTTGTTGACTTTTAGTATGATGTAGCAAGTGCAGCATGGCTGACATCCAGTGCGTTCCTACAAATAACCATTTTCTCCATGAATATTAATATAAGAATTACTTTTTATATTGGTACATGAACACGAGAAATGTTGGCCATGACCGAACATGACATTATACACAATTAGTTACTAATAATTAATATTCATGAAGTGAAGAATTCATGCATAATGTTCACAATGTAAAGGGTTCAGCAGCTATAATATATGCTTTACAAAACAAGAGTCTTTGATAAAATACATACCGATCTATTAACTCATTCCCTCATAGACTATCTTTAGACCCAACATCTTGGAATAAATGTACCGAAAAGGAGCATACATCAACGAAAAGGAAAATGTTAGAATTGTGTAGTATTGAAACCATTGTGATAAATAGAACATTTGCTCCTATGGAGCAAATGTTCTATTTATCACAATGTTTTCAAGTAGTGACTATAATAATTACAGAGGTGTATTTATGGAAGTTTTATTTCTTATTCATACCCAATCTTGCTTCAACGCGTCAACAGAAACCCCTCTCTGAGGTAAACCCAAGATATGGTATAGCGGAGAAATATCAATCTGTTTTAACCCGTTCCTTCAAACAAACGCATTTCACGCATTTGCAAACAAGGTAGACCCAGATCAGCCGGCTCATGTAGGAGCCGTCTGGTCAGGATCTGCTCTGGTTTATTATGGACTTATATACATCTGAGTCTACACTCTCTACAACAGTCAAACATTCCTTGGTTAATAATGCTTAAAATAGTTCGACCCATTAATATCCATGATGTCATTATTTATTACATGAATATTCAACAGGGACGGGGTTAATTCGATGTTCTATACAGCTCTGAGAGATACTTCCTGTTTGTCTGGTTTTCCGTCGCTCTTCAACAGCACGTAGCGTCAGGGTAGGTAATTCACACCAGACTATGTATGGAATAATCTGGGCCGTTGCTATACTATATAGACATGCATATTTACAGATTGCCTTTTAGTTACGGAAAGTCGTTTACTGCTTTCAGCTGGTTAATTCGATTTTCTATACAGCTCTGAGAGATACTCCCTGTTTGTCTGGTTTTCCGTCGCTCTTCAACAGCACGTAGCGTCAGGGTAGGTAATTCACACCAGAATATGTATGGGATAATCTGGGCCGTGGCTATAGACATGCATATTTTACAGATTGCATTTTAGTTACGGAAAGTCGTTTAATACTTTCAGATGGTTAAAAAAAGGTTGTCCTGTTGGTAATTCAGAACCCCACCAAATTTCACTGAATTCTATCAAGGAATTGCTGACACACGCTGTGAGTATGGGCAATACTGTACAAATCCTACTGTAAAATTTAACGGGCATATCTCAGTGAAAAAGTAATCGTATCCAAAAAATCCTCCGAATAAACACATATTAGTAGTATAGCTAGGTGAAGTCCAATTATGTTTTTTTACAGGCATTCATTAAATGCGGTCAATCATTTATTGAACACAGGAGTCTTAAAAAGCAGATGGTTGCTTAATGTAGTGCTCCTATGGGAGCTTTCTGCATTACTATCGACTTTCATTCAGCTACCACCTGCCGTTCAGCTCCATAATTAGACCTGAGCTGCTTATGGTAGGTTCTACTGTGAAGTAGAAGCTGTCCTAAGCTGTCATTCATTTATTGAACATAAAAATCTTTAACCTTTTACCTAATAGGCTATTTTTAGATCCAACCACTTTGAATAAATCTACCTAAAAGGAGAATTAACTAGAGAAAAGGAAACATTTAAAATTTTGTAGTTTGAAACCATTGTGATAAATAGAGCATTTGCTCCTATAGGAGCAAATGCTCTATTTACCACAATGGTTTCACAGAGTGACTTTTACTGACTCGTCAAAAGTCGTCAATATGAGGGAATGGGTTAAAAAGCAGGTGATTGCTTAATTGCGGTCCTTATTGTATCACTTTTAAGAGAGATTTGAGAGATCTGATTATTTGCCTTCTAAAATGGTTACATTGTTCCACCTTCTATATTTCAATATAACTATTTTGTCCATGAATATTCAGTAGGTATTGAAAGTTGAAATAAACATAGAACACGAAAAGGGTCAAATTGAAAATTAGCGTGGTACACGTATGTGAACTGTTCATAATCCATAAGGAAAATGCATAATTTGTAGAAATTTCACCGCTTTCCGACTCGATGAATCCTTTGAGAAACTATCTATTTAGTCTCACTAAGTTTAGATCCTGATGAGATGCTGAGGTACTCGATGCCTCATCTGGATCTACGCGGTTTGCAAATACCAGTCAAGACGCACTTAGCATTACTCCATGAATATTCATGAATTAAATGACGATATCGTAAATATTGATATTTATCTTTAAAACGGTATATTAATACATGACGTTTTTGTAAAGGCAGAAAGTATAAAACCAGATCTATAGCATTCCATAACAAACAGAGCAGACCCTGATCAGACGGCTCCTATAGGAGCCGTCTGATCTGGGTCTCCTCTGTTTGCAAAGGCCTTGAAAGGCGTATTTATTTAGTAAATGGTTAAACATCTCACCTGACTTAGGATATGTACAGATGAAGACATCGTCCTTCTCGTATTTAAACTCTTTGATTGTCTTCAATTTTCTGGGTATATCCATGTATACCGGGTGAATGACTTCCTCAAACTGGGCGTAGTCAATGCCCACCCCGTTCTCATCCCGAATCTGCAACACCTTCGCCATTGTGGCTTTACCTGTAGTGTTAGATATAAAAATTATCATAACCTGTAGTGTTAGACATCAAACTTATCATACGGCTACATGTAGTGCTAGATATAAAAATATAACTTCCTGTAGTGTTAGATATCAAACTGATTATAACATTACCAGACCTGCATAGTGTTAAAAGAGTTAACCTGTCCTTCATATAAAAACGCGTTTACGCCTTTACAAACAAAGTAGATCCGTATCAGACGGCTCCTGTATGGACCATCTGATCACTGTGAACAGGGTCTGCTCTATTTGCTTATACATGTAGAATTATAACAGATCTGAATCTTCAGTTTTCACAAACACCAAAAACTCTTGTGAACATAATTATATGCCATAATAAAAAATTTAGCTAATGAATATTCATGATGTCATTATGTCATGCATGAATATTCAACAGGGAAAGGGTTAAACTGAGCTCACTCATTAATTCTCAGTGCATATTGAGACTGATCTGGGTCTACACTGCAGAAGGTGGCTGATTCGGGTCTACACTACACAAGACAGTTGGTCTTGGTCTACAATATCTCCATGCAGCAGCTGGTCTGGCTCTACATTGCTCGGTATCACGATTTGTCTGAGCACTAGATCCAAAAAACCGACCTTTTCAAAAAATAAAAAAGTTTTCGGTTCTCATATGATACCGTCCAAGTCACTCCTCTCGATCCAAAGTGTTTAAGTTCATAAATACATCATCACACTCTTCATGTAGATTATGTATGTAGATTAAGCGAAGAAAACAGTAGGCCATGCATATAATTAACCCTTTAATTCACTGGACATTATTTAAGAAGTCCCTTCAATACCTTGATTTAGAACCCGTCCATTTTGTCATGTTGAAGTAATATATATTCGCTGGGCTAAGCATCCAGTAAAGATCACGATCAATGGGTAGTCTCATCAATGAGCTTTAAGACGTACAGCGTGGCGTGCTCATTTTGTGATGGTAGCCGTCTTACACTTTGCCGGGATATCGTTAAAACCGAAAGCAGCTCGATATCACCATTTAGAGGTGACACGTACATGTGAAATAAATCAAGGTGTTCCATTCAGGAATCTTCTGCACTATGTCCCTTTTAAGGAACATATCTATCAAATTACATTAGCAAACAAAGCAGATCCTGATCAGACGACTTGTAGGTCTGGATCCAGAGCCGTCTGACCTGGATCTACTCTGTTTGTAAATTATATGCGAGAAAGGGGATTTACATGTATATGAAGGAAACGGTTAAAAAATCTTACCCAACTGGCTGCTTGTTAAAGAGTTCTGAACGACTGTCCTTTTTGCAGGTTGAAGTAGCCTTTTTAGGTGCACCTGCAAACGCCATCCCATGGTAATACTTTTGCACGTACAAAACTAGGCGAATTTATCGCTTGTGTCCCGATAACTCGTTCAGCACCGTGATTTAATCAGTGTGGAATCGCCCATCAGTGTTACATGTAACTACGGTGTCCATTCAGTATGAAATGCATAAAATAGCTAGAAACTAAATAATTCTGAATGACGACAAAAGTGCAGAACCTGATCAGATCTAGAGGGTTCCTCCAGGAGCGCTCTGATCTAGCCGGGTCTGCAATAACAGTGCATGTGTGTCCTGCATCCAAACAGTAAACCATCCTAACCATTTTCAGAGTGTAATTTAACTATGGCATCCAATCAGTACGAATTGCATAATATCGCTAGATCAGTTTGAACCACAGGGGTCTGTACCGCTCCCTAGCCCTGATTCTATATATAGATCTAACCATTACAATATAATAACTATGTAGATCTAGTATATATCGAGGACTTGGTGCAAAACTATTCTAACTCCTTCACTTTGTGAAGGAGTTAGAATAGTTTTGCACCAAGCCCTCGATAAAGACTCCCAGGCAGCGGTACAGATCCCTGTTTTGAATAACAAAAGTTCAGAACCTGATCAGAGGGATATTCTATAGGAGCCCTTTGATCTTGGTCTACACTGCTTGTACATAACAGTACATATGTGTGCCCGCACACAAAGAGTTTTAAAAATGCTAAGTGAAGATAATATGCAAACTCGTTGTTTGCTTCATCATTTGCATTATCGATCTATTTTCAATAAATTGATCAAAGTTGCAAATAATTTGGCACCTGCCTACACATCGCGGCAATTGTGTATGATAAGTCCACTTAAATATATGAGTGTGTATACATGCGTGTTAATAGGTTAGAGGTATTTATTTAACTTAACACATCAATGATTACCTAGGGTCAAAGGTAAATATGCTGTGTTGACACACTGGTCAGTGGCAATACTTATAGCGACAAATTTCAGGTGCTGCTGGATGTTTATTTAAAAAACAAGCAACAGCAGGTAAGATTTGTTTTAAATAGTATACCTAGCTTATTCTTACTGTAGGCTAATTATCAATAACTTGGATTTTTCGTTCCAACATTCTTGTGTAAATAAACACACACACACATATACAGTGGGCTATTTTTAGATCATGTAGGCTACTAGAGCTACAGAATATTTAGTTCACATTATAGTGATATCGAGCTACTTTCGGTTTTAACGATATCCCGACAGACGACAAGTTGCCAACCATGTCCATCACAAAATTAGTATACTGTCTTACAGCTTATTGACGAGACCAGAGACACACGTATACATGCATATAGTAACTGGCATAAGTAGGCTATACACGCAGAGCTACAGATAAAGATGAGTACTCAAATATTAAATTGGTCACAACAAAGGGTTTGGTGGATAAATAAATAAGTTATTCTTGAAAATGTTTTTAATTTATGCATCTTACCTGGAGCTCTGTGTATCCACGGATTTCAGATCCACTATTTGAGTTTCTGCAGGTGTATTTGTTGCTGTGCATGTTACAGTGCTAATCATTAATGTGGTGTAACTGGAGACAACTGCGAATAACGACTGTGTCTTTTGGCTATCATAACGTCCCAACTGAACAGCTCTAATAACGATTCAACGGCTACAACAACATCCAAACAGCTCATTCACATCTACCGTAACGTCTCAACAGCTGTCATAACGTCTGAGTACCAGTCACCATAACATCTCAACAGCCGTCATAACACCTGAGTACCAGCCACCATAACGTCTCAACAGCTGTCATAACGTCTCAAAAGCTACCATAACGTCACAACAGCTACCATAATGTCTCAACATCTACCATAACGTCACAACAGCTAGTACCATGTAACGTCTTGAGCAACAGCTGTCATATAAATTGACGTCTCAATAACTACCATAACGGCTCAACAACTACCACAACGCCTCAATAGCTATCATAACGTCTCGATAGCTAGATCATAACAACTCAATAACATTTATAACGTCTCAGCAGCTATCATAACATCTCAATAGCTACAAATAACTTATCAGCCGATACAATAAACATCTCAACAGCTACAAGAACGTCTCAGTCAATACCACGACATATCAAGTTATACTGCAGACGGTAATGATAATTTTAAGATCTAACACCATTTCGTTATCTCACACTTCATGTAATGGTATAATCTTAATATCTAACACTACAGGGTATGATAGTTCATGATAATCTTAATATTTAACACTACAGTCTACATCATTTTGATACCTAACTCTATAGCTCATGATAATCATAACCCATTCCCTCGTAGGCTCTTTTTCAGATCCAACCACATTGAATAAATCTACCGAAAAGGAGCATTAACTAGAGAAAAGGAACACTTTAGAATTTTTTAGTTTGAAACCATTGTGATAAATATAGCAGTTGCTCCTATAGGAGCAAATTATCTATTTATCACAATGGTTTCATAAAGTGACTTTTACAGAGACGTAGAAAGGCGTATTTATGGAGGAAAGGGAAAGGGTTAATATTTAACATTGCAGTTTATGATCATTTTGATATTCAACACTACAGGTTATGATCATTTTGATATGTAACACTATGTACAGGTTATGATCATTTTGAGAACTTACACTAGAAGTGATGATAATTTAGTTATCTAACATGTCATGTAATATCTAACACAACAGGTTATGATATTTTTATATGAAACACGATTTACAGGCTATGATAATTTTGATATCTAACACTACATGTAATGATAATTTTAATATCTAACACACTACATGTAATGACAATTTTAATATCTAACATTACAGGTAATGATAATTTTGATGTCTATTTTTTGTATCTAACATTACAGGTAATGATAAGTTTGATGTCTATTTTTTGTATCTAACATTACAGGTAAATTAAATGATAATTTTGATATTTAACACTACAGGTAAGTACATAATGGCGAAGGTGTTGCAGATTCGGGACGAAAATGGAATGGGCATTGACTACGCTCAGTTTGAGGAAGTCATCCACCCAGTATACATAGATATACCCAGGAAATTGAAGTCCATCAAAGAGTTCAAATACGAGAAGGATGATGTCTTCATTTGTACATATCCCAAGTCAGGTGAGATTTATATATGTGCACTTGCTAAAATGAGGTCAGCGTTATAAGCTTACGGTAAATCTCAGATAAAAAAAAAACAAATGTCTATTTTCAAAATCAGACGGGACGACGAAAAGATCAATTATCTAAAAGCATATCATAGCGCAATTGATAAAGATGTGTACTCAAATTTGTACTTAAATCACCATTTCTCCGCCATACCCTATGTTGTGGCCACTTTATGGAATCGTCTCTCCGAGTCGATTCTAAAGAATGGTCACTACACAGACTTTGGTGGATAAATAAAGGGGTTATTCTTGAAAATGTTTTAATTTACGCATCTTATCTGGACCTCTGATATCAGATTATCCCATTCCTTTATAGGCTACTTTTAGATCCAACCTCTTTGAATAAATCTACCGAAAAGGAGCATAAGCTAGAGAAAAGGAAACTTTAAAAAAATCGTAGTTTTGAAACCTAAGGAGCAAATGGTCTATTTTTCTAATATACATTCCCTTATCTCCAGTTAGAACAACGGGATGTATTATAACATTTCTCATGCTGAAAAAAAAAATCTTCTGATTGTGGAGTGTTATGGGTTAGAGTAATTGTACCTATGTTGGGTGTATCATAGTAAGGAATTGTCAATTTACAATCAGGTATATATATTTTTGTTTGTCCTAAAATGTTTATAAATGCAGGTACTGACCATAGGCTTGATTATAACATTTTCTAAGGCTCGTTTAGGAACATGTGATCTTAAAAGACAACTCGCAACAGATCCTCTTTATCACAATACTTTTCAAATGTGACTTTTAGAGATGCATAGAAAGGCGTATTTATTGAGGAAATGGTTAAATACCTACGTCCTATGGTCAAGACCTGCATTTATAAGCATTTTAGAACAAAAAAGGAAGAAAATATCCCTAATTGTAATTTTATTTCAGCATGAGAAAGGTAAAAATGCATGTATATTTAACTCATTTGCGCTCAGTTGGTTCTGCCATGCTTACATATTGGATTAGTCCCATTTTTTATCTAATGAATGCCTGGTCTAAATTTCAATTTCGTTTTACACATGTATATTGAAATTCTATTAACATAGAGTAAAAGACCATAAAATGATATTAAGTTGTAGATCCATTGTAAACATTTTCTAATTGCAGGGACACACTGGGTGGCAGCCTTGGTACACCTACTACGTCATACCGGAAGTCAGGAAGAAGTAAAGACGAAAACTATCCCGCTGATTCCATTTATAGATATGTTGTCGACACGAACTGTAGCAGCCCTACCACGCCCTAGAATAATAGTTTCACATTTAAGATATCATCGACTTCCGGTCGAGCACGTGCAAAAAGGCGGGAAGATAATACTACTATTGCGCAATCCGAAGGATGCAGCAGTGTCCATGTTCTACCATTCCAAGGACCAGAACGAGTTGAAAAACCAGCAGTCCTGGGGCCATTTTTTGAAATGTTTCATGAATGGACAAGGTACGATGTCACGAACAGTAAAACCCCTCTAAAACGGTCGTTGAAATTAGTTTTTGTGTCGGTCTGCAAGACAGGTGGCATCTTAATGCAGGATGAAAGTCACGCAGAAAGTTCCCAAAGCAGCTTTCTGTATGACTTGCAACCAGCATTAAGTACCTTCCTGCAAAATTGACTTACAGTTTGTTTTTATTTGCTCCACTTTTTCAAAAAGTTGAGCTATTGTCATGACCCTCTCGTCGGCGTCGGTGTCGGCGTTGGTTAACCTTTTTGTTAAGGTACCTTTTCTCAGAAACCATCAAAGATAGTTGGTTCATATTTGGTATGTATGTTAACCATCACAAGGGGAACCCATTTCACAAGAGTAAGTAACCCTAAAGTTAATTTGCCATAGTTATGACCCTTTTTCGAGTTAGAATTTTCATTGTTGGTTAAGTTTTATATTCAGGTCCATGTCTCAGAAACTGTCCAAGATATTTGGTTCAACTTTGGTATACATGCTAACTATTACAAGGGGGACCCATTCCACAAGAGCAGGTAACCCTAAATTTAATTTTGTTATAGTTATCTCCCTTTTCAGACTTAGACTTCCACTACACTATCCAGCACTAAAGAAAGTGGAGCGCGCTGTCTGCGGACAGCCCTTGTTATAATTCCGGTTTAGATGGGTTCTACTGAATATAACAGTTTTAAAAAAAATAAAAAGGTATACCTATCAAAGTGTAGATTAATAGACCACCTAATATACCACAGTGTTTTTATTAAAACCTCTGCTCAGTGTCTGCACTGATACCTACCTCTGAGTGACTGAACTATTTTAGAGTGAAGGGTAGCGTAATGGACAATCAATGCAATTATTAAACACTTTCCTTAGGCAGCTCGATGGTTTGATCCCATGCGCTGCTTTGTAGAGATGAATGATGAATGATATCACTTTAGCGAAACTCTATTTTATAATTACAGAACCTGTCCTAGGCAACCATTATTTACTGAACACAGTGGTGTCAAAAGGCAGGTGGTTGCTTAATGCAGGGCAATATACCGGTAATGCTTTTTTGACCTGTGTTAAGATTCCACCTGCCTTACAGACCAATAATTATACTTCATTTTAATGGCCGCTTTAAACAGGTTCTGCTGCATATAGAAATGACCTCAGTGTCACTATGAAAGGGGCTGGATTTAGGAGTTTTCTGCATTACATTTGTACTGCATTAAGCTACCACCTGCATATAGTACCAAGGATTATACCTCGTTTAGGTGGTCACATTAGCGGGTGTTTACTGTATATCATTACGTGTGTGATCATACCAGCTAGCCACTAAGTGTATGTTGATGTTATTTGATTCCTAGTCTAGAGTTCACAGTGTATTTGGATATGACGTATTCAATTTTATTCATTTCAGTTTTAACCGGTTCATTCTTTGACTATGTGAATTCCTGGAGTAAAGTAATTGAAGAAAATATCCACTCAAATATAATTGTCGTCTACTACGAAGATTTAGTTCGGGTAAGATGGATAACTGTATAAACAATCCTAAGTTGGCATGTAAATTAGTAAACCTGTGTCCCTGCTTATAAAGCTTTTAGTTGAGTCTGAGATCGTTCTCAAGATTTTGATTGGTCAGATTTGAGCCTTTGGCTCAAATCTGACCAATCAAAAGCTTGAGAACTCAAATCTGACCAATCAAAAGCCTGAGAACGAAACTCAGACTCAACTAAAAGCTTTATTAGCATGGACCCAGATACTATATGATGGCATCAGTTAACCATTTCCCTTTTGATTATTCATCTAAGAAATAATAATATCGTGAAATTAATTAGGTTAACATTTGTAATGGCATAAGAAGAACACATAGCATTTTGATTCAGACAGAAATAATAGAATAATATCTATACTACCATAACTAAACAGAGCAGACCCTGATCAGACCACAGGTGTTTGTCGTGTGCTACCCCCCTACCCGCCCATCTGCTACCCCACTCTGCAACCTCACAGAAAGATATTGGTCAAAATAATCTCAAACATGTCAAAATATTGTCAAAATACCATAACACGAAATTTTGAAGTAAACTGAAAAACAAAATTCACATCAAAATTATTAGCTACTACAATGATGTGAACAAAAAAATCAGATTTTTTAGTTCACTTTTAAATGTTATTTCATGGTATTTTGACAAAGTTTTGACATATTTGAGATTGTTTTGGCCAATATTCAATATGTTTCTGTGTAGTTGCAGACGAGAAGGGGGGGGGGGGGGAATGGCCGGGTAGTGGGGTAGCACACGACAAACACCTATGGATCAGACCGCTCCTATAGGAGCCGTCTGATCTGGGTCTACTCTGTTTGCAAAGACATGAAAATGTGTTTTGAATTTTTAACCATTATCCATCACTGCTCAAGCTCAGGGTCCATGCTTATAAAGCTTTTAGTTGAGTCTGAGTTTCGTTCTCAAGCTTTTGATTGGTCAGATTTGAGTTCTCAAGCTTTTGATTGGTCAGATTTGAGCCAAAGGCTCAAATCTGACCAATCAAAAACTTGAGAACGAACTCAGACTCAACTAAACGTTTTATAAGCATGGACCCAGTTCTTCTGGGTGGCTCACTTATCTCCGATTCCTTCAAGCATATAGGGAATGATTGTCCGAGTGACACAAAGCTACAGATAAAGGTGCGTACCCAAATACTAAAATCCTCATTTCTCCACCAAACCCTATACTGTCACCACTTATTAGAATCGTCTCTTCAAGACGATTCTAATGAGTGGTCACAGTATAGGCTTTGGTAGAGAAATAAAAGAGCTAGTCTTGAAAATGTTTAAATTTACGAATTTTATCTGGATCTCTGGTAATAAACAACTTGCATCCTGGTTAGAGGTCAAGTCTTGTTTGAGTAAACTTATAATAATGTATCCAAATATGTTTGTTCTCAAAACGTTACATGTTTTGTTTTCAGGATTGTTTACGTGAACTTAAGAGAATACAAGATTTTCTTGGAACAGGCCGAGACGAGGTTACTCTAAATCTAATTGCACAGTGTTGTTCCTATGGCAACCTCCAGAAGTCCATTGCATCGGGGAAAATGATTTCTACAATACGGGATACTGCAGGGGAAAGCATACTGTTACGGAAAGGTCGGTAGCCAAGTAGTTGCAACAACCAAAGGATGTGTGTACCTTAACCCTTTCCTCCATAAATACGCCTTTCTACAACTTTGCAAACAGAGTAAGCACAGATCAGACAGCTCCTGATCAGCGCTTGCTCTGTTTGCTTATGAAATAATGTAGTTTCTTCTATGGCGAAAAATTCATATGTCCACGTGCCATTATAAAACATGAGTGTTCAAAGGAACACATGTGTCACCTGAAGAGAGAAGTGTTAGAAAAAAAAAAGAAAAAGTGATGGACAGACAGATGGACAGACCGACGACAGAAAAGTGATCCCTATGCGACAACTGCCTCTCGGCAGGTGACACAGCTACAACTATACGGAAACACCCAAAGTTCCCAGTTGTGTTCAAGTGACAAATATTATGCCCTAGTGTCAGGGTATTTGCCTCGACATCTACCGTGCCTTTGTTATTCTTCAAGAAATCCAAGCCTAGGATTACTTCCATTTGTATGTCAGCAACAAGCATTTTGCACTCATACTGACTGCCGTTGAGGTCCAGCCAAACGGTGGCGACTCCTTTCACGTCGAGTGGATCACCTGAGGCGGTGACGATTTCTCTTTCATATTCGAATATCTGAGGTTTTGTCTCGACCCGTTCCCAGGCATCATTTGACAGTAATGAAAGTGTTGCGCCTGTGTCCACTAAGCAGTTAACAGGGACATCATTCAGTGTTGCCTGTACATAGAGACCTGAACCTTTTAAGCTACTGTTGTTAACTGTCTTTTCTTGTAATTGCTTAGAGTTTGAGGCCGCTTCACTCTTAGTGATATTTGCTGGGGTCTGACTTCGACCAGCATCTTCATGCCTTTGATTTTGATTTGGTCTATTTCCTCGTTGCTGATTAAAGCGATTTTGACCTCGAAATCTGACCCGGGAGGCCCCACGTCTATATGACCCTCTAAAGCCCGAAGGTTTATAGGGGTATTCTCTTTTGAACGGTCTCTGCTCTGATTGGTTCTGTTTTGCAAACTTCTCAAACTGTTCCCTCAGGTCATCAAGAGACGACTTCAGGGTTTGTAATTCACTATCTGTCTTTTACATGGGGCATTTTGACTCTGCTTGGAGCACGCTCCCTGTTCCTTCAAGTCGTTTGCGCTCAGCCTTGTCATAAGCCTCGAACTCAATAGCATGTCTGACAGCATCATTGAGATTGTGAGGTTTTGCCTGTTTTGTTCTTATACGTATCTCAGAGCTGTGCAAGGAGTCAATAAATTGCTCTTTCGCCAGGGTTTCTCTCAAGTCACCCGGGGCTGTTGGGTAGGCTAAATTTGTGAGCCGCCTAATGTCTTGAGCAAGCTCTGACAGATTCTCTTTAGCCTTCTGTCGCCTCTCCCGTAACTGTACTCGATATAAATCGGTTTGGTTTGGAGGCTGAAATCTGTCCTGAAGTGCATTGACCAGCTCGGAGTAGTCATTTGATTTGGAAGCTAAATTTCCGAACACACCCTGAGCTTGTCCCCGTAGGGAAACAGCTAAGTAAAGTCCCTTATCTTTCTCTGTCCACTTGTTTATCGTCGCACATGCGTCGAAGTGGGCTTTATAATCTAACCATGACCCTGTGCCATCATAAGTGGCAGGTTTAATCATTGCACCCTTCTTTCCATGGTCCTGAACATTACCATCAGGTACATCTTGCGGAATTCTTCCTCTTCTCCTTACTATAGGACTATCATCAAAAGAAACTCGGGGTCCATGATCATCTCGAAGGGTATGCTTCAGAATAGGTGTTGGCAATGTATCTTGTGCCATAGACTGACTCTCAATCCTCCTTGGGGTATGCGATCCCACCTCTGGAGTTAGATCTGGTATGTTAATGCCAGAGTCATAGGCAGGAGTGGAGGTTACTGGTCTCCGAGACAATTCACTCTCAAGCAGTGTTATTTCTTTCTCCATTCTGAGCTTCTCATTCTCGAGTTTAAGTGATTGAAGCTCTGCTTGTAATATGGCAAGCTCATGTGTATACATATCTCCTAAAGCCATGATCTTGAAGCAGTGAATTTTGACAACGATCTGAAGTCAAATGTATCCCACCGCGCTGCCACCAAATTTGTAACGTGATTTGTGTGTGATTGTATATTTTCCGAGCGGTTATATGATAGAAACAGTAAAAATCTAGTTTACGGACTTCAAGCTACTTTGCTTGAAGCAATATATAAATTTTCCTCAGGCTACCTTGCCGTGTGATTGATTAAACAAATAAAATACAGAACTTGATATTATTTACATGGAGTATGATATAAAAATAACGAATCACTAATTATAATGCTTCAGGTCGATCTACTTGAAAGATCTGAGCTTGCGTAAAATAATCAAGTGTCACCTATATCTGCGTGACAACTCTATATGCCTATCTAGAGTAATAGAACAGACAGTCCTAGCTGGGGTAATCACTGCTTGAGGTCTTGCCTCAAGTCAGTATGCTTCAAGTCGTGCTTGAGGTATGTGCTTGAGGTATGTGCTTCAGGTCGTGCCTGAAGTCTATGCTTCGGGTCTATATAAATTTATACAACTCTGTAGATTACTTAAATGCCTCAAGCTATATGCAGACTTGTATATGCTTGCGGTCAAGCACCACTCTACGACCCGGGCTACACTATGCCTGGAGCATCAACAACTCTGAGCCGAAGCTGCAACTCTGTTGATACCCGAGGACATACACTTCAACCTAAAGTCCTAGGATCTAATGCTTGGAGCACCCAACAAGGTATATTTGCGACCCGGTATAATACAGCGTCTGCAACTCTGAGCCGAAGCTGCAACTCTGAGACAAACTGTATAATCAAACCAAAGTCCCTATATATCCTTATTCTTGTTCTGACGATGTTAACTCTTCGATCGCCAGCCCCCAACTACTCAATTTATAGAATGCAGCCGTTTATATAGGCGCCGTGACTTCGGTATCCTTGGACATTTTCGTTGTCCAAATAGGCATATAGATTGGAATGATTTGAAACTCAAAACAATAAAAACTGCACAAAGTTATGATTTGTCATGATTCTAAAATATTCTTAATATATAATTACGTATTAGATCAGCACTGACAACTTACATTTGACTGATGATTTGCTGGTGTAATTAGCGTCTCTAAATCGTTTATTCTCGGACTGAAAGATGTATTTTGTAAGATTCAAATTATCGTAAGAATTACACCGCTGCCGATTTTCATCACACTTGTTTTATGAGATGTGATACACAGTAGAACCTGTCTTAAGAGGCTACTCACTTATTGAACATAGGAGTCTTAAAAAGCAGGTGGTTACTTAATACAGGGAAAAAGTAATACAAAAAGCTCCTATAGGAGCTTTCTACATTACTTTTGACCTGCATTAAGCTACCACCTGCCTTACAGGCCCACAATTAGGTCTGTTTGATGGCCGTTTAAGACAGATTCTACTGTATGCCTGGTAGGATGGGCATCCTTTACCTGATAAATATTCATGTAAGAAGTAACAAGGTCATGAATATTTATTAGCTGAGTTTTATAATACAGTGTAGCATATGAACACATGAGGTTTTGGCAAAGACAAGTACTGTGGAATCAGATCTATCAATTTCCATAAGCAAAGAGAGCAAACCCTCATCACGCAGTTCCTATTGGTGCTATCGAAAATACATACATGTATAGAGGATTCTACAGTTTCTGACACGGCCAAACTTTGCTGAGTTCATAAATCACTATAAAAATATACCAAATTAATATTCAAAGTGGCCATTGTTTCTTACATAAATATTCATGGTGTAAAGGGTTATGGGTTGAGAGTTATTAAATGGGTCCTTATTTTTGTCGCCCATTCATTTCATGGATATTTTAACAGTAAAATAAACTGCAAAATTTTCTCTTTTTTAAGGTAAGGTTGGAGACTGGAGAAACCACTTCAGCACTGAACAAAATAAGATTTTCGAGGAAGTATGTCTAGAAAAACTGAAACATACAGTGTTTAACTTCCAGTATGAAAATGACATACCTAGCCATAAACTGTGACACACAGGTCCATCTCTGGTAAGACAGTGAAACATCAGATTATAAACTGTGACACCTTAGTCTACCTCTGCAGTGACAGTCATGCACAATAGTGGAGCAACCATCCACAACAATGGATTCAATCATAAACAACAGTGGAGTCAATTATCCACAACAGTGGAGTCAATCATCCACAACAGTGGAGTCAATTATCCACAACAGTGGAGTCAATCATCCACAATTGTGGAGACAATCTTCAACTACAGTCCAGTCAATCATCCACAACAGTCGAGACCATCATCCACAACAATGGATTCAATCATCTATATAAGTTGAGTCAAACATGCACAACAGAAGAGTTAATCATCCACAATAGCAAAGTCAATCATCCACAATAGCAGAGTCAGTCATCCACAATAGCAGAGTCAATCATCCACATAAGTGGAGTCAATCATCCACAACAATAGATTCAATCATCCATATTAGTTGAGTCAAACATGCACAACAGAAGAGTTAATCATCCACAATAGCAGAGTCAATCATCCGCAATAGAAGAGTCAGTCATCCACAATAGCAGAGTCAATCGTCAACAATAGCAGAGTCAATCATCAACAAAAGCAGAGTCAATCATACACAATATCAGAGTCAATCATCCACAATAGCGGAGTCAATCATCCACAATAGCAGAGTCAATCATCCACAATAGCGGAGTCAGTCATCCACAATAGCAGAGTCATTCATCAACAATAGCGGAGTCAGTCATCCACAACAGCAGAGTCAATCATCAACATTAGCAGAGTCAATCATCCACAATAGCGGAGTCAATCATCTACAATAGTGGAGTCAATCATCCACAATAGCTGAGTCAGTCATCCACAGTAGCAGAGTCAATCATCAACGATAGCGGAGTCAATCATCCACAATAGTATAGTCAGTCATCCACAATAGTGGAGTCAGTCATCCACAATGCCGGAGTCAGTCATCCACAATAGCTGTGTCAATAATACAACAGTGTAGTCAGTCATCTACAAAAGCAGTGTCACTCATTCACAATAGCAGTCAATCATCCACAATAGAGGAGACAATCATCCTATACGAGAATGACATATCGAAATCATGTACTGTGACAAAAGTGGAGTCAATTAACCTATATGACAGTGACATGCCATAACAGGCATTGTGTTAATAGCGGTGACAGTGACATACTAAAAACATGTTGTACTGTGTCAAGAGTGGAGTCAATCATCCTATGTTACAGTGACATTCCGGAATATAAAGTGTGATACCCATGACGTTTGGTATGCGACATCTTTTGGTATGCGTGGGGCATAGAGATATATCGGTACTCTAAAAAAGCGGCTGAACCCTTTCCCGCATATGAACGCCTTTTCCACACATTTGCAAACAGAGTAAACCAAGATCAGACAACTCCTATAGGAGCTGTCTGATCATGGTCCTCTCCGTTTACTTATGGAGTTTGATTGATTGATTTCTTTAGTTTCTAAAATGACTACAATGTTCCACCTTCCATATTTCAATAAAACTATTTTGTCCATGAATATTCAGTAGGTACTGCAATTTGGAGTAAATCTAGAACAGGGAAAGGATTACAGTATAGATCTTTAACCCTTTCCATGTTGCATATTCATGATATCATGAATATTTATTAGGTGAATTTTTATGTCATAGGGTAAACTGATTGAGAGTCGGACACGATTGAGAGTCGGACGTTTTTCAACCCCTTTATACACTGCTTGAAAGCAGTTTAACTAGCATAATCTTTACTTTGTCGGGTACCTTAATGTTTACTTTCACCAGAGTAACCTACCTTGAACTCATTTACTTGCATACATTCTTCACGATAACAACGCTAGAAACCACCCAAAAGCACCAACTTATAAATTTTAAAGTCAGAGTAAAACACGTTTGGTTTATTTTCTGGAGTAATAGCGACTATTTACGAGTGTTACAAATGGTGGAATTCATGTTTTTGTTGAAGAAAAATATATATAAATTTAAAAGACATCTGTTATTCAGGTTTTTAGTAAACAAGAAGTGCCACGCTCTCTAATAATATGTTATATGTCAAACTGATTTCGAGTCGGACGCTGTAGCGTTTATATACACTCTGTACCCGGTGGGTAATCTCCAATGATTGAACAGCAGGGAAACCATATGTCATTCTACGATATTTATAGTAGATTCTAGATATATATCTAGGCTCTATCTTTTTTATGACACATACTACTATGGAATCTCACAATTCGGAGCTTAATTAACATATCACACAATGAATCTTTCAAGAAAATAAAACCGTCCGACTCAATATCGAAAGTGTCCGAGTCTCGATCGAATTAGGGTTACCTATATTTCCGTACTTTTTGGCCCTGTTACATGCATGTTTGATGCATATAAAGCGCTAGAAGAGCTTAAAAGAGATCAGGCCAGGTACCAGTGAGTAGCAGAAGTGTCTAGCTGAAAGCACGGACGCTTGACATAAGGAAAAGTGAAATAGGTATCCGACTCACGATCAGTTTACCCTATGTACACCGGATTTTCTTTATATTGGAAGAAACTGTACCATCAGCACTATTATAATTTCATCAGCAAACAGAGCAGACCCTGATCAGACAGCTCCTCTAGGTCTACTCTGTTTGCAAATGCGTGAAAAGGCGTTAATATCTTGAAAGGGTTAAATGTCTTAATTGTTGATGATACATGCACTGATATTTAACAGATGCATTCAAGGCTCCAATTCAATGTTTGGTTGAATATTAAATACAAAATATCCTGTAACAGTTGAATGTAAATCTTTATTTTCTTCCCTGAGATATGTTAACCAAAGACGTATCTTTAAAGTACATGTATACACAATATGCACAATGCTCCTGCATTGTAAAATACAAAAATAAAAAGTACAGGCATACCCACAAAAACAACAAGAAGAATTTCAATAATTTGTGTTTGTGAAACATCCTCAACAAATGCTGGACACAAATTAAAATAGCCAGTTTGTAAGAGTTGGAAAGTTGTAAGAAATTAACAAAATACAAACAGACAAATAGACAGATCAAATACAATATGCCTCATATCCTTTAACCCATTCTCTCCTACTGACGCATTTTTGGGCCTCTGTAAAAAACTCACTCACTGAAACCATTGTGATATATAGAGCAAATGCTCTATTTAATACACTTGTTTCAAAACTACACAATTCTAAAATTCTCTTTAGTAAAGTTAATGCTCCTTCTCGGTAATTCAAAGAGGTTAGGTCCAAAAATAGTCTAGGAGACAATACCAACAAGATAAGAACATCAATACTGGAGGTAGTTGGTTCAATCTCACCCTTAGTTATACCACACACCTTGCACATTTGTTCAACAAGTTCGCTCACCTAGTACTCAGCATTAGGGGCTTATAACAGTGTAATGATCATTACCTCTTAACTCTTTCCCAGTTCTATGTTTATTCAAAATTGCAAGACCTAATGAAAGTCTGTAGGACAAATTAGTTCTAATGAAATATGGAAGGCAGTAATTGTAGCAATTTTGAAAGGTAAGGAAACAGATCTTTCAAATTCCATTTGCAAACAGAGCAGACCCAGATCAGACAGCTCCTATAGGAGCTGTCTGATCGGGGTCTACTCTGTTTGCAAATTACGTTAAAACACTTATATAAGAAGTAAAGGGTTAACTTTTTATGTTTTTGCAAACAGTGTAGATCAAGATCAGACAACTCATGTTGGAGCAGGCTGATCAGGGTCTGCTCTGTTCGTTAAATCATTTTCATGTATCAGCCAGTAATGACATGATGGGTAGTAATTTTTTTATACACGGGATCTTTTGGTATTGCTAGAAACTGTAGTCAGATATATTCTAATTCCATAAGCACACAAAGGAGATCCTGATCATATGGCTCCTAAATCTGATCTGGGTCTACTCTGTTTGCAAATGTGTGAAAATGTGTTTATATGAGGGAACGGGATAAGGAAGGGCATCAATACACATAACAACTGCAACATTGGAACACATTCTGTCAGGAGAACATTACAAATTCAAATCAAAATCAACGTTATAATCTCAGTACTGAACAACAGATCTATTCTAAACTCTGTACTCAAGGGACACAGGAATTTTTGGTCAAAACTGCAGACTTGAATCTTTATTATATCATATGCAAACACGAGCAGACACTAATTAGACAGCTCCTATACGAGCCGTGTTATCTGGGTCTATTCGATTTGCAAAGGCACATAAAGGCATATTTAGGAAGTAACGGGTTAAGCTGAACGTATTAAAGAGTTTTGGAATAAAATAGCACCATAAACTGTAAACATGCTGAAATAGCTACGGACAAAAAGTCTATTCTAATATTAACCCTTTCCCTCATATAAACGTGTTTTCACGCATTTGCAAACAGAGTAGACCCAGATCAGACGGCTCCTCGAGGAGCCGTCTGATCAGGGTCTGCTCTATTTGCCATTAGAATTTGATAGATACGTTTCTTAAGTTTCTAAAATTGCTATAATGTTCCACATTCCATAATTCATTATAACTATTTTGTCCATGAATATTCAGTAGGTATTGAAATTTGGTCTAAATATAGAACAGGGAACCAGAGTTAACCCTTCAATGTGGGACACACATGAATTGGGTTCTGCACACAGTATAGATCCAGATCAGAGGGCTCCTATAGGAGCCGTCTGATCTGGGTCTACTCTGTTTGCAAATGCGTGAAAACCTGTTTATATGAGAGAAAGGGTTAAGGAGTTTATTCTATTCTAATCTAATCTAAAGACATAAACAAAAGCAACTCATACTGTCAACGCTTGTCTGTTCGATTGAAGGCCTGGTGATGGTGACCAAGTGCGAGAAGTTTCAGTAGACTTTCATGATGAAAACCCTCAGTGTCTTATCTGACTCCAAACTGTTTGCAAAGGTGATCTAATACTGCCAGGCAAAGGAAAATCAGGGACCTCTTTGCTTGCTAGCTGTAACCGTGATAATCAATGCAAACAGTTTGGATCCAGATGAGACGCCAAATAATGCAGCGTCTCATCAGAATCCAACCTGTTGGAAACCCTCACCATATTTTTGCAAAGAAATGAGAGAAATTCTTCTTCTAAGAATTGAAGCAGACATCAATTGTTGCAGACAAATTATTCTCAGTATGCAAAGAGTTAACCCTTTCAACAACACATTTTTGTACACACTTTTTCCACTACACATCCTGTCAGCACATCTTTGTAACTATTCTATTCTATTGAACTACACATTGTTTCAACTCTATATCTATCTCTCATATTACATGAGGAAATCTGTCATCTTTGTTTCCTTTTTTGATTTCTTGGATTTCTTAGCCCCAGAATCTTCTGCTTTTCTCTTTTTTGAACCTGTGTCTGCAATGTAAGGACATCAGATGAATGAAGACATAACGCACTAAATTAGTGGCATAACAAAAAACCAATGTTACCCATCTACCGAAATCAATTGTCAGAAGAAATTCATCCCCATGTTATCCCTTACAATGCTGAGTTTCAGATTGACCCTTTAACATTTGGCATTGGACTGCCCCATGCGAATTCTGGAGAGGTAAATATTCAATTATCTGTAAAATATGACAACCAGTGCAGATCCTGATGAGAGGACTCCAACAGAATTCTTACAGACGTCTTCTGATATGGGTCTACACTGCTTTCAAAGAGTATTTAACCCTTTATTCCATGAACAATCATATTAAAAATAATGATTATTAATGAGATCAATTTAGAATTTTGGCCATGGCAGAAACTACGTAATCAGATCTATATAAGAATTACTATGCTAGTAGTTTTGATGTTCAGCTGTATTTTGGCGAGTTAGAAAAGTTTTTAAATGCGAGCCTTGGCGATGCAACACCAAGAAAAATGGAGAAAATGAAGAAAAAGAAAGATCGCTAAAGCGGTTTCGTCCCCGGAACGAAAATACATGCAAGTACAATATACGTGACGTCATATTGGCGTGCAGTGACGTTATCAACTTTTACAACATAAACAAACTTGATTTAATCATTTTATATGGACAAATAGTTGAGACAAAGGAGAGCAAATGTGTTAAATTTGATGTTTATATTTAATTATGCCTTTTTCGTCTTTCTGATTTCCTTCTATTGGCTGAACTAAACTTACATCCCAGTGGCATCAGTACGTATGCACTATACCTCACAAAATACAGCGAAGACGTGGAAAATATTATGCTAGTAGGAAGTGACTGTATTTGGTGATGTTGCATGATAAAATACATAATATGCAAAATAGAGAAGACCCTAATAAGATGGTTCCTATAGATGCTGTCTGATCTGGGCGTACTCTGTTTGTATGGAGTTATTATGCGTTAATATTTGTTCCCCTCATTGTCAGAGTTAACCCTTACCCTCATATGAACGTGTTTTCATGCATTTGCAAACAGGGTAGACCCAGATCAGATGGCTCCTAGAGGAGCAATCTGATCAGGGTCTGCTCTGTTTGCCCATAGAATATGGTAGATCTGTGACTTCACTTTCTAAAATGGCTATAATGTTCCTCCTTCCACATTTAATTGTAACTATTATGCCCATGAATATTCAGTAGGTATTAAAATGTGGACTAAATATAGGACAGGGAAAGGGTTAATACGGGTTGTAGTTTAATGCAGGATTTATATATGTACCACAGAAGTTTTCTTAACCCTTTCCTCCATAAATCCGCCTTTCTATGCCTCTGTAAAAGTCACTTTATGAACCATTGCTCTATTCATCTCACAATAGTTCCAAAAGTTTAACATTGTTTTTTTTATATTTTTTTGTTCCTATAAGAGTCGTCTGATCTGGGTCTACTCTGTTTGCAAGTGTGTGAAATGGACAGTATTAACAAACCTGTGCCATTCTCTCCCTTCCTCCTTGCATAGGCAGCTGCCATTCTAGATATGTTCTTCTTCCTTGCTGTGTCATGGTCCACTATGGGCCGAGGGTAATCCTTGCCAATGATACATCCACATTTCTGCTGTAACTCCTTCGGTGCCGTCCATGGCTCATAGATATACTTCTCTGGAAACTTCTTGAGAACTGGTATGTACTTCCTAGGCAAAGGAAAAGACAGGTCTTATGTCTGAGTTCATTCTCAACCATCTGGTTGGTCAGATTTTAAGCAAAACTCAAATTCAGAAATCTGAGAAAGAACTCAAATTCAAACCCCAAAGTTTTAAAATGTCAGGTGTGCATACCGCAAATACAAGATTTTGCTTGTTTGTGTGGACCTGTAAGGGACACCCAGTAGGGAAGATCCCCTCTGACATACAAATGCCGTTTGCAAACAGAGAAGACCCTGTTCAGATTGCTCAAACTGGCGTAGAAAGGCGTATATTTATTGAGAAAAGGGTCAAGAGAAAAGTCACACTATGTTTCATTGATATCTATTTTTAGCTCTTGTGACCTAGTTATAGCTCCTGAACATATTCATAGTTCATATGACATCTAGCAAAGTTAAGCCCTTTCATACTGAGTGAACCCTATAGTTAACCCTTTGCCTGTTCTATGTTTATTCCAAATTTGAAACCTACTGAATAGTTATGGACAAATTACTTAAAATGAAATATGGAAGTTGGAACAATGTAACCATTTTAGATGATAAACAAACATATCAATCAAATTTCATAAGCAAACAGAGCAGACCCTGATTAGAAGGCTCCTATAGGAGCCGTCTGATCTGGGTCTACTCTGTTTGCAAATGCGTGAAAATGCGTTCATATGAAGGAATGGGTTAAACACTGATGGGCTATTCCTCTCTGAAAATTCTGTGTCGAAAGGGTTACAGAAATTGTTCATTACAATCAACATGTATATCTAGCTTCAGACAACTACATTCTTCTTTGATAATAGTCAAAAAGTTACGCAGATGTTTTTGAAAAATCACAAATGTGAAATCTCACCTGATGTAATCACCATTCTTATCAGTTTTCCTGCCAAAAGCAACAGGGCTATAGACACGGAAATATTGATGGAAGAAAGCGCTGGCTGATAGCCACATCCAGTTGCCTGCATTCAGACTCCAGTCAGCGTCTGCAATATGTAGAAACAATATTTACCCTTCACCACACTGATATGTCCTTTTACTCTTTTGCAAACAGTAGACCCAGATCAGACGGCTCCAATGGGATACCAGTCTGCTCTGTTTGATTCAGGTATAGTATAGACCTTATTATACCATTCCTGCTATGTCCCAAATTTCCCATGTTCACATACATTTATTAAAATTCATCCAGCTAAAGAGGAGGTCCCTACAATGATAGCATATTTTCAATAATATCATAAAACTTGGTATTTGTTATGCTCTATCATTAATATGAAGGTTCCCAATTTGAACTTATATCGAAAAATGCCCATGTGATACAAATAAACCGATTTCATCAATAACTGATAATTTTTGTTCTACAACACATTATTATCGACCTTTTCCGTAAATTCTTCCGCGTTTTGCCGATGATCACCCGATCTCTCCATTGTTTACGTAATAGCTTTGCGGAAGTGGTCGGAGAATTGGGAATAGGGTAAACAGTTACAAAGCTAAAAATCAACCCGAATAAAACTGAAACATCGGGGAGTAAAACCGGGATCAGCGATATCAAACACATGCATGTTTTGTCATTATAAAGCGTAATTGGATGGGGCTTTTTGTGATATACTACTTTTCAGCATATAAACAAACGAGTATTGTATATTTTAAGTGTTTATGAATCGCGTCAAATGTAGGGACATCCCCTTTAATATAAAGGATGTCATTATTTCTTACATGAATATCACCATAATTGTGTGTGAAATTATTTGAAGAATTGGACAAGGCATGGCAGTGTAAGTTAGAATTAATCAAAGTGCAGATGGACATGATGACAGACAGATGTGTTTATGGACGATCCATTACTATATGGTTCCCTTCAAGAAAAACTTTTGGGAATTTAGTGGATGATTAAGCCTTTACCTCATAGACTATTTTTAGACTCATCTTCTTTGAATAAAACAATCGAAAAAGAGCATTTACTAGAGAAAAGGAAACTTTTAGAATTGTGTAGTTTTGAAACCATTTTGATAAATAAAGTATTTGCTCCTATGGAGCAAATGCTGAATTTATTACAATGGTTTCAAAAAGGTGACTTTTTCACAGGTGTCAATATAAGGGAATGGGCTAAGGAAGAATTGTAGTATGTACAGATGACCTATTTTCAAAGGAATATGGAAGGAGACAACTAAAGGAACATTTCTTTGAGTTTTGATTGAAACTGGTCAAGTATATTAGATGTTCTTTACATTATTGTTGACAATAAACAATGATAAAAACAGCAATATAAGAATAGCTCACCATCAGAGGTCCAGATGAGATGCGTAAATTAAAACATTTTCGAGAAAAACGTGTGACCACTCTTTTGAATCGTCTTAAAGAGACATTTCTAAAGAGTGGTCACAACATAGGGTTTGGTGGAGAAATGACGATTATAGTATTTGAGTACACACCGTTATCTGTAGCTCTGACCTATGATACCTTTTAACCCTGATGAATATTCATGTAGTACATACTGAAGTCATGAATATTAATAAGATGATTTTTATAGTGACATATGAACACAGGACATTTTGGCGCTGACAGGCAGAAGCTGTAGAATCAGATCTATATTACACCATAAGCTAACAGAGCAGACCCTGATCAGACGGCTCCTATAGGAGCCATCTAATCTGGGTGTTCTCTGTTTGCAGATGCGTCAAAATGCGATAACATAAGGGAAAGGGTTAATGGAGGAGCTAATAAAATAATGGCCTCATGATGATAAGAGTTGCAACGATGTATTGATAGAGAACACTGACAAAATTGATTACCAAGGAGATATTCCTCAAACACCTTCATTCCTTCCTCCCAGCTTATCCAGAGGTCACCACGGGTTAGGAAGCAGGCAACAGAATGTCGACCCAAATGATGAATCCATCCCTCTTGTCGTAACTGTATCATCACTGCGTCAATGAATGGATAGCCCGTTTTACCCTAAATATACACAATATACAAACCAAAACAAATCAGATTAACACTTTCCCTGTTGAATATTCCTGACATCCAGAGTATTTATTAGCTGAATTTTTAAAATGGTATATGTACAAAGGACATTTTGTTGTAAATTAGAGTCATGTCTATTATAATATCACAAGCAAACAGAGCAGACCCTGATCAGATTGCCTGTTCTCTATTTGCAAAGGAATGAAAAACGTGTTTAACTTTTCCATAACATCTAAGCTAAAGGGCAAGTAACTCCATAAAGCCTCAAGAGTCACACATAATGTAATTTATATTCATGATGTCACTATTTCAGACATGAATACTGAATATGGCAAGGGTTAATACAAGTATTAAATCACATTAAACTATTCATGGGCAGATCTTACGTGAATATCCCTAACATAAAGGTTTACAAAGTTCACTCTGAATTCAAGTTTGAAGAAAAAGAGAGTCTGAATTACCATTTTCCAAGCTTCTAGATATTCAGCGTTAGTGTCCCAGTCGACCTGCGTACACACAGAGTTACCAACCATTTTGTCAAAGTTAGGTGTGCCAGCTGCAACAGTGTAGAAGAACTCTCGCCACAGCAGTTGGCCATGCAGGGAAACAGGGGGCTGGGTGTGCTTCTGTGGTAGACAAAGAGCATATAACCTTTTCTGTCATGCGAACACTTCAGCAAACATTTGCCAACAAAGTATACCCATATCAGATGGCTCCTGTAGGGGCCTTCTGATCTAGGTCTGCTCTGTTTGTTTAACCCTTTCCCTCATATAAACGTGTTTTCACGCATCTGCAAACAGAGCAGACCCAGATCAGACGGCTCCTAGAGGAGCCTTCTGATCAGGGTCTGCTCTGTTTGCTAATAGAATTTCAAAGATCTGTGTCTTTACTTTCTAAAATGGCTACAATGTTCCACCTTCCATCTTTAGTTATAACCTTTTTGTCCATGAATAGTCAGTAAGTATTTAAATTTGTAATAAACACAGACAGGGAGGATTCATCCCACTTTTTTGAAAATCCATATTTTTCATGGAAGTGAGAAATTTTCTATACAGATAAACAAGGGGAATATGCTTAAATTGATGTGATATCTGAATTTAAGTCAAAATTGTTTTCCCCTTGTTTTCAAATCCTAGAATAGACACTGCATTCGATGTAAGGGAGAAAACCTGTTTCTGTCATACTCCAGCTTTTTAAAGGGAGACAATTCCTCACCTTGCCCTTGTAGACTTCTGTCAGGTTGTGGTAGAAATGTCTTGGTGACAAACAGCCAAACTTAAGATATGGGCTCAGAACTGTTGTACTGGGTTCAAGACTGTTTGGCTCTGTTTTGGGCTTCTCAAAGTTACATACCCAATTCTGCCAACAAAGAGAATATACACCTACAGTAAAACCCCTCTAAACTAGAATTAAAGTAGAGAAGAATTAAGATACTTTTAGGCAGGTGGCTGCTTAATGTTGGGTGAAAGTCATGCAATAAGCTTCTAGAGGAGCTTTCTGCATGTTTTTTTTACCATACATTAAGCTGCTATCTGTCTCCAAGACTGAACTTTATACTAAATTGAATGTCCAGCTTAGAGGTTTTACATTATATTAAAACAAGTGGGCAATCAGCCCTATATCACACTTATAGGTGCCATCTGATCAGGGTCTGCTCTGTTTGCTGATGGCATGTCATTGACCTGTTTCTTTACTTTCTAAAATGGCTACAATATTCCACCTTCCATATTTCATTATATATATTTGTCCATGAATATTCAGTAGGTATTGGAATTTGGAATAAACATTGAACAAGGAAAGGGTTAATGAAACCATTGTGATAAATAGAGCATTTGCTCATTAGGATAGTTTCACAACTACACAATTCTAAAATGTCCATATTTTCTAGCAAATTTTCCTTTTCGGTAGATTTATACAAACTGAATGAGTTTGGGTCTATAAATAGCCTTTTAAGGAATGGGTTAATGCATATCTTCTAGATAAACAGAGTACCATTCATATTTCATGTATTTTTCCTGAGCACTGAATTTGTTATTGTGTTATTCAATGTTTGTTTGTTTTTCTGGTCAATGTTTTGTATACCAGTATGTATACCATTTTTTTAATTACTGAGGAAACAAAAGGCTATATATTTATCACTTTACTCCATAAATACATCTTTCTACACCTTTGCAAACAGAGTCAGACGGTTCCTATAGGAGCTGTCTGATCAGGGTCTGCTCCCTTTGCTTATGATATAATAAACATATAAATTCTATAGCTTCTGCCAGGACGAAAAGGCTCATGTATCCTTATGCTATCATAACACTGAACCCTTTCCCTGTTCTGTATATTGGCCAAAATTCAATAACTTATGAATATGCATTAGCAAAACAGTTACAATGAAATATGGAAGGTGGAAAATTGTAGACATTTTAGAAAGGTAAAAAACAGAGCTATCAAATTCTGTAAGCAAACAGAGCAGACCCTGATCAGGAGCCGTCTGATCTGGGTCTTCTCTGTTTGCAAATGCGTGAAAACACGTTTGTATGAGGGAAAGGGTTAATCTAATTAATATTCATGATGTTATTATTTCTTACATACATATTCATGGAGTAAAGGGTTAATGACTATTCATACGAGTCTCTATGAATATTAATTAGCTGATGTTTTGTAATGGCAGAAACTTGCAGAATCATAATTATATTATTCCATATTGGCATAAAAAAAGGTTAAGTACCTAGTTATAGTCTACTTTCAGTCCGAATGATCGTTAAGCCGACTGTACATTTACTACCCTGGTCATTGAGTCATTAGCCTACAACTACAACTATTACATTTTATTCTCATTACATACAGGATGTAAAAATGAGAAATTAACACAATACAAAATAATAATAATACAGTATGGAGTGTATTACTTGGTTCCATGGGGAAGAATGAGGGTAATAAAATGTGTTTGCTAAAAGTAGGACATCCAGCAGAACTACTTGTGGGTATTAGGACTGCTAGTTGAATTATTTTTAGACAACTTTGCAAATTTGAGTGTAATCGGATAAGCAAGTGAACGGACGATAGTCATAAATATGATCTAGCAATGACATAATTATCATCAAGTAGTACCTATTACATGTACACAAGAATTTCCATATATACAAGTACATGTACAATGATAAAATTAACCTCTATGCTGCTGGGAGAAATTGTCATCTGCTTAAATATATGGGTTATAACCCATTGTGGTTCCTTGAAATAGTTGCGGGGAATAGTTGCAGGTTTCTAACAGTGTGGATCCTGCTCAGACGACAAGTTGTTCAGCGTCATATCTGGATCCCGACTGTCAGTATACACCTTTCGATCGCGATCAGTAGGATTAAGGCTAGACATCAAAACATAGAAACTATGTGGAGTGTATTGATTAAAATACGAGGCTATTATATGAAATATCAGCGTATCTAGAATGGAGAAGGGGTTGCATCAAATACAGGTATTCATACAGGTAAACTATTATTTTTAATTCGATAGGATTAGTTTAGTAAAAGAATGCGTACGAATTTACCTAATTGATTTAGCTCTTGGACGCTTTGTGTCGTAAGCAGATTAGAGAATACGAATTCATTGTGACAGTTTGTGTATTAAATATCAATTAGGGTTTCGCGCTCGTTTTTGAATATTACAATATTAAGCACTGCTAACATATGGCGCAAGGGAGGGACCGGGATTTGAACCCTGGACCTCCGGACTAGTAGTCAAGCATGATACCACTAGACCACCATATAAGCAAACAAAGCAGACCCTAACAAGTTCCTACAGGAGCTTTCTACACTGATTGCAAATACAGTCGAGACTGTCATATGTGACCTTCCAAGGGACTTCATGAAAAAGGTCACATATGACAGGGAGTCTCTTAATACAGACCTAGGATATAATACATGATGTTTACCAAAACTGTACATGTAAGAAATCTACATAAGGGAAAAATAAAACTGTGTACTAATCCAGACTAATACAACATAATTAGATCAATGTATCTATTATTTAATACATTTATACAACATTTATTATCAAAAATAAATGCCAATTTAAAGGTTTAATAAAATAATAAAACATTCATTTACCAGAACATTAGTGCATCCACCATACAATGTACAAATATAATATACATGTAAGACTTTAAAGTGCATGCACTAGATTAAACACTTAATGATATAAATATAAACCAGGTGCAGATTACCAAGCATACTTTCGAGTAATGTTGATAGAGACATGTATTATGTACATACTGATTAATATTTATAAAGACCGTTCTGAACCAAAGAGACAGTAATAATCGCAAGCCAGGTCGAATTAATTGCCTTGTTTGTCGTTCTTTAACAGTTTTGTTGCTCGAAATCTCCTCCGGTGAATCTTGTATACGACGTACGTAGACATGTTTGACACGACTGGTTTCCCGAATATTCTGTTCGCGTACATGTATCTGTAGAACGGAAGTCGGGAACAAGCTAGTTCACGCGTGATTACAATCCCGGGTTTTCCCTAATTAATATGGTGTGAAAAACCGACACGCTATGTAAACAAACAAAAGAAACTGTGATAATTGAATGTCCTTTAATACAGACTAAAGCCTATGTTTGGTTCGCAAAATCAGGGTCGCTTGTCACGTAAGACAGGGAGTCGCTTAATTCAGACCAAAATTATAGGAAAATACGTTGGGCAGGATAAGATAAAGTCGCATATGAGAGGGAGTCGCTGAATCAAGGGGGTCGCTAAGGCAGTCTTGACTGCATATGAATATGTGTCTCTATCAAGATAAAGATAAATACATGCTGGCAACTTACTCTGATGTAGTAAAAATATTTCCATGATACAGTTGAACTTTGATACCTCAAACCATACAAATTACTTCGAGATAACTGAGGTTTTAGTCTTCCAATATCTAACCTAAACAGTTCCTCAAGGCCACAGCTTAATGCAGGTCTAAAGTAATGCTGAAAGCTCCTGTAGGAACTTTCAGCATTACTTTTGACCTGCATTAAGCTATCACATGTGTATCTAGATATGTGTAGTTATACATTTTAGAACAATTATGTATTGTAGGACCAAACTTTTACTTCGAGTTATCCCAAAGTTCGAGTTATCAGAGTTGGAAATATTGAAGTTCAACTGATACTTTAATTAAAGCTTCCCTGACATATATTAATACAATTAATACCATTTCTCACATACAGTAAAACCTCTCTATAACGGCCACTAAATTACATTTTGTGTTAAAGGCAGGTGGCTGCTTAAAGCAAGGTGAAAGTAAAACAGAACACTTTCAACTTTTTTCTTTAAGCAGTCACCTGCCCTAAATACCAACTAATAAACACAATTTCGTTGCCGTTAGAGAGGTTTTACTTTATTTTTAAAATTGTCCTTACTGATTTTTTCAGCATTTTCTCCATCCTCTGTATAGCCTCAGTCTCTCCACCTGGGAACAGGCAAGGGCCACAATCTTTAGAATCTTTGCCCAAGTCTTCAAGGGATGGAACTCCATATAGCTTGTCATGTTCTGCTCCAGCCAGAGTACTGCAACCTGTTAATACAAAATTTCCCATGACATAGAAGACATATGACATAAAACTACTATTACATTAAACAGGGAAATGGTTAAACAGGGAAAGGGTTAACAATTGTTAGTGGTCAACTAGTGATCACTTAACCCTTTCCTCCATAGGCTATTTTTAGACCCAACCTCTTTGAATGAATCTACCCAAAAGGAGCATTTACTAGAGAAAAATAAAATTTTAGATTTTTGTAGTTTAAAACCATTGTGATAAATAAAGCATTTGCTCCTATAGTAGCACATGCTCTATTTATCACAATGGTTTCAGAAAGTGACTTTTACAGAGGCGTAGAAAGGCGTATTTATTGAGGAAAGGGATATGCAAGTCTCAAACTGAAAACAATGATATTAAAATTAGCACAGTATCAAACTGTCTTGCACTATGACAATGAAAGTGAAAACTTTCCCTGTTGAATATCCATGTAAGACATAATGACATAATAAATATTTATTTGCTGAAATTTTAAAGGGAATAATTTGCTTTCACAAAAACTGTATTATCAGATCTACATCATGCCATGATCAAACAGAGCAGGTTCTGATCTGATGGTCCTACAGGAGCTGTCTGATCTGGGTCTACTCTGTTTGCAAAAGCATGAAAAAGTAAATGAAAAATCATCCAAAGTATGCTATGAAATATTACCTTCAAAGAACAAAGAGTACTGGTGAAAGCAAATATTTTTTGAAAATGAAAGGACCTATTCCTTAATGGGACATATGGTAATGATAATTTAATACTTTAAACATTTAACCCTTTACTTCATGAATATTTATGTAGGAATTAATGACACCATGAATATTAATTAGATTGTTATAATAGCACGTGCACACAGGAAGTGTTGGCCACGGCAGATAAATCATATTTTTAATATATCACAAGCAAGCAGAGCTGTTCCTGTCACCCCGACCAAATGGCTTCTGGTCGGAGTCTACTATGTTTGACTTTAACCCATTCCCTCATATTGACACCTTTTGACGCCATTGCAAAAGTCTCCTGTTAAAACCATTGTGATAAATAGAGCATTTGCTCCTATAGATCCTATAGGAGCAAATGCCCTTTTTATCACAATGGTTTCAAACTACCAAATATTAATTTTTTCCTTTTCTCCAGTTAATGCTCCTTTTCAGTAGCTTTATTCAAAGAGGTTGGACCTAAAAATAGATGGTGTAACCACACTTTAGAACTGATTCGAAGAGACAATTCTAAAGAGCAGTAACAACATTTGGTAGGTATATTCAAAGAGGTTGGACTTAAAAATAGATGGTGTAACCACACTTTAGAACTGATTCGAAGAGACAATTCTAAAGAGCAGTAACAACATTTGGTAGGTATATTCAAAGAGGCTGGATCTAAAAATAGCCTATGAGGGAGAGATTTAATTGATGCGTCTTATCTATTCCTCTGTATTTACCGTTGAAAAATAATCTGTATATCATCTTTCATCATGATCATCACCTCATCATTCACTCATGCTATGTGACCTTTTGAGTGTTATAGCATAATAAAACCCAACTCTTTCATCAATCCATTTGAAAAATGGACAGAAAAAAAGACAACAAAACAAAACTAAAATCAGTGAGTCTTCCCAAACATTACTGGTAAAGCTAACCCATTACTTCATAAATACGCCTTTCTACGCCAATGCAAACAGAGTAGACCAAGATCAGATGGCTCCTATAGGAGCCATCTGATCTGGGTCTGCTCTGTTTGCTTATTAAATAATATAGATCTATCTAATTTTACAGTTTCTGTCAAGGTCAAAACTTTTCTTGGTCTTAAGCTATTACAAATATTTAAGCTAATTAAAATTCATACATTTACTATTCATATCATAAATATTCATGGAATAAAGAGTTAAACCTTTGGGTTTACCTTTAAAGTCAGCCAAGGTTGGAGCAAGCAAAGCTTTAGCAGGAGTTCCCATCTTGGACAAGACCGTCTGCAATCGTTGATAGGTCAGAGGTGGACTGCCACCGTTCTTAGTAATAGTCCTGAAGCAAGTTAAACCATAAGTCATTTTGAATTAACTTTCGACAATTTATTAACTCTTTCCTCTATGAATATATATACCGGCCGCATGGCTCAGTGGTAGAGCATCCGCCTGTGGAACGGAAGGTCGTGGGTTCGATCCCCCGCCGCGACAGACCAAAAGTCGTTAAAAGTTGGTACTAGTAGCTCCCTTGTCTGCGCTTAACATTAAAAGGTGTAGTTCTAGGACTGGTCGGCCCGGTGTCAGGATAATGTGACTGGGTGGGATGCCCTTGCCATGTGCCCGCGGCAGGGGTATTTCAGTGAGGCAGCACTATAACTTGTCTCATGCGGGTGCCGTCTGCATATAACTGAAATACTGTTGGACGTTAGACCCAACTCACTCACTCACTCACTCCTCTATGAATATTCATGTAAGAAATAAGGATACCTTGAAGGTCAATTAGATTTTTAAGTTTTTAAAATATCACATTGACACAGGAATTTTTGGCCATGGCAGATAAAGTAGAATTATATCTATATTATATCATGAGCAAACAGAGCAGACCCAAATCAGACAACTCCTATAGGAGCTGTCTGATCTGGGTCTACTCTGTTTGCAAAGGTGTAGAAAGGTGTATTTATGGAGAAAAGGGTTAACCGATAAGTGGTTAGGACCTATACAAACAGTTTAGAGCCTGATGAAACTCTGTGTAACCTTTTGACCCTCTAATTGCATACAATAAAACCTCTCTATAATGACCACTAAACTGTGTTAATTAGTTGGTATTTTGGGCAGGTGGTTGCTTAAAGCCAGGCGAAAATAAAACAGAACGCTCCTATAGGAGTGTTAAGTTTTACTTTCACCTTGTTTTAAGCATCCACCTGCCTTTAACACAAAATACTTGATGTAATTTAGTGGTTGTTATAGAGAGGTTTTACTGTATTTGAAAATAAATAAAAGACTCCATTTAACACTATTTTTCAAAAGTTGCAGACAATGACAATTTTAGCAGACAATAATTACATGCACTTAGCACACAAATTGTTAAAAACTGTTGAGCTTGACGATGTCCCTAATGTCCTCACTAAATGCTCTACAATCAACTATTTGGAAGCTAGCGGCGAAACCATGATTGCCTTTGCAAACAGTTGGATCCAGATGAGATGCCATATAATGTGGCATCTCATCAGGATCCAAACTGTTTTGACACTTTGACCATAGTTTTGCAAAGAAAAGCGAAAAAATATTTTAACAATTGAAGCTGATGACAATTATTGCAGACAAAAAACTCCTCCTCAAAAGTAATTATTACCTAGTTCTGATCTGTTAAAGCTTTTGAAGAACTGTCAAAAAGCGTAAATCCTGATGATATGCCTAGTTAACTGACTCCAAAGGCTATTTTTAGATCCAACCACTTTGAATAAATCTATCCAAGAGGCATTAACTAGAGAAAAGGAAAATTTCTAGAATTTTGTAGCATGAAACCATTGTGATAAATAGAGCATTTACAGAGGTGTAGAAAGGCGTATTTATGAAGGAAATGGTTAATAATCTTGGTCTACTATGTTTGCAAAAGCTTACATATGCATACATTTCAAGGAAAAGGAGTTACTGAACAATAAGTGTAGAGTTTTGTATAAATATATACATGTATGGTGATGTATTTTGTTCCTTGGCATGTTCTTTAAGAGAATATATGATCTTAAAATGCATTCCACTTTCTGCATTGGAACAAGAACATTCAAAACATGTATATGAAATTTCGTAACATTATCTAAAATTAGATAACAGAACCCAATTTTTCAAACGCACAATTCTTTCTTATGGCTACAAACCCCTTACAGTGTAAATATTCCTGACTTACTTGTGTGTGTCATACAGGGTATGTGATACAGATCGGACTACTTCCACCCCGCTGTCTTTTGCCAGCTGGTCAATTGTTGCATCTCTACGGACAGCGTATGCTTCTGTGTCCACTTCATAAGTCAGCTTGGTGATTCCCCAGTCCTTGAACAGTCTCTGAAACACTTCAGCAGGGCTGCCTCTAACCACGAACAGTCTGAAAATACAGTTGAACTTCCATATCTCGACTCAGATAACTCAAACTTAGGGATAAATAAGTAAAATTTCAATCCTTACAAAACTTACATAACGAAATTGATCTAAAATGTATCAAGAAATACATGTGACAGCTTCATGCAGGTCAAAAGTAATGCTGAAAGCTCCGGCATTAAGCTGTGAACTTGAGAAATTGCTCAACTCATATTATCTATGAACAGAAACTTTTAACCCTTTATACTTTGCCCGCTATGAATAAACATTCAGACAAAGTTAACAATTGAATCAAAATATATCATAATGAAATTTATTGCCCTGGGAAAAGGTGGGGAATCAGTCTGTAACATACAAGCAAACAGGAGCTGTCTGGTCTGGGTCTACCATGTTTGCAAAGGCTTTAACTCTCTCCTTCATATAAATGTACTTTCACACATTCGCAAACAGAGTAGACCTATATCAGAAGGCTTGATTACAAGCTGCCTGATCAGGGTGTGCTCTGTCTGCTAATGGAATTTGATGTAAATTTTGTGGTAAATAATTATGGAACTTGAAAGATCTGTTTCTTTACTTTTACTTTCTAAATTGTTTCTTTACTTTCTAAATTGGCTACAATATTTCATCTTCCATATTTCATTATAACTATTTTGTCCATGAATATTCAGCTGGTATTGAAATTTGTAATAAACATAGAACAGGGAAATGGTTAAACACTGTTGAACAAATTTAACCCTTGCAATGCTGAATTATCAAATGGACTATTCCAAAATTCAATCAGGTCAAGGTTATGGTTAATACTTCGACATTTTTTAGAAAATAATAGTGTAGCATAATAAATAGTACAGTCCCTCTAGGAGCCCTCTCATCTGGGTCTACACTCTTTGCAAAGGACATTAGTGGCTCGCGCCCCACACAGCAAGGGTTAACAACACATTTACTCGCAATTATTAATAGTTCTCAACAGTTTCTGACCTTATCAAGAAGAAACTGTTCAAAGTTTCTATTTGTGCTTAACCCATTCCCTCATTTTGATGCCTTTTGAGGGTCACTTTTTGAAACCGTTGTGCGCATTTGCTCTATTTATCAAAATTGGTTTCAAAACTACAGAGTTCTAAAATTTTCCTTTTCTCTGGTAAATTCTTCTTTTTTTCAGATTTATCCAAAATGGTTGGGTCTAAAAAATACCCTATAGGGATATGAGTTATTGGCACGAGACATCTTAACCCATTGCCGCATACTGACGCCTTTTGGCGCTTCTGTAAAAGTCACTTTATGAAACCATTGTGATAAAAAGAGCATTTACTCCACAGGAGCAAATGCTCTATTTATCACAATGGTTTCAAAACTACATATTTCTGAAAATTTCCTTTTCTCTAGAGTTAATGCTCCATTTTGGTAGATTTAATCAAAGAGATTAGGTCTAAAAATAGCCTATGTGGGAATGGGTTCAAGAATTGTACAGCCTTGCTAGTGAACTGATCTTGATACGCATTCTGCTCAAATAAGATTATCACATACTATCTATTCCTTCAGCACCTCATTGTTCCTATTTCTTGCAATGATCAATTTCTTTTACCTGGAATTCAATTTCTTCAAGCTGTTGTCAAGGTCCTGCAAGCACTGCAGCAAGAATCTCCATCTGTTGATGCCCACGTTAGCCTGAGTGGCAAACCATGGGTCCAGGACAAATACAGGCCATACATGAGTGGCATTCTCTATAGATGCCAAAAGTGCTGGATTGTCATGGAGACGTAAGCCTTTCCTAAACCAGTGAATAGATCTGTGTGGCATTCTGATTCTGAAAATAAACAACCTTGGGCATTAAACCTTTTGGTGCCAAATTTCTAATTGTCTTCTGCAAACCAGTTTTGTTAAAACATTTCGGTAAATTAAGGAAATGATTTTCCCGAAAAAATCCTCGTATGCATGCGCTATGACATCATACGCTTGCCTAACACACTATAAGTGTTTATAAGAAGATGGTCAGCTATCAAAATTAACAATGTGCAAAAAAAATATAATTTTATTTTTACATGATGTTATAGCTTTTGAGAGAAAAATGACCATTTCTACTAATACCAGTATTGCCCCCAGTTGAGAACCCTATTACGGTGTCTAATATAAGTAAAATTTGAGGAAAATGCCACCAGCACTTCCCTTCCGAGTTTGTTGTGGAAATCCTAATGTAGAATTATGACGTAGTTTTCTTTATGATGCATATAGGGCAGTTCAAAAAGTCTATTACCTTAATGTGTATGTAACATAATAGAACATGTGACCTTTCCCCGTTCAGAAACTTACTAGCCATGGTAGATCTATATTTTAAGGCCAATCCATCAACGTTTGTGGGCAAATACAGATTGTTTTCTCCCACAACACTCACAAATGCCTACAGAGCTGTCAATGGCCTAAACGCATTGAAACTGACTGTCCTCATAATCTAGTTCAGGAAAAATAACCACCCTGCCCTGGTAAATTCCGAATGGGATCTAGAGCCACTGATTGCTATCAATGTTTTTTATACTTTAATTAATATCTAAGTTAACATTTTTTGTGACCAACGTGTGTTTATGGTTTTTATACGAAAGTGGAATGAATAGCATGAACCTAACTGCATGCACTAATTACTTTACTAAGATGATTTTGTTTGAATGTTCCAAAACAGGTTGGGAAACCCGCCATCTTGCCATTTAAGAAGGTAAACAAAACGCACATTATTATTTGTGTATTCTAAATCGTAAATGCTTGAATTTTACATGAATGTAGATAGTTGACAACATTGAAAGAAAATGTGCAAATCACATCTACTAATTTTTCTCGGTTGAAAAATAATAATTAAGCGTTAGGAGTCAGACGAAACATCGGTGGACTCCGGAGTGCCCCTAGGAACTGTTCTTGGTCCAATCCTGTTTCTCTGCCACATACCATAAATGACCTTCCAGACTGTAGGATCATCGGTACGACTATTTGCAGACAACTTCCTACTTTACCGAACCATCAGGAGTAGTTAAGATCAAGAGAAACTTCAGTCGCAAACCTGGAAACATGGGCACTTAAATGGGGTATGCGTTTTAACGCCAAAAAATGTTACATCCTCTCCATAAACCAAAAGATATCCAAATTCTACCAACTAAACAGCCATATCCTACAAGAGGTACAAGATAATCCGTATTTAGGCATACAGATATCCAAAGACCTCAAGTGGAGTGTGCACATAAACAATTTATGTAGAAAAGCCAACGCCACACTTGGATTCTTAAGACAGAACCTGAGAAACGTTCCTGAAGTAATTCTAAGGGAGTAAAAGTTACTGGCCTCTACCGGGATTCGAACCACGGTCTCCTGGATACTTGTCCGACACTCTTACCACATCGCTAAAGGGTTAACCCAACAGCAAGGCTGTTGGAGATGCCTTATATAGGCCGATCACTACACTCCCCTCCCTTTTAACCTTTAGGAGCCATGCATATACCCATGCATGCCCCTAAACCTTTACATGCATCCCCGCATACAACCCGAATTATCCTCGTCGACAATGAAGTTATTCTAAGGGAGGAAAAGTTACTGGCCTCTACCGGGATTCGAACCACGGTCTCCTGGATACTAGTCCGACACTCTAACCACATCGCTAAAGGGTTAACCCAACAGCAAGGCTGTTGGAGATGCCTTATATAGGCCGATCACTACATTCCTGAAAAATGCAGGAAAACGGCATACATTTCAGTAGTAAGAGATCTATCATGGAGTACGGCGCAACCATCTGAAATCCTAACCTCAAAGGGGACATAGACAAATTGGAAAGAATTCAGAACCGTGCAGTCAGATTCATAAAAAAGAACTATAGAGACAGAGAAACAGGAGCAGTCACAAGAATGAGAGAACAACTTGGGTTAGAGATCCTTGAAGACAGGAGACTAAGCCTTCGTCTAATACTTATGTATAAAGTAGTTGAGGGCTTGGTACCTGCTCTACCAACATCCGCATTCACAAAGCCGGCAAAACCGAGAAGAAACATCAAAGCTACCAAGTTTAAAGACTGCGATACAAGAAACATAATAGAAAACCAAGTATGCAATAACTCAAGAGGGTTGGCAGTCCCAAATGGCAAGACACCTCACAGAAATTCATTCTTTGTAGACACTACGGTGCAATGGAACACACTGCCTGACAGTGCATGCTGATTCCGTAGAGACTTCTCTTCTCACCCGTCGTGTAAAAGCTTTTATAGGATTCTACGACGTATAGATACAGATACAGATACAGGTGTTCGAAAACTGGTGGGACCACGCTAAATGCACAGAAGAGAAAATGAATACAATACTTGCCGAAATAGTCTTCAGTTACGTAAATATCTTTTGCATGGCGAGGATATTATTGCTAATAAGGGAGGCAACTGTTGTATTTTTGTTAAATCTATATCTTCATCTTAATTAGAAATCAAAGTACTGATGTAATCGAGAATATTCGTCTCTGGCTAAAAGCACATTTTACATTTTACATTCATATACTAAATACATTTTATGTGGAGAAAATCAGCTTTAGGATATTAATAAAATGAAACCTTTTTTCGAATAGTATTATGTCTTATCTGGAAAGCAACGACACTCTTTATGATTTACAACATGGTCATGCGAGACACAGCTCATTTCATTTCTCCAAAAACTTCCACAGTCAAATAACAATAGTATACAAACAGACGGAATAATCATAAATTTCGCAAAGGCTTTTGATAAGGTATAACATAATCATCTAATCTACAAAATACAACATTATGGAATACAAGGTAACACGCTTTGAAAACTGGATAAAATCTGTTAAGCTTTTAAAACTTGGTAAACCAGCACTAGTTGAGCCTATAACAAATTTAGTCAATTTTGCTATCTCCACAAACTGTTTTCCTGATAAACTTAAACAAGCACAGGTCACTCTTTTATTTAAAAAGAATGATGCCCTGGTAAAATCAAACTATAGACCAGTAAGCATATTACCCATCCCATCCAAGATTTTTGAAAAAGTACTATCAGAGCAGCTCACAGTCTATTTTGAAAACATTTTTGATAATTTCTTAAGTGCTTTCAGAAAAGGCTATGGGTGTCAAACAACCTTATTAAGACTGTTGGAGGATTGGAGGAAGGCTCTGGATAATAATGAATATATTGCAGCAATTTTAATGGATCTTTCTAAAGCTTTCGACTGTTTACCACATTATATCTTACTACTAAAATTAAAAGATTACGGAATTTCAGAGCCGGCCTCCAAACTCCTACAGTCTTATCTCTCAAATCGGAAACAACAAATCAAAATTGGAAATATTGTAAGTTCATGGGCTAGCATTAGTAAAGGAGTACCTCAGGGTTCTATACTTGGTCCGCTTCTGTTTAACGTTTTCATCAATGATATATTTTACTTTATTCATAACAGCTCATTATATAATTATGCTGATGACAACGCCCTTTCTTTTCACTCTCCAAATTTCAATGATGTAATCGATGTTCTTCAAAAAGAAAGTAATACCCTTATAGAATGGTTTAGAACTAACAAAATGCAAGTCAACCCAGACAAATTTCAAGCTATAGCAGTAGGCAAAAAATCCTTTCTTAAAAAACCTATTTTCAAAATTGGCAACAACAGCATAACTTGTGATGAGACTGTTACACTACTTGGCATAGACATTGACTATAAATTAAACTTTGAGAGTCACATCGGAAATATTTGTAAGAAGGCCGGCAGGCAACTAAACGTTCTTAAAAGAATAGGCAAACACTTAAATAAACTTAACAGATTAACTGTTTTTCATACTTTCATTCTCTCAAACTTTAATTTTTGTCCTATGGCATGGCATTTTTGTTCAGAAAATTGCACTAAGAAAATGGAAAAACTACAGCAAAGGGCACTCAGATTTGTGTATAATGACTATTTATCTTCATATTCTGATCTATTACAAAAAGTTAATCTTCCATCTTTACATATTAGAAGAATGCGAACAATGGCTATTGAAACTTTCAAAATTTTAAATGGACTTGCCCCTGTGGTTCTTTCAGATCTTATTGTAAAGAGAAACTCTGCAATCAATTTTAGATATTCTAATATTTTACAGGTACCAAGAGTCAACACGACAACCTATGGTAAGCACTCATACAGGTATGCTGCTCCTGTGTTGTGGAACTCCCTCCCAGATGAATTTAGATCTTCTAACAACTTTAATCAATTCAAAAATCTTATCCAGTCATGGAATGGTCTTGAATGTAAATGTGCTTCTTTCTCCTGGGATATATCAACAGCACAGGAACACCATAAGAAAATATGATATGTATATCTGTTTGTCCTGTATGTTTGCAATTCAGAAGTTTGCTTGCTTATAAATGTGCTTTTGATGTTAAAGTGTTTGTATCTTGTGATGCTTGTTTAGTTTATCTACCTTTTCCCTGTGTTGTGCACTATGTAAATGTTGCTCTACTGTGTATGCCTTGTGCAGTATGCTTGCTTCTATTTATTTAATCCATTCCCCAAACATATACCTTTTTACTCCTTAGATGTTACTTTCCCTGTTGAGACTAGTTATTTTCATAAAACTTCATCAAATACATAGGAAATCTTTATAGATCCTATCAGATGATTGCTTAGAGCAGGTGTAACGAAGTAAAGTGACCCCCATAGAATACTGACCCCCCGGTCAGTATTTTTTAAAAAATAGTGACCCCCGGTCATAGTATTTTGACCCCCCGGTCATAATATTACGACCCCTGCACACGAAGAAAACTGACCCCTTACGAAGAATTGCGACCCCCCATAGAATACTGACCCCTGTCTTTGTTTCAACAAAACATACGCCCGCACGCACACACACACAGCACGTATGTACATAAACAATTACACACACGAACGCAAGTACGCACACATACCGGTACACATATGAACGCACGCACGCACATATACCGATACTTACACATACACTTCGAAACACTCTCATACATGCAAGCACACAAACACTCACGCACCACCCACACGCACGTAGGAACACATGTATATATGAAGAGATCACTTAATGAATTGTAAAATGTTGTATTGACTTCTATCTGACACTTTACAAAACGTAAATAGCTGTTAAAATTTCAATAATCTTAGTTCTAACTTAAAAGTTCATGGATGGAACATTGTGTCAGTCACTGTAAAACTAAACAAAACTTCATTTAGCAGTGGATTTTTGTATGGTCAATGCTGTGTGTAATGCCATATATCATATCCATATTTTGAATACATTTGTAATTTATCACCTATTGAAATTAATTGAAATAAGTCTCATCGAAGTGAGGCAACATGTTCGACATCATGCCTTTTGAATTATTTTAGCGAAGTGGGAAATAATTTGTTGTTGTTGTTGTGTTTGCTTCGTCTACCACCACCACCACCGTCACTACTACTACTACTACCACTATAATTACCGCTACTACTACTACTACCACCACTACTACTACTATTAATCCCACAACTACACATACTACTCCTCCTACTACTACTCCTATACCTCCTCCTATTACCTACCTACCTTCACACATACCCAATAAAAAACCAACCCACCCAAAACCCAGCCACCCACTCAAGCACAAACCCAACCACCCACAAACCCATCCACCTACTACTGCCGCTGCTGCTGCTACAACTGCTACTATTACTATTCCTACTTCCTAGTACTACTTCTGCTATTGCCTACTACATTCCACCTATACTACTTCCACAACCTATACTACTGCTACTACTACCTATACTACTACTATTTTAAATACTACTATCTACCTACCTCCCTACCCTACCCTACCCTACCTACCTACCTAGTGACCGCACGGTCATAGCATTTTGAGCCCTTTTTATCACTGACCAATGTGCACAACGTTCATTAGAACAAATGTATTATTTAGAAAGGGGGCACTTTTACTGAAGAATATCAACCCTGGTCAATATTCTTAAAAAGGGGTAACCCCCGGTCATAGTGTTTTTTAATCTATCTCCAGTATAATTAAAGAAAGTTAAACTTTACTCGAAAAAAATAACCGTGGTCATTATTATTATAGATGAAGTGACCCCCGGTCATAGCAATTTGAGCAGCGTTTATTATATCATGACTAAAGCGCGCACTGCTAATTGAACCCAAGTATTTTGTTCATAGGGGTCACATTTTCTGAAAGAATATCGACCCCGGTCAGTATCTTATAAAAAAATATCGACCCCCGGTCATAGTGCTTTGACACACGTTCGTGATATGTTGATCAACTCCCGCGAACTTAATCTACCGCCAGTACAATTTAGGAAAGAGTTTAACTTTACTCGATTTTATTTAACGTTGGTCATAATTCTTACAGATGTAGTGACCCCCGGTCATAGCAATTTCAGCCGTGTTTATACTGTAATGACTTAAGCGCAATCCTAATTGAACCCAAGTATTGTGTGCATAAGGGGTCACATTTTCTGAAAAATATCGACCCCGGTCAGTATTTTTTAAAAAATAGCGACCCCGGTCATAGTATTAACTATTTAACTTTGGTCATAATTACAGATGTCCTGTTTGTCATATCATGGCTAATGCGCGCCTTGCTAACTGAACCCGAGTATTTTGTACACAGGGGGTCAAATTTTCTGAAGAATATCGACCCCCGGTCAGTATTTTTTAAAAAATAGCGACCCCGGTCATAGTACTTTGACACACGTTCATGATATGTTGACCAACTCCTTGCCAACTTAAACTACCTCTGGTATAATTTAAGACAGAATTTAACTTTACTCGATTTTATTTAACCTGTGTCATAATTCTTACAGATGTAGTGACCCCCGGTCATAACAATTTCAGCCGTGTTTATCCTGTAATGACTAAAGCGTGCAATACTGATTGAACCCAAGTATTTTGTGCATAGGGGGTCACATTTTCTTAAGAATATCGACCCCCGGTCAATATTTTTTAAAAAAATAGCGACCCCCGGTCATAGTACTTTGACACACGTTCATGATATGTTGACCAACTCCTGCCAACTTAATCTACCTCTGGTATAATTTAAGACAGATTTTAACTTAACTTGATTTTATTTAACCTGTGTCATAATTCTTACAGATGTAGTGACCTCGGTCATAGCAATTTCAGCCGTGTTTATCCTGTAATGACTAAAGCGCGCAATACTGATTGGACCTAAGTATTTTGTGCATAGGGGGTCACATTTTCTGAAGAATATCGACCCCCGGTCAGTATTTTTTTAAAAATAGCGACCCCCGGTCATAGTGCTTTGACACACGTTCATAATATGTTGAACAGTTCCCGCGAGTTTAATCTACCTCCTGTATAATTTAAAGAAAGGGTTTAACTTTACTCGTAAACTCATTAACTTTGGTCATAATTACAGATGTCATGATCCCCGGTCAATGCAATTTCAGCCCTGTTTGTCATATCATGGCTAATGCGCGCCTTGCTAACTGAACCCAAGTATTTTGTACACAGGGAGTCACATTTTCTGAAGAATATCGACCCCCGGTCAGTATTTTAAAAAAAATAGCGATCCCGGTCATAGTACTTTGACACACGTTCATGATATGTTGACCAACTCCTGCCAACTTAATCTACCTCTGGTATAATTTAAGACAGAATTTAACTTAACTTGATTTTATTTAACCTTTGTCATAATACTTACAGATGTAGTGACCCCCGGTCATAGCAATTTCAGCCGTGTTTATCCTGTAATGACTAAAGCGCGCAATATTGATTGAACCCAAGTATTTTGTGCATAGGGGGTCACATTTTCTGAAGAATATCGACCGCCCGCTCAGTATTTTTTAAAACATAGCCACGCCCGGTCATAGTGCTTTGACACACGTTCATGATATGTTGAACAGTTACCTCTACTTCCAGTTTTACTCGTAAACTATTTAACCATGGTCATAATTCTTACAGATGTAGTGACACCCGGTTATAGCAAGTTCAGCCGAATTTATCCTACCATGACTAAAGCGCGCACTATTAATTGAACCCAAGTATTTTGTACGTAGGGGGTCACATTTTCTGAAGAATATCGACTCCCGGTCAGTAGTTTTTAAAAAATAGCGACCCTCGGTCATAGTGCTTTGACACATGTTTATGATATGTTGAACAGTTCCCGCGAACGTAATCTATCTCCAGTATGATTTAAAGAAAGGGCTTAACCTTACTCGGAAACTATATTTTGTATTGTGTACATAGGGGGTCACATTACCTGAAGAATATCGACCCCCGGTCAGTATTTTTTAAAAATAATTCGTTTAACTCCCCCCAACCCTAACACACACATACCCACCCACCCGGTGCTGCAGCGACAGCAACAAAAACAAAGCTGCAGCCACAGCAGTATTAGGTATTCAAGTATTTGCAATGGTTACTAATGTGTAAGTAATAGTTGGGGCGGGGTCAATATTTTATAGATATCGCGGAGAGGGTCGCTATTTTTCAGAGGGGAGTCGATATTTTTCAGAAAGGGGGTCGATTTTTCTGAAGAATAGTGACCGGGGGGTCAGTATTCTATGGGGGTCACTTTACTTCGTTACACCGGCGGTAAATACCGGTAAATACCGGGATTTACTGGCGTTTACTGGCACTTACTGGCATTTACTGATATTTTGAATTGTCCAGGGGCTTAGCACATATTTAAACCATCCTAATGTGCTTTATTAGTTCTCTAATCATATATACAAGTTTTGCCTTATGTATTTGCAGTGTAAACAACCAAAAAAAAATAAAATAAAAGGTGTAATTAGGGCCCTGCTTGGAAATGCAGGAACCCTATAGGAATCACAATTTCTGTCCATCCGGCCGTTAGCACTTTTGATGTGACATGATAACTCAAACAGTACTTCACATATTGGTTTCATAGTAAGGCATATGCTTAGAATCATCAGAGGAAGACGCATATAGTTTTTGGGTTGAATCTGATCAATATGTCTAGAGTTATCTGCCCTTGATCACAGGGCTCTCTCTCTCTCTCTCTCTCTCTCTCTCTCTCTCTCTCTCTGTGACTGAGTCAGTTTTCTAGTTTCAGCTGAATTTTAAGCTGCAAATTACTGTCAGATCAGCTCTCAAAACAACAGTTTTGACACCTCTACTGGCCACCATGGTAATTGTTGTAAAAACATACACACTTTTCATTTAAGAGATACACACAATGAACCATGAAGTGTCAAACACAATATAGACAATTTGGAGGGGGCAATGATTCAGATTAAACCAATCAAACTGCAGTATCAGACAAAGGAGTTGGTCTGTTGTACTGATGATACCAGGAGAATCATGCCATTATTTAAATTTAGAGCTGTACATGACTTTTCTGTAAACCAGATGAAACTCCTTGATAAGATATATAAGCCATCTGATGAGTACCCTTGGCAGACACGAAACAGTTTAAACCCTCAGTAAAATGATGGTTAGAAATCAATAAATAAACTTATCAATATTCCACTAACCAGCAATTTAAAACGTCCTTTATAAAAACAATAAACTTCAAAGAAATAATATTTATTCCACCTTTTCTGGAGTATTTGCCAGTAAATGCCAGTATTGGCCATTTTGGGAGTATTTACCGGACCGGTAAATACCGGTATTTACCAGCGGTATTTACCGTCCCCGGTATTTAACGCCCAACCCTGCTGCGCACTGCTTACATTTTCTTCAAGAAAAACAGTTTCGTTCTGAAATCATCTTAAAATCGGAGAACATATCCTGTCTTATACTTGTATGATCTTGGTGCAACGTCGTGACTGATCAGGGTCTACAGTGTTTGTTGATTACAATATTATCATTATCTCAACAAACAGTTGAGATAAATCTCAGTTCTTCTTTACTAAAATTCCAGATTAGCGTTGTTTTACTGTAGTCTTACATAAGGGTATACCCATGACGCCATTCCTGTAGAATCTTACGCAACATCTACAGAGCTACGTATTTAGGGAATAGTGAGTGACAATATTTAATTAAACACACATTTATGTACACCTAGATACATGCAATCACAACTGAAACACGCAATATTTAGGTCATAACCAAAAAGAGTAGAATTATATATATTTTATATCATAAGAAAACTGGGTAGACCCTGATCAGACGGGTTCTACAGGACAACGGCATAATATATATTGAGCAAAGGGTTCCTAATCGTTTGTGTGATTATTTGAAGTTGCTTTCATGGCACCTTAACACTTCTGGTTGTGTAGTTACATGACAGGAGCAAATATTGCTGGAGCCACACCCCATTGATATGGGGTTTGAATCAAGAAACTTCATACCTGTTGGAAAATCAAGACGCAGCTCATTATTCGTTAATACTATGCAAAGGTTTAGCAGTGATCACAATTATTTGTACACTCTGACACATACACGTAAGAACTACAAATGTATATGAGGGAATCAAATGAACATCTCAAATGAGACGATGACATATAATCTTGTAATGTTTAACAATTCAAAGGTAAAGGTCGGAACGTATTACTTCACGTATAAACATTTAGAATGCTGTGTCGATAAACAGGACACTTTAAATCTTATGTAAATGTCCAGCATTACCATTTTTCTCCAAATTAAATACATGTAAATGCTAAAGAGTATTAACGTATCCCAAGAATGTTTCGCTGGTGATTTGTTTTGTCCAGATCACATGTGCCTAAGTTATTGAAGAAAATTAACTATATGAATGCTATTTTTTCAAAGTGAATTAATCCATAATTGTGTAATAATATAGTAAATTCAGTATGATATGATTAAATCTGCTGAATTCATATTAGGAAATACATGTACCCTAAACAGAGGGCTCCTTAAAGAGCTCTCTGAGCTTGGTCTACACTGTTTACAAATGACATTGAACATTTGCCCTGCATATTAGAATTGATATGAATAAACAATGCAATGCAAACATTTCACTTGTAAAACGTAACAACTCCCTCCATAGCAGTCGAATCTGAATCTGTTGCGTATTTCTTAACCCTGTCCCTCATATAAACGTGTTTTCACGCATCTGCAAACAGATTAGACCCAGATAAGACGGCTCCTAGAGGAGCCGTCTGATCAGGGTCTACCCTGTTTGCTAATAGAATTTCTAAGATCTGTGTCTTTACTTTCTAAAATGGCTACAATGCTCCACGTTCCATATTTCATTATAACCTTTTTGTCCATGAATATTCAGTAGGTATTGAAATTTGTAATAAACACAGAACAGGGAAACGGTTACTGCGGTAAACCACCTATAAACCGGAATTCTTGTAGAGAAGAATTCGGATACTTTTAGGCAGGTGGCTACTTAACTACATTCCCTCATATTGACGTGATTTGACGCCTATGTAAAAGTCACTTTTTGAAACCATTGTGATAAATAGAGCATTTGCTCCATAGGAGCAAATGCTCTATTTATCACAATATTTCAATATCAAACAATTCTAAAATTTTCCTTTTCTCTAGTAAATGCTCCTTTTCAGTAGATTTGTTCAAAGGGGTTGGATCTAAAAATAGCATATGAGGTAATGGGATAATGCAGGGTGAATAATGATAAATGTACTGGTTTGAGTGTTGGGATTCTAGGGGTTTTAAATACTGTTTTTGCAAAAGTGCACATATTTCCCAAATGGTACTGAGTGTCGCTGTGGTGTAAAATATTACTCACTCAGTTCGAATCAGTATTTGATTATGAAATATTTGCCGAGTGGAAAACAACTTAGAACCTGATCAGAATCAAGATACTCGATGTTTGGTTGGAATCAAGCTTAATCAAATTTAGTTTCAATTCGAAAATAAAACGCATCTGAGCACAGTGTACGCCCAGACTAGTAGGTCCTATTCAGGAGATCTTTGATCAGGGTCAGCATTGTTTGCATCATAGATTATTTTCTGATGGTTAGTACAAGAATTTTGGCAACTATTATTTACAAAATAGTTAAATATATATATATTTATTTTAATACATATGTGAGCAAGTGCATAGTGAAATACAAGTTTAACCTTTCGCTTGCTATTCACGTCAATGTACATACCTGTAAATGGTGAAGACCAAGATGAGACAGCCCCTGCAGGAGCTGTCTCATCAGGGTCTGCACTATTTACAAGTTGATTGTGCAACCAATGCACTCCACAGCAGTGATTGCACTGCGAAATACTTGTACACAGTGAATATATATGTAAATATACAACAGGGCATTGGTAAAGAAGGAGAAATGTATTTTAAAATTCAGCAAGAGAAGGGTTACATATGTTACAATGTAGTTGTTTACGTTTCAAGACTATAGAAGTCGTCAGTAAAGCTGTTTGTTACGGCCCCTCTAGAACCCCACTTCACAAGACAAATATCAAACCAAGCTCATGACCATTGGATTGTTTCGCTGTTTGTTTCGCATCGTTTTCGCCTAAAGCTAATGCTTTGTACAGAAAATGTTTCTGTTCTTATTTACCCGTTACATAAATAAACAGTCACGAAGTGATTACAAACGGAATTATTTCTGAATAATCTTGATGCATGTGTTTGGTAAATGAAATAACTCTTGCTCTCGTGACAATCTATGCAAACAGTTTGGATCCTGATGAGACGTCGAGTTACTCTGCATATTATCATGAACCAAACTTTTTAACACACTCATTACATGTTGGTGACATGGAAAAACACTCAACCTGGAGAATATTTCCAAAAGACAATTAACCCTTTCGGTGCCAGCATTGTCGTCTGTTGGGCATGGTTTCGTTTATTTTTAGTGTAAGTGTGTGCACTTCTTCCATTTTCTTTTTAAAACAGTAAACAGAGTGTCAAACAGTTTGGATCCTGATGAGACGCCGAGTTACTCGGCGTCTCATCTGGATCCAAACTGTTTGCGTGTGATATCATAAACCCGTCACCGTGACACGAAAGGGGTTAAGCAAGCAAAGAGTTGGACACATTGGTTGCTAATGCAATATCAGAGGAATATGCTGACTAAGCTATAAGCTATACACGATCTTGCTCGTTTTACAGTCGAAATCGTGACGCCTTTGTTAGCAGCTTCTATCCACTATAAATACCGACAGGCATTTTCATAATAATGATCCGTACTAGAGCTTTAGTTCACTAACAGTCTACCTTATACACAATTGAGACTCAAGTGAAACACACTTGCAAACAGAATAGGCCAATTTCAGACAGCCCCTGTTTGTTTATGTATTGTCGACACTATAGATCGGATTCTACAGTCTGTCGTAATAAAAAATCCCTTGTTTATTATTTATATAAAACCATTAGGTAAGTACAGTAAAACCTCACTGTAACGGCCACTAAATTACATCAAGTATTTTGTGTTAAAGGCAGGTGGCTGCTTAAAGCAAGGTGAAAGTAAAAACAGAAAGCTCCTGTAGGAGCGTTCTGTTTTACTTTCACGTTGCTTTATGCGGCCACCTGTCCTAAATATCAACTAATTAACACAGTTTAGTGGCCGTTATAGAGATGTTTTACTGTATATAAATATTCTCCGAGTAGAGTGTTAACTACAACAGTGTCTATCTTAAGTGACACTTATTGACCACATGATTCTTAAAAAAAGCAGGTGGTTGCTATAAATACTAGGCGCATGTAAAGTATAAAGCTTTACTTGAATTTTTCTGATTACCTACGACCTGCATTAAGCTACCATCTGTCTCAATCACCCAGCATTATATCTCCTTTTAAGGTCTTAATCATTTACTCCATACTACAGGTCTTAATCATTTACTCCATACTACAGGTCTTAATCATTTACTCTATACTACAGGTCTCTTTACAACATACTACAGGCCTTAATCATTTACTCAATACTACAGGCCTTAATCATTTACTCCATACTACAGGTCTTAATCATTTACTCCATACTACAGGCCTCTTTACTCCATACTACAGGCCTTAATCATTTACTCCATACTACAGGTCTCTTTACAACATACTACAGGTCTTAATCATTTACTCCATACTACAGGCCTTAATCATTTACTCCATACTACAGGTCTTAATCATTTACTCCATACTACAGGCCTCTTTACTCCATACTACAGGCCTTAATCATTTACTCCATACTACAGGTCTCTTTACAACATACTACAGGTCTTAATCATTTACTCCATACCACAGGCCTTAATCATTTACTCCATACTACAGGTCTTAATCATTTACTCCATACTACAGGCCTTAATCATTTACTCCATACTACAGGCCTTAATCATTTACTCCATACTACAGGCCTTAATCATTTACTCCATACTACAGGTCTTAATCATTTACTCCATACTACAGGTCTTAATCATTTACTCCATACTACAGGCCTTAATCATTTACTCCATACTACAGGCCTTAATCATTTACTCCATACTACAGGCCTTAATCATTTACTCCATACTACAGGTCTCTTTACTCCATACTACAGGCCTTAATCACTTACTCCATACTACAGGCCTTAATCATTTACTCCATACTACAGGCCTTAATCATTTACTCCATACTACAGGCCTTAATTATTTACTCCATACTACAGGCCTTAATCATTTACTCCATACTACAGGCCTTAATCATTTACTCCATACTACAGGCCTTAATCATTTACTCCATACTACAGGTTTCTTTACTCCATACTACAGGTCTCTTTACTCCATACTACAGGTCTTAATCATTTACTCCATACTACAGGTCTTAAGCATTTACTCCATACTACAGGCCTTAATCATTTACTCCATACTACAGGTCTTAAGCATTTACTCCATACTACAGGTCTCTTTACTCCATACTACAGGCCTTAAGCATTTACTCCATACTACAGGCCTTAATCATTTACTCCATACTACAGGCCTTAATCATTTACTCCGTTCTACTGTATACAGAATGTATAAATTATTTTCTCATACATGTACTTCTCATATCATACGGGCTATAAAAATGAGTGGATTCACTGTGAATTCGCTGAAAAACTAATTTTTCCGAATGTACTTCTGAACGTCTAACGCACTGCAGCAGTACACTCGCCTATGTACTTCTGAATGCCTAACACACTGCAGCAGTACATTCGACAATGTACTTCTGAATGTCTAACACACTGCAACAGTATATTCGCCAATGTACTTCTGAATGTCTAATTCACCCACTGCCAACTCCACGCAAATGTTTAATTATTTGAAAAAGGTCCAATGTGTATGAATCTTAAAATGCAAAATATTCTCGTCTAAACATATTGTCGACATATAGAGTTAGAGATAAATATAAAACAAATGAAATCAAACAAATCAACCAGTTCAAAACCTTTCGCATAATAAAATTGACTTTGACGTTGACTTTGTCAGCAATGGCGCATGAACTTTCTTGATACAGTAAAAGCTCCTTATTACGACCAAAGAAGTCTCATTCTGGATTTGTAAAACATGCTGGACTAATATAGTAGTACAGTAGAACCCCTGTAATGCGACCACTTAATGAATAAACATGAGTGTCTTTATAAGCAGGTGGTTGCTTAATGCCTCTAGGAGCTTTCTGCATTACTTTTGTCATGCATTAAGCTATCACCTGCCTCTACCATCTACCTCTACCACCCAGAATTATACCTTTTAAGTGGTCGCATTAGAAGGATTTTACTATATTCTGTATTACGTTTGTCCTGCATTAAGCGACCATGTGCTTATAAAGACACTCATATATTCTGAAAATGGGTGATCCCTCGAAAGCAAAAGTAGAAATGCAAAAAGAGAAAATTGCAGACTCGGTTTTATTGAGTCTGTTCATGAGTAGTATTTAAAAGTGCAACACTACTCACGCCCCCTAGCACCGGCTTAAGCAGTATTCAATTTTCAAAACTAATAACATGAAAACTAATGATCCCGAAGGACCAGAAAATATAACAACACTGAGAATGAAGTACGGGGCGACTTTTTACGACCGCCACACAAGCACTTAACACCTGCTGTTGTGAAGTACATATATTCTGTTTATTCATTAAGTGGTCACATTAGAGGGGTTCTACTGTACTACTATGTCCCATGTTAAAACACTATGTAGTTGCATTAGCGAGCTTTTACTTTGTCTACATGCTACTGTTTAGATATCCAAATATTTAGACAAATTTGGGCCAATATTTCAGACCCAGATCAAACTGTTCCTAAAGAAGCGGTTTGATCTGGATCTGCACTATTTTGTTTCTACTCTCTTAAGCGGCCATCAAAACACCGTCTCATTACACGTCTCAAAGGCAGGTGGTAAAAAGTAGTGCAGAAAGCTCCTATAGGATCATGCTTTTAAGACTCAGTTCAGTGAATGAAAACCGCTTCTAATAAAAAGATAGGTTCTCCTATTATGTCAATCCAATTAAAATTATCAAAATGGTGTCACATAAAATTTATATACTCTTACAAACCGATGGAGATGGTTGATTGGATGTCCGAATATCTTGGGTAATTAGTTGAATTAAAAAACAGTCCCAAACATTTCCATATTTTACTGGCATTGTGCCCAAATCTCAGTTTGGAGTCTGGACAACATCTGTTTTCATTTCCATCATTTCTAGACCAGGGGTATAATTCCTGGACTCTTTTACAAACGATTACGATTATCGTCAATCGTAATTTACGACAATTATGGTCTAATTAGTATCAACACATGTATGAGAAATGAAAAAAAACAAAACATGACTGGATTATTCCTCTGATCCACAGCTCCGAGTTCCATTAACATTTCCCCGTATGAATATACATGTAAAAAAGAAATGACATCATGAATATTTATTAGCAGATTTGTTATAACAGTTTATGAACTCAGGATGATTAGGCGGTAGCAGTAAATAGAATCATATCAGCAAATTGAATAGAGCCTTGATCAAACATCTCCTGTGGGAACTGTCGGATCTGGGATTACTCTGCTTACAATACAATGTAGTGCCAACATGTGTCCCAATGGAGTAAAACGTTAACCCGTACAGTTGAGAACAGCCTTAGCAAACAGCTTAAACCCAGATAAGATGGCTCCTTATGAAGTCCTGTGATCAGGGTCTGCACTGTTTGCATTTTAACAGTTTATTGGTAAATTACATCTCATGATAGGCACGAGCCAATCCAATGTCAAATCAGGAAGGGTTCATTTGAAAACTCAGCGTTGTACGGGTTAACCATTTACTCAATAAATACACCTGTCTATGTTTGCAGAGTCTGATCAGGGTCTGCTCCGTTTGCTTATGATATACTATAGATATGATTTTACAGTTTATGCCATGGTCAAAAATTCCTGTGTCCATGTGTTAATATAACACTCCAATTAATATTCATGATGTCATTATTTCACACATGAATATTCATGGAGTAAAGGGTTGAACACAATAAATGGAGAGCTATATACAGAGCAAAATATTATTTATTAATATACTTTATTTCAGTATTAGATATAAACCCATGCAGAACCTAATTCAACTTATGCCTATCAAACTATACTGCAGAACCTCTCCTAAGTGGCCATTTATTTATTGATCTTTAAAAAGCATAAGCAGGAGGTTACACGATGCAGGGCAAGAATAATGTAAAATGCCTCTGAAGGAGATTTCTGCATTACTTTAAACCTGCATTAAGCTACACCTTGCCTATGAGGACAATAATTTGATGGCCACTTAAGACGTGATGTACTGAGAAACCCTTTCTCTCATATAAACGCATGATCATGCCTTTGCAAACAGAGAAGGCTCTTGTAGACTAAAGTTTTAAATCTTCATCAAAATGAAGTAAAAGCTGTCAAGCAGTCTGGATCCTGATGAAATACCAAGTTATATGGTTTCTCATCTGGATCCCGACTGTTGACATTGCTAGCACGCAAAGAGTTTACCTTGATTAATTGTCATCTATATAAAATTGTCATAGTCAATTAGTACAGTAAAATAAAACCCCTTTAAACTGGAAGTCTAATAGAGAAGAATTTAGTAATATGGCTGCTTATTGCAGGTGGAAAGTCATGCAGAAGGCTCCAAGAGGAGCCTGCATTAAGCTGCCACCTGTCTCCAAGACCCATATCTATACTTATTTGGACGTCCGGTTTATAGGGGTTTTACTGTACACACTTCTTAACTTTCACAGACTATGAAACAGATTGGATGCTAATCATATTCAGTTACTAAGCCTAAGATAAGACAAGACAAGGTAACATAAGACAAGACAAGGTAACACAAGATAACTTAAAATTGTTCCTTAGCATGCCATGAGTTTGTTCTTTTATTAACCCATTGTCTAATAGGCTATTTTTAGATCCAATCACTTTGAATAAATCTACCCAAAAGGAGCATTAACTAGAGAAAATGAAAATTTTAGAATTTTGTAGTTTGAAACCATTGTGATAAATAAAGCCTTTGCTCCTATAGAAGCAAAATTTAATGCTCTATTTATCACAATAGTTTCAACAGGTGACTTTTGTAGAGGCGTCAAAGGCGTCAATAAAAAGGAATGGGTTAACAATTTCCTTGTTCAGTATTCACGTAAGAAATAACGACATCATTGAATATTCATCAGCTGGGTTTTTATAATATTATGTAGAGTCAGATCTATATCATGTTAGAAGCAAACAGAGCAGACCCTGATCTGAGATGGCTCCTAAGGATCCGTCTGATCTGAGTCTACTATGTTTGCAAATATGTGAAAAGGTGTTTATATGAAGGGAAGGGTAAGCTCTTGGTCTACTATAAGAATTATGCCTGCTGAAAGAATTATGGCTGCTGAAATTCTGAATTGTTACAATGTTCGATTACTTTCAATTTATTCCAGCTTTTCAGACACATTTGATACTAAATTTGATACTTAACAGCTAAAGTGCTAAACAGCAGAATTATTCGGATTATCATCTTCATCCAAGCTGTCTGCAAATGTCAGTCAGTTGCACTTAACATGCAAAGGGTTATTGTTAACCTATTCCCTCATAGGCTATTTTTAGACTGAACTTCTTTGAATAAATCTACCGAAAAGGAGCATTTAGTACCAAAAAAGGAAATTTTCAGCATTGTGTAGTTAACAAACCATTGTGATAAATACAGCATTTGCATTATCACAATGGTTTCAAAAAGGGACTTTTACAAAGGCACCAAAAGGCATCTATGAGGGAATAGGTTAATTAATTTTTGATTATACACAAAAATTCATTCAACTCACACAATATGTTTCAATCACAATGTACAATTCATCATTAACCCATAAAAAATATTCATATTAACATTATACAATATCAATATTAACATCATATATTACACAATATCAGTACTAACATCCTACATTACACAATATCAATACTAACATCCTACATTATGCAATATCAATACTAACATCCTACATTACACAGTATCAATAACATCATACATTACACAATCTCAATACTAACATCATACATTACACAATATCAATACCAACATCATACCTTACACAATATCAATACTAACATCCTACATTACACAATATCAATACTAACATCCTACATTACGCAATATCCATACTAACATACATTACACAATATCAATGCTATTATCCGTAAGGTTTGACCTGGCACTCATCACTTTCCGCCGACTTTCGTCGATGAAAAATCGTGATAGTGACACATGTTTCACGTGTGTGTTTGGAAGGATAAAAACGGCTTACGGAAAAGGACGGAATATTCATGCAGTGCCAGGTCAAACCTTATCGACAATAACATCATACATTACACAATATCAATACTAACATCATACTGTAATTTATTACAAGATTCATATTAACTCTTTCGCTGCCAAATATTATCGTCTGCTCACATTTCTGCTTTTTAAAATGTCTTCCATTTTGCTTCAAAAACATAATCATAACACCAAACAGTTTGGATCCTGATGAGATGCAAAGTTACTTGGTGTCTCATCTGGATCCAAACTGTTTATTTAGGTAATTACAAACGCAGCATTGACAGCGAAAAAGTTAATACCACAATACAAACATCACACATTATTTAAAATCAACATCATATAACATCATATTAATGTCACACAATATTCATCATTAACCCATATAAAATATTTATATCAACATCACACAATATCCATACTAACATCATACAAGATTCATATTAACACCACAATACTCATATGAACATCGCACACCATTCATATTAATATCACACAATATTTATGTTAACATCACACATGAATAACAATTCACATAATATTTATATCAACACCACACAATATTCATATCAATTTCACAGAGTATTCATATTAACATCACACAATATCCATACTAACATCCGTTTGCAGGTGTGTGTGTATATAAGTGAATTTATGAGAAAAAGGGTTTAGAACCTAAACTTTAAAAAGTTTGACCTTTTCACCTGTTTTTTTCCCCAATCGAAACAAATATTTTGCATAATCTATCTCATGGCCCTGTCACACTAGAGCGTATGAGAGAAACATATCAATTGCATTTGAAAGATTAAACAAACCTGGTCATACGCACAATTATTTGAGCGTATAAACCGATTTATTTCACCACCATCTTCGATGAACATATTAACAGCGCATGAATAGCGTATTTGTAACTTATATCTGGCGTATGGGCAGCGCATGAGAAATATGTACAAGCCTGTGTCAGCTTATGTCACCGTCAGCGTAGCGAATATCAGTGTCTAAGGCTTATGTGAGCATATGAGTAATGCATGCTTAGCACATGAGTAGTGTATGAATAGCCAGGAATACAATAAATACGCTAATCAATCCCCAGGCGTACGTTACAAATGCATTACCGAGTGATGCGCTATCCATTTGATAGCTTTACTGGCTGCCTTCATGCCACCGTATGTGTAGTGTATTTGACCTATCAGTAACGTACCTTTACCGACACTCTAGCGTAATTAACATGTGCTTAGCGTATAATGAGCATATGCGTAATGTACAATTATAAACATGTTAAAAACTATGTTTGGCCTATGTATGAAAACGTACACCGATGTATGACAGCGTACTTGAAACGTATACGATGTATGCCTAACTTACCTCAAGCGTATATCTGCATATGCGAATGTATGAGCATTTTTTTTTCTCATACGCTTGCATACACACATTCATGCCGTGCTCTCTAATGTGACACCGCCTTTAGCAAGTTATCATGCCCACAGGTATTAACCCTTTCCCTGCCAAACTCTGTCGTCTGCTACAAATTTTCATTCTTTTGATTTTCTTCATTTTTGTTTCAAAAACATAGTAACAGTAACAAACAGTTTGGATCCTGATGAGACGCCAAGTTACTCGGCATCTCATCTGGATCCAAACTGTCTGCATAGGTAATCAAAGATCCAGCATTAGCAGTGAAAGGGTTAACGCTTAACTCTATGACTATTCATATAAAATATGAAGACATCATGAGATTTAATACGATTAGATTTTACAATAACACATGTACATAGTTTTACCATTGCTGAAACTGTAAAACCATATCTATATTATAGCATAAGCAAACAGCAGACCCTGATCAGACAGCTCCTATAGGAACTGTCTGATCTGGATATACTCTGATGCAAAGGCATTGCTATAAGTGAAAGGGTTAATTCACAACAGTTTTACCATAACATGATACTTTTTACCTATTTACTCCACCTTTACTTTTATTTAACCCTTTCCTCCATCAATACGCCTTTCTAGGTCTCTGTAATAACCATTGGTTTCAAACAATGGTTTCAAATCATTGGAATCATTGGTTTCAAACTACCAAATTCTAAAACTTCACTTTTCTGTTGTAAGTGCTCCTTTTGGGTAGATTCATTCAAAGAGGATAGGTCTTATAATAACCTATGGAGGAACGGGTTAACATTGAAAAAAATCTCCACCAGGTTATATTTTCTCACACTGACCTGATGTGCTTTAACCCTTTACTCCATGAATACTCGTGTAAAAAATAACATCATGAATATTAATAAGATTAATTCTTATCATAGCATATCAACACACGAGTTTTTGCCATGGCAGAAAACTGTAGTCATATCTGTACTATTTCATAAACAAACAGAGCAAATCCAGATCAGATAGCTAATATAGGAGCTGTCTGATCTTGGTTTACTCTGTTTGCAATGGCACATGCATGCATGCATATTCATGGAGTAAAGTGTTAAATAACTTTGCTAGCTGGAGAAACATATGGAGAAATACAGATTTGGAGGCTGATGCTTTAAACCCTTTAATCCATGAATATTCATGTAAGAAATAATGACACCATGACTATTAATTAGATCAAATTTAACAATAGCTCATGCAGTGATGGACACATGTATTTTTGGCAATGGTAGAAAAAGCAGCATCATATCTATATTATATCATAAGCAAAGAGAGCAGACACAATCAGATGGCCTCTACAGGAGCTGTCAGATCTCGGTCTACTCTGTTTGCAAAGACCTATAGAGTAAAGGGTTAAGGAGTATATCGGAACTAGCGGTTTTCAGCAGATTGACTCAACTGAGCAAATATCATACATGGTTCGGGGTTTTTCTTTGCTGAACGTGAAGATATTTAACCCATTCCCTCATATTGATGACTTTCGACGACTCTGTAAAAGTTACTGTGAAACCATTGTGATAAATAGAGCATTTGCTCCTATAGGATGCAAATGCTTTATCACAATGGTTTCAAACCACACAGTTCTTAAGTTTCCTTTTCTCTAATTAATGCTCCTTTTCGGTAGATTTATTCAAAGAGGCTGGGTCTAAATATCCTATAAGGGAATGGGTTAAGCATTTCACATTTAACCCTTATGAATCCTACTTTTAACCCTATCAAACTTGATGTTTGCTCAAGGTCTGAACTAGAACAATTTCTACAAACATATACAGAAAAAACCCTCTCCACCGGATGTTCAATTCCATATAAATAAGAGCCTTGGAGATAGGTGACAGCTTAATGCAGGGTGAAAGTCATGTACAAAGAACATCTAGGTTCTTCAAGCATGACTTTCTCCCTGCATTAAGCACCAACTGCCTAAAAGTTTCTCAACCCTTCGCTCGCTATTCACGTCAGTATACATACCTGTAAATAGTGAAGACGCAGATGAGACAGATCCTGCAGGAGCTGTCTCATCAGGGTCTGCACTATTTTCAAGTTGATTGTGCAACCAGTGCACTCTACAGCAGTGATTGCACAGCGAAATACTTGTACACAGTGAAGATATATGTAATTATACAACAGGGCATGGGTAAAGAAGGTGAAATGAATTTTAAATTTCAGCAAGAGAATGGTTAAGTCTTCTCTACTACAATTCCGGTTTAAAGGTGTTTTACTTCCAATGATTTTTTCATTCGAACATTCGAGAACTTAAAGACGGAGTGTCAAACAATTGGTACCTAATCTGAGGTACTTGCCATCTCATCTGAATCTAGACAGTTTGTAAATGTAAATCCCAGTCAGGCCATGCTAAGCAGTAACTGCTCTATTCATGATACAGTAAAACCCCTCTAAACCGAATGTTCAATTTAGTATAAGTATCGGTCTTGGAGGCAGATGAATGCAGGGTGAAAGCCAGAAAGCTCATCCAGGAGCTTTATTGATGACTATCTGCCACCTGCTTCAACAAATTCTTCTCTACTAGAAAGTCTGGTTTAGAGGGGTTCTACTGTACAAGGCAGTAAACAGGAAAACTTTTTTTTTTTAAAAAATGCTTTAAACCTTTACTCCATGAATATCCATAAATAATTAAATATTAATATGCTGAATTTTATAAACTACTGAATCAGATCTATATTATTGCATAAGCAAATAGAGCAGACCTCGATCAGACAGCTCCTACAGGTCTACTCTGTTTGCAAAGGCATTGAAAGGCATATCTAAGGAGTAAATGGATAAAACTCTTTTCTGAAACAAAACTCCATGAAGATGAAATATAGGCAGAATACATATCCAGACACAGATTAGGAACTGGCTCTTATTGTTAATTCTGTCAACTTCAAACTTTCTTCACCTCATGAATATTCATGCTCAGAATCAGTAAATGGTCCATGGACAAGGGCTTTTTACTCTGTTGTGGAAACTGCATAAAAAGATCTATAAATTTCCATAAGTAAACACAGCAGACCCTGATCTGGTCTTGGTCTACTGTGTTTGCAAATTCACGAAAAGATGTTTATATAAGGGACATCTGCAGACATAGTTGACTGGTACAAATATCCATCTCATTCTCGAGGGTTCAGCACAAAACTGTCTTTAACATTACTTATCATTTACAAAACAATTTGTTTTAATTAAAATTGTAAGACAATGTTTCTTTCATTTCTACTGGGTCTACACTATTTACATAGCCACAAAAACATCAATTATATGTGTATACATGTGTAAAACTAATGCAATATAACATAACATGCCTGCTGCAAATCTAATCAAAACATGTTTTGCAAGAATATACAGTAGAAATCCTCTAATGTGACAACTTAAAGAATAAAAACGTAAGTCTTTATAAGCAGGTTGTTGCTCAATGTAGGTCAAGGTAATGCAAAAAGCTCCTCTAGGACATTTCTTCATTACTTTTGTCCTGCATTAAGCTACCACCTGCATCTAACACCTTTAATGATATTTCTTTTAGGTGGTCGCATTAGCAGGGTATTACTGTATATAATTATATAGACTTAACCTTCCGCACTCTGGGCAATACTCGTCTGAAAATATAATTCTAAAAATACACGTTTCCTTTCCAAAAACATATTTCAGAGTGTCAAACAGTTTGGATCTTGATGAGACGCCAAGTTATTTGGCATCTAAACTTGATCCAGAGTATTTGCAGATGCTATCGCATTGTTACAAGTAGTGTGTTGAAGATTAATGCTCCTCTAGATGGCCTTACAATCAGATAATTCCAGCAAGTCTAGCATAGCCCTTAACACTTTACTCCATGAATATCCATGTAAAAAAGAATGACTATGAATATTGATGTTGAAATTTCATAGTGGCATTATTAACAAAACAGTAACTGACGAATCAGGTTTGTATAACTTCATAAGCCACAAGAGCAGATTCTGATCAGATGGCTCCTATAGGACCTGTCTGATCTTGGTCTACTTTATCTGCAAATATGTCAAAAAGACTGTCTCCATCAGGAAATGGACAATCTGTTCAGAAATCCAAAATGAAAATTTCAACTAAATATCTTCCAAGTTTTAGATAATTAAGACTGATTTCCTTGGAAACCAAATAAGTAAATTATTCATCCCTTAACTTGCTGAATATTCATGTAAGAAATAATGACTTCGTGAACATTATAGTTAACTATGAATAATTGACTCTTTACCCCATAAATGCACATTTCTACTCATTTGAAAATAGAGTAGACCCAGATCAGATGGCTCCTGTAGGAGCTGTCTGATCAGGTTCTGCTCCGTTTGCTTATGAAATAATATAGATATGCCTCTACAATTTGTCATCGCCAAACATTCCTGTTTCCATGTGCTATTATTACAATTAATCTAATTAATATTTATGATGTCAATATTTCTTACTTGAATATTCATGGTGTAAAGGGTTAAGCTGAATCTTGTGCTTTACAAGTCAGCTTGACGTAGTGAACATTTGTGTCAAGTCATTTCAACATGGAGTCTCATGATCATTTGCCCCTCCATTAGTACGAATGAAATAATTACCCTTAACCTTTCCTTCATATAAATGCTTTTGCATGCATTTGCAAACAGAGTAGACACTGATCAGACGGTTCCTATAGGAGCCATCTGATCAGGGTCTGGTCTGTTTGCCTATGGTATAATATATCTAATTCTACTGATTCATGAGTCAAAATGTCCTGTGCTCATATGCCATTATAAGGAATATGCTCTTAAATATTCATGTCATTATTTCTTTCTAAGGGATTCCGGGTCTAAATGTTCATTTTCATTTTGTTTTATATTGAAATTCCTATCAGCAAACATTATGTGGCGTCTGACCAGAGTCTACACTGTTTGCCTATATTCCATATATGGGATTTTGGGCACAAATGTGTTAACCTGTTACTCCAGGAATACGCCTTTCTAAGCCTTTGCAAACAGAGTAGATCTAGATTAGATGGCTCCTGAAAATAGGAGCCGTCTGATTAGGGTCTGCTCTGTTTGCCTATGATATAATATAGATATGATTCTACCATTTCTACCGTGGCCATAAGTTTCTATGTCCATGAGCAAAATATAACAATTAAATAAATATTCATGATGTTCTTATTTTATATATAATTATTCATGGAGTAAAGGGTTAAAAGTGTAACATAACAAACAGTGCTGACCCTGATAAGAGAGCTCCTTAAGGACTCGATTCCTGCGTTGTAAGGGTTAACCCATTTTCTCATAGGCTACTTTTCGATCCAACCTCTTTGATTAAATCTACCGAAAACGAGCATTAACTAGAGAAAAGGAAAATTGTAAAATGTTGTAGTTCTGAAACCATTGTGATAAATAGAGTATTTGCTCGTAGGAGCAAATGCTCTTTTTATCACAATTGTTTCAACAACTGACCTTTTCAGGGGTGCAGAAAGGCATATTTATGGAGGAAAGAATTGTATAGTTTTAAAACCATTGTGATAAACAGATCATCTGCTCCATAAAAGCAAAACGTGGATTTTACATGAGAGAATGGGATAAACTTTCAATGCTGAATTTTCAATATGGAATGGTCCATCATCGCTTATTGGTAGAAACTTTGCAGGAGGGTTTGAATTGCTAACAGAGAGAGAGAGAGATCTTTAGGAGCATTCTGACCTAGGTCTACACTGTCTGTAAATGACGCTGTACTAATTTCCTGCATTCAAAGGGATTAATCGGTAAAGTTTTATTTTGCACAATTATTACAAGCATAACTTGTAGGTGAAGCAGATAGGACAGAATGGTTGTAAACTTGCTATTTTCAAGAGACCTGCCCATCAAACATAAGCAACACTGTTCGCATTTTATGTGAAAAGACATTCTTTTTTAATTCAAAATTGCACAGATATTCGTCTTCTGTGACTAGTTTTACATGTAGTTTCATTCACTTCAAAACCCTTGGACATTGGTTAGGCATACATGTGTTTTTCATTTTTAGCTCTTTGGCATTTATAAGCAACAAAATATCAAAACTTGCTACTTAATTCATTGCTTCCCATGATTCAAAGTCAAAAGAAGCATTCTTATGGCCAAAATCTCACTGCAGAAGATAGTTAGACACGGGGCAACATCTTACAACTTCAAACAGTGAACCTACTTTGCCTTTGGGTGGTCTCTAAGCCAAGTGCATATAATTTACATGTATACAATATACACACATGAGTCATTTTGGCACTTTAAATTCCAAAAGTTCTCTAATTCAAGTGTGATCTGAATCACATGATTGGTCTTACTACATTATCATATTGCAACACGGCTTAGATTCCCAAAGTTTGCCAATGGAAAAGTAAAACAAAACATTTGGGAGTTTTGCATACCAGTCCTGATGGGTTTGTTAACTCTGAAATAAAGTTTGAATTTTCCAATATTTAAGCTTTCTTACACCCTTTACTTCATGAATATTAATTTAAGAAATAATGATAGAATTTGATCTACCAGTACGTTGAATATTATTCTGTAAGCAAACAGAGCAGATCCTCATCAGACGGCTTAAACCTTTACTCCACAAATACACCTTTCTAAGCCTTTGCAAACAGAGTAGACCCAAATCAGATAGCTCCTATAGGAGCCATCTGATCAGGGTCTGCTCGGTTTGCTAATAGAAAGTGACAGTTCTGTTACTTTACTTTCTAATACAGCTACATTTATTCCACCTGCCATATTTTATTATAACTATTTTGTCCATGAATATTCAGTAGTATTGAAATTTAGAATACATATAGAACATGGACAGTATTAAGCTCATAGGAGAAGTCTGATCTGTGTCTACCCTGTTTGCAAATGTGTAAACAGAAATGATGGTGGACAAGTGTGTGACGTTTGATGGGCAAAGGCATAAAGTTTACAAGACAATTGCACATGAAGACACTTATAGATTGTGTGTTTCCATGGTGAAATAGAGAAGGTACCAATACATGTTTGTATAGGCAATGTTCTGTATGCAATAACCAAACATGTCCTCACTCTGTCTGCTTCCACTGTTAAAGTCGATTGCCCTTCCATTTCTTTTTCAAAACAGTGTGTCAAACAGTTTGGATCTTGACAAGATGCTGAGTTACTGGGCAATTCCTATTTTGTTTGTTCTTCAACAGCACAAGATCTAATTGTAAGGGAATGTGTTACAGAATGCCCCCCCCCCCCCCACAAGAAAATGGACAACAGGCATTGATGAGCAATTTATCTAACTATTCACCAATCGCAGGCCATCAGAATATTACCATGGCAACTAACACTTTTGAAACACCTGCCATAAAGTTTGGAGTACCCATATACCTCTACTTACCAATTTTCGGCACAATCTGATAATATCTTAATTTCACCCAATTAGAGGTCACAGCTCAGTTACCATGATAACCAACTCCTTTGAAACACCTAAAATTGAGTTCAGGTTACCCAAGTTCCAAATCATACAAATTTTCAGCAAAGTCAGAGTCCACCATTCGGTTACCAAAGCAACATTTTACAAAACCAAAAGTTGAATGCTCATCTGCACATAACCAGCAGTGTTCATGTGAAGTTTCATTAGAATCGGACTATTATTTACCAAGAAATGTATTGGACAAGTTCACGACAGAAGAAGAAAAAGAAGAAGAAGAAGGAGAAAATTGAAAGGAAGAAAATAATAGTATAAGAAGAGGAAATGGAGTGACACAATAAGTCCCCAAACTTAATTTGGGGGGTATAAATAATGATATGAATAAATAATTATGTCTTAACTTAACCCTTCGCTTGCTGAATTTTAAAACACATTTCTCCTTCTTTACCCATGCCCTATTGTATAATTATATCTTCATTGTGTACACGTATATTGCTGCACAATCACTGCTGTGGAGTGCATTGGTTGCACAATCAACTTGTAAGTAGTGCAGACTCTCTCATCTGGGTCTGCACTATTTACAGATAGGTATATTGACATGAATAGCAAGCGAAGGATTAATGCACAAATGTTCATTACAATACATGTATTGTGGTAATTTCAACAATATCATTTGAACTTTTATCACAGTCATACGATGTATGTATGAAAGACTTGCTGGAAATATTGTAGATTGGCCTAAAACATTGATTTGACATGACATATCATAACAAGAACTCTACAGTGTATAGTAGAACTCCTTTAAACCGGATGTTCAATTTAGTATAAGTATCGGTTTTTCGAGACTTACTGCAGGTTGAAAGTCATATAGAGCTTTCTGCATAACTGTTACTCTGCATTGAGCAGCCACCTGCCTAAAAGTATCTAAATTCCTCTCTTCTAGAATTCACGTTTAAAGGGGTTTTACTGAATAAGAAAACTGTATCTACATTTTAATATACAAGTCTTACTTCAGATCTAACAACCAATCTAACTTTACACAAATACTTCATTTCCATAACAAATATTAAAATAAATCACCTGTCATTATTGATGTTAACAGGATTTATCGCATATTCTATCAGTATCTACAGTAACACCTTTATACAGCAACCACTCGAAGAAAGTCATATTCCAGATCTTTCAGACAGGTGGTAGCTTCACCCTTTAATACATAAATATGCTTTTCTGTGCCCTTGCAAACAGAGCAGACCAAGACCAGACGGTTCCTAAAGGAATAATGAAATTTACATTTTCTACTATGGTAACACATTCCTATGCCCACGTGCCCTAATAAAAATCTAACCTTTAGCCTGCTGAGAAAATTATGTTTTCAGATTTGTTCACCTACTAAATATTTAAAATTCAAGCTATAATCAATTTGTCTACCAAAATGCGAGCATGGTGTCAAACAGTTAGGGATTCTGATGAGACGTCGAGTTACTCGGCATCTCATCTGGTTCCAAACTGTTTGCATAGGTATTCACTCATCTGCCCATAGCAGGTTAAAGGCTAATTAACATTCAAGATGCCATTATTTCTTACTTTGATATTTATGGAGTAAAGAATTAAAACAGGATGGACGTTTGTAGTTCACAGGGGAGCTTTGTGTAATACGTGTGTTCCACACCAGTCCTGTATTTAAAGATGCACATGGTTGCTTTAGAGAGGTTCTATTGTATTGGACACTGGTGCAATGTTTAACACTTTCCCCATTCTATGTTTATTACGAATTTCAATGACTAATGAATATTCATGGTCAAAATAGTTTTAATGAAATATGGAGGTTGAAAAGTGTAGCCATTTTACGAAGTATAATAGAAACTCATCTATCTAATTCCATTAGCACACAGAGAAGACCCTGATCAGATGGCTCCTATTGGAGCCGTCTGATGTGTGTCTACTCTGTTTGCAAACACGTGAAAACACGTTTATATGAGGGAAAGGGTTAATGCTAACAGATGCTTGTGACTGACATCAATGTGAAAGGTTTTCAAGAATTTATCGTCAATTAATGTATTAAATTCTTGAAAAAGAGGGCAGCAAACATCAATACACTTCAGTTGATTAACCTTTTGAATGCAAGACACACTTGAAACTCAGATAACTCGAACTGGAATAACATGAACTAAAAGTTCGGTCCTTCCAAATTTTACAATGCAGAATTGTTCTGAAATGTATCACTATACACATCTAGAAACACGTGTGACAGCTTAATGCAGGTCAAAAGGAATGCTGAACAGGAGCTTTCAGCATTACTTTAGACCTGCATTAAGCTGTGAACTTGAAATTTTGACCAGATTATAAATTGGATGACTAAAAACATCTGCTGTCTTGAACTAATGTGTATGGTCCCTTGAAGTTCAATATATTCAACCGCATTTACAAACAGTGTAGATCCAGATCAAATGGCTCCTAGAGGAGTCGTGTGACCAGAGTATACACTGTTTGTCATTCAGAATCATCTAACAAGTTTAAGCCTTTCACTTGGATGAGTTATTCCACTCTGACAAAATACAGCATTGAAATGGATAATTAATCTATGATTAAAATCTACAGTTAAATTGGAAAGAAATAAGTTCTCTTCTCGCTGCACAATGTCAATAAGTAGATACAGCTAGCCTTATAATAGCTCTGTATTTCTCTTAAACCTTTCCCTCATATAAACGTGTTTTCACGCATTTGCAAACAGAGTAGACCTAGATCAGACGGCTCCTAGAGGAGCCGTCTGAACAGGGTCTGCTCTGTTTGCTAATAGAACTTGATATATCTGTTTCTTTACTTTATTAAATATGTCTACAATGTTCCACCTTAAAGAATTCTTTATAAATATTTTGTTAATGAATATTCAGTCGGTATTGAAATGCGGCTTAAATGCAGAACAGGGAAAGGGTTAAAAATCACACTTAGTATCAAATACAAACGGTAAGCCCATTATGGTGCAGTGCACAAGTCACTAATGTCCTTTGTATACAGTGCAGACTAGGATGAGAGGGCTCCTCAAGGATCTGCACTGTTTGTCATGTTAAACGTATGTTAATGCCTAGATCACACATTCACGGATCACCTCCCCTGTTCCACTACGAATTCATTCTCAAGGATTACACTGGAAATGCCAAATCCCGTAGTGCGATACAGATGCACACAATGGTGTGACAACGGGCTTTGACGGTCACACATTCACGGATTTGACGCCGGATTTGCTGTAGATACGATCTGGCACCATTCGTGGCAATCTGTACTGAGCAGTAGCTTTCTGTATTTTAGCCGCAGTCATATGTACGTAGTCGTACTTGTATATCCGTGACAATATTTCAACGTCAATGTGTAGACACAAGTCCTTTAAAATCTCTGAACAAGGACACCATGCATTTCTCAAGATGTAGACAGCAATCTTTCATAGTCTGCTATATTCATTTCCCGTGCCCATCTGGACAAGGGAGATCAATTACTCCTTTACATCAGGACAATGGACCACAGCATGGTTCCCTGAAACATAAGACAGACAGTACAGTATTTTGTTTTCCAGGTTAGGAGTGGACTGAGCATAAGCTGAATAGACAGTAAAACCACTCTAATGCCGCCACGAAGAAGAGTTCCTATTCTTTGCTTACCCTCTTCCTGTTCTATATTTAGTCCACTTTTCAACACCTGCTGAATATTTACAGACAATAATTAAATATGGAAGGTGGAACATTTTAGCCATTTTAGAAACTAAAAAAATAGTCCTATGTAATTCCATTAGCAAATAGAGCAGACCCTGGTCAGACGGCTCTGATCTGGGTCTACTCTATTTGCAGACATGTGAAAAGGTATTCATATAAAGGAAAGGCTTAAACCATTTCCATCATGCATTTCTAAACAAGCCTTCATGAATATTCATTCACAAAAAATATCTATAATAACACCTGTACAACCATAACCAATTACCTTATAGGCTATTTTTAGACCCAGCCTCTTTGAATAAATCTACCGAAAAGGATTATTAACTAGAAAAAAAGGGAAATTGTAAAATTGTGTAGTTCTGATACCATTGTGATAAATAGAGTATTTGCTCCTAAGGAGCAAATGCTCTTTTTATCACAATGGTTTCAAAAAGTGACCTTTTCAGAGACGTAGAAATGTGTATTTATGGAGGAAAGGATTAATGTTTTACAATGGCAGAAACTGTACAATCTGATAGATATACATTATGCCATAAGCAATTAGTGCAGACCCAGATCTGACAGATCCTACAACCATCTGATCTGAGTTTAATCTATTTTGCAGATGTTCTAAAAAAGTTGTCTCCATGGGGAAAATATTAAAGGCATATGGTACCTTAAGTCAGGATGACAGGTTTGCAGAAAGCTCCTGCATTACTGTCATTAATCATGCATTCAGCAACCACCCGCTTTTAAAGTCTTTATCGGTTAGTGTTTTGGTTTAGTGTTGCTTTAACAGTATTTCAGTCATATCACTACGTCCAGCTAAGTGCATGTACATATGAAAGAAAAATCCAGATGTTTTTCCATGGATGGAATCAAATATATGTACATTATTCCATGCCCAAAAGACTCCGGTAGAACCACCGACCTACTGCAAGCCAGATTGCATAAGCAAACAGAGCAGATTCTGTAGGAGCCATGCACGAGAAAGTGTTCATATGAAGTAAAGGGTTTTTAAATCTTGTCATAGCTTATGAAGAATAAGTAATGTAGAAAGCTCCTTTGGGAACTCCTTTCTGTTTGTTTACAATAAGCTACCACTTGTCTGACATACTGACATTTAGAGCTCTTTTAGGTTAATGCTTATCCCTGTACCTCATAGAAATGCATGTTCTTGCATTTTCAAACAGAGTAGCCTCGGATCAGAAGTCACTTGTAGAAGCTTTCTCACTAGTTCAGGCTTTGCTCTGTTGGCTTATGAAATATGATTCCACAATTTCTGCCATTTTAACATATTCTCTTGTTCATAATGCCATTATAAAACAATCTGCTGATTAATATTAATTCTTACAGTCATTTGTTCTTACTACCAGTAAATATTCATGGGCTACAATAGTTTTGTGCTTGATCTGGCAGTTACAGACAGGCTTAAATTTTTTTGCTGAAAGCTCTTTGCATGCTAAGTCATTGTCATCTTCAAAATATGCTGTTTGCAGAAATTTTCATTTTTTAATTTTTCTTCAGATATTTTTCATCAATTCTATTAAAAGGTCAACCAGTTTGGCTCCTGATGAGACACATGGTTACTTGGAAAGTACAAATCATCACTAGCATGTAATTCTATCCTGCAATGTATCAATAGTTTAAAGTTAACCCATTTCCCTCTTAAGGCTATTTTTAGACCCAACCACTTTGAATAGATTTACTGAAAAGTAGCATTTAAAAGTAAAAAAAAGTACCTAGTTATAGTCTATTTTCAGTCCAATTGACCGCTCAGCCAACTGTATATTTACATCAATAGTCATTGAGTCATTGGCGTACAATATTGAGCACTGCTAACATATGGCGCAATCATGCAGCCGCAGTACTGGCGAGTGACCCTTACATTTTAACCCCCTGGGTGGAGAGGATGTGCCGGTGAGAGACACGAAAAAGCGTCTCTGAAATTTCTGGTTGGGACCGGGATTTGAACCCCGGACCTCCGGACTGATAGTCAAGTGCATTACCACTAGACCACCACCACCTGCCTAATTTACTAGAGAAAATGAAACTTTTTGAATTGTGGAGTTTAGAAACCATTGTGATAAATAGAGCATTTGCTCCATAGGAGCAAATGCTCTATTTATCACAATGGTTTCAAAAGGGATGTCTACAGAGGCGTAGAAAGGCGTATGTATGGAGAAAATGGTTAAATTGGCATAGATAATCAATTCAGAAACACATGTTTTGCTGCATGGAAATTGTTTCTATCGATGGCAGCTCAAACAATACATCTCACAGTTGTAAAGAGTGTAAAATACCTTTATTTTTTTGATTTTGTCAATGCCTAGGTTTACACTGGCCCTTTCCAGACTGAGTTTAGTAGATATCTGTACAACAAAGTATGGACATGGCTGCTACATTCCCTGCATACTCAACAAAGATGAACCAGCTTCATTTTGTGGTCCCTGGGGCAGTATCCTCAACACTTTCCCAATGTATGTTATATTCATGTTAGACTCTTTTTCTACAACAGAAAAAAAGTCAGTTATAAACCTTTAATTATATTTACGATTATCTTGCTAGCGTATGTTTGGCAAATAGCTTTAATCTCAATCAGATGTCATGTAAGTTAGCCAGGATTCTGGCCAAATTACACTGGGCCAGTAGTTTCTTGACCATTTCACTTTCAATTCTGTTTGGTTTTATATTGAATTTTCTATCAGCAAACAGTGTAGACTGCTGAATAAAGCAGCGTCTGATCAGAGTTTACACTGTTTGCCCACGTCCCATATATGGGATCGTGGGAGCACCTGTCTCTATCACCGTGACTTATATCCCTTTTGGTGGTCGCATTAAAGGGGGTTTACTGTATATGCCATGTACATGTATAATATGAAAACACAGATTCTTGAATAATTATTCACCAGGTAAATGGTTACACTTTGAATGCTAGGTAATTGTCATCTGTGAAGAATGTCTTCTGCTAAAACTACTAAACTTTCACGTAATTCCATTTATCTTAATCCTTTACTCCATAGATACACATTTCTATTCATTTACAAACAGTGTAGACCAAGAACAGATGGCTTGGCTCCTATAGGAGCTGTCTGATCAGGGTCAGCTCTGTTTGCTGAAAATACGGAATAATGTAGATCTGAATCTACAGTCTGTTTTGGCAAAAATGGTTCTAATTGATAAAATATTCATGACATCATTATTTGTTTCATGAATATTCATGGAGTCAAAGGTTAAAAGAAATGCAATCAGCACCAGTTTGAATCCTATTGCGATACCAGCCTGTTTGTTAACCCTTTCCCTCATAGGCTATTTTTAGACCCAACCACCTTGAATAAATCTACCAAAAAGGAGAATTAACTAGAGGAAAGGAAAGGTTTTGAATTTAGTAGTTCGTAACCATTGTGATAAATCGAACACTTGCTCCTATAGGAGCAAATGCTCTAATAATCACAATGGTTTCAGCAGGTGATTTTTACAGAGGTGTAGAAAGGCATATATAAGGAGGAAAGGATCAATGTAATTACAAATATGTCACTTGCATTGACCCTGTCGCTGAATATTCAGATGATATCCATTGACTACTAGATACCTTGCTCTTATTTACTGAATTTGACCAATGACAAATTCTGACATGTTGGAAAAAAGATGATCCTAATCTAGCACAATCTCTCACTGTTACATGCATCCTGTGTGTTTTCACGGTTTCTGTACTTTTTTATTCTGCTTGGTGGATTCTGATAGGCAATGCGAGGCATATTGTAGTAGTCTGCAGATTGGCATCTATTAGTAACCCATTATTTAGCGAGGCATTCTTCACTCCTTGTTAACCCTTTCCCTGTTCTATATTTAGGCCAGATTTCAGTACCTACTTCATATGCATGGCCAAAATAATTATAAAGAAATATGGAAGGTAGAACATTGTAGCCATTTTAGAAAGTGAAGAAACAGATCTATCAAATTCCAATAGCAAACAGAGCAGACCCTGATCAGACAGCTCCTCTAGGAGCTGTCTGATCTGGGTCTACTCTGTTTGCAAAGGCGTGAAAACATGTTTATATGAGGGAAAGGGTTAACAGAGTTGACTAAAATCAGCTCATGTAGGAGCCGTTTGTTTATGGTCTGCTCTGTTTGCTAATGGAGTTATATAGACCTGGGTCTACAGTTTGTGTGATAACTTTTACATACAGGTTGGGTCCAACAACTCGACATCTTCTAAGGATCCAAATCATTTGACATTGGTGATATTTTTGTACAGAAATCGAGGAAAACACCACTTTGAGACCTGGTCAGACGATCTAATGTTAGCAGATGAAATATATTTGGCACTGAAAAGGTTAATTATTGCAAACAATGTTTGTGTTCGTCTTAATTATAACCAGTGGGTCATGCTTCTTTCGGCATGGTCGACATTACTGTTGCAAGACAGGTAGGTTGCATACCAACGACGATCACGACTTAAATATACCTTTCCCGCTCTTGCCATGCCATTAGATAAAAAACCAATTAACCAAAGAAAGAACATAAATGACCGTACCTTTATTCCATTTTACCCCCTTCCAACGAAGAACTACAACATGTGCAATTTTGAAACGCAGCATGTTACACGAGCATACATCTTTTTTACCGCTCTTTCAGTCTGTACATGTAGCCTAATGTCATCTATACCAGATATGGTATATGGTCACGTGATTATATGCTGAGTGATAGACAAACAATGCTAGGGTTATTTCGTTTGTGAATTGTTGTCACTAGACAAAACCTAGACCCTGTAGGCAGTATCACACCTGCATTATCCGAACATTCATGCTATTGACTGTTTAATCCTACACATTATAGAGCATATATGCATTTTAACCCATTGGAAAACAGAGCAGACTTAGATCAGACTGTTCATGTAGGATCCGTCTGGTCAGGATCTGCTCTCTTTGCTTATGAAATGATGAAGATTGGATTATCACTTTCCCTCATACAAACGTGTTTTCATGCATTTGCAAACAAAGTATACCCAGATCAGACGGCTCCTATAGGAGCCGTCTGACTAGGATCTGCTCTTTTTGCTAATAGAATTTGATAGATCTGTTTCCTTGCTTTCTAAAATGTCTACAGTTTTCCACCTTCGATATTTCTTTATAACTATTTTGTTAATGAATATTCATCAGACTTAGGTATTGAAGTTCGGCCTAAATACAGAACAGGGAAAGGGTTAAACAGTAGTTTGATAGGTACAAAACACCCATCGTACGTTAACCCTTCACTCCCTACGCCGTTGCGAGTTAACCATGATCAGACGGCTCGTATAGGAACCTTCTGATCAGCATGTGTGCTCTGTGTGCTACTGGTATAATATGTATTTATTTCTACACTTTCTACTTGAGTGAAAGTGTCCTGTGTTCCTATGTCATAATAGAAAATAGTCTAATTAATATTATAATGTCATATTTTCTTACGCGAAAATCTTGGAGTCCTAAGTCATAGTAAAAAATACATGTATTCATATGCTATAAAAGTACCTAGCTATAGTCTACCTTCAATCCGAAGGACCGCCCAGCCGACTGTATATTTACTGAGCCATTCGCCTACAATGAATATTGAGCACTGCTAACATATGGCGCAATCGTGCAGCCGCAGTACCGACTAGTGATCCTCACATGTACCCATTTTAGCCCCTGGATGGAGAGGAGCTGCCGGTGGGAGACACGGAAAAGCGTCCCGGGAGGGACCGGGAATTAAACCTCGGACTGCCGGATTGGTAGTCAAACGCATTAACACTAGACCACCGCACACCACAAACTGTCATTTTTTTCTTAAGAGGTAAATTTGGCATTTGTATCTTTCTATTTATATTATATAATTTGTTTGAGTATACAAGTTTACCCTGAACTAAAGTCAATTTGAAGTTACAGTAAAACCCGTTTTTTCCCTTTTCTCTATGAATATTTATGCGTGAACTAACATGCATTAACTTAAGTTTGATATTGTACATTGCTTTTACAAAATGTGAGAATCAGATCGATAACATGCCATGAGCAAACAGAGCAGACCTCTGTCAAAAGATCTGGATCTACTCAGTTTGCAAAGTCGTGAAAAGCGATAAGGGAATGGTTTATTAACCCTTTCCTTCATATAAACGTGTTGTCACGCATTTACAAACAGAGCAGACCCAATTCAGGGTCTGCTCTGTTTGCTAATTGATTTTGAAAGATCTGTTTCTTTAGTGTCTAAAATGGCGACAACGATTCACCTTCCATATTCCGTTATAAGTATTTCCCCCATGATTATTCAGTAGGCATAGGAATTTGGAATAAACACGGGACAGGGAAAGGGTTAAGCTTATTTGATGTTCATAGGGACTATAGTGAACCCTCATGATACTTGCGTTCGATCCAATGGCACCCTCGATATACCGACAGTACGCATTGAATCAAACTGACCGTTAATTCTTTGAAACAGCCACTGAATAAATAGATGCATTACCAAAAGCACAGGTGATTGCTTAATGCAGAATACAAAAAAGTGCAAAAAGTGCACTTAGGAAGCTTTTGACACTTCTTGTGTTCTGCATTAAGCGATCACCTGATGTTACTAGTTTAAAACTGGCCATATGGTTCCTTTCATATTTAAACTCGTTATAACGGCAACCTCGTTATGCCAGCACAATGTTTGGAAACAAACACCCCCGTTGTAATGAGGATTCACTGTATATCAATGCATTAAGCAGCCACCTGACTTAACCATTTTCTTCATATAAACACTTTTCACGAGTGAACCCAGATCAGAGGCTCCTATAGGAGTCGTCCCATCAGGGTCTGCTCTGTTTGCTATGAAAACATAATATACCTGACTCTACAGTTTGTAAAAATACCAATAAAACTTGTGTACGTATGCCATGATTAAAGTTTAGCTAATAGATATCCATGACGTCATTATTTCTCACATGAATATTTACCAGGGAACGGGTTAAAGGCCGACAATGATAATTAATTATTGAACAGTTTGGTTTTCAACACTGAAAGGGCTTGTTGTATTTGCTTATGGTATAATATATATTTTATTTCTACAGTTTTTGCCATTATAGAAATTAACATAGAGTCATTTCTTTCTTTTCCAGAGCATGCACAGAGGTCCAGATCTAGACCTAGGGTTTGATGGAGAAAATACGATATTTTTTATTTTAGTACGAACCTTTATATGTTGCAGATCATACTAAAATTGTGGTATTGTTTGCATAGCAGACTCGTCTGTATGGTATTACAGTAGAATCCGTTTAATGCGACCACATATTGAGTAAACATTTCTGTCTTTAAAAGCAGGTGGTTGCTTAATACAGGACGAACATTATGCACAACTCCCCCCCCCCTGCATTAAGCTACCACCTGCCTCTGCCACCCGGAATTATGCCCATTTTGGTGGTCGCATTAGAAGGGTTTTACTGCATTTGCTACTAGTTTCCGTGCTGAACTAAGCCACTTTGTAGTATTTGTATAGTTACCTCTAGAGACCGTTGAATGCCTCGTACATCTGGTCAGTATTGTCAATAAAAGTGTTCTTCTTTTAAACTTAATGTATGTATGCATGTATGTATGCATGCATGTATGCATGCATGCATGTATGTATGCATGTATGTATGTATGCATGCATGTATACATGCATGTATGTATGCATGGATGCATGTATGCATGCACGGATGCATGCATGTATGTATGCATGCATGCATGTATGTATGCATGGATGCATGCATGTATGCAATGCATCCATGCATGCATCCATGCATGCATAAATACATTAAGTTTAAAAGAAGAACACTTTTATGCATGCATGGATGCATGCATGGGGTATGCATGCATGGGTATACATGTATGTATCCATGCATGTATGCATTGTATGCATGCATCCATGCATGCATGCATGTATGTATGGATGCATGCATGCATGTATGGGTGCATGCATGGATGCATGTATGGATGCATGCATGGATGCATGTATGGATGCATGTATGGATGCATGTATGTATGCATGTATGGATGCATGTATGGATGCATGTATGGATGCATGTATGTATGCATGTATGGATGCATGTATGTATGCATGTATGGATGCATGTATGTATGCATGTATGGATGTATGTATGTATGCATGTATGGATGCATGTATGTATGCATGTATGTATGCATGTATGTATGCATGCATGTATGAATGCATGTATGTATGCATGTATGTATGCATGTATGTATGCATGTATGTATGCATGTATGCATGTACGTATGCATGTATGTATGTATGCATGTACGTATGCATGTACGTATGCATGTACGTATGCATGTATGTATGCATGTATGTATGCATGTACGTATGCATGTATTATGTATGCATGTATGCATGTATGCATGTATGTATGTATGTATGTATGTATGTATGTATGTATGTATGTATGTATGTATGTATGTATGTATGTATGTATGTATGTATGTATGTATGTATGTATGTATGTATGTATGTATGTATGTATGTATGTATGTATGTATGTATGTATGTATGTATGTATGTATGTATGTATGTATGTATGTATGTATGTATGTATGTATGTATGTATGTATTTATGTATGTATGTATGTATGTATTTATGTATGTATGTATGTATGTATGTATGCATGCATGTATGCATGTATGTATGTATGTATGTATGTATGTATGTATGTGTGTGTGTGTGTGTGTGTGTGTGTGTGTGTGTGTGTGTGTGTGCGTGCGTGCGTGCGTGCGTGCGTGCATGCATGCATGCATGCATGCATGCATGCATGCATGCATGCATGGATGTATGTATGTATGTATGTATGTATGTATGTATGTATGTATGTATGTATGTATGTATGTATGTATGTATGTATGTATTGTATGTATGTATGTATGTATGTATGTATGTATGTATGTATGTATGTATGCATGCATGCATGCATGCATGTATGTATGTATGTATGTATGTATGTATGTATGTATGTATGTATGTATGTATGTATGTATGTATGTATGTATGTATGTATGTATGTATGTATGTATGTATGTATGTATGTATGTATGTATGTATGTATGTATGTATGTATGTATGTATGTATGTATGTATGTATGTATGTATGTATGTATGTATGTATGTATGTATGTATGTATGTATGTATGTATGTATGTATTTGTGTCTGTCAGACAGGCAGACATATAGATAGATAGATATGCAGAGAGAAATAAAGACAGAACTATGGACGGTCGGAATGGAACGGCTTACAGAGGGGCGGAAAGAAACACCAGCAGCCTAAATATGTATACAGTAAAACCCCTCTAATGCGACCAGCAAAAAGGGGCTTATTTCACAGTGGTAGTGGTAGTTGGTAGCTTTATGCAGGAATGAAGTTATGCAGAAAACTCCTATAGGAGCTTTCTGTATAATTGTTGTCTTGCTTTAAGCAACCACCTGCTTATAAAGACATGTTTGTTTATTGATTAAGTGGTCGCGTTAGATGGGTTTTACTGTATTTGCAAGATCATCACTTTTTTAACCAACTTGCTGAATAAGTGTGAACACGTGAACGCTGTCAAAAGGGACTTCGCTCACTTAATTGTCCCGTTACCCACTGAAAGGTGCGAAATGACGTGGTTGTATTTGGGTAAGAGGTTTATAAGGTGGTTCAAAGACAAACAGGTTATCTATCTATATTGCCGGTTATTTTGGTTGACTGAATATTCTGAAGGCAGATATTTACCATTATAGAAGTGAGGGGTTACGGTAAGGATCTACTATCATTTTATATAAAGCTGCTGTAACATTTTGATAATACACTATGACTCTGATAAGTGTGCATGGGGATCAAAACCGTATACGTGACCGCGGGTCATACCAAAATTTGCGCGGGGAATTCGAGGAAATGAGTGGGTGGGGCAATACTTTCGATTATAGATATTATCCACAGAACACACACATGCACGACATATTTTCTTAACCCTTTACCTCTTTTTAACGCATTTTCATACTTTCACATAACAGAGTAGACCCAGATCAGACCATCGGGTTCTATAGGATCTGTGTTCGCCCTGTGTTTGCTTGTGAAATCATATAGGTCTGGTCCTACATTTTCTACTATTAGGCACTACAAAATACTGCAAATTCGGCATTCATATGCCACTATAATAAATCTAGCCTAATAAAAATCCATGTCATTTGGATTATGTTGCTAAATGTTTACAAAACATGACCAGTCCGGTGGCATTCAGTTGTGTGCTGAACGTGGGCTATCATAGTAGCAGTCAAATTCCAAATTGCACACAGTATTATCCCATTGCCTAATAGGCTATTTTTAGACCCAAGCAGCGAAGCTCTTTGAATGAATCTACCTAAAGGAGCATTAACTATAAAAAATGAAAACAAAAACAGAATTTTATAGTTTGAAACCATTGTGATAAATAGAACATTTGCTCCTATAGGAGCAAATGCTCTATTTATCACAATGATTTCAACAGGTGACTTTTACAGAGGCATAGAAAGGCTTATTATCAATGGAAGAAAGGGTTAATGCTTTACTTTACCCTTTCAACCCTGAATTACCAGAGTGGAATAGCCCATTAGCATTTAATTATACGGCCCACTCAGTATGATGGGTCAAAACTGGCTGATGAATTTTGATGACAAACAATAGAGACCCTGATCAGAGGGGTTCCTTTAGGAACCCTCTGATCTGAGTATACACTGTTTGCAAATGACAGTGCATGCATGTCCCAGGATGAAAGGGTTAATGAATATTCATGTAAGAAATCAGAAATGACATCATGACTATTTATAATGGCATATATCACAGACAGTTTTGGCCGTGACAGAAACAAGAATCTATATTATTCCACAAGCAAAAAGTCCATGCATATACATTCTTGCATTAATGGTCATTGAAGAAAGGGTAAAGTGGCACTATGTCCTACCACAGTGTAAGACTTAATCATTCTTGTTTGACAGTCAAATATCCAGTACTATTAAACCATGTTTAGTTATTTTCAACAGTTGGTGTCAAACGTATTTGAAAATATTTCAAATATGTTGGTTTCAAATGAAAGAAAATGTACAGTTTCAGTAACAAAGCATTCTGTTAACTGAACATATCTGAACATATTCAAACATGTTTGCACATATTCATATATGCTAATGATGAAATCTACTGGCTGGCTGCTTGTGATATAGAGGATCTGTTGCGAGTTGTCTTTTAAGATCACATGTTCCTAAACGAGCCTTAGAAAATGTCATTCAGCGAGCCTTGGTGAGCTTAATAACATTTTCTTGGTGAGTTTAGGAACATGTGATCTTAAAAGACAACAAGCATCAGATTCTTTTTCTCACATATCAAAAAAGTGTATTTTCGCCGTTTAAATGACACGTAAACATAGGTTTCCATGGCTTGATGTCATATATGACGTAATACGTTCTAAAGTGATCTTACACGTGTTACAGATAAGGAAATCTTAACCCATTGTTCTAACTCGGAGATAAGGGAAGGTATGTGAGAAACAATGTTTACACATATGCATATATAAACCAACACCAACATATGTATATATAAACCAACACCAACCGATGCCATTTTGAACATATTCATATATGTTAACCCATTCCCTCATGTTGACGCCTTTTAATTGACGCCTCTGCAAATTTAGTCACCTGCTGAAACCATTGTGATAAATGTAGCATTTGCTCCTATAGGAGCAAATGCTCTATTTATCACAATAGTTTCAAACTACACAATTATTAAAAAAAATCTTTTCTCTATTTAATGATCCTGTTCGGTATGTTTGTTCAAAGAGGTTGAGTCTAAAAATAGCCTATGAGGTAATGGGTTAATTTTCAAACAGAGTAGACCAAGATCAGACAGCTCTGGTCTGTTTGCTTATGAACTAATATAGATCTGATTCTACAGTGCCTGCCATGGACAAAAACTGTGATTCATTATGATGAAAATGCCATTATAGAAATATCAGTTCATGATGTCATTAATTATTATTAAGACTACATGAATAATCAGATAAAGGGTTGAGTGTATAATATCTTGAGCCCTGCATATTCTACCCAGTGAATCACAACTCTACACCACTTTGTACAATTGAATTCATATATTTGGGATTAGTTTTCAAGCTTGGAAAGTTAAATAATTCACATTTTGATACTTTAAATTATACTAATATAATAGCAAATAGTGTGATCTGGATCCACACTACTTGTCTGCGTTTGCCTGTCCTAATGTTTAGGGAAATAAGAACATGGAAAAGGAAGGACCACAATGGAAATAAGGAAAACAATGTTTCCCTATTTTGTGTTATTGTTGGTATACATGTTACAGAGCTCTATATAACATGCGTAAACATATAACATATAATATGCGTATATAACACTTTTTCAAGTATAATTTCTTTATTTCTCCAGGAAATCCTATGTTGAGACCACTCTTTAGAATCGTCTCGAAGAGACGATTCTAAAGAGTTACCAGGTCACAACATAGGATTTGCTGGTGAAATGCCGATTTTAGTATTTGAGTACGCACTGTTAGCTGTAGCTCTGCATGGAAGTACGCATTTCATGGCCTTTTGCTTGATACTACTTGTTGTTACTGCCATGACTCAGTGATGTACACCTTTTATTGCAATCAGTGTAGACCCAGATCAGAGGGCTCCTATTGGATCAAGGTCTGATCAAGGTCTGCAATGTTTGTCATCCTCTAGCCTGTAGCAAAGTGAGCCATTTATACTGAAATGACTCTATGGTTAACCCATTACCTCATAAGCTATTTTCGATCCTATCTTTTTGAAAGGATGGTGGGCCATTCTATTTCAAATATTCATCGTTGAAAGAGTTAAAGACTGGTGGGCCATTCCAATTTGTAATGGTTAACCCATTCCCTCATTTTGACGACGTTTGACGACTCTGTAAAAGTCACCTTATGAAACCATTGTGATAAAAAGAGCATTTGCTCCTATAGGAGCAAATGCTCTATATATCAGAATTGTTTCATACTACACAATTCTAAAATTTTCCTTTTTTCTAGTTAGTGTTCCTTTTCGATAGATTTATTCAAAGAGGATTGTATCTAAAATAGCCTATGAGGTAATGGGTTAAGTTAAATGCAAATACAGCAGTACAGTTTAAATACAGTACATCTATGGAAAACGTGTTTTAAGTTCCCTGTTGAATATTCATGTACATAATAATAACATCATGAATATGTATTAGCTCGATTTTTGTAAGGGCATAAATTATGCACACACAATGCTTTGGCTCAGGCAGAAATTGTGCCATATGCAAACAGAGCAGACCCTGATTAGAAGCTTCTACAGGGGCTTGGATCGACCTTATCTAGGTTTACTCTGTTTGCAAATGCATGAAAAGAAAAGACATTTATGTGAAAGGAAGGGTTAATGAATTTTAATCTTTACTGTACATATATATATATGAAATTTACTATACATTTCTATAATGACTACAATGTTCTAGCTGCCATATTTTGCTCGAAGTCTTCTTTCCATGAATATTCAGAAGGCAGCGAAATTTGGAGTAAACAGGGAAAGGGTATAAAAGTGAGAGGATTTGAAGCACACACAGTGCCGACCTTGGTCAGGGGGCTCCTCTAGGGGCCCTTTAATCCGGGTCTATCTTGCATTGAAAGGGCTATTCTAAGCAAAGGTAGAGAAAGAGTATATATAATGTGTTTGTCGTATGCCTAATGCAGTGTCCATAAACTCACTTTACCCCACACAATGAAGTTGCATTGGTATATAGCTTTTGACCTGTCAGTCCATCGGGCTATACCTATACATGTAGATTGTTGCTCATCTAGCACTTTCATTTTTCTCCAATTTGCTTTAAGCATTGTCGTGTAAGAAATAATATGCATGTAAAAATTAATGAGATCATGAATTTAACAATTAGATACTGGTCAAGTATGAGTATTGGTTGAATCAAATTGATAGGTATAACCTAGTATAAAGTTATGTGGCATTGAGTGATTAATCCTTTCTCTGTTGTATATTCGTGTAAAAAATAATGATTTCATGAATATTAATTAGATTATGTTTTATAACGACATATGAACACATGACAATTTAGCTCAGACAGAGGCTGTTGAATTAGATTTATAGTATACCAAAAGCAAATAGAGCAGACACTGATCAGACGACTCCTATAGGAGCCATCTGATCAGGGTCTACTCTTTGTAGATGCGTAAAAATGCGCTTACATAAGGGGAACTGTTAATTATCCCTTTCTCTTGTATAAACTCGTTTTCACGCTTTTGCAAACACAGTAGATCCAGTTCAGATGGTTCCTATAGGAGCTGTCTGATCAGGGTCTGCTCTATTTGTTTGCTAATGGAAATTACAAGATTTGTTTCTTTACTTTCTAAAATGATTATGTAACATTGTTACACAATCCATATTTCATAAAAAATGTTTTGTCCATGAATATTCAGCAGTTATTGAAATTTGGAACGAATATAGAACAGGGAAAGGGATAACCCTTTACTATATAAATAAGCCTCTCTACTCCTTTGCAAACAGAGTAGACCCAGATCAGACAACTCCTAGAGGAGCCACCTGATCAGAGTCTGCTCTGTTTTCTTAAAACATAATATAGATCTGATTCTGTAGTTTCCGTAATAGCCAAAATATCATATGTTCATATACCATTATAAAAATGAATTTAATTAATATTCATGACATCATTATTTCTTGCATAAATTCAGGGAGTAAAGGGTTAAAAATACCATACTATCTCTAATAAACATCCCTGTGGGCTATAGCTTTTTTTGAAAAATCGCTTCATATCTTCATGATGGCATGCAGGCATAAATTTTACAATACACTACTCAATGAGCTATTAGAGATACTTTTTTTTTTGCACAGAGCTACAGTAAAATATACATATCTAAATACTAAAACCTTCCTTGAGACGATTCTAAAGACTGGTCACAGTATAGGGTTTGATGGAGAAATAGTCTCAGGAACTATTCTTGTCAATGTTTAAATTTACGCATATTATCTGGACTTGGTTACATTTTATTTATTGTCTTTTGTAGGAGTTGGTAGACACAGTATTTCCCTGGAGACGAGATAAAAGAAAGAGATTTAGAAAGTGAAGGTAACTTATTTGCTATTTGTATTGTCATTAGATACTGTCCAAATTTGAATATGGAGTGAATTGGATTGATAATTGATCAGGTATTATGTTATATCGCCTTCAGTGATATTAAATACATGTATACTGTTTTATTTCTGGTAAACACTTCTGGTGGTGTAACATTTTTGAAATGGAGTGTCTTGAATTTCGTACACATGTGGTTATTTAATGCAGACGGAAAACAATGCAGAAAGCTCCTTGGGGAACTCTCTGCGTTGCTTCCAGTCTGTATTAAGCTACCACCAGTATTTCCAAAAAACCTATAATTTTTTATGTAATACCCCCGCAAACGAATTTTGAGAGGGAGTATATAGGAGTCAGTGTGTTATGTGGCATTGAGAGATTAATCCTTTCTCTGTTGTATATTCGTGTAAAAAATAATGATTTCATGAATATTAATTAGATTATGTTTTATAACGACATATGAACACATGACAATTTAGCTCAGACAGAGGCTGTTGAATAAATTTATAATATACCAAAAGCAAATAGAGCAGACACTGATCAGACGACTCCTATAGGAGCCATCTGATCAGGGTCTACTCTTTGTAGATGCGTAAAAATGCGCTTACATAAGGGGAACTGTTAATTATCCCTTTCTTTTGTATAAACTCATTTTCACGCTTTTGCAAACACAGTAGATCCAGTTCAAATGGTTCCTATAGGAGCTGTCTGATCAGGGTCTGCTCTGTTTGCTAATGGAAATTGAAAGATTTGTTTCTTTACTTTCTAAAATGATTATGTAACATTGTTACACAATCCATATTTCATAAAAAAATGTTTTGTCCATGAATATTCAGCAGGTATTGAAATTTGGAACGAATATAGAACAGGGAAAGTGATAACTCTTTACTACATAAATAAGCCTCTCTACTCCTTTGCAAGCAGAGTAGACCCAGATCAGACAACTCCTAGAGGAGCCACCTGATCAGAGTCTGCTCTGTTTTCTTAAAACATAATATAGATCTGATTCTGTAGTTTCCGTAATAGCCAAAATATCATATGTTCATATACCATTATGAAAATGAATTTAATTAATATTCATGACATCATTATTTCTTGCATAAATTCAGGGAGTAAAGGGTTAAAAATACCATACTATCTCTAATAAACATCCCTGTGGGCTATAGCTTTTTTGAAAAATCGCTTCATATCTTCATGATGGCATGCAGGCATAAATTTTACAATACACTACTCAATGAGCTTTTAGAGATACTTTTTTTTTGTTGCACAGAGCTACAGTAAAATATACATATCTAAATACTAAAACCTTCCTTGAGACGATTTTAAAGACTGGTCACAGTATAGGGTTTGATGGAGAAATAGTCTCAGGAACTATTCTTGTCAATGTTTAAATTTACGCATATTATCTGGACTTGGTTACATTTTATTTATTGTCTTTTGTAGGAGTTGGTAGACACAGTATTTCCCAGGAGACGAGATAAAAGAAAGAGATTTAGAAAGTGAAGGTAACTTATTTGCTATTTGTATTGTCATTAGATACTGTCCAAATTTGAATATGGAGTGAATTGGATTGATAATTGATCAGGTATTATGTTATATCGCCTTCAGTGATATTAAATACATGTATACTGTATTATTTCTGGTAAACACTTCTGGTGGTGTAACATTTTTTAAATGAAGTGTCTTGAATTTCGTACACATGTGGTTATTTAATGCAGACGGAAAACAATGCAGAAAGCTCCTTGGGGAACTCTCTGCATTGCTTCCAGTCTGTATTAAACTACCACCAGTATTTCCAAAAAACCTATATGTAATACCCCCGCAAACGAATTTTGAGAGGGAGTATATAGGAGTCAGTGTGTTGGTTGGTTGGTTAGACGGTTGGTCGGTTCGTCTGTCTGTCTGTCCGTTTGTGACACAACCTGGTTAAGTCTACTTTTGTACATAACCCTTTGAGGCGAAGCTTTGAAACTTTACACACTTTTCTACCATCACCAGCTTCATCTACAAGCAGGAGTACATAAGTCTGTCAATCATTTTGACAGAATTATTGCCCTTTTATGGTTGGTCCGCATGTCCGTTTGTGGCACAACCTGGACCAGGTATACATAAGCCTTGAGATAAAATTTTGAAACTTTACACAATGTCTACCATCAGAAGCTTCAACTGAAGGCAAGAGTACATAACTCTGTCAAGCATTTTGACAGGTTAATGACCCTTTTTAACTCCACTTTTTCAAAAAGAGGAGCTATTGTCATGACCCTCTCATCGGCGTCGGCGTAGGCTTTGGTTAACCTTTTTGTTAAGGTCCTTTTTTAGAAACCATCAAAGATATTTGGATCACATTTAATATGTATGTATACTATCACAAGGGGAACCCATTTCACAAGGGTAGGTAACCCTAAAATTAATTTTGCCATAGTTATGCCCCTTTTCCGACTTAGAACTTTAATTGTTGGTTAAGTTTTATGTTCAGGTCCATGCCTCAGAAACTGTCCAAGACATTTGGTTCAACTTTGGTATACATGTTAACTATTACAAGGGGGACCTATTTTACAAGGGCAGATAACCCTAAAATTAATTTTGCTATAGTTATCTCCCCTTTCTGACTTAGAATTCCACTACACTATCCAGCACTAAAGAAAGTGGAGCGCGCTGTCTGCGGACAGCTCTTGTTATGGTTGGTCTGTCTGACTATCCGTGGCATAACCTGGTTAAGTCCACTTATTTGCATAAACCTTTTAGGCAAAGCTTTGAAACTTTACACATTTGCCTACCATCACAAGCTTCACATGCAGGTAAGAGTACATAACTCTGTCAAACATTTTGACAGAATTATGACCCTTTTATGGTCGGTCTGTCTGTCCGTGGCACAACCTGGTTAAGTCCACTTATTTACATAACCCTTTGAGATAAAGTTTTGAAACGTAATACACTTTTCTATTATCACAAGATTCATTTGTAGCCAAGAGTTCATAACCCTGTCAAGCATTTTGGCAGAATTATGGTCCTGTAAATAAAAAAAATGTTTGGTTAACATATTGATTTGCAATCAAGTCTGCTTAGCGAGGGTATTTCACCACCTTTAGTGATAGTTCTAGTTTTATTTAACCCTTCGCTTGCTATTTACGTAAAAATACCTACCTGTAAAGAGTGAAGACCCAGATGAGACAGCTCCTGAAGGGTCTGCACTACTTGCAAGAGAATGGTTACTGGTAAATATAGTTTTAGTTTTGTTATTCATCGATAGTTCCCTTCAGAAGTAAGGGAATATTTATTAGAGTTTGGGGTGTTAATTAGGGAGAATACCGTAACAGGCCCATCCCCACCCCTTGGCTAGTTTTCTCTTGGGGAAAAATAGACCCATGCCTTTTTTCCCTAGGGAAGAAAAGGTCAATGCCTATGTTTCCCCTGGGAAAAAGGCCTAGTCAGTTTCTCTCCCCCACCACCACCATAGTCCAAATTTTCCACTTCCTTAATCCGGGAAAAAGAATGGGTATAGACATTTTCTCTCCCCATTAATAACGATGATTTCATGTGAATATGCTTCAAAGTGATGGCAGGAAGAAATTGCCGCAGTCACTTTTTCTACACTGAATTGTACATATTTTTACAAAGAAATGGGGTGAAGAAATAGCCCAGGCCAGTTTTTCTCCCCCGTGAATATGCTTCAAAGAGATTGGGGAGGGGGGGGGGGGGGAGAGAAATAGCTGAGGCAAGTTTTTCTCCCTTGTGAGTTTTATACCCATGCAAACGAAGTTTGAGAGGGGATGTATAGGAGTCAGTGTGTTGGTAGGTTGGTCGGTCGGTCAGTCGGTTGGTCTGTCTGTCTGTCTGTCTATCTATCTGTCCGTGGCACAACCTGACAAAATGGGCACTCTCGTGGTTACAATTTTAGTCAAATACTCATGAAACTTTGTCAGAATGATTGTCTTGATGAATTCTCGGACATGTTTGAATGTAGGTCATTTGTATAGTCATTAGATACTGTCCAAATTTGAATATGGAGTGAATTGGATTGATAATTGATCAGGTATTATGTTATATCGCCTTCAGTGATATTAAATACATGTATACTGTATTATTTCTGGTAAACACTTCTGGTGGTGTAACATTTTTTAAATGAAGTGTCTTGAATTTCGTACACATGTGGTTATTTAATGCAGACGGAAAACAATGCAGAAAGCTCCTTGGGGAACTCTCTGCGTTGCTTCCAGTCTGTATTAAGCTACCACCAGTATTTCCAAAAAAACTATAATTTTTTATGTAATACCCCCGCAAACGAATTTTGAGAGGGAGTATATAGGAGTCAGTGTGTTATGTGGCATTGAGTGATTAATCCTTTCTCTGTTGTATATTCGTGTAAAAAATAATGATTTCATGAATATTAATTAGATTATGTTTTATAACGACATATGAACACATGACAATTTAGCTCAGAAAGAGGCTGTTGAATTAGATTTATAATATACATGTACCAAAAGCAAATAGAGCAGACACTGATCAGACGACTCCTATAGGAGCCATCTGATCAGGGTCTACTCTTTGTAGATGCGTAAAAATGGGCTTACATAAGGGGAACTGTTAATTATCCCTTTCTCTTGTATAAACTCGTTTTCACGCTTTTGCAAACACAGTAGATCCAGTTCAGATGGTTCCTATAGGAGCTGTCTGATCAGGGTCTGCTCTATGTGTTTCTTTACTTTCTAAAATGATTATGTAACATTGTTACACAATCCATATTTCATAAAAAATGTTTTGTCCATGAATATTCAGCAGGTATTGAAATTTGGAACAAATATAGAACAAGGAAAGGGATAACTCTTTACTACATAAATAAGCCTCTCTACTCCTTTGCAAGCAGAGTAGACCCAGATCAGACAACTCCTAGAGGAGCCACCTGATCAGAGTCTGCTCTGTTTTCTTAAAACATAATATAGATCTGATTCTGTAGTTTCCGTAATAGCCAAAATATCAAATGTTTATATACCATTATAAAAATGAATTTAATTAATATTCATGACATCATTATTTCTTGCATAAATTCAGGGAGTAAAGGGTTAAAAATACCATACTATCTCTAATAAACACCCCTGTGGGCTATAGCTGTTTTGAAAAATCGCTTCATATCTTCATGATGGCATTTTACAATACACTACTCAATGAGCTTTTAGAGATACTTTTTTTTTTGTTGCACAGAGCTACAGTAAAATATACATATCTAAATACTAAAACCTTCCTTGAGACGATTTTAAAGACTGGTCACAGTATAGGGTTTGATGGAGAAATAGTCTCAGGAACTATTCTTGTCAATGTTTAAATTTACGCATATTATCTGGACTTGGTTACATTTTATTTATTGTCTTTTGTAGGAGTTGGTAGACACAGTATTTCCAAGGAGACGAGATAAAATAAAGAGATTTAGAAAGTGAAGGTAACTTATTTGCTATTTGTATTGTCATTAGATACTGTCCAAATTTGAATATGGAGTGAATTGGATTGATAATTGATCAGGTATTATGTTATATCGCCTTCAGTGATATTAAATACATGTATACTGTATTATTTCTGGTAAACACTTCTGGTGGTGTAACATTTTTGAAAATGTACGGTAAACAACTAGGTCATTAGGGCAAATAGAAAACCTTGTGAACAGTCTTGAGGTCACATTTAAGCCCAATCTTCATGAAACTTGGTCAGAATGATTGTCTTGATAAATTCTCGGACGGGTTTGAAAGTAGGTCATGTGGGACAGATAAAGGTCACTAGGTCAAACAGTAGGAACACCTTGTGAACACTCTAGATGTAACATTTTTAGCCCAATCTTCATGAAACTTGGTCAGAATGATTGTCTTGATAGATTCTCGGACAGATTTGAATGTAGGTCATGTGGGGTAAACAACTAGGTCATTAGATCAAATAGGAAAACTTTGTGAACACTCTAGAGGTCAAATTGTAGCCCAATCTTCATGCAACTTGGTCAGAATGATTGTCTTAATAGATTCTTGGACAAGTTAGAAAGTGGGTCATGTAGAGTCAAAAACTATGTCACTAGGTCAAATAGTAGGAAATCCTTGTGTACACTCTAGAGGTAACATTTTTAGCCAAATCTTCATGAAATATGATCAGAATGATTGTCCTAATAAAATCTCGGATGAGTCAGAAAGTGGGTTATGTGGGATCAAAACCTAGGTCATTAGGTTAAATACTAGAAAAAAAATTGTGAACACTCTCCTTTTTTGCTGAATTTTCATGAAACTTTATCAGAAGAAATGGTTTGATAAACTCTCAGACGAGTTTGAAAGTGGGTTATGTGGGGTCAAAAACTAGGTCATTAGGTCAAACAGTAGAAAAAAACCTAGTTTGATTTGAGATCAAGACAACTGAGCGGGGGTATTCAATAACATTTAGTGTGTAAAGAAAGAGATTGTGTGTGTGTGTGTGTGTGTGTGTGTGTGTGTGTGTGTGTGTGTGTTGGGGGGGGGGGGGGTAGTTGAAGCCAGTGTTTCTCCTCTGTGATTTTTTATATATATCTCAAAGAGATAGAGGGGGAAATAGCTTAGACAATTTTTCCCCTGTTAAATTTTATGTATTTTTCAAAGGGATGGGGAAAGAAATAGTCTAGACCAGATTTTTTCCCCATGAGTTTTATATGTTTCAAACAGATGGAAGGGGGAGGGGAAGAAATAGCTTAGGCCAATTTTTCTCCCCATGAATATGTTTCCAGAAGATGGACATAATTTTTCAAACAGATGGGGTGAAGAAATAGCCTAGGCTAGTTTCCCCCCAGTGAATATGCTTCAAAGAGATGGGGGGGGGGAGAAATAGCCTATGCCAGTTTTTCTCCCCTGGGCATGTGTTTCTGAGAGATGCGTGGAAGAAATAGCCCAGGCTAGTTTTTCTCTCCTGTGAATATGCTTCAAAGAGATGGTTGTGAGGTGGGAAGAAATAGCCTTGGCCAGTTTTTCTCCCCTGGGCATATGTTTCTAAGAGATGGGGTCTCCCCCCTCCCCAGTCCATTCCACATTGTTTGACCTAGGGAAAATAATTAGCCTGGGCTTCTTTTCGTCCCAATTAATAATTATGGTTGTATGTGAATATGCTTCAAAGTGATGGTGGGAAGAAATGGCCTAGGCCAGTTTTTTCCTCCCCTGTGAATTGTTTATATGTTTCAAAGAGATGAGGGGAAGAAAGGCATTTTCAAAATGGTTTCAAAGAGAGAGAGAAGGTGGGGGGGGGATACCCTTGGCCAGTTTTTCCCCATGTGAATATCCTTCAAAGAGATGTGGGAGGGAAGAATGACTTTTCTTTCCTGTGAAAATGGTTTCAAAGGTAGGAGGAAGAAATAGCCTAGGCTAGTTTTTCTAGCTAGCCCCCCCCCCCCCCAAACACACAGAGAGTAAAATATAATCATTTCACAGGGGGAGAAAAAGGCCTAAGCCATTTCTTCCCCACCCCACTCTTAAAGGATAAAGGATATAATCATTTCACAGGCGAGAAAACTGGCCTAAGCTATTTCTTCCCCAAACTCTTTGAAAAATACAAACATATTCACAGGGGAGAAAATCTTGCATAAATTATTCTCCCCCTCCCCCCCCCCCCCATCTGAAACGATAAGATCATTTCACAAGGGAGCAAAAATGGACTGGGCCATTTCTTCCCCACTTATAATCTCAGTAAATATATCATTTCATAGCCGAGAAAAAAGCAGAGGCCAATCACCCTCCACCCCCAACAGAAAAACACAATCATTTCACGGCTGAGAAAAATGCTTAGGCACATTATTTAACATACCCGTACATCTGAAAAGATGAAATCATTTTAGGGGAGAAAAAAGGCCTGGGCCATTACTTCCCCACCCTGCCCTAAAAAGATATAATCATTTCACAATGGAGAAAAAAAGGTATATTCCATTTCTTCCCGGTTTACAGACGTTTCGCTACACAGCGTTTCGCTACCTTGACCATTTCGCTACCCTGACCATTTCGCAACAGTCATTTTGCATCCTTACGGGAAGTCATTTCGCTACCCTGTCACCCAATTAATTATAATTATTCACAGATTTATTCACAGATTGAATTGATTTGGACGATAACAGTTTAACAGATGAAAAAGATACCTTTATCAATTTGAAATACCGAGCGTAGCAGCATAGGCAAACAGTTTGGATCCGAATGAAACATTCACATTTTGACAAAATCAATATAATGAAATGGACGAAACATTGTAGCCATTTCAAAAAGAAAAGAATCAGAACTTATTATATCAGCAAACAGAGCAGACGCTGATCCTATAATATAGGAGCCATCTGATTTGGATCTTCTCTGTTGGTAAATGAGTTAAAACCTGTTTGTATGTGGGAAAGGGTTAAAAAGTAAATTGTATTTTCATTTGATCGTAATGCAAGGGTCATATTATATATCAATGGAACAAGAGCAAAACTGCAATAAGCAAAAAATGAATGTAGCACGTGTCCATGTGTCACATACCGATATACATATCTAATCGGCTTATAGGCGGTACCTGTGATCTTTGAGTGGACAATATTATCAAGTGGACCTGCTAAACAATGGCCAAACAACGGTGTCATAAGTATGTGTTTGTAATTAATGATTGTTTGCTTGACAAACGATACATCGGTATAATCGATGTAGTTAATTATAATAATTTTAAGTCATTATTTATATTACATTTATACCGGGTCTGTATTTCTAAAATTAAGACACATCATTCATCCTCTGACATAACACTTTATTTTCCAATATTCCTATAATTCATTTTGGTATCTGAATATAGATATTTATTATATGTTAATAAGTTTGACTCTGAAATCACTAACCACCCCGCAACAATATTGGTTTTCCTATTAAATTCGATAGGTAGCGAAACTTACAGGTAGCGAAATGACTTCTCGGAGGGTAGCGAAATGACTGTAGCGAAATGGTATGGGTAGCGAAACGTCTGACAACCTTCTTCCCCATCCTACCTTGACCGATATACATGTAATCAGTTTGCATGGGAGGAAAAAAGTGTGTGTGCGTGCGTGTTTGCGTGCGTGTGTGTGTGTGTGGTGGGGGGGGGGGGTGGGGGTGGACTTGAATCATCACTAAAGGTGATGGAATACACCCACACAGCAGCCTTGATTGCCAAAAATTACCAAAATTACCAAAACAAAGTCTACAGACCGCCGACAACCAACCACCAAGATGACTCCTATATACCTCAAAAAAGACTTTCATTGTGAGATTATAAAAAGGCCAAATCAACCCTACCCAATTTAGAAAATATATTATCATTTTACAAGGGAGAAAAAAGGGCCCAGGCCCATCCCCCCTCCCCCCTCCCTCCCCGACTGGAGAAGGAGGAAACTGGACTAAGGGCGGGGGCTGTTTTCTCTTGGGGGGGGGGGGGGGGGGGACTGGCCAGGCGAAAATAGGCCTGTTACACCTACACCGGTGTGCTACAATAACTTCTTAACATATTTATATTTCGATTTTTTAAGAAATTTGCACCTGTGTTTATTTTTTTTTGCTTTATCCATTTGGTGTTTTATGGGCTTTTTGACATTAATTGGTGTCATATGCCATTAATTTTGGTATTTTGATAAATGCTTGCCTTCATATAAATGTTTTGTTTTTCATGCATTTGCAAACAGTAGACCCAGATCAGCCAGCTCCTATAGGAGCCATCTTTGTTGGGCCTGCTCTTTTTGCATATGATATTATTATACCCCCCTTTTGAAAAAATGGGGGTATATTGCTTTGCACATGTCGGTCGGTCGGTCTGTCGGTCGGTCGGTCGGTCGGTCGGTAGATCGATGGTTTCCGAATGATAACTAATAAACGACTTGGCCTAGAATCTTTAAACTTGCTGTGGTGGTTGGTCATGACAAGTAGATGACCCCTATTGTTTTTGAGTTCACTAGGTCAAAGGTCAAGGTCACCATGACCTAAAATGGTAAAATAGTTTCCGATCAATAACTGCTTTAGGGTTTGGCTTGGTTTCTTCAAACTTGCTGTGGTGGTTGGTCATGACCACTAGATGACCCCTATTGATTTTGAGGTCACTAGGTCAAAGGTCAAGGTCACCATGACCTTAACTGTTTAAATGGTTTCCGATCAATAACTGCTCAACGGTTTAGCTTAGAATCTTCAAACTTGCTGTGGTGGTTGGTCATGACCACTGGATGACCCCTATTGTTTTTGAGGTCACTAGGTCAAAGGTCAAGGTCACCATGACCTGAACTGGTAAAATGGTTTCTGATCAATAACTGCTCAAGGGTTTGACTTAGGATCTTCTAATTTGCTTAGGTGGTTGGTCATGACAAATAGATGAGTCCTATTGTTTTTTAGGTCACTAGGTCAAAGGTCAAGGTCACCATGACCATAACTGGTGAAATGGTTTCCGATCAATAACTGCTCAAGGGGTTTGGCTTAGGATCTTCAAATTTGCTGTGGTGGTTGGTAATGACCACTAGATGATCCCTATTGCTTTTTAGGTCACTAGGTCAAAGGTCAAGGTCACAATGCTCTTAACTGATTAAATGGTTTCCGATCAATAACTGCTCAAGGGTTTGACCTAGAATCTTCAAACTTGCTGCGGTAGTTGGTCATGACAACTGGATGACCCCTATTATTTTTGAGGTCACTAGGTCAAAGGTCAAGGTCACCATGACCTTAAATTTATTAAATGGTTTCTGATCAATAGCTGCTCAAGGGTTTGGCTTATGATCTTCAAATTTGCTTAGGTGGTTGGTCATGACAACTAGATGAGCCCTGTTGTTTTTTAGGTCACTAGGTCAAAGGTCAAGGTCACCATGACCTTAACTGGTGAAATGGTTCCCGATCAATAACTGCTCAAGGGTTTTGCTTAGGATCTTCAAACTTGCTGTGGTAGTTGGTCATGACCAATAGATAACCCCTATTGTTTTTGAGGTCACTAGGTCAAAGGTCAAGGTCACCATGACCTTAACTGGTGAAATGGTTTCCAATCAATAACTTCTCAAGGGTTTGGCTTAGGATCTTCAAACTTGCTGTGGTGGTTGGTCATGCCAACTAGATGACCCATATTGATTTTGAGGTCACTAGGTCAAAGGTCAAGGTCATCATGACCTTAACTGATGAAATAGTTTCCAATTAATAACTGCTCAATGGTTTGGTTCAGGATCTTCAAACTTGCTGTTGTAGTTGGTCATGACCACTAGATGAACCCTATAGTTGTTGAGGTCACTAGGTCAAAGGTCAAGGTCACAATGACCTTAACTTGTGAAATGTTTTCAAATCAATAAATGATCAGTGGTTTGGCTTAGGATTTTCAAAGTTGCTGTGGTGATTAGTCAAGACCGCTAGATGACCTCTATAGTTGAGGTCACTAGATCAAAGGTCAGGGGGTCTGGGGGTATACATGTTTTACAAACATCTCTTGTTTAAGATCTGATTCTACAGTTTCTACTAATACCAAACATTCATGTGTACATATATAATTACGCTATTTAAAAATAAGCTTATAAATATTTATGATGTCATTACTTCTTACATTAATATTGAACAGGAAATTAACTCAGGGTTAATTTAACCCTTGTATGTGAGAAACAAGTGTACTCTGGTTTCAGTGCACATGCTTTCCCAGATTAGTACCAGAGCTCCTGGAGAAGCCGTCTTATTAGGGTTAACACTGTTTGTAGTTTAGAAATCTCTATCAAACATAAGTTTTTACACTGAATGGTCTCCATTGTTAAACGGTAGTTGGTTAGTTCACTTAGAATTTTCAGCATTTAAAGAATTTATAAGTGTGTTGTATTACTCCATGAATATTAATGTAAGAAATAATAACATCCTGGACATTAGCCCACTGCCTCACATGCCAATTTTAGATCCAACCTCTTTGAATAAATGTACCGAAAAGGAGCATTTTAACTAGAGAAAAGGAAAATGTAAGAATTTTGTAGTTTGATATAGGAGGAAAACAATGCTAGATATGTGTCATGATACATTTTAGAACAAATCTGCATTGTGCATTTTGGAAGGACCACACTGTTACTTTGAGTTATCAAAACGTTTGAGTTATTTGATTTCAAAATATCAAAATTGACTGTATGTTAGCCTTAACCCTTTCGGCGCCAAATTTCTAATTGTTGTCTGAACTCCTAACTTTGTTAAAACATTCGGTACAATAAGGAAATGAGATAAATAAATGCAAATTTCGAAAGAATAAAGCACATATATAGACATAGAGAATGAGACAAAAAGTGAAGTCCCTATTCAGATGCCGCCTTGAAATGGCGGCGTCTGATCTAGAACTGCACTACTTGTCGTGGTGCATTTGTGCGACTTCGGCAGTGAGAGGGTTGAACTTTAAACATATGTTGTGTTTTATAAACTGGATTATCTCATTATCTTCACACGATATAGGCGAACATGCGATAACCTTTGCAAACAGTTTGGGTTCAGCTGAGACACTGCATAATGTGGCATCTCATTATGATCTCAGCTGTTTGACACTTTGGCCGCATTATTTTGGCAAAAGAGTGAGTGAAATTTTATTTTAGGAATTGAGCAGATGACAATTATTGCAGACAGAAAATGACTAAGTGTGCAAAGATTTGCATATGTAATATTTGCCAGAAAGTTTGCAAGCTACTTTCAGTTTCAAACAACCGTTATTTGTCCTTTTTCTCCATGATTAACCCTTTCACTCACATTATTTATGCCTTTTCACACAGTAAACTGAGTAGACCCAGATCAGATTGCTCCTGTAAGAGCCGTCTAGTCATGGTCTGCTCTGTTTGCGTATTGAATTAGTTTAGTTTCTACCTATGAAAATTCAGCTGATAAATACTCATGATGTCATTATTTCCTAACAAGAATATGAAGTAGCCCACTGTAGGGAAATGGTTCATAACTTAACCCATTCCTCCATAGGCTATTTTTAGACCCAGTCTCTGAATGAATCTACCGAAAAGGAGCATTTACAAAAGAAAAGGAAAAAGCTAACATTGTTGTGTTTTGAAACCATTGTGATAAATACAGCATTTGTTCCAATGGAGCAAAATTTTATGCTCTATTTATCACAATGTTTTCATAAAGTGACTTTTACAGATGAAGGCATATTTATGGAGGAAAAGTTTAATATCATTTTACAAAGATAATATCAAAATATGCTTCCCAGGCTTAAGAAATTGAATTATTGATCAATATTTAATACAAATTAGTTTGTGAAATCCATTGATTTCATTCTAAAAAGTGGTCACATTTTGTCCTTAGCTTTTGGAGTAAATCTTTGAAACTTGGAACACTTCACTACAAGCTTCATTTGTGGGCAAGAGTACACAACTCTGTCAAGCATTTTGACAGAATTATGGCCTTTTTTAAACTTAGAATGTTAGGTTAAGGTTTTTGTTAAAGACCCTTTGGAATTAAGCTTTTAAACTTAGAACACTTGTTCACCACCACAGGCTTTAAAGATATTTTATTGAGACTTTGAATACTTGCTTCTAGTATCATAGGACACCATTTTCGTCCAATAGCAAGCATGTTTACACTAACAATACTGGGAATAGTCGAATGCGCTGTTTTGTGACTACTCTTGTTTAAATGAAGTATCTTGAATTTTGTACACATTTGGTTGCTTAATGCAGACGGAAAACAAGGCAGAAAGCTCCTTGGGGAGTTTTCTGCATTGCTTCTAGTCTGATTTAAGCTACCACCTATATTTTGAAAAACCTATATTTCTTTGTTTAATGGTTATTTTACAATGTCTGTGTTATCCTGAAGAAACTGTCTGATCATGGTCTGCTCCGTTGCCTATATAATTGAATCATTTTAGTTTCTACCAATGAAAATTCAACTAATAAATATTCATGATGTCATTATTTCCTTACATGAATATGGAGCAGAGAAACTGTTAATATCATTTTACAAAGACAATACATGTATAGTCAAAATATGTTTCCCAGGCTTAAGAAATTGAAATATAAATTAATATGTAACCCATTCCCTCATAGGCTATTTTTAGATCCAACCTCTTTGAATAAATCTACAGAGAAGGAGCATTAACTAGTGAAAAGGAAAATTTTAGAATTTTGTAGTTTTAAACCATTGTGATAAATAGAACATTTGCTCCTATAGGAGCAAATGCTCTATTTATCACAATAGTTTCATAAAGTGACTTTTACATAGGCGTAGAAAGGCGTACTTATGGAGGAAAGGGTTAAGAAATTGAATTATAGATTAATATCTATCACAAATCATATTTAAAATGCATCGCGATTTACTCATCTTTAGCACTTACCATTATGTATATTCATGCAAGAAATAATGACATCATAAATATTGATTAGATTATTAATTTGTTTTTAAAGGAATATGCTTACAGCAAACTTTGGCCATGGCAGAGACTGTAGAATCAGATCTATGTAATTTCATAAACAAACAGAACAAATCTTGATCCGAGAAGGCTCCTATATGAACTGTCTGGTCTAGTTCTACTCTGTTTGCAAAATGTTAGAATGTGTATTTAATAATATTTATTGAGTAAAGGATTGACATATAGGCAACCAATGTAGACCAGAATCAATTCGTCCTACAGTTATAAAATATGATGCCCAATTAAGTCATACAAACCTAATATGGGGGTAAGGGAATAACTTATGCCATAACATTTAGGGTAAATAGGTAAACACAGGCTTATTATTATCCTCCCAATTTGACCTGAGACTTGATTAAATTTCGACGTGTTTATCGGGATTGTTCGTAATACTCTGTGACAAAAAATAGCAAACCAAAAGCTGGTAATAATCATGTTCCTCGAGGATTGTACAGTAAACCACCTCTATTGCGACTACTTAATGAATAAACATGGCTGTCTTTATAAGCAGGTGGTTGCTTAATGCAGGACAAAAGTTATGCAGAAAGCTCCTACAGGAGCTTTCTGCATAACTTTCGTCCTGTATTAAGCTACCACATGCCTTTGCCACTGTGAAGTATTCCCCTTTTTGCTGGTCGCATTAGAGAGGGTTTACTGTATTCTGATAGCGCATTCTTATACCTTCGGAAATGTATTCGAAGATTGCCGACGATAATACACGAAATATGCATGAGTCTCAGGTCAAATTTTCAGGATAATGACCATTTCCTTCGTGAATATTCATGTAAGAAATAATGATGTCATAAATATCGATTCTATAAATAATGATGTCATAAATATCGATTCTATTTATAGTAGTACATGTACACGGTCCATGGCATAAACTGTAGAATCATATCTATACCATGGCATAAGCAGACAGAGCAGACCCTGATCAAATGGCTCATATAGGAGCTGTCTAATCTGGGTCTACTCAGTCTGCAAAGGCATATAAATGCATATTTATGAATGAAAGGGTTAATCGTCTTTACCTTTCCCCTGTCATGTAAGAAGTAATGACATCATGAATTTTTATAAGCTGATTTTTTTATAATGTAAAATTATCAATAGAATGTTTTGCTTTCACAAAAGCTGTCAGATCCATATCATGTCATAAGCCATAACAGAGCAGACCCTGATTAGATGACCCATATAGAGGCTGTCTACTCTGTTCGCAAAGGTGTTAAACATGTTAGTATGTCGAGGGAAAGGTTTTATGAATTTCAAATCTTTTGGATCGACTCTGTTGCAACGTCTTGAAAGTACATGTACTTGTTTGATTGCAATTTTATTTAGAGGGAACTGTGAGTTGACCCCTGTGTCTGTCCTAATATTTCTGTCTGTCTGTCTGTAGACATGATTTTGTCTGGACAACTGCAGCAAGCAATATTGAAATTATTTTCCTGTACGATTCTTCTGAAACTGGTAGAGGTCCAATGATATGGCCAAACCTGTGTGTGATACACATGTATATTGAGATGTAGTCAATCGGCATTGTGATATGTATTGCCAGACACTGATATAGTGCAAAATAGAATAACTAAAGCCAGGTTTTATTTTGAAATGTTTGGTGTCAAGTGATGAATACAACTTTAAGCTGCAACAATCTAAACAACATTTCAAACGGGTAGAGATTGTGGTGAAATAAGTTTTACTGTGTGGCTTGGTAGCGCACTTGTTAGAGTGTTGGCATGGTAAGTCAGTGTCCCTGGCTTCGAGCATCCGGTCGGGTCACAACTGTTTCACCATGTTTTGGGCTCAACGTAAATAACCCACAGGGTGATTTATATGAAGATAATATGAAGATTATTATGAGGATGATATGTAATAATAAGAAACTCGTGGAGTGTTATTTATGTAAGAATTCGGGACGAATTCTTGTGTAGAGGGGGTATGTGTAGCCGGGTAGAGATTGTGGTGAAATAAGTTGATACGCTTTACTGTATGGCTTGGTAGCTCAGTTGGTAGAGTGTTGGCATGGTAACTCAGAGGCAATTGGTTCGAGTCCCAGTCGAGTCATAGCTTGTTCACCATGTTACATTAATGATTTAGAAAACCTTCAAACCTTGCAATATTTTCATTTCTTAACCCTTTCGTGGGCTCCATGAATATTCATGAAAGAAATAATGACATCATGCATATTTTAATAGTTAAATTAATTGTTATAAATGCACATGAACACATGGCGGAAACTCTAGACTCATGTCTATATAATATCATAAGCAAACAGAGCAGACCCTGATGAGAAGGCTCCTATAGGAGCCGTCTGATCTGGGTCTACTCTGTTTGCAATGAAGTAGAAAGGCGTATTTATGGAGGAAAGGGTTGGGTGCTGGTAGCCAAGGACAGGAAATAAAATGTTTTTATTCATTGCAGAATTGATATTGAATGCTCTGATATTGAAGAAAATATTGTGATACAGAGACTTCGTATGTACTGCACGGTACATTTCGGAGTGATGCTGAATCACTTAACCCATTTCTCATATTGACGACTTTTGACGACTCTGTAAAAGTCACTTTGTGAAACCAATGTGATAAATAGAGCATTTGCTCCTATAGGAGCAAATGCTCTATTTATCACAATGGTTTCAAACTACACATTTCGAAAACTTTCCTTTTCTCTAGTTAATGCTCCTTTTCGGTAGATTTATTTAAAGAGGAAGGATCTTAAAATAGCATATACGGGAATGGGTTATTACATGTACTGGTTTACAGATAAATCATTGCACCACTAGAAACTAGGATTATTCCTTAGTTGATGACTTGCAGTTGTAGTTGACATAGAATAGTCGTCACATTTGTATCATCATGAATATTAATAAGATAAAATTTCATCATGGTATATTTAGGGTTCGAACTTAACTTTTTTTTTCTCCACTGGCAATGTTTCACCGAATTTTGTACTGACATAATTAATTTATGACAGGCAATTTTATCCAATTTCAAAACCACATTTGAGAAAACAGCAGACCCTGTCAGTAGAGACCATTTGTTAAAATGGAATATTGTAAAGGAAAGTGATTGCCTAATGCAGGTTGAATGTAATGTTGAAAGCTCCCAAATGAAGTTTCTGCATTGCCTAACCTGGATTAAGCAACCATCTGCCCTTACAGCAAGCCTCAATCTATTAAAGATTGACTGCTGTGGACAGGTTTGACTGTTAATGTATTTGCACCCTGCTATGAGATTTCCAACAAGCATGTCTGTGTATGCATTGACAGCTGTATTACTTATACAAGTCGGATCGGATCAGGGTCTACACGAACTAAAAGAAATACTCATTACGAGTCGAGAATCAGATCTTTTCATTATGATGATCCAATGTACAGAGTTTGAATTTTAATTTACCCAAAATTTGTACTCTCATTTTTAGCTCAACTATTCGAAGAATAAGGGAGCTATCCTACTCGCCCCAGGGTCGGCGTCCGCGTCCCAGTCCGCGTCGCACCTTGGTTAAGGTTTTTATACGCCCACCTAATAAAGGTGGTCGTATATTTGGCGTGGCCCTGTCCGTCCGTTTGTTTGTTTGTTCGTTCGTTTGTCTGTCATTATTTTGTTTGTCTGCAGTTTTCTCGGAAAACTGTTTGACAGATATTAATAAAACTTCACACAAATGTTCAATGTATCAAGATCTGAAGCTGAGTTGATTTTTCGTTTCAGAGTTATGACCCTTGTCCTTAAAAATGCAAATTGTTTGTCCGCAATTTTCTGGGAAAACTATATGAGAGATATTAATGAAACTTCACACAAATGTTTAATGCATCAAGATCTGAAGCTGATTGATTCTGAGGTTCATTTGATTTGTCGTTTCAGAGTTATAGCCCTTTTACTTAAAAAATAATGTAAATGCATGCAAATAGTTTGTCCCCTGTTTCTGGGAAAATTATGTGAGAGATATTAATAAAACTTCACACAAATGTTTAATGCATCATGATCTGAAGCTGAGTCGATTCTGAGGTTCATTTGATTTTTATGCCCCCAAAGGCGGGCATATAGTAATCGAGTTGTCCGTCCTTCCGTCTGTCCGTCTGTGTCCGCACTCACCAAAGGGTAGTCGTGTGACTTTTTCTAACTAGTCGCACAAGTAAAATCATTAACCTGGCCATCTCTTGTGACATTAACCTGGCCATTTCTTGTGACATTAACCTGGCCAGTTGTGGGACATAGGGTTAGGGTTAGGGTTAGCTTCCAGATCATTCTATTCCAAAGTTAGAGCCAAAAATAGTTTTACTTGTGGGACTAGTCCCACAAGAAAAGATCAAAGGAAAAAGTCACACAACTACCCATTTGTTAGGATGTCCGTCCGTCTGTCCGTCCGTCCGTCCGTCCGTCTGTCCTTCCGTCCCATATTCGTGTCCGGTCTGTAACTTCTTCATCTATCAATGGATTTCAATATAACTTGCCACAAATGTTCACCAGACAGAGACGATGTGTCGCGTTCAACTCCCAGGTCCATGGGTCAAAGGTCAAGGTCACAGGGTACAATTACTTTGTCACAAATTTCGTGTCCGGTCTGTAACTTCTTCATCTATCAATGGATTTCAATATAACTTGCCACAAATGTTCACCACACAAAGACGATGTGTAGCGTTCAACTCCCAGGTCCATGGGTCAAAGGTCAAGGTCACAGGGTACAATTACTTTGTCACAAATTTCGTGTCCGGTCTGTAACTTCTTTATCTATCAATGGATTTCAATAGAACTTGGCACAAATGTTCACCACACAAAGACGATATGTCGCGTTCAACCTTCAGGTCCATGGGTCAAAGGTCAAGGTCACAGGGTACAATTACTTTGTAACAAATTTCGTGTCCGGCCTGTAACTTCTTTATCTATCAATAGATTTCAATATAACTTGCCACAAATGTTCACCACACAAAGACGATGTGTCGCTTTCAACTGCCAGGTCCATAGGTCAAAGGTCAAGGTCACAGGGTACAATTACTTTGTCACAAATGTCGTGTCTGGTCTGTAACTTCTTTATATATCAATGGATTTCAATATGATTTGGCACAAATGTTCACCAGACAAAGATTATGTGTCGCTTCCAACTCCCTGGTCCATGGGTCAAAGGTCAAGGTCACAGGGTACAATTACTTTGTCACAAATTTCGTGTCCGGTCTGTAACATCTTTATCTATCAATGGATTTCAATATAACTTGGCACAGAATTTCACCAGACAAAGACGATGTGTCGCATTCAGCTCCCTGGTCCATATGTCAAAGGTCAAGGTCACAGGGTACAATTACTTGTTTATCTGTGAATGGATTTCAAAGGAACCTGGCACAAATGTTCACCACACAAAGACGATGTTTCAACTCCCTGGTCCATGGGTCAAAGGTCAAGGCCACAGGGTACAATTTTTGGGGGCATTTGTCACGTGACTGTGACATCTCTTGTACGTTTCAGAGTTATGGCCGTTTTACTTAAAAAACACTTGTTCACCACCTCAAGCTTCATATGTAGGCAAGAGTACATTACTCTGTCAAACATTTTAACAGAAATTATTGCCATTTTACTTAGGTTTTCTCTTTCATTAAAGAGGTCAAAGAGATCCTACGACCTAAAATTTCAATTCGCTATTTCGATATGTCACTTGCAGTTTGCTAGTTTTCAAGAGCTAAGTTAGAACCCTGGGAAGTATATGTATATAAACAAAATATAGTTTGGCTTTCAAGACCTTTAGAATTCCATAAGTAAAAATAGCAAACCCTCATCAGATTGCTCCTGCTGGTGGAGTCATTTGATTTTGGTCTACTCTGTTTGTAAAGGTGTTAAAAGGAATTTGCTGAAATAATAAGCTGCTTGAATTTTATCTCACCTTAGCCTTTTCCACCATAGGCTATTTTAGACACATCCTCTTTAAATGAATCTACCAAAAAGGAGCATTTACTAGAGAAAAGTAAAATTTTAGAATTTTGTAGTTTGAAACTATTGTGATAAATAGAGCATTTGCTCCTATAGGTGAAAATTCTTGATTTATCACAATGGTTTCAAGAAGTGGTTATTACAGAGGTGTAGAAAGGCATGTTTATGAAGGAAAGGGTTAAAGTACAGTCAGAGTGTCCAAACATTAGGGTGCTGATTGAATGTTACTCAATATCTCACACAGTTATAGATAATCATGGCTATTCAAATACTGAAATTGTCATAATCTCCTACAAACATTACACAGTAAAACTTCTCTAAACAGGAATTCTAATAAAGAATAAATCAGGAATTTTTAGGCAGGTGGTTGATTAATGCAGGATGAAAGTCATGCAGAAAGCTCTTTTGGGAGCTTTCTGCATGACTTTTAACCTGCATTTAGCTGCCACATGTGTGAAACACTGGCAAGTTTACTAACATTAACGTTTGGTTTAGAAGGGATTTACTGTATTGTGATCACTCTTTAAAGACGATTCTAAAGAGTGGTCACAACATACAGTTTGGTGGAGAAATACAGGAGTTATTTGAGAAAACGTTTTGATTTACATATATCCTATCTGGGCCTCTGGTCTCACCTGGATCCAGTCCCAGATTCACCACTAATGTACAAAGACATCAAGGTTATATATAAAACTTGTTCATAAATATTACCATTACCACTTACCAGATATTTATTTTACCCTAGTAGCGAAATTGTATAGTGACCATTGCAAGCAGTTTGGAGATGCTGAGTGAGTGGCACTACATTCACGTGCAATGAGATGCTGAGCAAGTGACACTACATTCACGTGCAATGAGATGCTGCGCAAGTGACACTACATTCACGTGCAATGAGATGCTGAGCAAGTGGCACTACAATCACATGCAATGAGATGCTGCGCAAGTGGCACTACAATCACATGCAATGAGATGAGCAAGTGGCACTACAATCACATGCAATGAGATGCTGAGCAAGTGGCACTACATTCACATGCAATGAGATGCTGAGAAAGTGGCACTACAATCACATGATATGAGATGCTGAGCAAGTGGCACTACATTCACATTTTCACATGCAGTGAGATGCTGAGTAAGTGGCACTACATTCATATGCAATGAGATGCTGCGCAAGTGGCACTACATTCACATGCAATGAGATGCTGAGCAAGTGGCACTCCATTCATATGCAATGAGATGCTGAGCAAGTGGCACAACATTTACATGCAATGAGATGCTGAGCAAGTGGCACTACATTCACAATTTCACATGCAATGAGATGCTGAGCAAGTGACACTACATTCACATACAAAATGAGATACTGAGCAAGTGGCACTGCATCCATATGCAGTGAGATGCTGAGCAAGTAGCACTGTAACATTCACATGCAATGAAATGCTGAACAAGTGGCACTACATTAACATGCAAAATGAGATACTGAGCAAGTGGCACTGCATCCATATGCAGTGAGATGCTGAGCAAGTGGCACTGTAACATTCACATGCAATGAGATGCTGAGCAAGTGGCACTACATTCACATGCAAAATGAGATACTGAGCAAGTGGCACTGCATCCATATGCAGTGAGATGCTGAGCAAGTGGCACTGAAACATTCACATGCAATGAGATGCTGAGCATGTGACACTACATTCACATGCAAAATGAGATACTGAGCAAGTGGCACTGCATCCATATGCAGTGAGATGCTGAGTAAGTGGCACTGTAACATTCACATGCAATGAGATGCTGAGCAAGTGGCACTACATTCACGTGCAAAAGCAAGTTTTATTAGCAGTTGGCTGAATATACATGTAGATGCAACTTTCGCAAAGAGCAGAGCGTGTATTATAAGATACACAGACTGCTTGGCATCGCCCATCAGAAATTAAAGCTGACTTGATTGTATGGGGAGATTGCATTTCCATACCGTACTATTGCCTGATGGGTATCTTTCTTTATAAAAGGAGCAATCAGCACCAAAGACGAAGCTTATTCTGGGTGCATACTCACAGCTGTGTCTGAATATAAAGCAGATGCTGTGAGAGCCAGAGATACAGATAAAGATGCATACCCAGATACTAAATTCATCATTTCTCCGCCAAACCCTATACTGTGACAACTCTGTAGGATCGTCTCTTCGAGATGATTCTAACGAGTGGTCACATTGTTGGTGTTGGTGGAGAAATAAAGGAGCTGCTCTTGAAAATGATTAAATTTACGCATCTTATCTGGACCTCTGGAGAGCAATAATCATGCAAGATGCTTAGTCAAGCAGATAGGTGAAATATCAGGCCTAATAATTAATCAGCGTTTTTGTCTGATTTTAATGCATTAGGTTTGTGCCAACTTAGGATACCACATTTATTTAACCGCGCAGCAAAATATGAGCATAGCAAAAGCTTCGGCCCTGCTTGTCAAATATAAAACAAAACATGAACCCTAGATGTATCAGAGAAATTGAAACAGGTGATGAGACATGGCTGTACTTTTTGAGCCTGACAAAAAAGAAAATAGTAACATGTTGGTGAGTAAAAATAATGACAAGTCCGTTTATGCTTGGCTGAGTAGAAGTGTCAGGCAGGTTATGCATGCCCTGTTCTTTGAATCAGATAGAATTGTTGCTCAAGTCCCTGTCGCTGAACAGAGTTGTGGTATTGATACATTTTATTAAGAGAATGTCCTCTGTGCTGTTTTGGATCACTGTACAGTTAAATGCCCAACATAAGGTGCGCGCAGCATCAAGCTGCTACATGACAACGCACCAGCCTATGGTTTAGCCTTAGTATAAGAATATCTTAGGGTAAATCACAAAGAGGTTTTACATGTAGCCTACTTATCATATAGCCCTGATCTCTCCTCTTGTTCCAATGGTTGAACCCATACATAATTGTGCATCAGAACATAAGAGGGCACCACTTTGAAATACGCAGCTCAATCCAGATCACTTTATGCCGATGTATAGAGAGTATAACTAAAAAAGCAGTTTCTGAGTGGCTTTTGTGCCTGGAAAACAGTCAGATCATTTCCTGGAAACTAAGCAAGATGTGGAAAAGCCGCCACTTTTGCAACTACTTTTCATATGCTTCTCTTAATTTAATAAGCAACCAAAGCATACCCTGATCAGGAGCCATCTGATCTGGGTTTACTGTGTTTGCAAAGGAGTGGAAAAGTGCTTGTATTAACCAATTCCCTCATATTGACGCTTTTTGATGCCACTGTACAGGTCACTTTTTGAAATCATTGTGATAAATAGTCACTTTTTAAAATAATTGTGATAAATATCTATCACAATGGTTTCTAAACTACACAATACTAAAACTTCCCTTTTCTCTAGTAAATGCTCTTTTTCAGTAGATTTATTGAAATAGGCTGGGTCTAAAAATAGCCTATGAGGTAATGAATGGGTTAACCCTTTCCCCCATAGTTACGCATATCTTTGCCTCTGTAAAAGTCACGTTTTGAAACCATTGTGATAAATAGAGCAAATGCTCTATGTATAACAATGGTTTCTAAACTACACACTTCTAAAAGTTCCCTTTTTTCTATTAAATGCTATTTTTCAGTAGAATCATTTGAAGAGGCCGGATCTAAAAATGGCCTATGAGGTAATGGATTAGGAGTTAATTAAGCATGACCCCACTGACTTTTGCAAACAGCTTGGATTTAGGTGATATACTGAGCATCTTGGCATCTCAACAGGACAGTTTAACAAATTGAAATTAAACACTGTGAATGTATGGAATTAACAATTTGAATGCAGGAATGTAACACTTTGAACTGGGGAAACAAGTGTACATGTACTTGCATTTACAAACATTGTAGACTTAGATCAGATGGTTCATTGAGGAGCTATATTAGCAGGGTCTGCACTGTTTGTCATTCAAAAGTCTCTATCAAATATAAAGCTTTCAATATACTAAATGGACTTTAACAGTGCAGAGACTCAGTTCGATTCCTTGGGAAAGTTAAACAGTGATGGACCAGTCCAAGATGATTAATTAAGAGATTTAAACAGTGATGTTGCCAGTCCAGTTTGATTCATTCAGAGAATTAAACAGTGATGTTGCCAGTCTAGTTTGATTCATTGAGATGTAGTCAAACAGTGATGGACCAGTCCATTTTGATTCATACAAAGGATTACATGTACAACCCTTTACTCCGTGAATATGCCTTTCTTTTCAATTTCCTGTAAGAACTATCTAATCAGGGGTTGCTCTGTTTGCTGTTGTAATAGTACAGATATATAGTTCTACCGTTTCTACCGTAGCTAAAAATTCATGTGTCCATGTACTGTAATAACAAGTAATCTAATTAATAGTCATGATGTTATTATTTCTTTCATTATTTCTTTTACTCATGGAGTAAAGGGTTAAGCAGACACCCTTTTTATACGCCCACCTATTAAAAGGTGGTTGTAAATTGGCGCGACCCTGTCCATCCGTCCGTCCGTCCATCAGTTCGTTCGTTCGTTTGTTTGTTCATTTGTTTGTTCGTTCGTTCGTTTGTCTGTCAACATTTTGTTTGTCCGTTATTTTCTCAGAAAATTATTTGACGGATATTAATGAAACTTCACACAAATGTTTAATGCATCAAGATCTGAGTCGATTCTGATAATCATTTGGTTTTTCGTTTCGGAGTTATGGCCCTTGTTCTTAAAAATACTGCAAATACAGTACAACCCCTCTAATATGACCACTTAATAAATGAACATTGTTGTCTTCATAAGCAGGTGGTTGCTTAAGGCAGGACAAAAGTAATGCAGAAAGTTCCTCTAGGAGCTTTCTGCATTACTTTTATCCAGCATTAATCTACCCCCTGTCTCTACCGTCCAGAATTATATCTCTTTTAGTGGTCGCATTAGAGGGGTCTTACTGTATATGCAAATATGAGGATGGCCATAACATTTTCATTTTAACCCTTTCCCTCGTTTAAGCGTGTTTTCACACATTTGCAAACATAGTAGACCCAGATTAGACAGCTCCTATAGGATCTGTCTGATCAGGGTCTGCTCTGTTTGCTAATATAATGTGATATATGTGTTTCTATAGTTTCTAAAATGTCTACAATGTTCCACATTCCATATTTCATTATAACTACATTTTCTATGAATTTTCAGTAGGTATTGAAATTTGGAATAAACATAGAACAGGGAAAGAGTTCAATGATATTTACTTCCAATATTTTTTATATGATATAACCTTGATATAAATTTTACGTATATTGCGGGGGAGGGGGGGGGGGGTCATTTTATTTTAAAGGTATGGCCCTTGAACATTGTGTGTTGATTGCATTGTTTGTCTGTCAACTTTTAGTTTGTCTCTTGTTTTCTGGGAAAACTATAATAGGATATTGACACAAATATTTCATGCAACAAAATCTGAAACAGAGTTGATTTTGTGGTTCATTTAATATGTCGTTACACAGAGTTATGGCCCATGCACTTAACGAAATTCTTCAAATATGAGAATGGCCATATCTTTTTCGATTAATAAGATATTCACTTCAATTATTATTTTATATAATATCACCTTAATGTGGAGATCAAGATCTGAAGCACAAATAAGAAAATGTCAAAACTTATAAGGCATATTGAATCGGAGAAAGTTTGCAAGTGGGCTCATCATGTACCATATGTGGTATTGTCCTGTTTTATTAACCTGTCAAAATCCAAATAATTATACGCTTGCTGTTGCTGAACACACCATAAATAGCTTCGGTTGATATCGATTTTTTCCGCTAATAAAAACTTTCCTACTTGGCTTATTCGAGTACTTGTACATTTATTGTGAATCTCGTTAAAAACGTTTGAAACACAGGTTCACCCAAGCAAAATATATCCTTTCAGTGACATAGGAATATTCACATTTTGACAGGTCAATAAAACAGGACAATACTCTTGTTACAGTAGTAGACGAGTTTACAAGTATGCTATTGATTAATAGCAATTTTATTCTGACATTACAATTGTTTTCCTCCTGATTTTCAGATGGTGAACTTTACAAGGCTAGTTAGGAGTAAGTATTTGTTTCTTCATTTTTTCATTAGTGTTACAAATTTTAACTCTTTGCACACAAATGCCAGTTTAAGGTTATCTAAGCAAACAATTTGGATCCAGATGAGCTGGCGAGTTGCATCTGAATGCTATAAACTCATACTGTACTATTTGTTATGGATCCCGTTATAATGTCTTTATTCTTCTTGTCCATAGAGACACCTCTCATAATGTCCATCATTCCTCTAATCTACAGAGATACCTCTCATAATGTCCTTTATCCTTCTAACGCATGAAGATAACTTTTGACACAGAGGTCTGTAACATATAACCCTTTTCCTTATGTAAGCACATTGTGACATTTCTGCAAACATAGTAGACCCAGATAAGATTGCTCCTATAATTATGATCTGATCAGGGTCTGCTCTATATGCATATGGTGTAATATAGGTCTGATTCTACAGCTTCTGCATGAGCCAAAATGTCCTGTGTTCATAAGCCATTATAAAAATATTCTTCTTAATATTTATGATGTCATTATTTGCTACATGAATATTCATTAGGGAAAGGGTTAAGCAACCAGAGAAGATCCTGATTGGACAACAGCTCATACCAGAGCTGTCTGATTTGGATCTACTCTGTCAGTTGTGGTTTAAGCCTTTCCTCCATAGGCTATTTTTAGATCCAACCTCTTTGAATGAATCTACCGAAGAGGAGCAATTACTAGAGGAAAGTAAAAATTCAGAATTTCTTAGTTTGAAACTATTGTGATAAGTAGAGCATTTGCTCCTATAGGAGCACATGCTCTATTTATCACAATGGTTTCTTTAAGTGACTTCTACAGAGGCGTCGAAAGGTGTATTTATGGAGAAAAGGGTTAAAATGTGGGATTATCAAGTTAGCAAGTAAAGAGTTAAAATAAATTAACCATTTTCCCCATAGAGATATCTTTTCAAGTATTTGCAAACAGAAGAGACCCAGATCAGATGACTGCTATAGGAGCTGCACTGTTTGCTTATGAAATAATATTTCAGATTCAGCAATTCTTACACTGTCCATAATGAAGGGAGACTTAAACTGCCCTTATAATAAAATGATCGTAATACTGTTCATAATGATGCGAGTCTTAAAATAACTATAATGAAGGGAGATTTAAATATCAACATAATACAGTGAACCTTATACGGTTTATAATGAAGTGAGCCTACACTGTCCATAATAAAATGTTTGTTTTTCCCATTTAAGGAGCATGGCAGAGAGTGACAGATTGCTTTAGAAACAGGAGGAGAGACACACATGCAGAGGAGCAGAGGCAACACAGGAGGAGGGAGACAGTGGAGCGTCAGAGAGAGAGGAGGTCGGAGGTTGTGGAGCGTGGTAGGGGACCCTCCGGAGTGCAAACAGCTTTGCACCCTAGCTGGTGAGTAATTTTGAATAGTAAAACCCTACAATAATCACATGCAATATTACTGGGGGTTTGGACAGCTGGTAGCTTAACCCTTTATTCAATAAATGTGTCTTTCTATGCCTTTGCAAACAGAGTAGTCCCAAATATGTTTGCTTATAAAAATATAGATATTATTTTACAGTTTTTGCGTTGGCCCAAAATGCCTGTGTCCATGTGCTATTATAACAAATAGTCTAATTAATATGCATGGTATCATTATTTCTTACATGAATATTCATGGAGTAAAAGGTTAATACAGGGTGAAAATTATGCAGTAAAGGGCCCGTCACACCATAACGTTCTGGTCAACGTTCTCTGAACGTTTCAATCGTTCAATTTTTGAGCGTTCTAGAGTGAAGATGACACATCTGGCGTGTGATAAACGTAAACCTAATGCATGACTAGCGTGTATCTTACGCGCGAGAAGCGTGTAACAGCAACCAAGTAAGATGCCCCTGAAAACCATTAGCGTGTGCTGACGTGCCACTGGCGCACAACGAATGATTTGTGAACATTAGGCATGCGTGTTGAGCGTGTGACTAACGTGTGAATAATGACAGAATAGCGTTTTGATGTTCGTTTGACTTTAGCCACACACTGTGTGCGCTAGGGGACCGTTCAGCGGTCATTGACAGGTCGCCATTGAGTCGTTCACTGCAAAGCAAATGATTAGTAACAACCAAGTAACGCTAGTGTAACGACTGACTGACGATATCCGAACGCGTGCAACGCTCATCGAATGTTAGTAAAACGTTCCATTAACGTTCTTAAACGTTCTTCAGCGTTTAAAATTAAACGTTGAAGAACGCTGGTCTCAGTGAGAACTTTTGTGCATGTTCAAAAAATATTTTCCGGGCCAGCGTTCTCTGCCGATTCCCGGCGATCACCGACGTTCACGAGCATTCACAAGCATTCACACAACGCTCTTCTGCCACTATCCCAGCGACCATGTGCGGCTACTAACGTTTCCTCAAACGCCAGAGAACGCTGACCAGAACGTCATGGTGTGACAGGCCCATAAGCTCATTAAGAAACATTCTCACTACTTTTGTTCTGAATTAAGAAACCATCCTTCTATATTTGCATTTTAACCATTTCATCCATAGGCTATTTTAGCCTCTCTTTGAATCAATCTACAGAAAATGAGCATTTACTAGAGAAAAGGAAAAGTTTAGAATTGTGTAGTTTTGAAACTATTGTGATAAATAGAGCATTTGCTCCTATAGGAGGAAATGTTCTATTTATCACAATAGTTTCCACATGTGATTTTTACAGAGGTGTAGAAAGGCGTATTTATGAAGGAAAGGGTTAACACATTTGCCAACAGAATACACCAAGATCAAATATAGCTCCTGGTAACTGTCATATTAAGGTATACTCTGTTTGCTTATGAAACAATATAGACTCTATAATTTCTCTTATGGCCAAAACTTCCAGTGTGCATAAGCAAGAATAAAAACATGTTCATGTCATTATTTCTTACATGGATATTCATTATCCAACTTCCTACTGACACCTGTTCGTGCCCTTGTAAGTCATTTTTCAAAACCATTGTGATAAACAGAGCAAATGCTCTGTTTATCACAATGGTTTCAAAACTACATAATTCTAAAAGTTTCCTTTTCACTAGTAGATGCTCCTTTTCGGTAGATTTATTCAAAGAGATTGGGTCTAAATATAGTCTAGTATGAAACGGGTTCAGGTGAATAGTTAAGTGGTCTAGATATAGCGGTTTCTATTGTAATTGTTCCACAACTGTGAAAATATGATGTCTGCTCAAAGTTGGTTCTGGTGTAAATTTTGTTGTTGAGAAACTGTTGAGTGTCAGCCAGCTTGGCTAATCAAAGATGACGAGTTACATCTCATCTGGATCTAAGCAGTTGGCAAATGCAACTGAGATTGTGGACAGTTTGTGTTTGCAGGGGTCCTGAAAGGCATATGCATATTGTAAAGGGTTAATATTGCCTCAAATGATTCTAATGAGTACAAACAAAAACATGAGAACAAATGAAATGAGTACAAACAAGATGGGTTTGATAGAGAAATATAGAATTTCTTAACCCTTCCCTCAAGTATATTTATTTAACCGCCTTTCTATGCCACTGTCATAGTCACTTATTGAAACATTTGTGATAAATAGAGCATTTGCTCCATAGGAAAGGCGGGCATCATAGTTTTATTTATCACAATGATTTCAATACTACACAATTCTGACATTTTCCTTTTTTCTAGTAAATGCTTCTTTTCGGTATTTATTCAAGGGGTTGGGTCAAAAAATAGCCTATGAGGGAATGGGTTAAGACATAATGACATTATGAATATTTATGAGCTGAATAGGCAGAAATTGTAGAATCACACCATAAGCAAATAGAGCAGGCCCTGATAGAGATGTCTACTCTGCAAATGCGTGGAAAGGCCTTTGTATGAAGGAAACGGTTAAATGCCTTTCTGACAGGTAGTCTTTACAACAAAGTTAAAGATCCATACCTCATTTGTCACTCTATACATAATAAGACACAAGCTTATTTCCATTCTTGAAACATTGTTTTATTATTAAAAGGTAGAAATGTGTACTTTGGGGGTTGACACTTACATCAGATTTTGGCTGATGTGAATGAAACTTCTAAAAGTTTACAGCACTGTGCTTGCACTCTTGTCAAAGGCATTTCATCATTCATCCTTTAAATATTTTTTTTATTTTGTTAAGCGCAGTGGGAAGAGGTCTCAGGTCCAGATATAATGCATAAATAAAAACATTTTCAAGAATAACTTTATCCACCAAATTCTATGGTGTGACCACTCTTTAGAATCGTCTCTTCGAGAAGAATTTAAAGAGCATTTACACCATTAGAGTAAATCCCCTCTAATGCCACCTGTATAAAGGGGCATAATTCAGCAGCAATGGTAACTTTCATCCTGCATTAAGCAACCACCTGCTCATAAAGACAGCCATGTTTATTCATTAAGTGATTGCATTAGAGAGGCATACTTCATAGTAGATAGGGCCAGGTGGTAGCTCAAGGTAGGACATTAGTTGTGCAGAAAGCTCCTTTAGGGGCTTTCTTCATAACTTTTGTCCTGCATTAAGCATCCATCTGCTTATAAAGACAGACATGTTTATTCATTAAGTGGATGCATTAGCGGGGTTTTACTGTATGCACTTTATCTGTTGCCGTGATTTGGAAACATCATGGATCCAGATGAGATACCGAGTAACCTGGCAACTCATCAGGATTCAAGCTGTTTTGACACTTGGTCCATACTAATTTACCGTAGTTGATTGAATCTGACCCAGATCAATTATATTAGTAGATATTATATACATTTCACAGTGGGATCAGCAATAAGACAGTATTTATTACAAGCCACTGAAAGTCTGCCCTTAACCCTTTCGCTGCCAATGCCGGATCTGTGATTACCTATGCAAACAGTTTGGATCCAGATGAGACGCCAAGTAACTCGGCATCTCATCAGGATCCAAACTGTTTGTTACTGTTACTATGTTTTTGAAACAAAAATGAAGAAAATAAAAGAAATGAAATTTTGTAGCAGACGACAAAGTAAGCAGACGACAGAATGTGGCAGCGAAAAGGTTAACCCTTAACTACATGACTATTCAAACATAATTAAATTATTTTTGATAATGAAGAAAATATTCCGAAATAGGGAATTAACCCTTTCGCTGCCAAACTCTGTCGTCTGCTAACTTTGTCATCTGCTACAAATTTTCAATTTTTTTTCTTCATTTTTATTTCAAAAACATAGTAACAGAAACAAACAGTTTGGATCCTGATGAGACGCCGAGTTACTCGGCGTCTCATCTGGATCCAAACTGTTTGCATAGGTAGTAATCACAGATCCGGCATTGGCAGCGAAAGGGTTATTATAATACTTAAATACTTGAATTGCTCTGATCTGATATTTTGACCACTAAGGGCCTTTTTTCAAAGATTATCATGTCAAAATACACGTCACATTTTTGTTAAATGCATTCAGCCATAAAATCAAAGAGAATAATCAGATCAGAGCAATTCAAGTATTTATGTATAAATCATTATTATTATTATTATTATTATTATTATTATAATTATTATTAAATCATGAATATTAATTTGGTTTATTTTTATGGCAGAAACTGTAGAATTATATGTATATCAAAATGAAAATCAAACAGATTCAAAGGCCCTGATCAAACGTTAGAAAGGCATATTTATGGAGTAACAGGTTAAATTGTGGTCTGGACGAGCGATTTCTCTTACTGCTTGACATTATAGGATAATATATTCAAAATATGATACAGAGCTTCAGATAAGATGTGTAAATTCAACATTTTCAAGAATAACTCCTTTTTTCTCCATGTAGCCCTACATTGTGACCACGCTTTAGAATCGTCTATTCGAGATGATTCTAAAGGGTGGTCACAGTATAGGGTTTGGTGGAGAAATGACGATTTTAGTATTTGGGTACGCACATTATCTGGGGCTCCGATGATATAGTCTACTTATGTAGGGATATTCCTTTGAATGAGGGACGTACACACAGGCACTGTCATTTCCAAAACGTGTTGACCCAGATCAGAGGGCTTCTACAAGCCCTCTGATCAGGGTTTGCACTATTTTTCATTCGAAATCCTCTGGCAAGTTTAACTCTGCACGCTAGTGGTGAAACTATGATTACATAATGCAAACAGTTTTACAGAAGCAGATAACAATTATTGCAGATGAAAAAATACTCAGCATGCAAAGAGTTAAGCCTTTTATACTTTGTGGATTCTATAGTTAATTGCTGATGGGCTTTCGGTGGTGAAAGGGTTAAGTCTGTTTTAACCCTTTCCTCCATCGGTTATTTTAAGACCAATCTCTTTGAATGAATCTACCGAAAAGGAGCATTAACTAGAGAAAAGGAAGGTTTTAGAATTTTTTAGTTTGAAACCATTGTGCTCTATTTATCACAATTGTTTCAACAGGTGACTTTTACAGATTCAATATCAGTGAATGTGTTAATGGTCCCTTGATTATTAAAAACATTATATGTTTTGCCAAGTGTACAGTGTAGTTGTAGTACTCACATGCTGTTAAAGTTCTAGTATGCCAGTGTCATTAATTCATTTTTGTCATTCCATATGCCTTTTTTCTCATTGGACTGGCATTAAAAAAGCCCTACAATATAGCTTGTGAGATAAATTTTAGCCCTGTCATCACCAATATATTATCAGGGTCCATGTTTATAAAACTTTTAGTTGAGCCTGAGTTCGTTCTCAAGTTTTTGATTGGTCAGGCCAATCAAAAGCTTGAGAACTCAAATCTGACTAATCAAAAACTTGAGAACGAAACTCTGACTCAACTAAAAGCTTGTATAAGCATGGACCCTGTTCAATTTGAACTCCTTCAACACTATACAGACTGTAATTTGATTACCTCTCAAACAATTTATATCCGGTTGGAGCGCTGAGTAACTCAGATCAGGATCATGAACTGCTTGAGATAAAGGAACCATATGGTCTTGGTCTGCTCTGTTTGCAAAGGCATGAAAAAAGCATTGATATGAGGGAAATGGTTAACTGAATTTTTATAATCTTCATCATGGACAAATATATAACAAAAGATTTTTACCACAACAGATACTGTAGAATTAGATCTATATTATTTCATACATAAACAGCAGACCCTGATCAGACGGCTCTAGCAGGAGCCTTCTGATCATGGTCTATTATACATTTATTTGCAAAGGCATCACTATAAGGTAACAATTATTTGAGGCAGCCTAATTATCATAAGTATAGTTGAACTTCAATATCTCTAACTCGGATAACTCGAATTTTAGGATTACTCGGAATTAAAGTTAGGTCCTTCCAAAAATTACAATATAGAATTACTCCGATATGTATTACTGTGCATATCTAGAAACACATATGACAGTTTAATGCAGGTCTAAAGTAATGATGAAAGCTCCTGCTGCATTACTTTAGATCTGCATTAAGCTGTGAACTTTAGATAGTGTCCAGATAAAAAATTGAATAACTTGAACTTATATTATCTCGAACTAATTTGCATGGTCCGGTGAAGTTTAAGATATTGACGTTCAACTGTAATTAAAAAACCCAGTCTCTACTTTACACCAGTTTGTAAAGCTGAATACGCAATTCTACACCTTTTCAAGCAAAGTAGACCCAGTTTAGATGGCTCCTATAGGAGCCCTCTTATCAAAATCTGCACTGTTTGCTTATAATATAATATAGATCTGATTCTACAGGCTCAGCCATGCCCAACAGGCTTTATGATCATATGTCATTATGAAAATTAAACTTATTAATATTCATAGTAGCATTATTTCATATATGAATATTCAAAGAGTAAAGGGCTAACACTTCTCATACTATATGCCTTTTGACTTGCATTTGCGATCTGCTCGGTTCCAAATGAGATGCCGAGTTACTCGGCGTTTCATCAGAATCCAAGCTGCTCACCACTCATCCAGTATTATCTCTCAAAATTTCAGCCTACTGGATATATTTTACAAAATTTAATGAATGCATTGAAATTTTCAGCTAACATCAGTATTTGTTTAACCCATTCCCTCATAGGCTATTTTTGGATCATAATTCTTTGAATAAATCTACCAAAAATGAGCATTAACTAGAGAAACGGGAAATTTCAGATTTGTGGGTTTTGTGTAGTTTTTTGTGTAGTTTTGAAACCATTATGATAAATAGAGCATTTGCTCCTAGGGAGCAAATGCTCAATTTATCACAATGGTTTCAGAAAGTGACTTTTACAGAGGCGTCAAAAGGCGTAAATATGAGGGGATGGGTTAACATGAGAAGTGTTAAATGAAACAACAAACAGAAGGAAGCTTATAGTGTAAACCATGATCATCTTTTCCATCAGGAGGTTTGTTTTGGACTATCTTGCCTAGTTTGTTAAATGAGGTATCTAGTACAGTAAAACCTGTCTTAACCCTTTCCTCCATAATCACGCCTTTCTACGCCTCTGTAATAGTCATTGCTTGAAACCATTGTGATAAATAGAGCATTTACTCATATAGGAGCAAAAGCTCTATTTATCACATTGGTTTCAAACTACAAAATTCTAAAATTTTCCTTTTCTGTAGTTAATGCTCCTTTTCTATATATTTATTCAAAGTTGTTGGATCTATAAATAGCCTATGGAGGAAAGGATTAAGCAACTAATAAAAAGAGGTATAAATCTGGATCTGGATCAGATGGTAGCTAATTGCCTGTCAAAAGTAATGTAGAAAATCCCTGTTACGTTTGCAGACCACCCACAATATAAACTGAGATATTTTATTTTGTCTATTTTTAGGTACCGTCCTCAGACCTGGCATCCAGACTTTAGACCCGACCCTTCTCTTTTTGTTTTTCAAAGGTCGCATTTGGCTAGGCGACCACTTCATACTGGAAATGAAGTCGGAGGAATTAATAGTCAACACCTCCAAAATAATGCCCCTGTTAGGATTATGGTAGGCAATCAGTCCTTTGTACCTGAACCTTTTGAGATGGGAAATTCCCAACTCGTCCAGACTCCCCCGAACCCTGCAGGACATGGTCACAGTAGTCCTAACGGCTTACCTCAACCAACGGATGGAGAGATGGTTGGAGAGACACCTGCACCTCCTCCAGTGAGACCTCATGTTTTTGCCAGGTCTCTCTTTGGGAGTTCGGATCCAGTTTTTGATCAGTCTGTGGATCAAAGACTGGAGATGATGGACTCTCAAGGAGAGCAGGAGGTGACATTGGAAGAGTCTGTAGCTGTTTTGCCAGAGGAGACAGAGGCGGTGCGTGCGGAATCGATGGAGACTGAGGATATAGAAGGTACACCTTCCATCTTATTGCCTACATCACCTAGCCTTCCAACTTCTCCTCATGCTTCCCTGGTGTCAGAGGATGAAGAGATGGAGGAGAACCATGAAGCCATGCAGGTTGATGAGGAGGAAGGTTCCCCTTCCTACCCATCTCCTCCATTGCCTCATGGTTCTTCCCCTACTCTTCTTTCCTCGGCATCAGTGGATGATGATGAGGAGGTGGACAGCGAGGTTGTTGTGGTGAATGAGAGGGAAGGTTCACCATCTGTATCCTCAACTCCATCTTCTGCATCTCCGCCTCATCCTTCTCTGGCAAGGTCTCCAGTCATTGCCCCACCTCGGCGGAAGAGGGCCCGTTCTCCTGAGCCTTCTACCTTTGAGCCCCCTTGTAAGCGCCGGCGTGTCGACAACCAGCAGCCTCAACCAGCTGAGCCGGATGACAGAGTTGATGGTGAACCCCCAGTTCAGCGGGGTCCTGGTTATTCTAGGTATGGGAGGAAGTACAAACCAGTGAACCCGCTGAACTATAAAGTTAAGGGTTAGTAATATTCTTACCTTCTTATATTAGTGTTTCATACAGACCTGTAGATAAGAAGCATACAATTGGTTCGTCCAAATCATCTCACAATGTTAATTCAAATAAGTACCAAACAATTGTGATATTTGGCTCAAAAAATACAGAAAATGTTTGTTTAAATATGCTTCGAATCTTGGGCTCAACATAACAATTTCAATCTGGAACATGCATGCACTGTCTTTTGCAAACAATGTAGACCCATATCAGACAGCTTGCATTGGAGACCTCTGATCATGATCCGCACTAGTGTTTCATTCAAAACTCTCTGGCAAGTTTAAGTCATTCATACTAAGTGAACTCAGTTAAACGCAGATGGTCAACTGCAATCTGGTTGTTCATGGTTGAAAGGGTTAACCCTTTCCCTGTTCTATACTTATTCCAAATTTCAATAACTGCTGAATATTCAGACGAAAGAGCTATGATGAAATAATGGAATGTGGAACATTGTAGCCTTGTTAGAAACTAGAGAAATAGGTCTGTCAAATTCCATTAGCAAACAGAGCAGACCCTGATAAGATGGTACCTAAAAGAGCCATCTGTTTAGGAGCCATCTAATATCGGTCTATTCTGATTGAAAATCCATGAAAAGATGTTTGAACAGCATCCGTAATCGATTGGTTATTTCTTTAACCATTTCCTCCTTAAATACGCCTTTCTACGCCTCTATTGCAATCGTGACTTCTTGAAAACATTGTGATAAATAGAGTGTTTGTTCCATAGGAGCAAATGCTCCATTTATCCCAATGGTTTCTATACTACACAATTATAACATTTTCCTTTTCTCTAGTGAATGGTCCTTTTCGGTAGATTCATTCAAAGAGGTTGGTTCTAAAATAGTCAAGGAGGAAAGGTTTAAAATAATTCTCATAGCTTCCATTTCCAATTCAATATGTTCTAACAGCCTTCCAGCTTGCTTACAGTAGGACGGTGGCACAAACGGGATGTTCTACTGACACAGTGCACGAAACAATGCAATGTTCCGTGCACTGCAAAAATCTCGGGGTCTTCCTCAACTTGTAATTAGCTGGACATTGTGATGTGACTGAAATTCTCTTTAAGTGATTTAAAAAACAATACAAACAAACAAACAATCTGACAGGTACATGATTGTGCATTCATTAAACTCATGTGACCGTAAATTGTAAAATTCAAAAAAGTAATTTTTCAATTCTCATTCCTAAAAATGTCTCTTGCTTATAATGCCAAGTTCTAAAACGTCATATGATTCATACAGTCATTATTTCTAACATGAATATTCATAAGGTAAAGGGCTGTAGCAGGTTTTTTGTAAATCATTATAAGTGTAAAAAAGAATTACCTTTGTTGGTATCTTTTGATCTAGATCAGCCACTTAGTAGTTCGTTATCTTATTTGGATCATAAGTAATTGATGGAGGATTCGTGTTTTGGACTGAAAAATGAAATTAAACTGAAAAATGAAATTAAACCTGTCCTATTTAGCTATATTAGACCCAACCTTTTTGACTGAATCTACCGAAAAGTAGCATTTACTAGAGGAAAGTAAAATTTTAGAATTTTGTAGTTGAAACCATTGTGATAAATAGAGCATTTGCTCCTATAGGAGCAAATGTTCTATTTATCACAACAGTTTCATTAAGTGATTTTACAAAGGTGTAGAAAGGGGTATTTATGGAGGAAAGGGTGAACTCTTTGCACGCTAAGCAATTTTTCATCTGTAACAATTGTCATTTGCTTCAGTTCTGAAAATATTTTTTCTCTCATTTCTTTGCAAAAAGAAGGCCATAGAGTTGGGTCACTGCATCAAATAACACTGTTTACGCGGGTAATAACAATTTTACACCCTGCATGCAAAGTGTTAAACTGAAACTGGTTTGTTGCAGGAATTTATTTTCATTTCTTGTCGTTAATTGATTGTGTTTCATTATTGCAGGGGGTACACCATCAATTCGAAGGAAATAGTGCTAGACGCATTCTTCCCGGTCATCTGGCTCAGCTGGTTGAGGTAGGGTCTCATACAGATATAAACATAGAAAGTACAAGCTTCACAGAATACAGGAAGTTTTACAAGGATCATGACAGCAAAATGAAATACCAAAAGTATTAAGACAGACAAAACGTGGGCAAATAGTGCAGACCCAGGTCAAACGATTCCTGAAAGAATGGTTTGATCCGATCCTACACTATTTTCAACTATATCAATCTGATTTAGATTTTATTTCTTAGTTGGATATGGGCATGACTGTATTGTTATAGGCATATTTCTCCACTGGATTGTCAGTCTGTGTTGAATGCTGTTTACAGTACTGCTCAAACACTACAAGCTGGATTTCAATGAAACTCATATGTGAAGAAGTGTTTACATATTACGACTGGACATTTCATGATGGATTGTTAACCCTTTACTCCATAAATACGCCTTTCTACGCCTTTGCAAACAGTAGACCCAGATCAGATGGATCCTATAGGAGCCATCTGGTCCGGGTCTGCTCTGTTTGCTTATGGAATGATATAGATCTGATTCTACAATTTCTGCTACGGCAAAGATTTCATATGACAATATGCCATTTTAAAAGATAATCTAATTCATTCTCATAATGTCATCATTTTTAACATGAATATTCATGGAGTAAAGGGTTAATGGATTCATGGCCCTTTATGTTGATTTAAACCCCTATGCCTTTGTTCATGACCTGGGTCCCTGCTTATAAAACTTTTAGTTGAGTCTGAGAACGTTCTCAATCTTTTGATTGCACCACCAATCAAAAGCTTGAGAACTCAAATCTGACCAATCAAAAGCCTGAGAACGAAACTCAGACTCAACTAAAAGCTTTATAAGCATGGACCCTGATGAAAGGGCTTCTCTAGGACATCAGAGGCTCATTTTACTCGCCAAAATGGTTAAGTTTCATTTGTCAGTAAATACAGCCATCATCAGTTTTCCTACCAACGTTTCTTATCAATTTCATTTCAAAACCATTGTCAGGACATTTTTGCAGTTTGGATCCTGATGGGATGATAATTTAGTTTGCATCACATTTCGTAACCCAGTGTCAAACATAAGGGGCTTACAAAGTAGTTACTACACTGCATTACCATAAGAAACCTAGATTTTCTTTATCCCCAGTTCCACACGGAGTGGTCTTACTAAGTGATTACTACTGAGCTTCACCATAAGAAATCTTTATAATCTGTATCATCAATGCCACACACAGTGGTATTACTAATTGGTTACACCACACAGAATGGCTTTACTAAATAGTTCCTACTCAGCACCACCATAAGAAACCTAGATTTTCTTTATCCTCAGTACCAGAGAAAGTAGTCTATGAGCATCACCGTAAGAAATCTATATTTTCTGTATCCTCAGTGCCACACAGAATGATCTAAGTTACTAAGTGGGTATGCCACACACAGGGATCTTACTAAGTGATTATGCTGCACAGCGTGGTCCAATAGTTATGGCACACAGAGTGGTTCTACTTAGTTGTTATAAGAGTGGTCTGAGTAGATACGCCACACAGAGTTGTCTTACTTAGTAATCATGTTGCAAAGATGATCTTACAAAGTAGTTGTGTCACACAGAGTAGTCTAAGTAGTTACACCACACAGAGTGGTCTAACTAGGGGTTTATGACACACAAGGTGGTTTCAGTAGGTGGTTTCACACAAAGTGGTCTAGGCAGTTACGCCACATAGAGTGGTCTAAGTTGTTATGCCACACAGAGTGGGCTAGATAGTTATGCCACACAGAGAGGTCTAAGTAGTTATGCCACAGAGAGTGGTCTAAGTAGTTATTCCACACAGAGTGCTCTAAGTAGTTAGACCGCAGTGAATAGTATAAGTAGCTATGCCACAGAGAGTGGTCTAAGTGGTTACTCTACACAGAGTGGTCTAAGTAGTTACGCCACATAGAGTGGTCTAAGTAGTAACGCCACAGAGAGTGGTCTAAATAGTTACACCACAGAAAGTGGTCTAAGTTGTCATGCCACACAGGGTGGTCTAAGTAGTTACGCCACAGAGTGGTCTAAGTAGTTACACCAAACGGAGTAAGTTATTATGCCACATAAAGTGGTTTAAGCACTTATGCCATACAGAGTGGACTTACTAAGAGGTTACGCCGCACAAGGTGGGTTCAGTAGTTATGCGACTTTAACTGAGTGGTTACGCCACACACAGTAGTCTAAGTAGTTACGGCACAGATAGCGGTCTAAGTAGTTACGCCACAGAGAGTGGTCTCAGTTGTTATGCCACACAGAGTGGTCTAAGTAGTTGCGCCACACAGAGTGGTCTAAGTAGTTATGTCACGGAGAGTGGTCTCAGTTGTTTTGCCACACAAAGTGATTTAAGTAGTTATGCCACACAAGGTGGTTTAAGCAGTCACACCATACAGAGTGGTCTTACTAAGAGGTTACACCGCACAACATGGTTTATGTAGTTATACCACACAAAGTAATCTTACTAAGTGGTTACACACAAAAACTGGACTAAGTAGTTACACCACACAGAGTGGACCACGATCTGATGGCTCCAGTAGGAACTGTCTACTGTGTTTGCACACACATCCCTTGAAGTTAAGTTCATGGATATTCATGAAGTGATCAATTCATACATAAACATTCATTAGGGAAAGAGTTGAATAATTATAACACATACTTAATTGCATGCCTGTATGTCTGCTACAGATACAGAGAGAGACCGAGAGAAAGAGACACAGAGAGACTGACAGAGAAAGAGAGACAGAGAGAGAGACAGAGAGAGAGAGAGAGAGAGAGAGAGAGAGAGAGAGAGAGAGAGGGAGAGAATTAACTTAATCAGTAAACAATAACAAATTAAATGAATGCTTATGATACTAATAATAGTAAAAAATGAAATATAATAGTAATAATAATAATAATTATAATAAAAAAGGTAAAATTAAATTACAATAATAATGACAATTACATAATAATAATAATAATAATAATAATAATAATAATAATAATTATAAAAATAATAATAATAATAATAATAATTATAAAAATAACAATTCTTTTGACTGGGTAAAAGTGACCTTGTCTGGCTTGAAATACAGGCACTTGTATCACCATTGTTTGTCTATGTGGTCTGAATTTAAGTGTTCGGTACAATTTCTATGCAGAATGTCGGATCGGACAACTGGGTGTGATACAGGGACCTATCTCTATGGCTGGGTACACATGGTCATTTTTACCCAGTCTGTCCTTCTTTCTGTCTCTTTGTCTTTTGTCTTGTCTTTCCACACTAACGGGGCTTTTTCTACTAACATTAAAACTGAGTGGAAGAATGGGTTGCACCACTTTTCCAGCCAGTTTTAGCTTTACCTGGAATCTGTCTTCATATAGTCTGTATTAAAATGTTAAAAGGCTTTACTTCTCATAAAAATGGTTTTTGACATTTTTGACCTATTCATCAAAGTTTATCTTTGACATAATCTTTTCAGACCGTCTTTATAAAGATAAGAATAAAAATCTGAAGGAGTATGTTAATAATACTAAGTTATGACGAAACTTATATGTTACCAATAAAATTAATAATAAACTCTTAAATCTCACTAATCTGAACCCTCAGATAAGTATCATTATCAGCCATTAAGACAGGTGGGAGCTTAACACAGTGTGTCAATCATACATAAAGCTCCTATGGGACACTGAGTTACTAATCTGGATCCAAACTGGTTGTATATAGTATCACATTCTCACGCGAGCATGCAAAGAATTAACAAAGAACTCAAGTGGCCGGGGTAGACTTGGCCAGAAAATAATAGATTGTGTCCAGTTGTGATGAAGTACATATCAGTATCCATGGTTAATTAGTTTTTATCCGTTTTGGCCAAATTGGTAATTGGGGAACTCCTCCTACAGTATATGGTCATTATTAACCCATTACTCCATGAATATGCATCGAAGAGCTAATGTATGTATGAAGGTTGATCAGCTTAATATTTCTAATAGCATAAGCTCTAGAAAAACTTTTATCCTTATGTAGAATTAGATCTACATTATTTCATAAGCAAACAGAGTAGACCCTGATCAGACAGCTTCTACAGGAGTCATCTGATCTGGGCCTTAGTAACTCTGTTTGAACAGGCATGTCTATGAAGTAAAGGTTTAACCCTTTACCTGATAAAGACGCCTTTTAACACTTTTGCAAACTGAGTAGGCAGAGGTTAGATGACTCCTGTAAGAGCTGTCTTATCATGATCTGCTGTTTGCTTATGGAACTATAGTCATGGCTTTAACCATTTCCCCCATAAACACTCCTTTTTACGCCTTTGTAATAGTAACTTTTTGAAACCATTGTGATATATAGAGCATTTGCTCCTTAGGAGCAAATGCTCTATTTATCACAATGGTTTCAAAACTACAAAAAATCTGAAATTTTCCTTTTCTCTAGTTAATGCTCCTTTTCGGTAGATTTATTGAAAGGGGTTGGATCTAAAAATAGCCTATGTAGGAAAGGGTTAAGTTCCCTTGTTTAGGTATTGTTATAAAAAATTCAGTCACTGTATTTTCATGAACTGATAGATATTTACATAATTATTCATTATGTAAAGGGTTAATAATACAATCTGCCCATCTGCAATTGTTGTGAATATCCAACAGCAAATATTGGATTTATTGCCCTTTTTGTGATGGGAGTGGGGATTTAAAGTTAGCTTTTAGCTTTTAGTTAGCTTTACTATAAATTTTGATTTCTGTGAAATGTGAAGCTTGTATTTTACGTGTTTATTGGTGATTCGTAAAATCTGATACCATTTATTAGTTAAAAGTACTGCCATGGAATACTTGTATATTATTAAAATGTTTAAGATTCTATTCCTTTTGATTATTTGTTCTATTTAGGTCAGGCAATAAGTTATCATTGAAATTGAATACAAGTATTACACTTATTTAGAGTAAGAGCAATTTGATTGACATTTTGATATATTTTGATTTGGCATGTACATGTACCAATGTAAGTTTGGAAATAGATAATGAAATTTGCAAATGGTATCGGATGTTATGGATCACCTTGTGTCTGTATGAGTTAAAGCTGTTGCACTCGGAGGTTGTATGTATGTTTTGTTGTATGTGTCATTTTTATCCAATGGAAATTTACCCTTATCCTACTGTTTAAATTGCTGTCTGCTAAATATCCTTTCTGCTGCACATCTAAATATTGTACAATTTATGTTTTGAAATTTTGGATGACTGGCAACGGCTTGGATCAAAATGAGAGGCTGAGCTACTGAACATTACATCTTGATCCAAGCTGGTGTTAGATGAAGTTTAATTCTTTGCACAATAAAGTAATATTTTGTCCACAGTGGTTGTTGTCTGCTTCTTTTTTTATAATAACTTTTCTTCTCATTTGTTTTAAAAATACGGTCAAATAGTTTGGACTGGGTGATGAGACACAGCATGGTGTGGTGTCTCACCCTGGTCCAAAATTGTTTGCATACGTTTTGTCGCTAGCATGCAAAGAATTAGTCATAAATGGTAGGATAAGGGTAGACCAAAAAAAAAATAAAAAAATAAAAACTCAAATAAAAAGTAATACAATTGGAAAACACAAAAAAATAAATATTAAAAAATCAATCAAAAAGTAGTAAAATGGGAAAACATACACATAAAAATTAAAACATTTACCCAAATAAATAGCAATCATTTTGATTTCTTTCATTTTGATGCCCACTTTAACCCTTTCCTCCATAAATATGCCTTTCTACACCTGTAAAAGTCACTTTATGAAACCATTGTGATAATTAGAGCATTTGCTCCTGTAAGAGCAAATGCTCTATTTATCACAATGGTTTTAAACTACAAAATTCTAAAATTTCCTTTTATCTAGTTAATACTCCTTTTCGGTAATTTTTTTCAAAGTGGTTGGATTTAAAAATAGCTTATGGAGGAAAGGGTTATGTCACTCCTCTTTCAGCTCCATCTTATTATTTAACTTGACTATGTTTCAGTATAATGTAGGTACTAAGATAATTTTGGTATCCTTAGTGTAACATAAATGGTTTCATGCATAATTTCTGGCCATAACTTCAAATTTAGTGTTAGGCTCATCAAACTTCTTATATTATAATTATACACATGTATTTATCATAAGCGAACCATTTAATTATTGGCCATAACTTCAAAATTAGAGCTAGATTCATCAAACTTCTAATGCTACAGTTAAGCATCACAAAGGTCACATTCTGGTTACTGACCATAACCTGTTATTCCATGTTTAGGAGTGAAATTTTGAAACTTTGCTGATAGAGGAGCTCTTTCATATTTGTAATTTTGTAAACACATATCCTCATTCATCATCTTCATGTTTGTAACCATACAAATACATATCCTCATTCATCATATTCATGTTTGTAATCTTATAAATACATATCCTCATTCATATAACCATGTTTGCATGGTTTTAAGTATGCTAAGTACATGTATGTATTATCCGCCAAAAATGTCATCTGCTTTATCTGCAATCTCATAGAGCTAATTACATGTTCTATGCCACTCAGGGAACAACATCACACAGGAGCTAGTCTCATCAAATTTCTCATGCCATATGCCAACATCACAAGGATCCAATAATTATTGACCATTACTTCAACTTTAGAGATAGTCTAATCAAGTTTCCCATGCCTCATGTCACCATCACATGAGTCCATTTATTTCGGACATTACCTCAGCTTTAGAGCAATTCGCATCAACTTTCTTATGCCACATGTCATCATCTCAGTCCAGTTAAAGGTCAGTGACACTGTAATTTGAAATCTTCGTTAGAATTTTGATGAGACGAGCTCCTGTGTGATGTTATGCCCTGTCTGTGGCATAGTACATGTGATTAGCCCTAAGAGATGTCAGATAAAGCAGTTGAAATTTTTGTTGGATAATACATATATATACTTAGCATGCTCAAAAAGTAGTTGTGGTTTCTCAAGGTCTTTTATTCATATACATGTAGTGTAAATATCAGCATCAATCATTAAACATGCTATTTAATTTGCATCTTAGAATGTTAACCCTTTCCTCCTTAAATACGCCTTTCTACGCCTCTTTAAAATTCACTTCATGAAACCATTGTGATAAATAAAGCATTTGCTCCTATAGGAGCAAATCCTCTATTTATCACAATGGTTTCAAACTTCAAATTCTAAACTTTTCCTTTCTTCAAGTTAATACTCCTTTCCGGTAGATTTATTCAAAGTCACGACAGGTTGGATCTAAATATAGCCTATGTAGGAAAGGGTTAACCCTTCTGATGCTGAACATGACCTCACTGGAACTTGTGAACAGCTTGGATCCAGATGAGACACTGGGATACTCGGCATCACATCAAGATCCACTATGTTTGACTTTGGCAGTAGTTTCTCAAAGGCTTGATCCCAGTTAACCCTTTCCTCCATAAATATGCCTTTCTATGCCTCTGTAAAATGTCACCTGCTGAAACCATTGTGATAAATAGAGCATTTGCTCCTGTATGCACAAATGATCTATTTATCACAATGGTTTCAGACTACAAAATTTGAAAGTTTCCTTTTCTATAGTTAATGCTCTTTTTGGTAGATTTATTCAAAGAGATTGGATCTAAATATAGACTATGTAGGAAAGGGTTAACCCTTCTGATGCTAAGCATGATCTTACTGGCATTTGCACAGAGGAGACACTGAGATACCCGGGTTCACATCAAGATCCAATCTGTTTGGCTTGGGCAGTAGTTTCTCAAAGGCTTGATCCCAGTTTACAGTTCAGTTGATCAGATATGGAGCACACATTATTTTGTCAACACGAGAAAGGTTAAGTGCTTATCGCCAAATTGTTGTATGCTTCATTAACTCTTTACGCCCTAAGTAATTGTCGTCTGAGATATAGAGTTTTTGATTGACTCATCTGGGTACAAATCATTTGTGTAGTTTATCACGATTTTGGTGCTGACTTGCAAAGAGTTAATGATGAGCGCCCTCCCCATTGCTGTGTAAGCGCTTTACTAAAAGCACCTAGATCCAGCCTGTTTGCACAGGTTATCAGAAATGTGTCACTATAGTACAGGTAATATCAATTACAAAATGGTTGTACTGGAATAAGACTATTTGTTAGTTAGTAGGCAAGATATTGCTTCCTGTTATAGCATTACCAGTGTGCTGGATTTTCTGGTTTGGGTCCATTAAGCCTATATCCTGCTTACTGGTCATTAACCCTTTACTGTATAGGCCCAGATCAGACCTCATCTTCCATACTAATATTGCCATTCAGTCGACATCCTTCAAACTAGTATTGCCATTCAGTCAACATCCTTCATACTAGTATTGTTATTCAGTCGACGTCCTTCATACTAGTATAGCAGTCGACATCCTTCATTCTAGTATTGTCATTCAGTCGACGTCCTTCATACGAGCATTGTCATTCAGTCGACATCCTTCATACTAGCATTGTCATTCAGTCGATGTCCTTCATACTAGTATTGTCTTTCAGTCGAGGTCCTTCATACTAGTAGTGTCATTCAGTCCATATCCTTCATACTAGTATTGTTGGAGATTGGTTCATTCAGTCCTCATCCCCTATGCTAGCATTGTTAGAGACTATTCCATTCGGTCCTCATTCTCCGCACTAGTGTTGTCTTTCAGTGCATATCCTCTTTACTAGTAATGCTGCAGCATTGTCCATTCAGTCCTTCATCCTAAATACTAGTTTTATTGTACAATGCACCATTCAGTCGTCTTTAAATTTCCAGATATTTTAGTATCAGTTGTCCCGTCAGTCTTTATATCATCCATTTTACTGTTGTGATGACTTGTAGCATCACAATCAGGAAATGTGGAAACGTAACACTTTAAAATAGGATGCTCTATCATTCCTGTAAAATGAAGAGTTCATTTAGGATGAAAAGGTATAAATCGCAAGATGATTTAAATGACATACAGCGATGGTCTCAACCAGGTCTACACTGTTTGTCAGTACCCACATCCCACAATCAAAGGTCAAAGCAGTCCTAAATAATTTGATCCCTCCGTTTTAAAGGCCACACAGTGTTGCCTTGTTGCATTTGTATATAGAGTGGTCTGCAACATTAACCCTTTATTCCACAGACACACCTTTCGGTGCCTTTGCAAACAGGAATAGACACAAATCAGACAGCTCCTGTAGGACCTGTCTGATCAAGGTCTATTCTGTTTGTTTATTAAATAACATAAATCTATTTTGCAGTTTCTGCCATTCTAATAAATTTCCTCCTGACATGCTGGCACTAGAAACAATATTCATACAATCATTATTTCTGATATGATTATTCATGGAGCAAAGGGTTAAAGAGGCCTAGATCCTCTGTGTCTTATTGTATGATCAACAGGGTCCATGCTTATAAAGCTTTTAGTTGAGTCTGAGTTTCATTCTCAAGCATTTGATTGGTCAGATTTGAGTTCTCAAGCGTTTGATTGGTCAGATTTGAGCCAAAGGCTCAAATCTGACCAATCAAATGCTTGAGAACGTTCTCAGACTCAACTAAAAGTTTTATAAGCATGGACCCAGATTGTGATTTTTTATTCCCAAGATTTCTATTTTCAGGTTCTTCCACAGCTATTGTCATGATGAATGATCAGTGCCATAGGTAATTGAGCTTCAGATGTTTAACAAACAGTGATGACATTGATCAGCTGCCACACATGGTGTCTGATTAGTAGCTAAACTGTTTGTTACTATGAGGACCATCTGTATTTTGGTAATTACAGCCACAAACAGCTTGTCCAAGTGATCATCAGCCATATGCCCAGCTAGAGTTTTGGCTACTGAAGAATTTCTGATTTCTGCTATCAATCTGAATCCAAATGAGTCATGGAGTAATTCTACTTCTCATCTCATCAGGATCCAAACTGGTTTGTTGCGTTTTTAAACGAAACTAAAATTAAAATTCACAAGCACGTTTAAAACTGAAGACAATTTTTGCAGATGACAATTACCTGAAAGTTCTGACTCCAAGGGTTACAAAAGCTCCTGAGTCTGAATCTGAGTTTGTTTTCATGTTTATGATTGGTCAGCTTTTAAGCTTGCTTAAACCATCATGTCCTATCAGATTAAAGCAACCTCTTTTGGGATGAGTGGTTGTGACCATCAATCACTGATACATGACTTGATTTTTGACAGGCTTTGTACATTACAAACTTGTATTTACAATTTTGCAAACAGTGTAGATCCAGACCAGGGGGCTCAAAGATGAGCTCTCTGATTAGGGTCTGTACTGTTTGCCATGGTATATGCAAACAGTGTAGACCAAGATCAGACGGCTCCTAGATGAGCTCTCTGATCAGGGTCTGCACTGTTTGCCATGGTATTTGCAAACAGTGTTGACTCAGATCAGAGGTCTCATAGATGAGCTCTCTGATCAGAGTATGCACTGTTTGCCATGGTAGGGGGAGGGGGGAGGGGAGGGGTAGGGAAGGGTGGGGAGGGGGATATGGAGGGGAAGGGTAGGGTGTAATATAGCGGTAGTAATGGTGTCGCAGTAGTAGTAGTAACAGTAGTAGTAGTAGCAATAGTAATAGTAGCAGTAGTAGTAGTAGCAATAGTAGTAGTAGCGATAGTAGTAGTAGCAATAGTAGTAGTTCTAGTAGACACAGTATTAGTAGCAATAGTAGTTGTAGTATAAATAGTATTAGTGGTTCAGTAAACTCCCTCCAAACAGGAATCCTAAATTTCTAATACATGTAGAGAAGAAATTAGATACTTTTAGGCAGGTGACTACTTAATGTAGGGTGGAACTCGTGTATGACTTTCACCCTGCATTAACCTGCCACCTGTCTCCAAGACCAATATCTATACTAAATTTCATGTCCGGTAAGAGGGGTTTTACTGCATTAATTGTAGTAGTAGTAGTCACCGTTGTAGTAGCAATATTAGTTGTAGTAGAAATAGTATTAGTAGTACAGTAAAACCCCTCTAAACTGGAACTCTAACTTTCTAATAGAGAATAATTTGGATACTTTTAGGCAGTTGGCTGCTTAATGCAGGGTGAAAGTCATGCAGAAAGCTTCTTGAGGGGCTTTCTGTATGACTTTTCACCCTGCATTAAGCTGTCTTTTGTCTCCAAGGACAATTTTTATACTAAAATTAATGTCCAGTTTAAAGGGATTTTACTGCATTAGTAGCAGTAGTAGTACTACTACAAGTAGTAGTAGTTATACAAAATGCAGTTGTAGTAGAAGAAATAGTAGTAGTAGTAGTAGTAGCATCAGTAGTAGGGGTAATAATAGTAGTAGTTAGTAGTAGTAGTAGTAGTAGTAGGGGCAATAGTAGTAGTAAGAGCAGTAGTAGTGGTGGTGGTAATAGATATAGTAGTAGTAGTAGTAGTGGGGGCAATAGTAGTAGTGAGAGCAGTAGTAGTGGTGGTGGTAATAGATATAGTAGTAGTAGTAGTAGTAGTAGTGGGGGCAATAGTAGTAGTAAGAGCAGTAGTAGTGGTGGTGGTAATAGATATAGTAGTAGTAGTATTATACATAGTAGCAATAGAGGAAGTAGTAGTAGTAATTAGTTGTAGTAGTAGTATTTGATCTTTGATAGACTTTGTAAATCATGCAACTGTTTTTGCAAACAGTGTAGACCCAGATCAGGAGGCTCAAATATGAGCCCTCTGATCAAGGTCTGCAGTGTTTACCATGTTATATACAAACAGTGTGTACCGAGATCAGACAGCTCCTTGACGAACTCTCTGATCAGGGTCTGCACTGTTTGTCATAGTAGGGGATGGAAAGAGGGGTTGGGAAGGGTGGGGATAGGGATTGGGGAGGAGTGGGGGATTGTGGAGTATTATAGTGGTAGTAATAGTGTAGCAGTACTTAGTAGTAGCAGTAGTAGTAGTAGTAGTAGTAGTAGTAGAAGTTGTAGTAGTGGTAGTAGTAGTATTAGTAGTAGCAGTAGCATTAGTAGTATGGGTATTAATAGTATTAGTTAGTAGTAGTAGTAGTAGTAGTAGTAGTAGTTGTAGTAGTAGTAGTAGTAGTAGTAGTAGTAGTAGTTGTAGTAGTAGTAGTAGTAGTAGTAATAGAAGAAGTAGGGGAAACAGTTGTAGTAAGAGCAGTAGTAGTGGTGGTGGTAATATATATATAGTAGTAGTAGTAGTATACATAGTAGCAATAGAGGAAGTAGTAGTAGTAATTAGTTGTAGTAGTAGTATTTGATCTTTGATAGACTTTGTAAATCATGCAACTGTTTTTGCAAACAGTGTAGACCCAAATCAGGGGGCTCAAATATGAGCCCTCTGATCAAAGTATGCAGTGTTTGCCATGTTATATACAAACAGTGTGTACCGAGATCAGATGGCTCCTTGGTGAACTCTCTGATCAGGGTCTGCACTGTTTGTCATAGTAGGGGATGGAAAGAGGGGTTGGGAAGGGTGGGGATAGGGATTGGGGAGGAGATGGGGATTGTGGAGTATAATGGTGGTATAAATAGTGTAGCAGTACTTAGTAGTAGTAACAGCAGTAATAGTAGCAGTAGTAGTAGTAGTAGTAGAAGAAGAAGTTGTAGTAGTGGTAGTAGTAGTAGTAGTAGTAGCATTAGTAGTAGGGGTAATAATAGTATTAGTTAGTAGTAGTAGTAGTAGTAGTAGTAGTAGATGCAGTAGTAGAAGTAGTAGTAGGGGTACTAGTAGTAGTAAGAGCAGTAGTAGTGGTGGTGGTAATAGATATAGTAGTATTATACATAGTAGCAATAGATGAAGTAGTAGTAGTAATTACTTGTAGTAGTAGTACTTGATCTTTGATAGACTTTGTAAATCATGCAACAGTTTTTGCAAACAGTGTAGACCCAGATCAGGGGGCTCAAATATGAGCCCTCTGATCAAGGTCTGCAGTATTTGCCATGTTATATATATACAAACAGTGTGTACCGAGATCAGACACAAGCACGTTTAAAACTGAAGACATTTTTTGCAGATGACAATTACCTGAAAGTTCTGACTCCAAGGGTTTACAAAAGCTCCTGAGTCTGAATCTGAGTTTGTTTTCAAGTTCATGTTTTCAAGTTTATGATTGGTCAGCTTTTAAGCTTGCTTAAACCATCCTGTCCTACCAGATTAAAGCAACCTCTATTGGGATGAGTGGTTGTGACCATCAATCACTGATACATGACTTGATTTTTGACAGGCTTTGTACATTACAAACTTGTATTTACAATTTTGCAAACAGTGTAGATCCAGACCAGGGGGCTCAAAGATGAGCTCTCTGATTAGGGTCTGTACTGTTTGCCATGGTTTATGCAAACAGTGTAGACTGAGATCAGATGGCTCCTAGATGAGCTCTCTGATCAAGGTCTGCACTGTTTGCCATGGTATTTGCAAGCAGTGAGGACTCTGATCAGAAGTCTCATAGATGAGCTCTCTGATCAGAGTATGCACTGTTTGCCATGGTAGGGGGAGGGGGGAGGGGAGGGGTAGGGAAGGGTGGGGAGGGGAGGGAGATATGGAGGGGGAGGGTAGAGTGTAATATAGCGGTAGTAATGGTGTTGCAGTTGTAGTAGTAATAATAGTAGTAGTAGCAATAGTGATAGTAGCAGTAGTAGTAGTAGCAATAGTAGAAGTAGCAATAGTAGCAATAGTAGTAGTTCTAGTAGATGCAGTATTAGTAGCAATAGTAGTTGTAGTATAAATAGTATTAGAGGTACAGTAAACTCCCTCCAAACAGGAATTCTAAATTTCTAATAGAGAATAAATTAGATACTTTTAGGCAGGTGACTGCTTAATGTAGGGTGAAACTCATGTATGACTTTCACCCTGCATTAACCTGCCACCTGTCTCCAAGACCAATATCTATACTAAATTTCATGTCTGCAAAGAGGGGTTTTACTGCATTAATTGTAGTAGTAGTAGTCACCGTTGTAGTAGCAATATTAGTTGTAGTAGAAATAGTATTAGTAGTACAGTAAAACCCCTCTAAACTGGAATTCTAATTTCCTAATAGAGAATAATTTGGATACTTTTAGGCAGTTGGCTGCTTAATGCAGGGTGAAAGTCATGCAGAAAGCTTCTTGAGGGGCTTTCTGTATGACTTTTCACCCTGCATTAAGCTGTCTTTTGTCTCCAAGACCAATTTTTAGCTCACCAGAGCACAAAATTCTCAGGGTGAGCTTTTGTGATCACCTGATGTTTGAAAATCTTCTTCTCTGAAACTGGAAGGTTCTCAGCTTTGATGGCACACAGCATCACCTATAGGTCCTCTACAAAAGTTATATAAATCATGTCCCTGGGGATATAATTGGCCCCGCCCTAGCGGTGGCAAGTTTTCCATAGCTGACTGCTGTTTAAACACTAGTTTCTTCTTGTCAAAAACTACATGTCCCAGAGCTTAGATATTTGGTGTATGGATTAATTTAGTTTACCTTTAAGAATTGTTTCATATCATAGTTCTGAGGTTAAAATTGGTCCTGCCCTTTGGGTTATACTTTAAAATAGGCTTTTTCACTTCAGAAACTGCGGCTAAAGGTTTCTCCTACAAACCAGTCCACTGAGACTGACCTAGTATAGCCAGTTCCAGTGGTTTTACCCTTAGTCTAATCAGTAGAGTAGAAATTGTGTTTAGCCAAATAAATAACAAACACTCATTTTAGATTGAGAAAACTAAGTGGATAATTCTCAAAATGCTCTTTGCATATCTATGTCCTGCATTAAGCTCTCAGATATCCATATAGAGTCTTATCAGTATATCTTTTGTGAAATTTAGCTGAATACAAGTCAAGTGGTCTATGCTGTAGCATTCTTTATCAGTATCAGTATTATCTGCTTCAGAATTGTTGTCTGCTTGTCTAAGATTGTTCACATTGTTTTTTAATACATGTCAATCTTACAATTAACTCTCTTGTACAAAACAATTATGAAGTACAATATTGGATTCTGATCTGACACATATGTAATTTGAAGTTACACATGTGTCAGATCAGAATCCAAACTGTGCTAGGTCTCCCTTTGCACTTTTGATAACAACTAGGTTGCCTCCCTTCTAGGTAGACAACTGATATTTTTAGATCTGGCCTATTGCACAGACAATTAACCCTTTGCTCCATAATTATGCATTTCTGCACCATTGCAAACAGAGTAGATCCAGATTAGATGGCTCATTTAGTAGCCAGATGATCAATCTGCTCTGTACTTATGATATTATATAGTGCAAATTGCATTAAATTATTTCCATTTTGTGTACAATATACAATGTACTTATAATATGTTTACTTAACCCTTTTCCTGATATAAATGCCTTTTCATGCATTTGCAAACAGAGCAGACCCAGATCAGGTGGCTCCTTTAGCAGCTGTCTAATTAGGGTCTACTCTCTTTGTTAATAGAATTTGAAAGATGTTTTTCATTATAATATACTTTCTAAAATGGCTACACTTTCTATTTTACATTATAACTATTTTGCCCATGAACATTCAGTAGGTATTGAAATTTTGAATAAACATAGAACAGGGGAAGGGTTAAAAATAAGTTAAGATATGAATAATAATATGAACTCATGTATCATCATCTTCAGGTCCTTTACAAAAGTTATAATAATTATGGCCCTGGGGTCAAAATTGGCCCTGCCCCAGGGGTGGGTAGTTTTCAGTCGAAACATATAGAGCAACCTTTGAAAATCTTATGAAACTGAAAGGTTCTCAGCTTTCATATTTGGCTCATAGCATCATGTCTAAGTCCTCTACAAAAGTTATATAAATTATGCCCCTGGGGTCAAAATTGGCCCGCCCCAGGGCCGGCTAGTTTTCTATAGAAACATATAGTGAAAACTTTGAAAATCTTCTCCTCTGATTGTCTGGTGAGCGCTTCAGGGCCATTCTGGCCCTCTTGTTACACTAAATTTAATGTCAAGTTTAAAGGGATTTTACTGCATTAGTAGCAGTAGTAGCACTACTACAAGTAGTAGCAGTATCAGCAGTAGTAGTAGTTATACAAAATGCAGTTGTAGTAGAAGAAATAGTAGAAGTAGTAATAATAGTAATAGCATCAGTAGTAGGGGTAATAAGAGTAGTAGTTAGTAGTAGTAGTAGTAGTAGGGGTACTAGTAGTAGTAAGAGCAGTAGTAGTAGTAGTAGTAGTGGTGGTGGTAATAGATATAGTAGTATTATACATAGTAGCAATAGAGGAAGTAGTAGAAGTAATTAGTTGTAGTAGTAGTATTTGATCTTTGATATACTTTGTAAATCATGCAACTGTTTTTGCAAACAGTGTAGACCCAGATCAGGGGGCTCAAATATGAGCCCTCTGATCAAGGTCTGCAGTGTTTGCCATGTTATATACAAACAGCGTGTACCGAGATCAGACGGCTCCTTGACAAACTCTCTGATCAGGGTCTGCACTGTTTGTCATAGTAGGGGATGGAAAGAGGGGAAGGGTGGGGATAGGGATGGGGGAGGGGTGGGGGATTGTGGAGTATAATAGTGGTATTAATAGTGTAGCAGTACTTAGTAGTAGTAACAGCAGTAGTAGTAGTAGTAGAATAAGTTGTAGTAGTGGTAGTAGTAGTAGTAGTAGTAGTAGTAGTAGTAGTAGTAGAAGTAGTAGTAGTACTAGTGGTAGTAGTAGTTGTAGTAGCAGTAGTAGTAGCAGCAGTAGTAGTAGGGGTAATAATAGTATTAGTTAGTAGAAGTAGTAGTAGTAGTAGTAGTAGTAGGGGTACTAGTAGTAGTAAGAGCAGTAGTAGTGGTGGTGGTAATAGATATAGTAGTTGTATTAGTATACATAGTAGCATACTACTACTTCGACTAATTACTACTACTACTTCCTCTATTGCTACGTACTATTTGATCTTTTATAGACTTTGTAAATCATGCAACAGTTTTTGCAAACAGTGTAGACCCAGATCAGGGGGCTCAAATATGAACCCTCTGATCAAGGTCTGCAGTGTTTGCCATGTTATATACAAACAGTGTGTACCGAGATCAGACACAAGCACGTTTAAAACTGAAGACATTTTTTGCAGATGATAATTACCTGAAAGTTCTGACTCCAAGGGTTACAAAAGCTCCTGAGTCTGAATCTGAGATTGTTTTCAAGTTTATGTTTTCAAGTTTATGATTGGTCAGCTTTTAAGCTTGCTTAAACCATCCTGTCCTATCAGATTAAAGCAACCTCTATTGGGATGAGTGGTTGTGACCATCAATCACTGATACATGACTTGATGTTTGACAGGCTTTGTACATTACACACTTGTATTTACAATTTTGCAAACAGTGTAGATCCAGACCAGGGGGCTCAAAGATGAGCTCTCTGATTAGGGTCTGTACTGTTTGCCATGGTATATGCAAACAGTGTAGACCGAGATCAGACGGCTCCTAGATGAGCTCCTTGATCAGGGTCTGCACTGTTTGCCATGGTATTTGCAAGTAGTGTGGACTCTGATCAGAGGTCTCATAGATGAGCTCTCTGATCAGAGTATGCACTGTTCGCCATGGTAGGGGGAGGGGAGGGATAGGGAAGGGTGGGGAGGGGAGGGGGATATGGAGGGGGAGGGTAGGGTGTAATATAGCGGTAGTAATGGTGTTGCAGTAGTAGTAGTAACAATAGTAGTAGTAGCAATAGTGATAGTAGCAGTAGTAGTAGTAGCAATAGTAGTAGTAGCAATAGTAGTAGTAGGAGCAGTAGTAGCAGTAGCAATAGTAGTAGTTCTAGTAGACGCAGTATTAGTAGCAATAGTAGTTGTAGTATAAATAGTATTAGTGGTACAGTAAACTCCTTCCAAACAGGAATTCTAAATTTCTAATAGAGAAGAAATTAGATACTTTTAGGCAGCTGACTGCTTAATGTAGAGTGAAACTCATGTATTACTTTCACCCTGCATTAACCTGCCACCTGTCTCCAAGACCAATATCTATACTAAATTTCATGTCCGGTAAGAGGGGTTTTACTGCATTAATTGTAGTAGAAGTAGTCACCGTTGTAGTAGCAATATTAGTTGTAGTAGAAATAGTATTAGTAGTACAGTAAAACCCATCTAAACTGGAATTCTAACTTTCTAATATAGAATAATTTGGATACTTTTAGGCAGTTGGCTGCTTAATGCAGGGTGAAAGTCAAGCAGAAAGCTTCTTGAGGGGCTTTCTGTATAACTTTTCACCTTGCATTAAGCTGTATTTTGTCTCCCGTGAAGAACAATTTTTATACTAAATTTAATGTCCACTTTAATGGGATTTTATTGCATTAGTAGCAGTAGTAGTACTACTACAAGTAGTAGCAGTATCAGCAGTAGTAGTAGTTATACAAAATGCAGTTGTAGTAGAAGAAATAGTAGTAGTAGCAGTAGTAATAGTAGTAGCATCAGTAGTAGGGGTAATAAGAGTAGTAGTTAGTAGTAGTAGTATTAGTATTAGGGGTACTAGTAGTAGTAAGAGCAGTAGTAGTGGTCTTATTTGATCTTTGATAGACTTTATAAATCATGCAACTGTTTTTGCAAACAGTGTAGACCTAGATCAGGTGGCTCAAATATGAGCCCTCTGATCAAGGTCTGCAGTGTTTGCCATGTTGTATACAAACAGTGCGGAGTGAGTGTGTGTGAGGCTCCTTGACGAACTCTCTGATCAGGGTCTGCACTTTGTCATAGTAGGGGATGGAAAGAGGGATTGGGAAGGGTGGGTATAGGGATGGGGGAGGGGTGGGGGTTGTGGAGTATTATAGTGGTAGTAATAGTGTAGCAGTACTTAGTAGTAGCAGGAGTAGTAGTAGTAGAAGTAGTAGTAGAAGAAGTTGTAGTAGTGGTAGTAGTAGTAGTAGCAGTAGCATTTGTAGTAGGGTAATAATAGTATTATTTAGAAGTAGTAGTAGTTGTAGGGGAAATAGTAGTAGTAAGAGCAGTAGTAGTGGTGGTGGTAATAGATATAGTAGTAGTAGTAGTATACATAGTAGCAATAGAGGAGGTAGTAGTAGTAATTAGTTGTAGTAGTAGTATTTGATCTTTGATAGACATTGTTAATCATGCAACTGTTTTTGCAAACAGTGTAGACCCAGATCAGGGGGCTCAAGTATGAGCCCTGTGATCAAGGTCTACAGTGTTTGCCATGTTATATACAAACAGTGTGTACCGAGATCAGACGGCTCCTTGACAAACTCTCTGGTCAGGGTCTGCACTGTTTGTCATAGTAGGGGATGAAAGAGGGGTTGGGAAGGGTGGGGATAGGGATGGGGGAGGGGAGGGGGATTGTGGAGTATAATAGTGGTATTAATAGTGTAGCAGTACTTAGTAGTATCAGCAGTAGTAGTAGTAGTAGTAGTAGTGGTAGTAGTTGATGAAGTTGTAGTAGTGGTAGTAGTAGCATTAGTAGTAGGGGTAATAATAGTATTAGTAGAAGTAGTAGTAGTAGTAGGGGTACTAGTAGTAGTAAGAGCAGCAGTAGTGGTGGTGGTGGTAATAGATATAGTAGTAGTAGTAGTAGTAGAAGAAGAAGAAGAAGTTGTAGTAGTGGTTGTAGTAGTAGTATAAATTCGAATAAACATTGCTTGATTTGCAAACAGTTCAGATCCTATTTATCTCGTGTGAAAAACTAGTGCTTGAATGGCAAACAGTTTAGATCCTATTCATCTGATTCGAATTAACAGTGACTGGTTTGCAAACAGTTTAGATCCTATTGATCTTGTGTAAAAAACAACTGCTTGAATGGTAAACAGTTTAGATCCTATTCATCTGATTCGAATAAACAGTGACTGATGATTTGTTAACAGTTTAGATCCTATTGATCTTGTGTAAAAAACAACTGCTTGAATGGCAAACAATGTGGATACTATTGATCTGATTTGAATAAAATGTATTTGAGCGGCAAACAGTTTGGATCCTGTTGGTCTTGTACGAATTTACAGTGCTTAATTTGCAAACAGTTCAGATCCTTTGCATATGCTGTGAAAAACTAGTGCTTGAATGGCAAACAGTTTGGATCCTATTGATCTGATTCGAATTAACAGTGACTGATTTGCAAACAGTTGAGATCCTATTGATCTTGTGTAAAAAACAACTACTTGAATGGCAAACTGTGGATACTATTGATCTGATTTGAATAAAATGTATTTGAGCGGCAAACAGTTTGGATCCTGTTGGTCTTGTACGAATTTACAGTGCTTAATTTGCTAACAGTTCAGATCCTTTGCATATGCAGTGAAAAACTAGTGCTTGAATGGCAAACAGTTTGGATCCTATTGATCTGGTGTGAACAAAATGTGCTTGAGAGGAGAACAGATTGGATCTGATGGATCTAGTTCGACGAACAGTGCTTGATTTGCAAACAGTTTAGATCCTATTTATCTGGTGTGAAAAAATTGGTGCTTGAATGGCGAACAGTTTAGATCCTTTTAATCTGGTATGAATAGAATGAGCTTGAGAGGCAAACAGCTTGTTTCCTATTCATCTAGTTTGAATTAGCAGTGTTTTGTTTGCAAACAGTTTAGATCCTATTCATCTGGTGTGATAACAAGTGCTTGAATGGCAAATAGTTTGGAACCTATCAATCTAGTTCGAATTAACAATGCCTGATTTGCAAACAGGTTGGATCCTATTTATCTGGTGTAAAAAACTAGTGCTTGAATGGCAAACAGTTTGGATCCTATTGATCTGGTGTGAATAAAATGTACTTTAGAGGCAAACAGTTTGGATTCTATGGATCTAGTTCGAATAAACAGTGCTTGACTTGCAAATAGTTTATATCCTATTTATCTGGGGTGAAAAAATAGTGCTTAGATCCTATTGATATGGTGTGAACAAAATGTGCTTGAGAGGCAAACAGTTTGGATCATATTGATATAGTTTGAATTAGCAGTGCTTTATTTGCAAACAGTTCAGATCCTATGTATCTGGTGTGAGAATCTAGTGCTTGAATGGCAAACAGTTTGGATCCTATTGATCTGATTCGAATTAACAGTGACTGATTTGCAAACAGTTTAGATCCTATTGATCATGTGTAAAAAACAACTGCTTGAAAGGTAAACAGTTTAGATCCTATTCATCTGATTCGAATAAACAGTGACTGATTTGTTAACAGTTTAGATCCTATTGATCTTGTGTAAAAAAACAACTGCTTGAATGGCAAACAGTTTGGATCCTATTGATCTGATCGAATTAACAGTGACTGATTTGCAAACAGTTGAGATCCTATTGATATTGTGTAAAAAACAACTGTTTGAACGGCAAACAGTGTGGATACTATTGATCTGATTTGAATAAAATGTATTTGAGTGGCAAACAGTTTGGATCCTGTTGGTCTTGAACGAATTTACAGTGCTTAATTTGAAAACAGTTCAGATCCTTTGCATATGCTGTGAAAAACTAGTGCTTGAATGGCAAACAGTTTGGATCCTATTGATCTGGTGTGAACCAAATGTGCTTGAGAGGAGAACAGATTGGATCTGATGGATCTAGTTCGACGAACAGTGCTCGATTTGCAAACAGTTTAGATCCTATTTATCTGGTGTGAAAAAATTGGTGCTTGAATGGCGAACAGTTTAGATCCTTTTAATCTGGTGTGAATAGAATGAGCTTGAGAGGCAAACAGCTTGTTTCCTATTCATCTAGTTTGAATTAGCAGTGTTTTGTTTGCAAACAGTTTAGATCCTATTCATCTAGTGTGATAACAAGTGCTTGAATGGCAAATAGTTTGGAACCTATAAATCTAGTTCGAATTAACAAAGCCTGATTTGCAAACAGGTTGGATCCTATTTATCTGGTGTAAAAAAACTAGTGCTTGAATGGCAAACAGTTTGGATCCTATTGATCTGGTGTGAATAAAATGTACTTTAGAGGCAAACAGTTTGGATTCTATGGATCTAGTTCGAATAAACAGTGCTTGACTTACAAAATGTTTATATCCTATTTATCTGGGGCGAAAAGTGGTGCTTGAATTTCAAACAGTTTAGATCCTATTGATATGGTGTGAATGAAATGTGCTTGAGAGGCAAACAGTTTGGATCATATTGATATAGCTTGAATTAACAGTGACTGATTTGCAAACAGTTTAGATCCTATTGATCTTGTGTAAAAAAACAACTGCTTGAATGGCAAACAGTTTAGATCCTATTGATCTGATTCGAATTAACAATGACTGATTTGCAACAGTTAAGATCCTATTGATCATGTGTAAAACACTACTGCTTGAATGGCAAACAGTTTTGATCCTATTGATCTGATTCGAATTAACAGTGACTGATTTGCAAACAGTTTATATCCTATTGATCTTGTGTAAAAAACAACTGCTTGAATGGCAAACAGTGTGGATACTATTGATCTGAATTAAAATGTATTTGAGTGGCAAACAGTTTGGATCCTATTGGTTTTGTACGAATTTACAGTGCTTAATTTGCAAACAGTTCAGATCCTTTGCATATGCTGTGAAAAACTAGTGCTTGAATGGCAAACAGTTTGGATCCTATTGATCTGGTGTGAACTAAATGTGCTGGAGAGGAGAACAGATTGGATCCGATGGATCTAGTTCGACGAACAGTGCTTGATTTGCAGACAGTTTAGATCCTATTTATCTGGTGTGAAACAATTTTTGCTTAAATGGCGAACAGTTTAGAAGCTTTTAATCTGGTGTGAATAGAATGAGCTTGAGAGGCAAACAGCTTGTTTCCTATTCATCTAGTTTGAATAAGCAGTGCTTTGTTTGCAAACAGTTTAGATCCTATCTGACACTTTACAAAACGTAAATAGCTGTTTAAATTTCAATAATCTTAGTTCTAACTTAAAATTTCATGGATGGAACATTGTGTCAGTCACTGTAAAATTAAACAAAACTTCATTTGGCAGTGGATTTTTGTATGGTCAATGCTGTGTGCAATGCCATATATCATATCCATATTTTGAATACATTTGTAATTTATCACCTATTGAAATTAATTGAAATAAGTCTCATCGAAGTGAGGCAACATAAGTGTTCGACATCATGCCTTTTGAATTATTTTAGCGAAGTGGGAAATATTTTTTTGTTGTTGTTGTTGTGTTTGCTTCGTCTACCACCACCACCACCGTCACTACTACTACTACTACTACTACTACTACTACTACTACCACTATTATTACCGCTACTACTACTACTACCACTACTACAACTACTACTACTACTACTACTATTAATCCCACAACTACACATACTACTCCTCCTACTACTACTCCTATACCTCCTCCTATTACCTACCTACCTTCACACATACCCAATAAAAAACCCATCCACCCAAAACCCAGCCACCCACTCAAGCACAAACCCAACCACCCACAAACCCATCCACCTACTACTGCCGCTGCTGCTGCTACAACTGCTACTATTACTATTCCTACTTCCTAGTACTACTTCTGCTATTGCCTACTACATTCCACCTATACTACTTCCACTACCTATACTACTGCTACTACTACCTATACTACTACTATTTTAAATACTACTATCTACCTACCTACCTACCCTACCCTACCCTACCTACCTACCTAGTGACCGCACGGTCATAGCATTTTGAGCCCTTTTTATCACTGACCAATGTGCACAACGTTCATTAGAACAAATGTATTATTTAGAAAGGGGGCACTTTAACTGAAGAATATCGACCCTGGTCAATATTCTTAAAAAAGGGCAACCCCCGGTCATAGTGCTTTTTAATCTATCTCCAGTATAATTAAAGAAAGTTAAACTTTACTCGAAAAAATAACCTTGGTCATTATTATTATAGATGAAGTGACCCCCGGTCATAGCAATTTGAGCAGCGTTTATTATATCATGACTAAAGCGCGCACTGCTAATTGAACCCAAGTATTTTGTTCATAGGGGTCACATTTTCTGAAAGAATATCGACCCCCGGTCAGTATCTTATAAAAAAAAATATCGACCCCCGGTCATAGTGCTTTGACACACGTTCGTGATATGTTGATCAACTCCCGCGAACTTAATCTACCGCCAGTATAATTTAGGAAAGAGTTTAACTTTACTCGATTTTATTTAACGTTGGTCATAATTCTTACAGATGTAGTGACCCCCGGTCATAGCAATTTCAGCCGTGTTTATACTGTAATGACTAAAGCGCAATCCTAATTGAACCCAAGTATTGTGTGCATAGGGGGTCACATTTTCTGAAGAATATCGACCCCCGGTCAGTATTTTTTAGAACATAGTGACCCCCGGTCATAGTACTTTGACACACGTTCATGATATGTTGAACAGTTCCCGCGACTTTAATCTACCTCCTGTATAATTTAAAGAAAGGGTTTAACTTTACTCGAAAACTATTTAACTTTGGTCATAATTACAGATGTCATGATCCCCGAGCAATTTCAGCCCTGTTTGTCATATCATGGCTAATGGCTAATGCGCGCCTTGCTAACTGAACCCAAGTATTTTTTACACAGGGGGTCACATTTTCTGAAGAATATCGACCCCCGGTCAGTATTTTTTAAAACATAGCGACCCCCGGTCATAGTACTTTGACACACGTTCATGATATGTTGACCAACTCCTGCCAACTTAATCTTCCTCTGGTATAATTTCAGACAGAATTTAACTTTACTCGATTTTATTTAACCTGTGTCATAATTCTTACAGATGTAGTGACCCCCGGTCATAGCAATTTCAGCCGTGTTTATCCTGTAATGACTAAAGCGTGCAATACTGATTGAACCCAAGTATTTTGTGCATAGGGGGTCACATTTTCTGGAGAATATCGGCATCCGCTCAGTATTTTTTAAAAAATAGCGATCCCCTGTCATAGTAATTTGACACACGCTCATGATATGTTGACCAACTCCTGCCAACTTAATCTACCTCTGGTATAATTTAAGACAGAATTTAACTTTACTCGATTTTATTTAACCTTTGTCATAATTCTTACAGATGTAGTGACCCCGGTCAGAGCAATTTCAGCAGTGTTTATCCTGTAATGACTAAAGCGAGCAATACTGATTGAACCTAAGTCTTTTGTGCATAGGGGGTCACATTTTCTGAAGAATATCGACCCCCGGTCAGTATTTTTTAAAAAATAGCGACCCCCGGTCATAGTGCTTTGACACACGTTCATAATATGTTGAACAGTTCCCGCGACTTTAATCTACCTCCTGTATAATTTAAAGAAAGGGTTTAACTTTACTCGTAAACTATTTAAATTTGGTCATAATTACAGATGTCATGATCCCCGGTCAATGCAATTTCAGCCCTGTTTGTCATATCATGGCTAATGCGCGCTTTGCTAACTGAACCCAAGTATTTTGTACACAGGGGGTCACATTTTCTGAAGAATATCGACCCCCGGTCAGTATTTTTTAAAAAATAGCTACCCCGGTCATAGAACTTTGACACACGTTCATGATATGTTGACCAACTCCTGCCAACTTAATCTACCTCTGGTATAATTTAAGACAGAATTTAACTTTACTCGATTTTATTTAACCTGTGTCATAATTCTTACAGATGTAGTGACCCCCGGTCATAGCAATTTCAGTCGTGTTTATACTGTAATGACTAAAGCGCAATCCTAATTGAACCAACGTATTGTGTGCATAGGGGGTCACATTTTCTGAAAAAAAATCGACCCCCGGTCAGTATTTTTTAAAAAATAGCGACCCCCGGTCATAGTGCTTTGACACACGTTCATGATATGTTGAACAGTTCCCGCAACTTTAATCTACCTCCTGTATAATTTAAAGAAAGGGTTTAACTTTACTCGTAAACTATTTAACTTTGGTCATAAATACAGATGTCATGATCCCCGGTCAGAGCAATTTCAGCCCTGTTTGTCATATCATGGCTAATGCGCGCCTTGCTAACTGAACCCAAGTATTTTGTACACAGGGGGTCACATTTTCTGAAGAATATCGACCCCCGGTCAGTATTTTTTAAAAAATAGCGACCCCCGGTCATAGTACTTTGACACACGTTCATGATATGTTGACCAACTCCTGCCAACTTAATCTACCTCTGGTATAATTTAAGACAGAATTTAACTTTACTCGATTTTATTTAACCTGTGTCATAATTCTTACAGATGTAGTAACCCCCGGTCAGAGGCAATTTCAGCCGTGTTTATCCTGTAATGACTAAAGCGCGCAGTACTGATTGAACCCAAGTATTTTGTGCATAGGGGGTCACATTTTCTGAAGAATATCGACCCCCGGTCAGTATTTTTTAAAAAATAGCGACCCCCGGTCATAGTGCTTTGACACACGTTCATGATATGTTGAACAGTTCCCGCGACTTTAATCTACCTCCTGTATAATTTAAAGAAAGGATTTAACTTTACTCGTAAACTATTTAACTTTGGTCATAATTACAGATGTCATGATCCCCGGTCAGAGCAATTTCAGCCCTGTTTGTCATATCATGGCTAATGCGCGCCTTGCCGAATTTATCCTACCATGACTAAAGCGCGCAATACTAATTAAACCCAAGTATTTTGTACACAGGGGGTCACATTTTCTGAAGAATATCGACCCCCGGTCAGTATTTTTTAAAAAATAGCGACCCCGGTCATAGTGGGTTGACACACGTTCATGATATGTTGACCAACTCCTGCCAACTTAATCTTCCTCTGGTATAATTTAAGACAGAATTTAACTTTACTTGATTTTATTTAACCTTTGTCATAATTCTTACAGATGTAGTGACCCCCGGTCATAGCAATTTCAGCCGTGTTTATCCTGTAATGACTAAAGCGCGCAATATTGATTGAACCCAAGTATTTTGTGCATAGGGGGTAACAATTTCTGAAGAATATCGACCGCCCGCTCAGTATTTTTTAAAGCATAGCCACGCCCGGTCATAGTGCTTTGACACACGTTCATGATACGTTGAACAGTTACCTCGAACTTAATCTACTTCCAGTTTATTTTAAAGAAAGGGTTTAACTTTACTCGTAAACTATTTAACCATGGTCATAATTCTTACAGATGTAGTGACACCCGGTTATAGACAGTTCAGCCGAATTTATCCTACCATGACTAAAGCGCGCAATACTAATTGAACCCAAGTATTTTTTACACAGGGGGTCACATTTTCTGAAGAATATCGACTCCCGGTCAGTATTTTTTAAAAAATAGTGACCCCGGTCATAGTACGTTGACACACGTTCATGATATGTTGACCAACTCCTGCCAACTTAATCTACCTCTGGTATAATTTAAGACAGAATTTAACTTTACTTGATTTTATTTAACTTTTGTCATAATTCTTACAGATGTAGTGACCCCCGGTAATAGCAATTTCAGCCGTGTTTATCCTGTAATGACTAAAGCGCGCAATATTGATTGAACCCAAGTATTTTGTGCATAGGGGGTCACATTTTCTGAAGAATATCGACCGCTCGCTCAGTATTTTTTAAAACATAGCGACCCCCGGTCATAGTGCTTTGACACACGTTCATGATATGTTGAACAGTTACCTCGAACTTAATCTACTTCCAGTTTATTTTAAAGAAAGGGTTTAACTTTACTCGTAAACTATTTAACTTTGGTCATAATTCTTACAGATGTAGTGGCACCCGGTTATAGCAAGTTCAGCCGAATTTATCCTACCATGACTAAAGCGCGCAATACTAATTGAACCCAAGTATTTTGTACGTTGGGGGGTCACATTTTCTGAAGAATATCGACTCCCGGTTAGTAGTTTTTAAAAAATAGCGACCCCGGTCATAGTACGTTGACACACGTTCATGATATGTTGACCAACTCCTGCTAACTTAATCTACCTCTGGTATAATTTAAGACAGAATTTAACTTTACTTGATTTTATTTAACCTTTGTCATAATTCTTACAGATGTAGTGACACCCGGTTATAGCAAGTTCAGCCGAATTTATCCTACCATGACTAAAGCGCGCAATACTAATTGAACCCAAGTATTTTGTACGTAGGGGGTGGCATTTTCTGAAGAATATCGACTCCCGGTCAGTAGTTTTTAAAAAATAGCGACCCTCGGTCATAGTGCTTTGACACATGTTTATGATTAGTTGAACAGTTCCCGCGAACGTAATCTATCTCCAGTATGATTTAAAGAAAGTGCTTAACTTTACTCGTAAACTATATTTTGTATTGTGTACATAGGGGGTCACATTACCTGAAGAATATCGACCCCCGGTCAGTATTTTTTAAAAATAATTCGTTTAACTCCCCCCAACCCTAACACACACATACCCACCCACCCGATGCTGCAGCGACAGCAACAAAAGCTGCAGCCACAGCAGTATTAGGTATTCAAGTATTTGCAATGGTTACTAATGTGTAAGTAATACTTGGGGCGGGGGTCAATATTTTATAGATATCGCGGAGAGGGTCGCTATTTTTCAGAGGGGAGTCGATATTTTTCAGAAAGGGGTTCGATTTTTCTGAAGAATAGTGACCGGGGGTCAGTATTCTATGGGGGTCACTTTACTTCGTTACACCGGCTGTAAGTAAGGCAGAATATATGCCTTAAGGCACACTCTGCTTTTCTTTCAACCTGCTTCAGGCAATGGGACAATGGCTTGAAATATATAGTAGTACGCTTAGAATACAATATTGTACTCCTCATATAAAAAGGGATAATGTTTTCATTTTGGACTTGTAACAGCAAACAGTGCAGAGTCAGTTGATACGCAGTGTTACTCAGCGTCTTAAGTGGCCCAAAACTGTTTGTAACGCGACATAAATAATTTTTTTTTTTTGGGGGGGGGATTCTGCAAACAGTGTGGATCCCAGATCAGAAGGATGTCTATTGTGCCTGATAGGTGACTATTGTGGCTTGTCATATTATGCATGTATGTGCTATATCTGCTTATGTGTGCTTTTAACCCCTACAGTGCTGGAGCCGAGATTTACACTCCTGCAAACAAGGTAGACCCAGATCAGTGGGATCCAGAAGGAGCCCTCAGATCAGGGACTATGCAGTTTGCTATAAATTTCAGTGCTTCTTTTAGAGACAATAGTTACATTGTCGTTAGATTTTCCGATAGTCCAGCAATATAGGGGTTAATCAAACTGTTTATATTTTCTTTTGCTTACGAAACTCTCTTAGCTAAATCTTGACTTACAGGCTGGTCATAATATTTTCATAAATTTTATTGAAACAATTTTACTGTGATATAAAGTATTTTAAAAATTAGTGCTATTGAGTGTTTCAGAACGATGCCTCATGATGCAGGTCCGTGATGTGACATCCAACTGCAACACCAATGGTTAATAAACCCTCCTTGTTTTAATAATGTTAAACATTCTGGTTTTTATGTAAATTTATTTTTAGCTGTGCTTAAATTGCTTTAATGTGATATTTAACAAATGCACCTATCAGAAAAATGCCAATTCTGAATATCCATTTCCATTTTTATGCCCCCAAAGGCGGGCATATAGTAATCGCATTGTCCGTCTTACCGTCCGTCTGTCCGTCCGTCCGTCTGTCCTTCCATCCGTCCCAAATTCGTGTCCGGTCTGTAACTTCTTCATCTATCAGTGGATTTCAATATAACTTGCCATAAATGTTCACCAGACAGAGACGCTGTGTCGCGTTCAACTCCCTGGTCCATGGGTCAAAGGTCAAGGTCACAGGGTCAATTTTTGGGGGCATTTGTCACGTGACTGTGACATCTCTTGTTTTTAATTAATTTAATCTGATTGCAGATTTTATGGAAAATAATCTTTTAATAAGTGTATTATAAAGACAGGATTGGCAGCTTTCTCATAGGCTAAATTTTATCTTACTTATTTTACTTGTAGCTACTTTGTGTTTGTTTACATACACTTGTTATATAGTCGGTTATAAAAGCTCTTGAGAGCTTACGTTATTTGTATATGTCTTGCCGACTCAAAATTTAAAGCTTATCTTATCTTATCTTATCTTATGACTTTCTGACTGATCGGACCCAAACTGTTGTCTTGGAAGGTGAAATGTGTGATAAAGTACCAGTAACACCTGGAGTACCCCAAGGCATGGTATTGGGTCCAATCCTCTTTCTCATCGAGCTTCTTAACTATCTCAAATACAGCACTCTCAGACTCTTCGCAGATGACAGCATCATTTATAAAGAAATAGAATCTCAAAATGATTGCATACAACTTCAGACAGATCTTAATTGATGCCGCAGCACAGTGGGAACAATACTGGCTTATGCACGTCCACCCAGACAAATGTAATGTACTCTTATTCACACAGAAACGCAAACCAGATGAATTTACATTCACACTCCACTCACATACGCTCGACAAAGTTCATCAGGCTAAATATTTAGGTATCACTCTACAAAACAACCTTAATGGGAAACATATAAACAACATTACAAATAAAGCCAACCGAACTCTTGGAGTTCTATGTGTAAAGCACGCATAAGGCCCAAATTAGAATATTCTTCAACTGTCTGGGACCCTCATACAAACTATCATATAAACCAAATTGAATAAGTGCAAAGACGTGCAGCCAGGTTTGTTTCAAACCGCTACCACAATACTAGCTCTGTTTCTGACATGTTACCTAACCTCAACTGGCCTACTTTAGAAATTAGAAGAACTTGAGTCTAGAGTAAGATTTATTATGTTTTATAAAATCATCCATAATGTGGTGGTCACCAGACCACCAGACAATCTACGTCAAACACCAGATAAAAGAACCAGACAGGGCAACACTTACTCATACAAACATATAGCAGCAAACAAAAGACACCTGCAAATATTCATTTTATCCTAGAACAGTAAACCAGTGGAACCTCCTCGAGATCCCAGTCTCTGTACAGTCGGAAGCCACAGTCGATGCATTTTAAAGTCCTTAGTTCCAGTGGCTGTCCTAATACCGATACTAAATAACTAGATCTATACAGCTTGTATATATAGTTTTATTTTACTAGTTCAGCATTCACGCTGTTAGTGAATTAAAGATGTTCTAAATTAGGCGCCAACAATTAATTCTCGAGGTTGAGAGAGTGTTGTATTGCATAAGAAGAAGAAGAAGAAAATTAAATACTTAACTTGGTAATCGATCACCGCGGATAAATTATTTGTAGGCTACTGTACGATTGATTTACATTCATGTTGCATAATGACATCATGAATATTAACTAGATCTATACCATCATATATGAGCCAATATATAATTTGGGCAGATTTTGAAATCAATTTTTTGAAAAACTAAAGGTGTTTCCCCTTGAAAGTTTTGTTGATTTCTAGGTACTTTGTTTTAGTGACACTAAAAATGTAAAATGCACCCTAAATTTATTCATCTTTAAAACTTTATATGACTTTATGACGATGACTCTCAAGCACATGTCATTGCAGTAACGAAAATGAAAACAATGACTATAAAAGCATGTGGTTCATTTAAAGTAATTTATTGCATTATATCTCTTATGTATGCAATATTTGAATAGATGAACATATAAAAACCTTTTTTTCCATATATATTAATGAGAAATTTAGAATCATTGCATGATGCGATAAAACCAATACAATTACAAATATAACAATTAGTGTTATGATCATTATTGGCTTTGTATAGTGCTTTACACTTGCTTAACCTAGAATAATGCCATAATTATCAACAAATAATGAATCAGACAAATATTCAAACATGTTTCAGCTTTTTTGCCTTCATTCTTTACTCATGTTATTGCAAGGACACCCTTGTTATTGCAAAGACATTTATTGTAACTGCAATGACAAACTGACTATAAAATTTATTTTTGCTATCTTTTATTTGCAAATTGTCTAAAATAACACACAAACTGTTAACAACACGTTCAGCAATTTCAATTCTAAACTATATCAAGTAATTTTACAAAAAGATTTTAATGGACATTGAAAAAAGATTCCAGCGTGACTGCAATGACATTTTTGTTATTGCAATGACTTGCATAATCTTCAGCTGATAAAATCAACCCTATGCCAGACTTAAATGCCCCACATTATAATGTTCTTTTCAAATTCATACTTTCCCTCATGAATATTTTTTTAAAAAACTCCGCCCACTGTGAATATTTTATCATTTTTCATTTCGCTACATAAAACAAAGGAATTAATTACCAGAGTCAAGAGATGGTCTGATCCATAATATTTCAATAAGTAAATTGAGCAAACCCTGATCAGGCAGATTATAGAGGAGCTTTCTGATCTTGATCTTTTCTGTTGAAAGGGGTGTTAATGTTTTATAATGAGGGGAAGGGTTAAAGATAATAAATTTATGAACAACAACAATGCACATTATATTTCAACGTTGCCTTAGACTGACTTTTATTTAAATTAATTTATTTTTGATAATAGAATAACTTTTGATAGCTGAGAATAAAGCAAACAAAACATATTTATAATGCATTACATGGCTAGCAGGGTAAACCCAAAGTACACAGGTGTTGCAAGATAATGCTTGATCAAGGGCATGATTTGAAAATAATGCTGGCATAATTATGTGGTTAGATGCAGCAAACCAATGTTCAGCATTTTTGTTTTCAACCCTTCTCATGCTACAGTTTATAGAGGATGTTGGCCACTTTTATTATAGTGTCCTCAACAAAGTAATTTTCTAAAAAGTAAGATAGTTTTGTTTCTTCAGTTAAAAGTTAAGACTGGGATAAGACAGAGTTTATACAAACAGATGTCTTTAAACTACTCTTTAAAGTCACATTTTGAAACAGTTGTGATAAATAGAGCATTTGCTCCAAAGGAGCCTATGCTCTTTTAATCACAATGGTTTCAAGACTACAATATATATATCCTGAAAATTCCCTTCTATCCAGGAAATGCTCCTTTCCAGTAGATTCATTCATAACATTTGAGTCTAAAAATAGCATATCAGGCAATGGGATAACCCTTAATTATCTTTCAATTGAACCCTTTCACTCATGAGTTATAATTCTGGTAAAACTCTGCCAGCTGTACATATTTAATTACATATACCTTTTATGGGGGTATATAGAGCAAAGAATTTTAATCGGAGTTGACCCTGATCTGGAAGCTTCCTTACATTAAAAAATAACACTTATGTAAAATCTTAGATGTCTTGAAATTTTATGAACTTGTTATTAAACTCCATGGATTTTTTTTATCACATAACTTCATTCGTTTATGAGTTAATAAAGCCAACACATATTTTTTATATTAACCATTTGGCATATATAAATGATGTGATGTCATTAAAAGCAGTATGGCACGACATCATACAATGCTGAAAAATACAGCATTTTTTTTATTTAAAACTTTGGAGCTCTTTTTTAAGACGTGCATGATAAGAGAAACTTGCACTCATCATCACTTCTTATCACACTCATTATCACCTCTTATCATATTTTATTTAGCTCATTCAAGAAATGCTATAAAGTTTGCCAGATGCTTGCTCAACTCATTCTCTCCTAGACTATTTTTAGACCCAGCCTCTTTGAATTAATCTACCGAAAAGGAGCATTAACTATAGAAAAGGAGAATTTTAGAATTGCATAGTTTTGAAACCATTGCGATAAATAGATTATTTGCTCCTATGGAGCAAATGCTCTGTTTATCACAATGGTTTCAAAGAATGAGTTTTACAGAGGGGCAAAAAGGCGTCATTAGGAGAGAATGGGCTAATAACATTTTCTTGAATTTGTTTATTAAAAGTTGTTATGAAGTGACAATCCATGTAAGATCCTCAATGTAGCTATAGCTTCAGGACTGGATTGGCATATATCTATTGGTCATCATGGTTAATATGGGTTCAAATGATATGTGACTGATTAAAAATATCCAAGCTCCTAATTAGAATTGACAGGCTGTTCAGTAATACACTACTTGCTTAACCCTTTCCTCATATAAACATGTTTTCACGCATTTGCAAACAGAGTAGACCCAGATCAGACAGCTCCTAGGAGCCGTTTGATCAGGGTCTGCTCTGTTTGCTAATATAATTTGATAGATGTGTTTCTTTACTTTCTAAAATGATTCCAATGTTCCACCTTCAATATTTCATTATATTATTTGGTCCATGAATATTCAGTAGGTACATGTATTGAAATTGCAAATAAATATAGAACAGGGAAAGGGTTAATCCAAAGACCTATTAATGTCCATCATAGCTCAACGACAACAATTGTTATTTAACCCTTTCCCTGTTCTATGCTTATTACAAATTTCAATACCTACTAAATATTCATGGACAAATTAGTTGTAATGAAATATGGAAAGTGCAACACTGTAGCCATTTTAGAAAGTACAGAAACAGATCTATCCAATTCCTTTAGCAAACAGAGCAGATCATATAGGAGCCTTCTGATCTGGGTCTACTCTGTTTGCAGGTGCATAAAACATGTTTATATGAGGGAACGTATTAATACACAATGTATTACAATATCCAGCCTTCAAACTGACTTTGAGAAAGAGAAAACTGTATTTATTCCATATATTTACCTTACATGCATATCTGCAGCGCTATTCTTGTAGTAAAATAACAAAAAATAATGAAGAAAATTTAAAAGAACTAGAAATGTCATCGCAATAACAAATCCTGTCATTGCAATAACAAATTTCTTTAAAAATCCCATCTTACATAAATTTTCAACAAACATGCACATTTTAATTTATTATGCATATTTACTTGCATATTTCTGTTGAATAATTCCAACTGAAATGAAAATTATAAAGATAATAATAATACAATGCTGTATTGTCATTACAATAACAAATCCTGTCATTGCAGTCACAAAATGAGTGTTATTGCAATGACTGTTATTGCAATGACGCATTCTCATATTTACCTCAACTTTTGGTGCTGATCTCTGACCTAGCCATACTTTGATATGATTATAACATAAACATTCATATTTATAACCTATATGCACTTTAAAATGCAGGCTATGATTTAAAACATCTCTGTAATATGTGTTACATAAATGACAGATTTCAAAAATACTCGCTCACATACTTAACTTAAATAATCTTGTTTTTTGAAACTGTTTTCACACCATGCTTATAACATGGTGGCAACCATTTAGCGGTGAACAATCTTCTTCATGAGGGTAATTGTCTCCCTTGAATGTGTGCTTTAATGGTAGAACTCCACCATATTATAACATTGTTACTGCAATGACGTAGGTCTGAGGGACAAAGTTCAAAGTGTATTTTGAGTGCCATAAGTGCTATTTACTGACTATATTTTCTCTTTACAATGCAGTTAAATGTTGATATTTATTATATTCACCATTATTATTTTGAAAACCACATTTTCTCTCATTGAAATACAGATCTGAATGTATAAATTTAGATTTGGGACATGACTTTTACCTATAAATTGATACCAAAATTTGGAACAGCTGTTCAATTAATTCCTCAAATTCATTTTTTTATCACTATTTTACTAGATTGCCTTGATATATACACATTCTATGAGGAACTTTCTTTACACAATTCTTGTGCTTTGTTTAAAACCTAAAGGACAAGAAATCTGCCCAAATTATATATTAGCTCATATAGCAAACAGAGCAGATCCTGATCAGACGGTTCATACAGGAGCCGTCTGATCTGGGTTTACTCTGTTTGCAAAGGCGTATAAAGGCGTATTTGTGTAGTAAATGGTTAAGAAACGGTTGACCAAGTGTTAAATCAGATCTCAGAAGACAGGGCCTGAAACATCTGTCATTCAAAATCCTATCGCAGATATGTAATACGCTTTCATTCTGAATAAACCAAAGACCTATTAAAAGACCGCCTATTTTGAATATTCAACATACAAAGGGTTAAAATATAGCCAGGAGGTTCGCAGCATAACATTGCACCTTTATTAGTGACTGCAAACCTTCTTATGTATTAATATGTCAGTGAGAAACTTTGCGTCAGATCTGGATTAAAGTTATTGTAACTTTGCTTATTAATCCCTCCACCGCATTAATCCCTCCACCGTTAACACTCGCTGCCAATGTCGCATCTGTGATTACCCATGCAAACAGTTTGGAAACAGATGAGTCGCCCAGTAACTGGGTGTCTCATCAGGATCCAAACTGTATGTTACTGTGACTATGTTTTGAAACAAACATGAAGAAATTTTTTAAAAAAAAGGAAACTTGTAGCAGACGACAGCGTTAACAGACGACAGAATTTGGTACCGAAAGAGGTAAGCGAAAACTGACTGACATTTATAAACCTGCAGATTGGGTCCCGATGTGACGCTGACTTTTACCCATTTTCATGACTTTGAAAATAGAGTAGATCCAGGACAGATCTGGTAGCTGCCTCTAGCCAGATACCTGCGAAATATTAGTACTTGCTGTAGTGGCGTCAGTGACGAGTTCCTCTGGCTTGGAAATGAAAGAACATTTGTCAGCAAGCCTAAGATGCATAGAATCGTCTGCGATCTAAATCTGTACCGACGGAAAACGGCCGTCAACTGTTACGCTTCTAGTGAGTTGCTACTCAGGGCCGTAAAATGCGTTTTCTATCAACCAGTAGCGTCGCTGAATCCAAATATACTGTACGCACCGTGGTTATTCGAGTCCCTCGAGAAAATTTAGCATTGTTTGTTTTTGAAACTCTGTACAAAGCCACCTTTTTAAGCAATTGTGATAAATAGAGCATTTGTTCCTATTGGAGCAAATGCTCATTTTATCACAATGGTTTCAAAAGGTGACTTTTACAGAGGTGCCAAAAAGTGTCAATTGAAGGGTTTCGGTTAAAGCTGGCATACAAGACAGAACGTTTATCAAAGTCCCCCCCCTCCCCTTAACCTTCGATTTTTGTTCCATTTTGGCCATAATAATGTTTGCATCTTTCAGATTGATGTTACGCACGTGCGTAAGTGCGTATCGCTCGCTACGCGCCTGACAACACCAGTTTAACCTGCTTATGTACAGAGGTCATTTTATTTTCAATCTCGTGATTCAGAGGCTGACTTGAATATATATCTATATATACCTAAAATTCAAGCATATGCAAGTATGTGTTAGTGAATTAGATTTGAAGACACAGTTTCGATTTGAAGTACATGCTTTGGTTTCAAGTCTAAGTACGTGTTGGTGAATTCCAGGCTTGATCAGGTTCTGCTCTGTTTATTAATTCCATAATATAGGCATGTTCTATAGTTTCTTCACGTGCCCATGCACCATTGTAAATTTCAGGTAGTAACCATGTATGATCACTATTCCTTACATGATTATTAACGAAGGAAGAAGTTAACTAAAGTGATATTACAAAACATTAAAAAAAAAAAACCGCTAAACAATCGAGTTCGTTATGCAAAACATTTGTTTTTGATGATTCAAAAACAAAGTTTACAAATACATATTGTGTGCTACTTTTGAATTATTGTTCTATTACTTAAAGACCGTGTTGTCTTTCCTGACATGATAAAGGTAACAATACAAATATAATGAAATATTATAACCTATAGCATTGAACAACCTATATGCGATAAAGTTCTTAAATGAATAACACTGCGTCAGCATTACAGTGGTATTCATGCTTGCTTGATTATTTAAACAAATGAAGTTACTGATTTTTTATACGCCCACCTAATAAAGGTGGTCGTATATTGTCGTGGCCCTGTCCGTCCGTCCGTTCGTTCGTTCGTTCGTTCGTTCGTTCGTTCGTTTGTTCGTTTTGTTCGTTCGTTCGTTTGTTCGTTCGTTCGTTCGTTCGTCCGTCAACATTTTGTTTGTCCGCTGTTTTCTGGGAAAACTATTTGACAGATATTAATGAAACTTCACACAAATGTTAAATGCATCAAGATCTGAAGCTGAGTTGATTCTGAGATTCATTTGATATTTCATTTCAGAGTTATGGCCCTTGTCCTTAAAAAATATGCAAAGTTTGTCCGCTGTTTTCTGGGAAAACTATTTGAGAGATATTAATGAAACTTCACACAAATGTATAATGCATCAAGATCTGAAGCTGAGTCGATTCTGAGGTTCATTTGATTTTTCGTTTCGGAGTTATGGCCCTTTTACTTAAAAAATAATGCAAATACATGCAAATAGTTTGTCCGCTGTTTTCTGGGAAAACTATTTGAGAGATATTAATGAAACTTCACACACATGTTTAATGCATCAAGATCTGAAGCTGAGTTGATTCTGAGGTTCATTTGATTTGTCGTTTCGGAGTTATTGCCATTGTCCTTAAAAAATATGCAAATAGTTTGTCCGCTGTTTTCTGGGAAAACTATTTGAGAGATATTAATGAAACTTCACACACATGTTTAATGCATCAAGATCTGAAGCTGAGTTGATTCTGAGGTTCATTTGATTTGTCGTTTCGGAGTTATTGCCCTTGTCCTTAAAAAATATACAAATAGTTTGTCCGCTGTTTTCTGGGAAAACTATTTGAGAGATATTAATGAAACTTCACACAAATGTTTAATGCATCAACTTCTGAAGCTGAGTCGATTCTGAGGTTCATTTGATTTTTCGTTTTGGAGTTATAGCCCTTTTACTTAAAAAATAATGCAAATACATGCAAATAGTTTGTCCGCTGTTTTCTGGAAAAACTATTTGACAGATATTAATGAAACTTCATACAAATGTTTAATGCATCAATATCTGAAGCTGAGTTGATTCTGAGGTTCATCTGATTTCTCATTTCAGAGTTATGGCCCTTGTCCTTAAAAAATATACAAATAGTTTGTCCGCTGTTTTCTGGCAAAACTATTTGAGAGATATTAATGAAACTTCACACAAATGTTTAATGCATCAAGATCTGAAACTGAATTGATTCTGAGGATCATTTGATTTTTCGTTTCAGAGTTATGGCCCTTGTCCTTAAAAAATAATGCAAATAGTTTGTCGACTGTTTTCTGGGAAAACTATTTGAAAAATATTAATGAAACTTCACAAAAATGTTTAATGCATCAAGATCTGATGCTGAGTCAATTTTGAGGTTTATTTGATATTTCGTTTTGCAGTTATTGCCCTTTTACTTAAAAAAATGCAAATATATGCAAATAGTTTGTCCGCTGTTTTCTGGCAAAACTGTTTGAGAGATATTAATGAAACTTCATACACATGTTTAATGCATCAAGACCTGAAGCTAAGTCGATTCTGAGGATCATTTGATTTGTTGTTTCGGAGTTATGGCCGTTGCACTTTACAAAAATCTGCAAAAATGAGGATTAGCTGTAACTTTTTTATTTAATAAGATATTCACTTCATTTTTTAAAAAAATAGTATCACCTTAATATGGAAATCAAGATCTGAAGCACAGATTAGAAAATGTCAACACTTATGAGGCATGTTGAATCAGAGAAAGTTTGCAAGTGGGCGTATTATGTACCGTATGCGGTACTCTTGTTAATGATTAAGACTATTTTGTAAAATATTTCCCAATGCCGTATATACATTCTACACCAGTACGGAGCATGCAGTTATAAAGGTAACACTTTTTCTATACTCTCTAACATCTTCATCTATATATGTCTCCGTGTGTCTCTTCTCCATTTTTTCTTTCTCTGTGTCTCTCTTTTATTCTGTCTCTCTCCATTTCTCGTTCCTATCTGTCAGTCTATCTGTATATCCTTTCCCCTATATCACCGTTTCTGTATCTCGCTTTATCGCCCATTCTCTGTTTTGCGTTTTAGCTCACGCAACCAAAATTGGCGCACATTCTAGCATGCAACAACTATGGCTAATATCGTTCGATATAACTTATCATAAGTTCTGACATGCGGCAATCGCCACAACTTGAAGTTGTGTTCGTCGCATATTCAGACTCTCGGTAATTTCACAGAGGTCCAGATAAGATGCGTAAATATAAGACATTTATTTCTCCACCAAACTCTACGGTATGGCAACCATTTGGAATCGTCTTTTCGAGACGATTCAAAAGAGTGGCACAACATAGGGTTTGGTGGAGAAATGACGATTTTAATATTTTAGTACTCACCGTTATCTGTTGCCCTGGTTTCAGTCGTAGTATGTTTTGTTAGAGGTGTGGGGGTTTCAAGATAACAAATTCATTGAACAAGTGCATTGTAAATTTTTGAGAAAAAAATTTGTTCGTAAAAAATCTACAAATCTCGTTGGCTTATACGGGGAGATCGGGAGATACCCGTTATACATACGGAGAAAGATGATTATGGTAAAATATTGGACAAGGGTTCTATCTACAGAGTAAAACAGTTAATTCGATATGTTTCAAAATATGCATCATTAATTATGTAGATTCGTACTGATTCACAATCCTGTTTTTGTACATGTACGGCTATATATGTGTTTTATGAAACTTTATGCCGACCAAATTTATGTTATGTTATGTTATATCGGGATCCAGATGAATGGTTACTTTGTACATTTCATATTTTGCGTCCTGTCTCATCTGGGTCTTATCTATTTACAGGTAGGTATATTGACGCGAATAGCAAGCGAAGGGTTAACAATATCCTGGCAGACAGCAACCATCACAAACATAGAATGCTGTCTTGCAGTTCATTGATGAGACTAGTTGCTCAGCTATAACCACGGACCCTATAACCATGTTAGGATATGACTGGTTGGACTTTGTTAACATTTACTCAAGTACACTTTTGCAGAGTATACACAGATCAGACAGCTCATATGTACAGAGACCCCTTGATTTTCTGTCACGAAACTAAATTCACGAAAACAACGTTGGGATACAATGGATACAGATTTGCGGTGTGAGGGTATTTACAATATTGAACTAGTCCTCGAAATTGGGGTGACCGGTGTTTACTTACAATTTAAGATCATATTTTTGACTCTTACATATGTTTCAGCACGACTAGCTAAGTCAGTTAGGTCGAAGTAATCAAATTGTTTAACCAAATTGTCCAATGGGTCATGCGTTAGAGTCCCGTCAGTAACATGTAATTTTATTTTTTCTGTAACCAAGTGTCCTTATAAAGAATCATACCTGCTCAGACCCGGGATCGAACCTGGATCGCAGTCATGCACTCTACCACGTCGCTATAAAAGTACTCTTGTACAGCAAGGCCGTACAAGTGATTATAAACCTACACACTGTGGCATACTCCCCAAGCAAGTTGAAATTCGTCCCAAATTTCTATGGGTATGAGAACGACTGGAAATCGAACTCAGAGCTCATGCAGTGTAACAGTCACAGTCCCATGATGGGTGCCAAATGTAACCGGGTGTTCTTATTTATAAAGAAACATACCCGCTCAGACCCTGGATCGCCAGGTTCACACAGTCATGAGCACTACCACCTCGCCATAAAAGCGCGCTTGTATAGCTGTACAAGTGATGTTTAAACCTACACACAGTTACTGTGACATTTCTTTTCATTTGCACGAAATAACCATGATTTTGAAGTATTTCACAGTGTGCTAGTTACATGACCGTGAAATAAAATGTCTCCAGTATGGAAGTATAGCGAGAATGCTAGAAATGGCTCCAGTATGGAAGTATAGCGAGAATGCTAGAAAAATAATTGAAAATGTTATAGACATATTGTTATGAATCGAAATAATTGTAATAAAATGATGATTTTTCGTTTCGGAGTTATGGCCCTTGTCCTTAAAAAATATGCAAATAGTTTGTCCGCCGTTTTCTAGGAAAACTATTTGAGAGATATTAATGAAACTTCACACAAATGTTTAATGCATCAAGGTCTGAAGCTGAGTCGATTCTGAGGTTCATTTGATTTGTCGTTTCGGAGTTATGGCCCTTTTACTTTGCAAATAGTTTGTCCGCTGTTTTCTGGGAAAACTATTTGACAGATATTAATGAAGCTTCACGCAAATGTTTAATGCATAAAGATCTGAAGCACAGATTAGAAAATGTCAACACTTATAAGGCATGTTGAATCAGAGAAAGTTTGCAAGTGGGCGTATTATGTACCGTATGCGGTACTCTTGTTGTTAATTTACTTTTACAGTGATTGACCTGATTTTGTCTAGCCTGCTTGTTGTCAGCTCAACAGTTGCCAAAGTGGCAGTTGTGTAGGCACATACATATGTCTGTCTGTTTGTCCATTTGATTTTGTCAAAGCAAAGCCATTATTTTGCATCAACAGATCTTCCTATAACTTGGCCCATTTTCATATCTTGAGTAGACAGTGTACCAGGTACAAAGGCCTTAACTCTCGCATCACACATTTTGAAATTTATCCTTGATTTAATTTTCTAATTCATTCAATGGGTCAAACAAAATTTAATTTTATAAATGGCTTAGTCACTAGTAGACAGTGTACCATGTATAAGAATTATAACTCAAGCTTCACTCCACTAGAGGCTGGGCTGATTTTACTAAATTGCTGAAGTGAAAATTTAATAAACAAATAAATATTTTCTCTGACATCACTGATCAGATTTAAAATTTAAAAAAATGGCAGGAATGTTCTTTAGGTGACCATTTACAAAGTTGTAACCCATAAAATACAGGAGCACCACTTGGCGGTGCCAATATTAAAGTTTTCGAACAGTGACAACGAAAATGCAGATGGTGGAGTTACGAAATAGCTCTTTTTTTCTTCTTCAAAAAGCAGACAAGCTAAAAATGACCATCATAGATTGGGCTAAATCCCATCTATAGCTAAAGGGAGCATTAAACCATTGAACAGGTTTTTATGTACCAGTATTTTTTGTAAGAATAATCGGTGAACATTTGCCAAGTATTCATTTTGTTTCCTAAAAATAAAAAAAAATGGGGCATATGGCTAAGCATCACATTTTATTTATAGGTCAATGTGACCTTGACCTTGGTCTTCATTTACAAAATAATCTTGTGCGGAGCAAACCTCATATACCAAACCAGCTAGGATCACAGATATGGCATGTGAGTTCATCTTAGGATGGTAGAGTGTCGCATACAGTATTACTAGTTTTAGGTCAATGTGACCTTGACCTTGACCTCATTTACGAACATGCCTGTCCGGAGCATATCTCCTACACTACTTCAGCTAGGATCACCAAATATGGTGTGTGAGTACATCTTGGGATGGTGGGGTCTCACACACTATTCATAGGTCAATGTGACCTTGACCTTGGGCTTCATTTACATAAAAAGCTTGTCCATAGCATATCCCTACACCAAATCAGCTAGTATCATGACTAAATATGATGTGTGAGTTCATCTCCGGATGGCGGAATGTCACATACTTTTTGTAGGTCATGTGGCCATGACCTTGACATTTGACCTTAATTACAAAAAAGCTTGTCTTTTGTGGTAGCTTGAGTATTACTATGCAATCTTTACTTTCGTTTTGTAGTACATATGCAGACCTACTTACAAATCACCTTTCATTGCCAGTGCTTTGCTTTGGGGGCATTTGTCACCTACTGCAACAAATTTCTTGTTTGGCTATATTTTGACAATAAATTGACATACATTCATGTATGTTCTTATGTAACACTATGCACTTCGTGACCTATTGTCTTAGATGAACGATAATGGACACTACAGTGTATAATTATTACTGCTTAGGTATTATCGTGGTTGTGGCTTTCTTCACTAACAATTTTCAGATTTAATTTGTCGCGCATCTTAATCATATTAAGACATGGATTACATGCATTACATGAATTGACATGCATCTACTTTCTTAAAATTTCATTAGTTATTGTTTTACTTCATTGCTGCTTTGCATGTAAAATGTCGATGGTCGATTCCCGATAGAGGCAGTGCCTTAGTACATATTAATGCTCCTTTTCGGTAGATTAATTCAAAGAGGTTGTATCTAAAATTAGCTTATGAGGTAATGGGTTAACCCTTTACTCCGTGAATATTCATCAAAGAAATAATGATACCATAGATAGATAGATTTAGACAGATTTATTTCAATATTGAGCAATAAGACAATTGTTAACAACACATACATATTTTAAAATCATAACAATATAAAAATTAATAATAATGTTATATGTATCTTGAAACATGTCAGTCACACAATATCAAGGATGACACAAAAAAGAGAAAATATTTCTCTTATTTTCATCGTGGTCCTTGATATTGATGGTCTGACACAGAGAGGCATGGATTATGAAGAAAATTAAATGATTTACTTTAATGAAAAAAAAAGAAATCTATAAATTATGTTTATCACAGTGTTGTAAATGCTGGTATACGGAGAAGTGCCCTTCAGGAGAACTTCCCTTCAGGAGAAATGCCCTTCATTTCTTACAGGGTGAAGAACTGCCCTTCCGTTGTATTTGAAGGGATGGAGAAGTGCCCTTCCTTCATAATTGAAGGGTAGGAGAAGTGCCCTTCAATGTCATAACAAAACCCTAGCATTTTAATAGACCGAGAACAGCCCTTCTGTCATAATTAAAACAATATTGATTCTGTTTACTAACTGTTTTGTGTTTGGGTACACACATCATATTCCCATTGAAGTTTGCAGAAAATGGCGCTCACTTTATAAAAGGGAGGCAATTCTGTTGATGTAACAGTATCAAATTCTTCTTTAAAATTCGGTTACTATCAATTTCTGATAGGTTTTTTTTTTTAAATTATCAATTATTATTCAATCAACAAGTTACTGAAAGTATATACGAAACGTAAATCTATACCTGGTATGCAAACTGAAAACGGCGGCTTTCTTTGTATGTACCAATTACTCAATCTACGACCAATTATTTAAAGCCCGACGGCGGTTTTCTTTATAGGTAACAAATACTCAGCAATTAAAGCAGGATCCGCTCAGTAATTAACAAATTAATGCAAACTGAAAACCTTTCTATGTAACCAATACTCAATCGACCACAAATTAAAGCTTGACACGCTAATTGTCATACGCAATACGTATGTATACCAACCCTGTTTGGATCTTATGATGCAGGGCTGTTTGCAGATAATTACAGAGCTTGAAATTGTATATATACAGTCTTGTCAAGAATCAAACCGTTTACCAAATCCAAAAGATACATCTTTTCTTGTGACACGGCTTATAAACCATGTATTTGAAAAAAAAATACGTGTAAATCAATAATGAAACTTACCTTTATTTTCTGATCCATAGATAGAGAGCTTAATATCCTGTCCTTTCGACGTACAAAAAGTAGCCCTTTTTATGGTAAACTTCAATATTTGAAATAGAATCGCAGACTTATCGTCTATACTTGACACCGAGATCCTACACATGAAGTGTGTTAAATATACGTGCGTCTAGCGTTATACATCTGTACAGTAATAATTACTTAGATGAACAATAGATAAGTTGAACTACAGTAAAAACTCTCTATAACGACCACTAAATTGTTTTATTAATTGGAATTTAGGGCAGGTATAGCTGCTTAAGGGAAGGTGAAAGAAAACAGAACGCTCCTACAGTAGCGTTCTTTTTTACTTCCACCTTGCTTTCAGCAGCCACCTGCCTTAAACACAAAATACTTGATGCAATTTAGTGGCCCTTATAGAGAGGTTTTACTGTATACGCTTGAACTATATTCCATGGTTATGAAGAGAATATCTACCATATAGATATTCATAAGCTTATCATGAATACGGCAAAACTGCAGCATCTGATCTATATACAGTAAATCCTCTCTAAACCGGAATTCATCAGAGAAGAATTAGCAGAGAAGAAATAAATAATTTTAAGCAGTTGGCTGCTTAATATAGGGTGAAATCATGCAGGAAGCTCCGTTAGGAGCTTTCTGCATAACGTTCACCCTGCATTAATCTACCACCTGTCTCTAAGACCGATATTCATACTAAATTGGAGGTCCGGTTCAGAGGGGTTTTACTGTAAGTACGTCTTCAAACAGAGCGGACCCTAGTTAAACGGTTGTCTGAACTGTGTCTACCATGTTTGCAAAGACGTAAAAGAGCGTTTATTGCCGGGTTCGTATTGAACACACTTGTCGAAATTTTAAAACAGCAAAACATATCCCAAGCGGCCATGCATTTATTGAACATAGGAATTTTAAAAAACAGATGGTTGCTTAATGCAGGACAAAAGCAATGCAGAATACACCAACATGAGTTTTTTTGTGTTACTTTAGCCCCGCATTATTCTACCACCTGCCTTACAGACCCATAATAAGACCTCATTTTGGTGGTCGCTTAAACCAATTTCTACGATCACCAACTAAACCAGCTGAATTACATAACAACTGTTTCCCTGTAGAACATGGCCCCAGCCTCTATAGCCACAGTGCGTACATTACATTTGGATTCATTTACGCTCCTGGCTTGATGAAAGCGTAGTGATCTAAAACAAAAAGAAATACATGATACGTTTTAACCTATTTGCTCCCACGATCCCATATATGGGACGTAGGCAAACAGTGTAGACTCTGATCAGACGCCGCATAATGTTTGCTGATAGGAAATTCAATATAAAACAAAACAAAAATGAAAATTTAGACCAGACATCCCTTAGATAAAAGATAGACTAACCCAATTAAGCTTGGAATAATCCACTGGGAGTAAATGGTTTAATTTACAATATAGGTCACATTTACGCCTTTGTAAACAAAACATATTTGCATGTTTAAGAGGTCCAGATAAGATGCGTAAATTAAAACATTCACAAGAACAACTCCTTTATTTCTATACTGTGGCCACTCTTCAGAATCGTCTCTTCAAGGCCATTCTAAAGAGTGGTCACAGTATAGGTTTTGGTGGAGAAATGACGAGTTTAGTATTTGTGTACGCTCCTTTATCTGTAGCTCTGAATTGTTTCAATACAGTCATATAGAAGTAATGGTACCTGAGGTACCTGAGAGAAACGCCCAGTGGCTGGAGTGAAGTCTATAACACATTCCCTCATAGTGACACATTTTGGCGCCTCTGTAAAAGTCACTTTTTGAAACCATTGTGATAAATAGAGCATTTGCTCTAGTTACCACGATGGTTTCAAAACAACAATTTTACAACTTTCCTTTTCTCTAGTAAATGCCCCTTTTCTGTAGATTTATTCAAAGAGATTGGTCTAAAATAGTTTATGAGGAAATGGATCGCCCGCTGATTCTATAAAACTATTTTGAAATCTGCTAGGCTATTTTAGACACGTGATTTATTTGAAGCATATTGTAGATGACGGACGTCGGCTGTGGAGCGCTGCTGATGAGGGACGACCGCCACAATTCTATTACGCCGAATGTACACTCTTGCAAACTAATACTGCAATCGGACCAGTGGTTTCAGAGACAAACTTTTTGGCAGAGGTTTATGCCAGGAACATTACTGCAAAATGATGTTCCTTCGAATACGTCACAACAGTATGTGGTAACCGATTACCTCATAGGCTACAATTTTAGAATTGTGTAGTTCTGAAACCATTATGATAAAAAGAGCATTTGATTCTATAGGAGCAAATACTCCATTTATCACAATAATTTCAATAAATGCTTTTTGACGGATGCGTCATAAGTTGTAAATATGAGGGAATGGGATAAGTGCTTGTGTTCCGGCAGTAAAAGTCGGCTCGTACCTCATTCTCAGTGTTGTTATAGTTTCTGGTCCTTCGTGACCACTAGTTTCGATGTTATCATACACCCACAACGGAGTTGGGGAGGGGTGTACTGGAACCAAGTTGTCTGTTTGTAGACACACAATTTTTATCTCCTGTTCCTCTCAGGTTTATGTTTGGATTTTGATGAATTTTGTACATATACCACATATGAAATGCCATTGTATCTCTGCGATAACTATCTTGTTTCGCCAATGTTTATCCGACCCGGGCACTTATATTATAATGGGATCGAGGTCAAAACCATTGGAACCTATTTCCGCAACATAACACTAGTCGCTTGTGTTCTGCACTAAAATGCTTAAGCATTTATATGCTATAAATGAAGCACTGTTTACATTTCAATCAGTCTGAATTCAGAGAATATATTAAAATGGGATAGAGGCCAAAACAATAGGAACCTATTTCCGCAACATAACACTAGTCCTTGTGTTCTGCACTGAAATGCTTAAGCATTTATATGCTATAAATGTAGCATTGTTTACATTTCGATCAGTTTGAATTCAGATAAATCCGTATTATGTCGTGGCGCTGTCCGTCCGTCATTTTGTCCGTCTGTATGTTTGTTTATCTGTCTGTCTGCCTGCATGTCTTTTGTCGTGAACTTTTGCTTGTCCGCTCTCTAACTCAAACAAATGCAAGCCAGTCCTTTTTCAGATTTGGTCAGCATGTATATTTCCATAAGTCAAGTCTCAGTGAACTTCGATAATCAGCAATATTGCCCATGCCATTCTAAAAGTACAACCCCCCCATATTTTATGAAGTTGCATGAAAGTGTGCTTGTCCACTTACTTACTAAAACAAATGTAGTCCAATTTTTTTCTAATTTGTTCGGCATGTACCTGATACGGGGTAATGGCCTTTCAACTTCCAGGCATTTGACGGGCGTGTTTAAAAGTTCTAGGGACCGAAGCAAAGATTATGGACTTCTTGTTACTAGAGGTATGGCCCTTGATGTCAATTAATGAAACAGAACGGATGCATAAAGTCAAGTCATCGGTTGTTTTGTTTGCGGAGATATAGCCCCTAGTTTGACATGCTGCATCTAATAGCCGGATATCTGTCCATCTGTATATATGTATTTCAAATTCTTGTGTGTCCAACTCCTCGTACACTAATTTGCTTTGCTTCGAAACTTCATGGATGAACAACCTTGATGTGAAGATGGTAACTTCCCATTTCGTCTACTTCCAATTTCGTCTACTTCCCATTTCGTCTACTATTGTGGCATTTGTTCCCATTTCGTCTACTCCTAATTTTCCTTTTTTTTTTTAAAAAAAAAATATTTTTAATATCAAGTTATGTTTGTTTTGGGTTTATCTTGACCCAAACTAATGATCTGGATCAAAACCCGAAACGGTTTTCTGTAGGAGTTTCAGGAGCAAAAATGCAATTTTAAAAACAACATCAAGAAACTACCTCAGCCAATCAAAGAAAATGATCATCATCTAGACTTTTGATCTGGGTCCAAACCCAACTGATGTAAGTCATGGTAATGCTTAAGAAAACTGTGAAACCATGATTATGCAATGGCCCAACTGATATAAGTCATGGTAATTCTTAAGAAAACATGATTGCATTTGCCCTCCTAACAATGATAGGTGTCAAAAATACTACTGTGGATTAAGTCTGCTGCCCCCAAAAGCATCTTAAATATAATTTTTTCTAAAAATTGATGACAACACATTAAAAAGTCCTAAAATGTATGAATCTTGTATGATATTAATAAAATAAATGTGTAAATATAACTTAATTATAACGGTAGACGACATGGGAACAGGGTAAACATTTTAGAGTAGACGAAATAGGCTGGGTCCAAGTAGTGGTTACCGTAGCATCCCCAACTAGAGTCCTTTAATCTGGACCTGCAATGTTTGATGCAAAAATAAAATTTCCGAACTGGACACAAGAATAAAGATTCCATAAACCAACACTCCGCAAAATGAAAATGCAGCTCGTTCAAAATAAAGACCAGACTTATAGCTCAGGTTATATAGGCATCGTGTTTAAAAATGGTTAAGCAGGTTGCAAAAACGAGCAAACAGACATGTACACATCGAATAGATCAAGGTCAGACGTTGCGTTCAAACACAGGACTGAAATGCTGTGACTGATCTCGGTCTTAACTTTATGCAGGCTCGATACGGTAGAACATTCAACCATTCTCTCCATAATCGCATTAGCGCAAAAATCTTTGATCCAGATAAGTCACTGAGTAACTCGATGAAAAACGAAAAAGCAGACATTTGCAAATCGAACAGTTCTAAATCAGACCATGTGTTCAAATGATGATCTCCGTCTACTATGTTTGTTACTCAAAGAAAATAAAGGGCTGAAACGCTGTGACTTATCTCTATCTACACTCTATTCAAGTTCAATACGGTAGAACATTTTACCCTTCTCCCGTTAATCCACCACATAACTTGCATTTGCAAAACAACTTTGATCCAGATGAGCCGTCGAGTAAGTTGACGTCTCATCTGAATGCAAGCTAGTTGACACTCTAGCAAATATTTTCTTAAAATGTTGAACGAAACGGAAGACTACAAATAAAATACACCAGATGAAAACGCAACGCGAGAAGACATTAGTTTATACAGAGAAGGGGTTAATGAGTAAACAACGGATGTGTTGAATATGATAGCAAGTTTAATACAGATTAGGTGTATATTTGGTGCTGTGTTAACATCAAACGAAACCAGCAAAATCACAAGACACAACATGAAAACCCGCACAAAAAGACATAAATCGCAACAAGTCAATATATGGGTATCACAACTGATGCCTTTATCTGGAATTGGGGGAAAACGTGCAACTTTGTGAGTGCTAGTATAATAGGTAATTTTGGCATGAATATTCTATATTCTATAATATATACGATAGTATTGGACGATAGTATAGTAGACATAGTCCCGTGTTAGAGATCATTCTCTACCAAATTCAAAATCGGACCAATCAGATGTTTGAGAATGGTCTTAGACTGATGCAAACAAGTGTTATAACCTTGGGGCTTGGTATAGATTTTAAGTGCCTACAAATGAAAACGAGGAAGGGTTTATTCGTAGAGTCCAGTCCAGCTTTCTATTTGAATCTAGTGGATTGTTACGTGAAAACAAATTATTGTATTTGACGAACTACGGACTATAAACCTGTTTAAGATTTCCTAATCGTAATGCCATATACTTTCAAAGAAGTGTGGTCACCAGTATTACAGAACACCTGTTCCCCATCCACTACATAATCAGTGAACTGAGTGTCACTGAGAGTCTCAAATCCGGTTTTCTCGTAAATACGCTTTGAGTAGTTCGATGTCCCTTCGCCCTTTATGCACACGTTTCCTAGTTCGAAGAATTTAACCATTTGTATCGCAATATTGAAGATTTTTGTGGCCATACCTTGGTGTCGATATTTCGGGGCTGTGCAGAGACCCATGAAATGGAACGCCTCGGAATCAGATCCGGTTCGTCCGAAAAAGTCCGCTTTCTCGTCGCAGTGTTTTACGAAAGCCATTATTTTTTTAACATCCGTTTCTTTACATTTTTCTGGCTCGAATCCCTGATTAGAACGGACAATGCGTGTTGTGCGTAATGCCATTGGCTCCGCTGTGTCAGAATTGATGAGCATCAGAGAGAGGTGTTCACGAAAACACGACATAAACATTTCAGCATACTCAGATGACCATTGTAAGTCAATGGACTTGCTAACCGGCTCGTCTTGTACAAATTTTTACATCATTTCAAGAGCATCGTCATAATATTCTTCAGTGACCAGAACAAGTTTCCCTTCCGTAATATTGACAGCATCTCTTGCTCGCTCGAACGCCTTCCAAAAGAAAGAAAATAATAATACAAGTTTATTATTAAGTAAATATTAAAAATAGATCTTTGTCATTGCTTTTAAACAATATTCTATGATTGTTAATTGTATAAGGAATTGCTGATCGATTCGCCCGGTAAAACAATTGTACCAGTATCAGTATCAGGATATCGCCCAAATATTCGTCAATGACCAAAACCAGTTTCTCTTCTCTTTTCTATCATTTTAAAAAGTTCCCTTAATCACAAGTCGATATAATATCCAATTTTATACATTTTTATCATGTGTAGTAAATGTTTTGTCACATTCTATAAGTTGTCTGTGTTTAATACAAAACGTCAATTTGATTCATACTTTAATTCTCAGTCAGCTGTTCACTTGTATGTTTTACTTATAATGTGACGTGGCTTGGGGATAACTGTAGTCATTTTAAATATTAAAGACACAGATCTATCAAATTCCATTAGCAAATAGAGCAGACGGCTTCTATAGGATCTATCTGATCTGGATCTCCTATGTTTGTAAATGTGAAAAAGGGCATCATGTATTGCCTCTTTTCTGTCGTGCCCTTAACGGCTTCCCTGCACTCTGACTTCAGCAAAGTCATTGAGTACATATTCACAGACTTTCACGGTTGTTGTCATAATACGTTATACATATTGTCCTGTGTTTACCGTCTTCTATGTTTTGGGAAATCTGGCGGGAATACCATTATTTACACTATTTGTTAAGCTATAGTGACTTTGAGACTGTGTGAGGTTAGGACGTCCGTGAACCGCTTTAAACCCCCAGTGGTGATTTTGCCACTGACCGTTCCAATGCGGTAATTTTGTGATTGTTTTGTGTCGCCTTTGTGTTTGATGTTTTTGTCTCGTTTGTTTGTGTGTGTTTTCATCAGCAAACAGAGTTGACCCATATATGTTGTAGATGCGTGAGAAAGGCGTTTTTTTAAAACTGAAAGTGGGACTTCTTCAACAGAAAAAGTAGCAATGCAGAAAGAGAAAATTATAGATCCAATGTTATTAATATTCTGAAAGTAAGCGATCCTTCGATAGCAAAAGAAGCAATGCCAAAAGAGAAAATTTCAGAGTCGGTTTTACTGAGTCTGTTCATGAGTAGTACTTAGAAGTGCAACACTACTCACCCCCTATTACCAGCTTAAGCAGTATTCAATTTAAACGAATAATATAAAAACTAATGACCCCGAAGGACTAGAACATATAACACCACTGAGAATGAAGTAAGTCTGAGTAGTTATGAGTAGTATAAGATGTATGAAAGCAATAAACAAATTAACCCTTAGGACTGAGTATGTAAGACATGGAATTATGGTATCTCCCATGCTCCTTTCAGATACACTTTTAAATGTATTTTCTCTCTTATGCATGTGTTTGAAACATCTTTTTTAGACATTTGTGGTACGATATTGTAATCACCCAGACATTGCCAAAAACCATGAGTTATTTACATTTACTCCTTTCGTTTATATGCCGTTTTCTCTCTCAATATCTAGGGGAAAAATTCTGTGCAACTAAATCTTTATTCCGTCCGTCATCGTCGACAAATTTCAGAGACTTTCACGGTTGTTGTCATGCTACGTTTTACATATTGTCATATGTTAATCGTCTTCTATGTTGTGGATATGTCCGGCGGGGATACCTTTATTTACACTGTTTGTTAAGCTGGGGTGACTTTGAGAGAAGTGTGAGGTTAGAACGTCCGTAAACCGGTTTAAACCCCAGTGGTGTTTTTGCTATGACCGTGCCAAGGCGGTACTCTCTTTGTCATCCTTGCTTTTGTTTGTCTTGTGGAATGTTTGTCTCTAGTTCTTGTGTTTTTGTTGGTGCTTTCTGTGTTCATCTTGTGTGTGTGTGGGCCTATAGAATACAGCACAATAAGGTAGAAAATGTCTTCTTCATAAATGGATATCTTCTAGAAAATGAAAGGGAAGGGAATCATACATTAAGAACTTTCCCAAATTTCGCAGAGTCCACCGATGAACATTTCTACAAGGACCAGTGCATGGACATGCACGGGTTTATAACATGAGTACATAGGTGTTTGCATATAGAGGACATATACTTTATCCCGCTAGAACGGTAATGTGAACTATCCCGGAAAAGTGTTATTCTGAAAGTACACGAATGTGCATACTGGTATCTTCTCTGTCCCATTAAAAATAAAAAAAGTTTCTACTACGATGATGGGATGCGTTTACTTTCAATTAATGATAAAGACGGTTAATGCGTGAATTTGAAAGGAGGATACAAATTTGTGTAAGAGTGTGCATTTTGTAAGCAGTTTAATCACGTTTACTCTTCTCAATTTTCAGTTTAGAATTATTATTATTGGATTGCATTTTAATATATACAGTCTACAAGTTTGCAATTTCAGAATAAGGAATTTATACATTGAATTTGCTTTATTGTTGTCAGATTTAACACATGAGTTTTACTGTTTGTGATATGATTGAATTTGAGAATTATCATTTATGAAAAGTTATTTTAAATTCAACCATATTACCAACAGTCAGCGTGTAGCAGTTCATTTTAGTTTTTTTAGTTGGGTCAGAAATAGTATTAGACATACCATAACATCAACAATAACAAAACTTGAATGAACATAAGGCACTAACAAAAAAAACACGTTTCTAATTATCGCTAGATTACCAACATACTGGTGGGTAGCACTGGGCTTAATATATTTGCCTATACTTTCCTGTCCCTAAACGACTATCCAATACAAGACCAGACAGGGGTTCTTCCCTCTAATACCGAAATCATAGGTATAGTTACAGATAGGAGTGCGTACCAAAATATTAGAATCGTCATTTCTCTATCAAACCCTGTAAAGAGTAGTCAAAGTATACGGTTTTGTGGAGAAATAAAGGAGCCATCCTTGAAAATGTGTAAATGTACGCATCTATCTTGACCTCTGTAATCTCGACCGCTTAGGCAACGTCAGTAGAAGGTATCCTAAGCAAGATCCCGACAAGCATATGATGAAACCAGCGCAGTGGTTTCAAACGTATATTTCTTTTAAACAAACATATATCAACATCAGTCAGCATACCAGTCTCGGCTTGGGGCAATTTTGGTGGTGGGTTACCTAATCCAAAATTCCACAAATTGCATTGAACTCCCCAGTGGTTTCAAAGGAGATTAGTTTTAGAACAATTCTCTATAGCCATATTGGGAAATTTAGCTTCGCCCCTTATGACCATGTTTTTCATGTAATCAAAGGGATTTGTTTTTGTTGGGTAGAGAGTCATCTTAAATGGAGAATTAGTAAAGTCGAGCAGGCAAAGCCACATACAAGACGCAACCACCACCAAAACACCGATAGACAGCATGACACACACACACAACCACACACCCAAACGCACACTCACAAAAAGACCACACCAAAAGGCACACAAGAACCAGAGACAAACGTTCCACACATAAACAAAATCACAAGCACAGAGACGCAACGCAAACAAAAGGAAGGGTGACAAAGAGAGTACCGCCTTGGCACGGTCAGTAGCAAAAACACCACTGGGGGTTTAAACCGGTTTACGGACGTCCTAACCTCACACTTCTCTCAAAGTCACTCTAGCTTTACAAATAGTGTAAATAAAGGTATCCCCGCTGGATTTACCCACAACATAGACGACGGTGAACACTGGACAACATGTAAAACATAGCATAATTGTGACAATCCGTCAAATATGTACTCAATGACTTTGCTGAAGTCAGAACACCTGCAGGTAAGCCGTTAAGGGCACGACAGGGAAAAAGTAATACATGAGTCTGGTAAGCACATCCTGTATCCAAGTTTAAGAGTATACTATCATAGAGTACTACCCTCGGCCTGTCATCGCGCTAGCAAAGAGGGAAGCGTAGCTACCGACTGTAAAAGGGTCGATAACCAAACATGCAGTGCGTTGCAATATAATAGGGTCATAACCTTTCTTTTTAGATGTTTTAATGCGTTTTATAAACAAATCATGAAAATGGATATGACCCCGAATTTTCCTAAGTTTGTAAATATAATCCCCATAAAATTCTGGTTGAAAAATGCCTTGTCGCAGTAACGTCCGTAGATTGCAATTATATTTACTAATGAGAGGTAAATTTCGATAATAAAATTTAGTAAAAGTTTTCCGAAGTTTGTGATATCTGTAACCTTGCTTAAGAAGTTTATCAGTTATAACTAAATTACGTCTGTTAAAATCTTCAAGCAAAGAACAGGCTCGGGCAAAATCATTCCTGCAATATTGTATTGAAACCTGCCAAACAGTCTCCTAGGAAAAGATTTCTGAAATTTACACTTTAGCCATTACAATGAAAATTTGTATAGCCCTTTGCGGCCATGTGTTATCCTATCAAACTCTTGTACGGTTACCTAAGAATAATTCCTGCAAATATTATATTTAAATTTCCTAGCGGTTTCACGAAAATACGATTTTTTAAATTTCCGTTATTGATATTTAAGGAACTTTACCTCCATCGTTTGCAACCATGCCTTTTATCAAATCAAGATGTCTTGAACAACATTGGTAGAGGGAACCCTACTAATCTGTCGAACTGCATTGACATCGGTCAAGCGAAAACAGTTTTGCTTCTGGTTGCCATGCCTAACAGAGTTCTGCATGGATTTTAGTTTTTAACAAAAATAAAAGAGGACCTTACAATAACTGTTTCCGTAACGTCGTCACACTTAATCCATGTGTTTTAGAAGATATATTAAGCATATTGCAGACGACAGACGACGCATGACGATAGATATTTTAAAAGTACTATCAAATGAGTTCGCATTGAAGACTGTGCTCAGTTGAGCTGAAACAATTAACACAATATGAGATTCAACAGGTGTAGCTCTTTTTGCACGTTTCAGTGTTTGCTTTGCCTGACACATCTCACTTGCATTTTGAATATACAGTTGAGCCAGTCTGAAAAACATGTGTGTTAAAGCCCTCGTATTTTATCCAATACTGTTGACACTTAAATAGACATTCTCTATATATTAGTCGTATGTGCACTGTACAGGCACTTAGGAAAAGGGTCGCTATATCATACACACATGTGTAGAATCTATTACGAACTGGAGCTAGAACAGAGATATGTATGTAATTAAAATGCTAATGCATGCATGTATTAATTCTGTTTCATTTACTTTCACACCTAATCAGCGTGTTCTGTTGATGTTTGATTAGTTGTAATTGTCGGTCCGATGGTATTGGAATTCCTCGTTTTCCGTCTATATACGTGTAATTACCAATCTCTGGCATGACATTTTACTGTGAGTGGATGACCTCCTATCTAAATGACCGCTATCAAATAGTGTCAGTAGATGGGGGAATTGTCCAGTTAACATGAAACATAGCGTGTCACAGGGACCAGTCCTAGGACCAAAACACTACATCATGTACACAAAATCTTCGGCTCAATCTGCAGAAACCATGGGCTGAACCACCATGTTTTGCCGATGACATACAATTATACCTATTCTTTAAACCCAATGACATTTCCTGTTAACAGGAAGCTTTATCGCGAGTTGAGAACTGTCTCAAAGAAATAGTCTCTTGAATGCACCAGAAAATACTGAAGCTCAATACTGACAAAACTGAGGTCATCCTGTTTCATTCAAAAAATCACAGAAAGACCTGAAGAGATTCATGTGCAAGTAGGGCCCTCTAAAATCAAACCATCTTTGTGTATAAAGAATCTCCGTGCATGGCTCGATTCACAGATGGATATGACATCATACATCAATTCCGTGTGTATGTCTGGTTATGCACAGCTCCGACGAATAGGTCATATAAGAAAGTACCTCTCACTTGATGCTACCAAGACTTTTGGTGCATTCGCTGGTTACATCGACAATAGACTACTGCAGTTCATTGCTGCATGGATTTTCAAACAACGCGCTGTGGAAGCTTCAAAGTGTGCAAAACACAGCAGCCCGCATCATAACCAAGACTCCTCGATTAATCATATCACGCTGGTTTTGAGGGAGTTTCATTGGCTTCCGGTTCAACGTCGGATTGAATAAAACACTCTTACATTTACGTGCAAATACATGCACAGTCAATCCACCAGGTAAATTGTCTGCATGCTTGACGTGTACAGGCCCCGTATAGAGTAAAGGTCGGCAAATAGTCCTTGTTGTTGTACTTGCAGTTGTATGGTAAATTACGGTGTGAGAAGTGTCATGCATGCAGCACCCAAACTCTGGAATGGTCTACCATCGGGTATTAGGGGCCCAAGCTCACTGGCATGTTTCAAAAGATGTCTGAAAACGCATTTCTTCAACATATATTACTAGGACAGTTTAGAAAATGTAACTGCTCCATTAGCCATATCGTGCTAATTCTGTCACTCTCTTATGACTGTGGGACATTTTTAAAGCACCTTTTCAAACATAATGCTCTATAAATATAGAAACGAAATGGAGTAAAGTAAAGTGAAAACAAAATTAAATAAAAAAGTAGACGGACAGAACAAACCCCGTCCATATTTTTGTTTTGATTTCTAGGGAACCCCCTTTGCTGTTGTACGTGCGGTGTCGTGTCAGCGGGATTCCCCTGTCCAGGTGTTCGATGCCGAGGAAGTGCTGTTGTCAAACGGGGCACCCGCGCTGGTAGATTGGGAGTCTTGCTGGCATAACTTGCTACCCTGTCCTCAACCAGTGCCATGGATTCCTGTTAAGCTATCCCATGTTCCTTATCTCATTATGGCTTACCAGTGAACTCGGCCATGTAATATATGGGAGGTAAGCAGGTTAATCCTGTACGATCCGATGCAGCGTCGCGTATAATAGTCTAAATCAGTGTCGATTTGTCCGATATGATTCCTTTACCATTGTAGCTTGTGGGATATGTTGTAGGAACAATATACGGTCTACCATCAAACGCTCTACTTTGGCTGGGCTTTTCGGGTTCCCATAATAGGACATTTTACGCCGTAATTAATGTTTGGTTATACCTTACTACAACTGCTTTAAATTAAAGGTGGAGGAATATAGCAAAACGGGTTATCCTTTGTGTACTCCATCGTTGCCATAGCGATTCGAATAGTGTTTGACTGAAGGGGGCGCATGTTGGGTATATACGTGTATAACAGTTTGTTATGCGTATTGCTTAGTTTATATGCATGTACTTCAAATTGATATATTCTGTTACCCAATTGTCCATTATATGTAAGGCAATATTTCTTGTGTAGTGTTGTATGCCAAACATGTACCCAAGTCTGGTGGTTCTATGTCGTAATTGTGTGACGCACTGACACTGTGCATAGAATGTTACATTCCAGGTTTTGGTCATCTGAATGCGTTGACACAATATGACAGAACATAATATGACACAGGCAGATAAATTTTATTATCGAAATTTACCTCTCATTAGTAAATATAATTGCAATCTACGGACGTTACTGCGACAAGGCATTTCTCAACCAGAATTTTATGGGGATGTTATCTACAAACTTAGGAAAATTCGGGGTCATATCCATTTTCATGATTTGTTTATAAAACGCATTAAAAAATTTAAAAAGAAAGGTTATGATCCTATTATATTGCAACACACTGCATGTTTGGTTATCGACCCTTTTACAGTCGGTAGCTACGCTTCCCTCTTTGCTTGCGCGATGACAGGCCGAGGGTAGTACTCTATGATGGTATACTCTTAAACTTGGATACAGGAGGAGCTTACCAGACTCATGTATTATTTTTTCCCTGTCGTGCCCTTAACGGCTTACCTGCAGGTGCTCTGACTTCAGCAAAGTCATTGAGTACATATTTGACGGATTGTCACAGTTATTATGCTATGTTTTACATGTTGTCCTGTGTTCACCGTCGTCTATGTTGTGGGTAAGTCCAGCGGGGATACCTTTATTTACAATATTTGTAAAGCTAGGGTGACTTTGAGAGAAGTGTGAGGTTAGGACGTCCGTAAACCGGTTTAAACCCCCAGTGGTGTTTTTGCTGCTGACCGTGCCAAGGCGGTACTCTCTTTGTCACCCTTCCTTTTGTTTGCATTGCGTCTTTGTGCTTGTGGTTTGTTCATGTTGTGGAACGTTTGTCCCTGGTTCTTGTGTGTCTTTTGGTGTTTTCTGTGTTCATTTCGCGTGTGTGTGTGTGCGTGTGCGTTTGGGTGTGTGGTTGTGTGTGTGTGTGTCATGCTGTCTATCGGTGTTTTGGTGGTGGTTGCGTCTTGCATGTGGCTTTGCCTGCTTGACTTTACTACTTTTCCATTTACGGAAAGGATGAAGTTTGTTTACCTATGCTCTAAACAAATTCTATTTTTATTAGTCTTATATATTTTATTTTAAACATTCTAAATGCATTGAATATACTCGGTTTTGTTCATATAATTGACATATGTGAGGCATTTTTGAACGCACACATCCTGTGTGAAAAGAGCGATATATAAATGGGGTATAATAAGAATACTGTTTGCTGCACTAAGGTATGGGCATGGATATGAGACTGTTCGAACAAATTGTTAATATTTGAAATAATGGACCGCCAACTGCAATAACGCTTCCATACATTAAACGTGCAATTATAGGTTCTATTGCTGTCCGCACACACGATATCTAAAACAATGTTTCGTATCAGTATAAACAGTTTTTCACCTGGGATTCTCACTATTATTCAGGCAATTGTTACGTTACGTGACTGTGCACCCTAAACGTCTTGATGGATAGATAACAGGGAAGGTGGTTGATTTTATCAGAGGTCGAGATAATATGCATAATAAATATATTTACATGTATATGGCTACTACTGTAGTAAAGCGTTTTAGGAAATTCTCTAAAACCACTGGCAATATTTTAACTAGCTCTCTTCCAAATTTTATCGTCTGCACACTTTATCGTCTTTTACATGTTTCGTTTATCAATGTTCTTTAATTTTGTTCCATAACATAATGATCCAAACTGTTTGCATAGGTAAATACCGATGCGACTTTGCAGTGATGATCGATAGTTGACCCTCTACTGAAATATTTCAAACCATGTTGATTCGTTGTTAACCTTTCGCTTGCTGAATTTTAAAATACTTTTCTCCTTCTTCACCCATGCCCTGTTGTATAATTACATATATCTTCACTATGTACACGTGTGTCGCTGTACAATCACTGCTGTGGAGTGCACTGGTTGCACAATCAACTTGTAAATAGTCGATAGTGCAGACCCTAATGAGACAACTCCTGCAGGAGCTGTCTCATCTGGGTCTTCACTATTTACAGGTAGGTATATTGACGTGATTAGCAAGCGAAGGGTTAACATTTCATTGTTAGGACAGGGCTAATTGTCATTATATGGCTATAAAGGAAATTTGATAGTGGACATTTAAAAACCTTTTTTTGCGAATCCACTGGGCAGATTTCACCAAAATTCAAATAAATTATTAAGATAATTGTGCAGGAATGTTGCTTCGGTCAAACCAGTGTGAGTCTTTGACAAACATGACATCAAGAGGCGCGACTTTACAACAAAAACTTAACAGCAATAATGGACCCTAATAATGCATCAATTTTAAAGACGTTTCAACACTTTTAAAGTTTAATTTTATCAGCCTCGTATACGCTAATAGGTTGGAATAGGTGACACTTTGCTACATAAAAGTACAAAAATGAGTCATGCAGGAAACGCCACCTACAGAACAGCAACACAAGGAAACAGCAAATGTACATAACTATAAAAACATCAAGAGACGCACAAAGATAAAACAAACACACAATAAGGGGAAGATGGAAGTACTGCCTTTGAACGGTCAGTGACAAAAGTCACTGGGGGGTTTAAACCGGTTTATGGGCGCCCAACCTCACACTTATTCCATCCCCAAAACTTGCATTTTATGCCTGCATTTGAAAATAGGGTTGGTCTAGACAAGACGGCTCCTATAGTGATCAAGGTATACTCTAATTTTTTATAACATAAACTAAAATCTGATCTTCTATTTTTGCCATGGCAAAATGGCCATGTGTCCATTTTCCATTATAGAAACAGTTAAGTAATATTTATGATGCCTTCGGTTTTTACATGAATATTCAAGGAGCAACGTGTTAATGCAGGCTGAAAGTGTCCATTCATGATCAAGCTTTTCTGTAAACTAATTAATTAACCATTCGCTTGCTATTCACCTCAATATACCTACCTGTAAATTGTGAAGACCCAGATGAGACAGCTCCTGTGGGAGCTGTCTCATCAGGGTCTGAACTATTTACAAATTGATTGTGCAACCAGTGCACTCCATAGCAGTGATTGCACAGCGAAATTCTTGTACACAGTGAAGATATATTTAATTATACAACAGGGCATGGGTAAAGAATGAGAAATGAATTTTAAAATTCAGCAAGAGAAGGGTTAAAAAGTGGAAAAAACATTCCTACAGGGAGCACAACGTACAAAAGGACACGGCACCAAAACACTATCAAACATGAAACGACACAATTACATAAAACTTATACCATACAAACAGTCTGCATTTCACTGAAATTGAGGGAGATATAAACTGACACAACTGCCACTTCAGGAACGGTTTGATCTGAATCTATTTGCCAAAATGCGTCTAGCCGAATAAAAAGAGTGAATACATAAGCTCAATATAAAGATAACCTCACCTTTATGTTCTGCTTCAAAGTTAAAGAACTTAACATCGTGCTACTGTGATGCAAAACAAGCGATCCTCGTTCGTGTATAATTCAACTTGATTTGTGTTTGCTTCTATACATTGATCGCTTATACTTTTATCTGCTATTTACTATGTCACCATATATCCGTGACCCATATTTATACAAATGAACAAACATGTATCTTATACACAGCTTAAATGAAACATCATACAGTAGAACCCCTCTAATGCGACCACTTAATGAATAAACATGGCTGTCCCTAAGCAGGTGGTTGCTTAATGCAGGACGAAAGTAATACAGAAAGCTCCTATATGAGCTTTCTGTATTACTTTCCTCCTGTACTAAGCGTAAAAAACGAGTGTTTTAAGGAAACGGGTTAAATCGTTTTTAGGCCACGTAATTAGCATTTGAAAACATATTCCATTCAACATAACGTCGAATAAATTGGTGTTTCATCGGGATTCTAGATGTGTACTACCAGGTCGATAAGTAACAAGACAAGTAATGGGGTCGAAATAATGTGTACACATGATATACGCTGAATTGGAGTTGAAATAATTTTATGATGGTGTTAAGAATTCAGATATCTTTGTCACTATTAACCCATGTAAGGACTGTGATACTAAGAGGAGATAATAGCAAAATCTTAAGCAGTTCTTTGATCAGGATCTGCAATGTTCGATACAAAAATAATAGCAGGACACAAGGATAAATAGTTCTTACACAAACACTGCTAACTGAAATTGCAGCTCGTTCAAAATATAGGCCAGGCTGATAAGTCATATTGTATACACGCCATGTAAAAGGGTTAAGCAGGTTTCAAACACGAGCAAGCAGACATGTGCACATGGGGTAGATCCAGGTCAGACCTTGTGTTCAAACGATGGCAGGAAACACAGGAATGAAACACTTTGACTGATCTCGGTCTACACTTTATGCAAGTTCGAAACGGTAGAATATTTAACCCTTTACTCCATAAATACGCCTTTCTACGCCTCTGTAAAGGTCACTTTTTGAACTCATTTTGATAAATAGGGCATTAGTTCCATAGGAGCAAATTCTCTATTTAACACAATGGTTTCACATCTACACAATTCTAGATAACATTTTCCTTTTCTGAAGTAAATGATCCTCACCGGTAGATTTATTCAAAGAGGTTGGGTCTTAAAATAGCCGATGAGGGAATGGGTTAATATTTTCGCTATAATCGCCATCTGACTGGCATTTGTGAAACAAAATCAACTTTGATCCAGATGAACCACTGATTAACTCGACAAAAAACGAGAAAGCAGGCATGTGCAAAACGAACAGTTCTAATTCAGAGCATGCGTTCAAATGCTGATTTCCATCTACGTTGTTTGTTACTCAACAGGAAATAAAGGGCGGGAACGCTGTGTCTCATCTTGTTCTACACTCTTTTTAACCCTTTCATCGCCAATGTCCCATAAGTGCACCACGAGAAATAGTGCAATCTCATATGATACCGTCCCATAAGTGCACCACGAGAAATAGTGCAATCCCATATGATACCGCCTTTTCAAGACGGTGTCTGATTAGGGACTTCACTTTTTGTCTCATTCTTTATTTCTATATCTGTGCATAATTCCTATGAAATTTGCATTTATCTCGTTTCTTTAGTGTACCCAATGATTTAACAACAAAATGGATTGGAGAACACATTGGAAATTTGACGCCTAAATGGTTAACCCATTTGCTCCCACGATCCCCTGTATGGGACGTAGGCAAACAGTGTAGACTGATCAGACGCCACATAATGTGGCGTCTGATCAGAGTCTACACTGTTTGCTGATAGGAAATTCAATATAAAACAAAACAAAATTGAAAATTTAGACCAGACATCCCTTAGATAAAAGATAGACTATTTCAATATATAAGCATGTAAGAATCCACTGGGAGCAAATGTGGTTAGGTTCAATTCGGTTGAACACTTTACCCTTCTCCAGCTAACCACCACCTGACTGGCATTTGCAAAACAACTTCCGTCGAGTAAGTTGACGTCTCATCAGTAGGCAAGCTATTTGACACTCTGGCAAATATTTCTTAAATTCTTGAACGAATCGGAAAACTATAAGCAAAATGTACCAGATAAGAACTTGAGCAGACACGGTTTTATACAACAGAACAAGGGTTTATGAGTATATAAAACACAGATATGCACCAGATAAGAACTTGAGCAGACACGGTTTTATACAACAGAACAATGGTTTATGAGTATATAAAACACAGATGTCTTTGATATGGTAGCAAGTTAAATACAGAACGAGTATGGCTTTTGTGCTGCGTTGAGCTATATTCTGTATTAAATCTGGGAACTTCGTATCCGCTGACATTTGTACTCATTTTTGTCGTACCCTTTATTACTTTCTACAGTTGCACTGTTTGCAGCTCAATCATTAAGTACACTAGCAATAGGTGGATCCAGTTTGTTTAACTTAAATATGTTTTCGTTTATATGCAGTAAAAACTGTATTTGCCATCGCAGTTGTTGAAGATTGGTCGGAGAGGAGATTATATACACTGTTTGTCTTAAAGAATGGGAATTCTCCCCCTATTGTTTGTTTGTTATGTCGTTTGGCTTATGGCTGTTCGGGCGGCTATGTGTTTTATACATCGTGTTTCCTGTATGACTCACACATGTACTTTTAATCTCCTCTGTTCCTTCTGACTTTTAATCCTTATCTTACCGACATTATTTGCAAACAGCGTGTATTCCGGTGATACGCCGAGTAAATCAGCCTATCATTCGGATCCAACAGTTTCTAAAACACTTTCGTCATGACACGCTGTCGATAGTTTCTCGAATGCTTGATCAAATCGGCGGAAGGCAACATTTCTACAGATAAAAACAGAATCTGGGTTAAAACATTAACGCAAAGGTTATATTTAGATCCAGCCTCTTTGGATAAATCTACCGAAAAGAAGCCTTTACTAGCAAAAAGGGAAATTTCAGAAATGTGTAGTCTCGAAACAATTGTGATAAATAAAGCATATGCTCCATAGGAGCAAATGCTCTATTTATCACAATGGTTTCATACAGTGACTTTTACAGAGGCGTCAAAAGGCGTCTATATAAGGAAATAGGTGAAATGAGTCGGATCAGGGTTAAGGGAGATTTAGATTCGTTCCAGCTGAACTATATTTCTTGTTGATTGATAATTTGTTTGAAAGTGTGTGTTAATGTAGCATGGTACCATCTTGGAACAGAAATAGAATAAAGCTTCTTTTAAAGCTTCGTTATATAACGAATCCAAGAAAAGAAAGCTGGTTTGTGAAATATATATCATGTTGCCAATTGTTAGTAGTTTTGTCTAAATATTATAAATTCTAAATTAGGTTATTATACACTGTTGAATACAATAATGAATTCTACTGGAATTTACACATTTTAACATTTAGTCTGCTATGGGTGGATGAGTGAATACCTATGCAAACAGTTTGGATCCAGATGAGACGCTGAGTCACTCGGCGTCTCATCAGGACTCAAACCGTTTGACATCCTGATTGCATTTTGGTAGACAACTTGATTATGGCTGATGTTTGGTGATGTGATTTACCAGCTTCATAAAATTTTTGGACACACCCATTTTCATTTTCTCATTTTGTTCACTAAATACATTAAAAAATAATTTTAAAGGGATATGACCCTATGTTACTAAAACATACTGCACGTCTGGTTGCCAACCCATTTACAGTTGGCAATCACGCTGGCCTCTTTGCATGTACGCCGACAAGAAAGATTTAGTACTCTATGAAGGCGACCTCTTAAATCTGGAAACGGAAGGAGGACGTCGGATATTTTTTATTATCTCATTTTTGTCGAACCCTTTATTACTTGTCTACAGTTACTCTGTTTGCAGCTGAATCATCGAGTACACTAGCGATAGGTAGATACAGATACAGTTACTCCACTTAAATATGTTTTCCTTTTACATGCAGTTTACCACTGTATTTGCCATCGGGGTTGTTGTAAGTTAGTCGGAGAGGGGATACGTTTATTTACACTGTCTTTTAGGGTGGGGATAGAATAAGTGTGAGGTTGGGCGCCCAAAAACCGGTTTAACACACCCCCCCCCTTCCAGTGACATTTGTCACTGACCGTTCCAAAGCGGTACTTCCATATTCTCCCTATTTTTGTTAGTTATTTTCCGTGGGCCTCTTTGTATCTTTTATATTAATGTACATTTGTTGTTTGTCGTTGTGGTGCTGTTTGGGCGGTTGTGTGTTCTGTATGCGGTGTTTCCTGCATGCAATGACCCCCATATGTCACTCATTTACTTTAAAATCATATAATTCTCTATTTTCATCCGTTACATCGTAGCTTAATATAGGAAGAATAGAACTCACAGACGATCGATTGGGAGATTTAATAAATAGGATTCAGAGCAACACATAAAGGTGCGTACTCAGGTACTAAAATAGTCATTTCTGTACCAAACCTATGTTGTGAAGAGGGGTCACAACATAGGGGTTGGTAAAGAAGTAAAAAAGAAATTCTCGAAAACGTTTTAATGTATCTGGACCTCTGGGACTTGCCAAACATTTAACAGGAGATCAGATAACTACAACTATTGAATCACAATATAATATAGACCTGACATAGATTTTAAAAACTCAAAAACAATGAAGGATTTAATTTTCAATTCCAATCCGAATTTCTGTTAGACTGCCACGTGGTACATTCCCTGAATTCTATCGTTCTATTATACAATGTGTAGGTATATGGTTGTATTTGATGAATCACGGACTCTAAGCCTGTTTAAGTGGTCCTAATCGTAATTCCATATACTTTCATAGACGTGTGGTCACCAGTATTACAGAACACCTGTTCGCCATCCACTACATAATCAGAGAACTGCGTGTCACTGAGAGTCTCAAATCCGGTTTTCTCGTAAATACGCTTGGAGTAGTTCGATGTCCCTTCGCCCTTTACGCACACTTTTTCCAGTTCGAAGTATTTAACCATTTGTATCGCAACATTAAATATTTTTGTGGCCAGGCCTTGGTGTCGATATTTTGGAGCCGTACAGAGACCCATGAAATGGAACGCCTCGGAATCAGATCCTGTTCGTCCAAAAAAGTCCGCTTTTTCGTCGCAGTATTTTATAAAAGCCATTATTTTCTTTACACCTATGTCTTTAGCTTTCTCAGGCTCGAATCCCTGATTGGAACGGACAATGCGTATTGTGCGTAATGCCATCGGCTCTCCTGTGTCTGAATTGTTGAGCATCAGAGAGAGGTGTTCACGAAATGATGACATAAACATTTCAGCGAATTCTAATGTCCATTGTAAGTCAATGGACTTGCTGATCGGCTCGTCTTGTGGAAAGTTTTTCATGAGTTCCAGAGCATCGTCATAATATTCTTCAGTGACCAGAACAAGCTTCCCTTCCGTTATATTGGCAGCATCTCTCGCTCTCTCGAACGCCTTACAAGAAAATAATAAAGTTGGATTACTAAGTAAATTTTCAAAATAGATGCTTGTTATAAGGAAAGTTACCTAAGAACCCACCCCTTGATCCGCTGGAAAGTACTATATCAATATTAGAGCTTTGCGTCAGTATTCTTCAGTGACTAAAACCAGATTCCCTATTTCTATCTACTGTTGATTTAAAGGGAACATCACAATCACAAGGCAATGTAAATATCATTTTATAAAGATATTATCATGTTTAATAAATGTAATTCCTTTTTGGCAGTGTTGTTCCATCCTAATTTTGTTCATTTGTAATCTGAGACGTCACTTGGTCCATATTTTATTACCCAATCAGCTGATTGACTGTGGTGTTTATTTGTTTAAAGAAATGTAGAGACACTGCTTTAGAAATGGAATGGTTGGTATTAGCAGGCATTGATTTTTATTTACTACTTCGTGTATTTGAATACAGTGCTCCCTCCCTCCCTACAACGAACGGCCCTCTCAACAACGATTCCCTCCTTACAACAACTGTTTCTGAAACAACAAGGCTCCAGAAACAACCTTTTTCCATCGTATTTTCTTTATGCCTTCATCAAACCCTATGTTTTGACCACTCTTCAGAATCGTCACTTTGTGACGATTCTAAAGTGCGGTCACAACATAGGGTTTGATTGAGGCAGAACGGTTTTAGTTCTCGAAATACACCTATTCTGGGGATCTACAAACAAGCTAATTATGTTTGATTTTTTTCTTTATGCCTCCATAAAACCCTATGTTTTGACCACTCTTCAGAATCGTCACTTTGTGACGATCTAAAGAGTGGTCACAACATAGGGTTTGATTGAAGCAGAACGGTTTTAGTTCTCGAAATACACCTTATCTGGGGATCTACAAACAAGCTAATTATGTTTGATTTTCCCTCCCTATAACAACTCCCTCTGAACAACACAATACAATATTCGTATCCCAAAGGGTGTCGTTGTTGAGAGGGATCACTGTACAGTAAAAACTCGATACTTTAAAATTTCGAAAAACTTCGAAAATTTAGTAATTAATAATTGGTGTCTGTTAGGCAGATGACTGATTGATGCAATTTGAAAATTATGAAACAAGCTCCTAGAGGAGCTTTCTGTGTGACACAACTGTGCATGTTAGTTTACAGGAGTTAACGTAACGGGTACCAAAGATGGATGAGATACTGATAGGTGTCATTGTAAGGAAAGTGTATGTTGGAATTATGTGCTATTGATTGATTATGTTACAGAAACCTGTTTAAAAAATTGATTGTAAATAAATAGGCTTGCTCTACGATAAATCAATATTCATTGCTGTGACACTAGACCGTGCGAGAATAATTTATATCCTTTTACCGTTGGTAAAATTTGGCATTGTTTTAATTTGCAGCATGTGTTTAATATCATGTTATTGATTTCTTTATTATTTGTTTTATTATTGCAGATGGGGGTTGCTTGTTCTCTTTGCTCTCCTTATATCTAATGTAATATATGAAGCTATTTTTAGAATAGAACCTGTTTTAAATGACATCATATTTATTGGACACATGCACCTTAAAATGCCGGTGGTTGATAAATACGGGGAGCTTTCGGAATTATGTTTGTTATGTATTAAATTACTACTTGCCTTACAGACCCACAATTAGACCTCTTTTTGATGATCGCTTAAAACAGGTTATACTGTACATATATAAATAGTTAAGTGTTATACAGTAAAACCTCTCTATAACGACCACTAAATTGTGTTAATTAGTTGGTGTGTTGGGCACGTGGTTGCTAAAAGCAAGGTGAACGTAAAACAGAACGCTCCCATGGGGGTGTTCTGTTTTACTTTCACCTTGCTTTAAGTATCCACCTGCCTTAAAAACAAACTACATGATGTAATTTAGTGGTCGTTATAGAAAGGTTTTACTGTATATGGCGTGCCCCTGTACCGGTAACATATACGATCTATATTACTAAATATATGGACTCGATTTTGTGTCGGATTTGTCGTGAATACCAGCAATATTTCAAAGATAAGAGTGCTTACCTTATTTTTAGTATATATATATATCACTATTAGAAATGTTGCATTTTAAACTCAATAATAACGTAAAATCGTTTTTAGATTTGTAGAAAATCTACAAAAACTATAAATATTAGCTTGGAAATAGCTTATGCTAGCAACGAACATAATAAACTAATTAACATGGATATGTAAATGTCATGTAATACATGTAAGTTATTGTGTCATTTCTAGCAGTAATTTCGAATTTAACTTTTTGTCTCTATTATATCGAGTCACGTGAAATCCGCGTGTAGTTCATAAGATAAAAATGGCTGGCATACGTTCCAAATACGTTTAATGAATTCGTCCCGCGTCGTTTCGACCATTAATTGCAATAGCTAGGTTACTTTTCTCTCGCTTTTCTTTGCTCCCTTTAAGGTTTATTATTTAAAAACATGTTCTTGAAAAATGCATTATCCTTCAATAGTTTATTTGTAAGTAAGACTGAGTGAAAATATTTTGCCGAAAAGGGAATTAAAAGTAGGCTCATGACGTTTTTAATATTTGCATAAGAGATATTGTTTTACTTTTTAATGATGTTTTATTGTTTAATAAAATGTTTTAAATACTTCACACTTGGTTCTTCTTTATTCATTCTCCGAAGCTGACAAATTTTATTAAAAAGTGTCGCGTTTAAAAAACAAATATAACATGATACCATACAGGTGTAATTTAAAAGGAATATTTTTTTCAAAATGTTCAAGCAAGGGGAAACTTTTACCAAACAAGAGGTTGAAGTTCTTATTGTCGGTTTTAATGACAACTCGGGTATACCACTATCAGCCTACTCTTATAGATTATTCGATATGGATCTACCCTGTTTGCTTGAGGATCTTAATGCAATATGTACATTTATCACATAATCTGCGATATGGGAGTGCCGTGACAGAGTTTCGTATTTCGCGCAAATTAGCAATTTTTAGTCAATCATAGCGCTCAGTTAAGAGTTAGGCAATCGTATCGCTCCATGTGCGTCGTCCTCGTATTACTGCGCTGTGTGTAAGCAATGGCCGAAATAGTCGTCAGCTATGGCCTTTTTTTTCTATGGCATTTTAAGGCTTATGTTAAGGCATTTTAAGGCATTCGTGTTCATTACAGATTGTGTTCATTACATATTGTTTTCATGAAACTCGTTTACTATAATGAATATGACACTCGCTAAAGCTTGTGTCATATTATTGTAGTAAACTCGTTTCATTATCAAAGCGCCGCAGGCGCTGTAGGCCTGGGCATAAGAAGGGTTGATCGTGTGTTCAAGACGTTTGGGATTTGATTTTCCATGAAAACAACACAAAGTCATGCATTCCATCGTCTATTACCAAATGGAATAGATTAGAAACGGAGTACAGGCATTCGCCGTCACTCGCCAACTTTAAATCTAAAATATTAAAACAAACCCGATCCGGAATACCTGCTTACTTCTATTATGGTAATCGTTATATATCAATTCTACATGCACGCTTGAGAAACCAATGTAGCAATCTACAAAACGATCTTTTTGAAAATCATATTGCAGATAATCCAAACTGCAGCTGTTGTAATCAAATAGAAGACGCAGAACATTTCTTCTTCAAATGTCAACAGTTTTATCGTGAAAGAATTGTACTTTTCAACTCAACAAGGCCGTTTCATCCACTAAATACAACTACGTTGCTTTCCGGCCGAGATACGTTAACGTATGAAGAAAATATATTGATAGTACAAGCAGTTCATAAATTCATAAAAGACTCTGGGAGATTTTCGGTTTAACCCTTTCCTTGTTTATATATTCATGTTAGAAACAATGACATCATGAATACTTATCAGCTGAATCATTATAAAGATTTCGTGAATATTTTCCTATGACAAAAACTGTTGTATTAGATATATATCATGCGAAAAGCAAACAGGAAATACGCGGATCTGACAATTCCTATAGTAATTGTCTGATCTAGGTCTACACTGTTTTCAAATGCTTGATAACACGCTTTATAAATATAAGGGAAAATGTTAATTTGTATTGTGATTACTAGTTAAGATATGCCTTAGCTTTTAGTTGATCTACTTGTGCCACCCTGTAAGTGAACTGTATAATAATGATGTGCCATGGCGTTGCTACATGTTTGTACTATGTGTATAACTGAAACCACTGTGCTCGATGTAACTTGACAATGCGAAATAACATAAACAAATGAAACATACATTGCTGCAAAACCATTTGTAATTTTCCAGGTATGCCGTTCAGTTCAATTCTTAGCCTGTACGTCCGTGAACTTAACTGTCGACTCTTTTTAATTTATTTGTCGCCTTTTTCTTCTCCTCTTTACATATTTATCTATCTATCTACTTTCTACTGTTATTACACCGGCGTTTCTATTAGAACTGTTTAAGCCATTGTAAATATATGGACATGTAAACTGTACGGGAAGGGCCGTTTACTAATGTTGAGAGAACTTGTGGCCCGACCCCGTTTCTATGTATAATTAGAAATAAAATATGTTTAAACTAACACAAAGTCCAATAACTCTGCAGAATATCATTGAACCTGAACAGGAATAATATATACACAAATAGGCATGGCGCTGATCAATCCTATGAAGTTTCAGGAAAATCCTGTCAAAGATTTTGGAGAAACCGCAGACAAAATTTTCCATGTAAACAGTTCAAAGTCCCATAACTCTGCAGAAAATCATCAAGCCGGGACAGGAAAAAAATATGCACAACTAGGCATGATGCTTATCAATATTTTGAAGTTTCGTGTAAATATGACCAAACGTTTTCCCGAAACAGCGCGGACAACATTGTTCATGTAAAAAATTCAAACTGGAACAGGAATAAGATATGCACAACTAGGCATGGTGCTGATCAATCCTATAAAGTTTCGTTGAAAATCTGACCAAAGGATTTACCAAAGGATTTGGAGAAACCGCGTGGACAAAGTAAAATCAGACTGACGGACGGACAGACGGACGTTCTAACATATGTACACTTTTTGGGCATTTCCTTCGTTTTAATTAACTAATTCTCTCCTACTCGCGCCTTTTTGATCAATTCTAACATTCTGCTTTTCTATAGTTATTGCTCCTTTTCGATAGATTAATTAAAAAATGTTGTCCGGAGGTTTGGCGACGCCCTAATGACAAGACCCAGCTTTATACCTCAAAATAACCAGCAGTGATCGTTAATGCTAGCTCCACTCTAAGCATGTGTATACAGTTTTCATTAATCTGAGTAAGTTCAGCAAATTAGCATATTAGCAGGTTTTTTTAATTCATATTAACTACTTCGATTGAGCAACCGTCTCACACATTCGAATGTATACAAAGGACTAATTTTTATAAGGTATTAAACAAACAAAATGAAGTTTAAAAGTGACATAACTTTGATACGCAACGAATTATTACTAACAGACAAAAAGGGAGACAATCCTGTTTCCATTAATCTGAGTAATGTCAGCAAATTGGCATATTAACAGTTTTTATTCATATTAATTATTTCGATTGACAAACCGCCTCACACATTTGAAAATATAAAAAGTACTAATTTTCATGAGGTATTAAATAAACAAAATGAAGTTTAAAAGTGAAATAACTTTGATACACAACGAATTATTACTAACAGTCAAAAAGGGAGATAATCCTGTATATACAGAGATACATCAAATCGCTTACCTAGCGATATACTACAGGTTTTCTTGACAGAGGATGGCTCTCTAAAATAGTCTAGGGGGTATGAGTTAAAAGTACCCTACAGGGCCACAACACTACTTAACAATATAGATGGAATTAATAGAATTTAGCGTTATCTATTGCTCTCCATACATTTCCGTTCAATTCAACCAAGCTTTTTCGTAAGTAATCGGACATTTCCGTACAATTTCGCATATTTATGCACTTTGCTGTGCGTAGAAATCTGTATGCGTATGTGTGTATGAAATAATGCAGTTATATGCCAAACCCCCACTCATTGTTTTTTCACTCTTAAAATCGCATTTTTACCTAGTTTTAATAGTAAATGTTAACAAACTTTAAATGTTGAAGCCCAAACAAATTGGAACTTCACCGATCTATTTGCTTAAGCGTATTGACATTTTGTGCAAGCGGTAAATCGCACTTTTCCTCGGTCTTCTTCGGACATATTTGGGTAGGGGTTGAAATTTTGGCACGACTACTATGGCCTTTGGCTTGGCAAGCCAACCCAGGCCAAAAACCAATTGTAATGAACACTAATGAAGATCCTCTATGTATCCTCTATGTATTATAAACAACGGGTAATACAGATACAGTAGAACTTCGATATCTCGAACTTCAAGGGACTACACAAGTTATCTGATTTCTCGGGTTTGCAGCTTAATACAGCTCTAAGGTAATGCTGAAAGCTCCTTTAGACATGCAGTAGGCTGTCACATGTGTTTCTAGATAACCGTGGTGATATATTTTACAGCAATTCTGTTTTTGAAAGGACCGAACTTTTAGTTCGTGTCAACCCGAAGTTCGAATTATCCGGGTTCGAAATATCGAAGTTCAACTGTATATATATAACACTGTGTTCAAAATAAGATCAACAGCTTCCATCCAAAACTGCGCGGGTCTGTAATATAATCTGTCTTGAGGAAGCACGTGTCGCATCCGTGCTTACCTATGCAAATAATTTGGATCCAGATGAGACGCCGTGTAAATAAGCGACTCATTATACCCCCACAAACGAAGTTGGGTTTGTTTTGTTGTTGTTGTTGGGGGGGGGATACTGGAGTCACCATGTCCGTCCGTCCGTCCGTCACGCTTGTCCGGATCATAACTTCCAAAGTGTAAAAACTATTGACTTCAAACTTCATATATAGATAGATCACATTGACCGCAAGTGCAGTGCACAAGGTTTGTAACTCTGTCTTCGGTATTTTCGGAGTTATTGCCCTTTGTTATTTTTCAGTTTTCCGGAGTTTCTTTCTTAACCGTTACAGATAGCTTAATTATAATGAGTTACAGATCAAGTTTGAATTTTGTTACGCTTCATTGATTTTTCACGGAAATACAGTGATTTTACTTCCGTAAATTCAGGTTTTCCGGAGTTTTTTTTCTAAACCCTTGCAGATATTGATGTGATATTTGGTTTGTAGCTTTATAATAAGGAGTTACAGGTCAAGTTTGAATTGTGTTACACTACATTGATTTTTAACGGAATTGCAGCATTTTGACTTAGAAATGTTTAGGACATTTCAAATTTTCCAGATTTTTTTTTCTAAACTGTAGCATATATTGTAGTGATTTATTTCTATAACCCCCATCTCTGTGTCAAATGTGCTAGTGGGGGTATAGTCCTGCAGCGGTATAGATGAACCTTCGATTGTGGTGTATAGTTTTTTTCTCGTTTGATTATGGTCAGGGATTGTTGGCACTCTTGAAATATGCCGGGTGCTACATTGGCACCCTTGAGGGTTTCGAGAAATTCAAGATGGCGTCCAAAATGGCGTCCGTGAGTGAGGACAAAATCATAAAAAATATGTTACAATTCATACATTCGTAATGTTTTGAAACTTATGGGCTAACAGTAACCAAACTAAACTAAACTTGTTAAAAATAACGTTTACTACTGTAAATCAAGCGTATTCGCCAAGATGACTTCCAATATGGCTTCCAATATGGCGGCCTAAGCTATGTAAAGCATATGTATTTTTTTACTTGAAAAATGATAAGCATTCCGATGGATTCATCAAAAGTATAGTTGTTTTTCTCGTTTTATTATGGCCAGGGTGTCTTGGCACTCTTTAAATACCACATTGGCACCCTTGAGGGTTTCGAGAAATTCAAGATGGCGTCCAAAATGGCGTCCGCGAGTGAGGACAAAATCATAAAAAAATGTTACAGTTCATACATTCGTAATGTTTTGAAACTTATGGACTAACAGTAATTAAATTGAACTAAACTTGTTAAAAATAACATGTACTACTGTTAAATCAAGCATATTCGCCAATATGGCCCCCAATATGACTTCCAATATGGCGGCCAAAGCTATGAAAAGCACGTGTATTATTTACTTGAGAAATGATAAGCACTCCGATAGATTCATCAAAAGTATAGTTTTTCTCATTTGATTATGGTCAGGGATTGTTGGCACACTTTAGATATGCCGGGTGCCACACTGGCACCCTAGAGGGTTTCAACAAAATCAAGATGGCGCCCAAAATGGCGTTTGCGAGTGAGGACAAAATCATAAAAGATATGTTACAATTCATACATTCGTAATGTTTTATTAAACTTATGGGCTAACAGTAATTAAATTGAACTAACGTTACTACTTTTAAGTCAAGCATATCCGCCAATATGGCTTCCAATATGGCCTCTAATATGGCGGCCAAAGCTATGTAAAGCACAAATCATGTATTATTTACTTGAGGAATGATAACCATTCCGATGGATTCATCAATATTATAATTTTTCTCGTTTGATTATGGTCAGGGATTGTTGGGACTCTTTAAATATGCCGGCTCCCACCTCGGCACTCTTGAGGGTTTCGAGAAAATCAAGATGGCATCCAAAATGGCGTCCGCGAGGGAGGAGATAATGATAAAACAATGTTACAATTCATACATATGTTAAAGTTTTGAAACATATAAGCTAACAGTAATTAAATTAAACCAAACTTGTTAAAAATGACGTTTACTAACGTTAAAAGTACATGTATGAGTCATGCAGGAAACACCGTATACAAAACACACAACCGTCCAAACAGCACAATGACGATCAAGCATATCCGCCAATATGGCTTCCAATATGGCGACCAAAGCGTTAGTAAAGCACACGTATTATTTACTTGAGAAATGATGAGCATTCCGATGGATTCATCAAAATTATAAATTGAATGAATGACTTATTCAATTGTTCTATAATTGTATCAATAAATAAATAAATAAACTAGTATTATGTGGCATCCTATACTGTAGCAGTTCCAAAATATAGTGCAAATCATGTTTGCAGTTTTGCAACAGCACATTCGTATATTACAGGACATCGTGCTCTGAGAAACGCAACAAATAAATCTAAGAATAAAATATGGTACTTGGTCTATTATTAGGCAAGTCACCGGCTGCAGGCGTTTTGACGTTTCATTCTTCCTCCAGCTAAAGTCTGTTGGGTCTAGGTAATGAGGGGTGTTGTCATCCGGCTGTTTGAAGGTGGGATGTATTGACATTTTCTTCTGCAAAAAGCCTCACTCTGAGGAGGAAGACTACAAAGATTGGATTACGTTGGGCTAATATCTAGCCTTGATGCCCATTCATGTAGCTGTGTGTCGGACCAATTGCAATCAATGTGTCCATAGCAAAACGACATAAACATCGTTGCTTGAGATATAAATAGTTCAAGGGAGATATGAAAGACTCAGGAAGGAACAGAGAAAGACTAGAATGTAATGTCTTGACAACAGTTCCCTTACCTGTGCCGTAACACCCTGCAGCAGCGTCACATCCTGACAGTGAACGAGCAGGCAAACGTTCTTCGATAATGCTACTGTGTTTTTCAACAGTAATTGCATTGTCAGTTTCGACCCTTGATGGTGGACTCCATCAGTATTACATTTGTGTTTTTTAGTGTTATGGTAGGAGAAAAGTATAACACACCGTCACACAATAAAGTTGTCTTTGCACAGGGGTCAATTCCGACACAATCTACTACTTGCAAACAATGCCCTATTGTTGATCTTTGTTGATATGTCATCTGGATCTGTTTTTTGCATCATTTTCTATTTGAGACCTCCCTTCACCATTGTGTCTCACAACAGAAATGTCTGAATCAATACTGTGAATGGTCATCTTACCCAAACTTAAATTTGACTATACTCATGGATATTCAGGGCATGCCACCAGGCGCATGCCCGTACCGCATAAAGGTGCCCCCAATGAATATGTCACACCATATCCCTTTTCATATACCCCATGTTTCCATATACATGCTCGCTAGCTCTTTGCGAACCCGGGAACTGGATCTGGGAGTGACTCCATTTCTGGCAAGTGACATAAACCATGTATGGCGAAGTTCACGTGGTATGCGACTAAGAAGCACGGCATCATTTGTTTGTACGCTGCTATATGAAGGCACAAGCCACCTTTTCTTTCAGCATTGGTAAAGACCATCATGATAAGCACTGGTTTTAGAAACACATCTACCCATAGCTTTGCTGTTTTGCTTTACTAATTCTGGTGACTCTGGACAGTGCTCTTGCATGACATATCTTAGTAGGCCCTCTGCAATTAGTGGTATTGCTCTGACGCTTTGAAGAAAGTTCCTGTCTGTCAACATGTGTCCGTCACTTATTACTTTAATCAAACCAATCTCTACGATCAGAATGGCAATGATCTCGATAATAAAATATTTGCTAATGTGCAATTCAGGTCTTGTGCTTTTGTTAGATCTGTCAGCCTTGTGTTTTGGTAAGAAAAAGGTATCATATATATGAAAGGTAGGTATACAGCTTTAATTTGTTCTGATTACGTCTTAACCCTGTACTCTAGAATGTTAACAAAGAACCTTTAATGGAAGAACCGATCTGGGAGCTGCATAATTATTATGTCCATGCTGAATATTGATACGCAGCCGAATAGAAATGATATAAAAGGTAGAGTTGGTGTAGCAGAATTATTAATTCATTCATTAAATAGATATGTTTATGAATTATGTTATCATCGGGGGCTTGCTTAATTAGGTATACATTGTTTACAAATAATATAAATATATGAAAATAAAAGTAAAGCAACACAACAAAAGGTTAAAAGACAAAACACAAAAACAAAACCTAGCCTTTAGCACGAAACTAGTTTTCTAATATTACTTTTTACCTTCTAATTAATATTCATAAGTATGTAAATGAGCTTATTAGCATGCATATATCTTAGAATGTATCTCTGCTATAGCTTCAATTTCCGCTAATTTTTAAACAGTAGACAACGTCAGCTGTAGTAATTATAAAACCGCAACAAATCTATAGCTTTACCGAACTTTGCTTATGTAAAATATGATGGGTGGGGTAAAATTGAAAGGTCTAAAAAGTTATTACATTACTCATTTAAGTGATATTTTTATGAAATATGTTGTCATTTGGAGATTGTTGAAGAAGGTCTCTACATTGTTTATACATATATGAGAATAAAAAGGAAGAGTTTATAAGGCAACATACTAAACGGTTATAAAACACTTAAAGTTTAGCACGAAACCAGTTTTTCTAGCATTACATTTTACCTTCTAATTAATATTCATAAGTATATAAATAAATGTATTAGCATGCACATATCTTAGAATGTGTCTCGGCTATAACTTCAAATTACATTCCTACTAATTTCCAAACTATAAACAACCTCAGCTGTAGTAAATCAGATAAAACCGCAAATTAATAGTTTTACCGAGCTTCGCTAATGTAAAATATAGTGGGTGGGGTAAAAGTGTAATATATCAAAACCCTCAAGGGTGCCAGGGTGGCACCCGGCAGATATTCAATCAGGACCCTTTCCTCTACTTATATCGACAATAAAAAAAACTATACACCGCAATCGAAGCTTCCGGCCAAAAATCCAGTTTCGCTGCAGGACTAGTAGTGGTAGTTCTAGTTTGGATCTAAATAGTTTGTTTGCGATTATGTTTTTTTAAACAAAAATGAAGAAAAATAAAAGCATGCATTATTGTAGCAGACGACAAGGTTTGCTGACGAAAAGAGTTGGCAGCGAAATATTTAACCCTTTCCTTCATAATGGCACTTCTTCACGCGTTTGCAGAGTGGACCCCGGTCAGACGGCTCCTATAGGAGCCGTCTGATTGGAGTCTGCTCTGTTTGCTTGTGGCATTTTATAGATCTGATTTTACAGGTACCGCCATGGTGAAAACAAATCTCATTTCTATATTCCATATTAATCAGGTGATCATATCTGAGATAAATATTAAACAGGCAAAGGGTTAAAGGAATACCAAAGCAAAAAGTGTCTATGTACTTCGCCTGAATATTTACTGCTATATAATGAACTATCACAACGAGTTTCATTGGGACGATTAGTTTGTAGGACAATGAACATATTTATAGTATGGGTAATGCCCTTATCGCATGCACTATACAGTAAAATCCCTCAAAACCGGACGTTTTTAATATAAATATCGGTCTTGGAGACAAGTGGCAGCTTAGGTTAATGCAGGGTGAAAGCTCCTCTGGGAGCTCTCTGCATGAACTGCCATCTGTTTAAAGGTATCTAATTTTATCTCTATTAGAATTCCGGTTTTGAGGAGTACATAGTGTGAATATGCACTAGAAGTTTGCAGGCCTCATTGGCGCGGGGCATTAGCCCTGCGTCTATATGGAACACTTTCCGTAGAAATTCACTGGTAGGAGGGCTGATTTATCAAGACTAACGAGAATATGGTGGAATTTGTGGTTTTGAGTGTAAGATAGTATGTTTGGAATAATAAAATTCTATATTGTTGGAAACAGGTCGACAGATTTGTTTCCACTGTATAATTGTTTGTATTTTAGAAATGAAAACATTAGAAAATTATTTCTCCTATGGTCGGGGCTAATGCAAAATGCAATACCGCAAGGGAAAGATCATTATCGATAACCGCCGGGGAAATATGTCTAAGATGTTGCGAAACCGGGTATGACTAAAAAGACGAAAGGAGGATTTTGGCGAAAGGAGGCGAAATGAGGCGAAAAGAGGAATAAAAATTAACAACGGCTATTTATTAGTTATTATAAATGATATGGACATACATTTTAAACATATTTTGCATTAATATACTGATATAAGCCTGACTATATGAACACATCATTAATATATTGATGGCATTTTATATGATTTACAGGGAAAACGGATTACTTGCTCATTTCGCCACAGTAAATCCCGCGAAAGGAGCTCTTAAGTAATATAATTGAATGTAGAACTGCGAGTTATTAATGATTTAAGACCCAGGCATAACCTTTTACTTCATAGATACACATTTGCAAACAGGGTGAACCAAATACATGGCTCCTGCTGGATCTGCTTATGAACAAAATGGGTAGTGGTTTTGTCAAACTGGCAAGTGTATAGTATAATAGCGGAGGGTGTGTTAATTACAGTAATTATTTACTTATGAACTAATATAGATATGATGTAAACGTTTCTGCCATGGTGAAAACTTCCAGTGTTCAAATTTCATTATGAAAACGCCACTAATTAATCGTCATAATGTCACTTACATGAAATGTCACTGTTACTGTGCGTCAGGCAATTTGGATCTTGGTGACATGGCTCAGTAACTCTAGGTTCAAAATGTCAAGGCTACAGTTACATATTCTACTCTTTGGCATTTCATCTAGACATACAGCTGAGCTTTGATATCTCGAATTGATATACAGTACAGAGTTGTTATGAAATGAATACTATCATGTCTAAAAAACCTACAGGAGTTTTCAGCATTACTTTAGACCTGAAATAAGCTGTGAACTTAAGAAACTGTTCTGATTAGAAATTGGATATCTGTGTGCTAATGTCATTATAAAAAGTGGGCTAATAAATATTCATGATGTGATTATTTCTTACACGAATATTTAACCTGAAAGGGAATAAGGGGTCCAATGTGAGACTGAAAGGGTTATTGTATAACTAGGGCTACCCGGCTAAAGGTTAAAGAACAAACACGGGTTTCATTTTCATTTTTCTCCGTGAATTGTCATGTAAGGGAATATGACACTGTGGTTATCAATTAGATTACTTATAACAAAAGTACATGGACACGGGCATTTTTGGCCATGGCAGAAACTGAATAATCATATTTATATTCTATCACAAGCAAATAGATTCTGGTTAAACAACCGTTTATGGGTTGAAATAAGTGGCTGTTTAATCTTTTCCCTGACATAAAACACATTTTCACGCATTTACAAACAGAGTAGACCCAGATCAGATGGCTCCTACAGGATCTAGGTATGTTCTCTTTGCTTATGACATGATACAAATCTAATTCTACAGTTTCGTCGAAGCGAAAACTTCCCTTGAAAAGTTTATAAAATTTCAGCTCATAAATATTCATGATGTCATTATTTACGAGGTTTCATGAATGTTGAACAGTTGAATGGCTGATGCATACTGAAAGCGTTCAATCAGACTCAAACTGGTATGTAAATCATGATACATCAAACTGTTAAATGAAATTGATGGGGCAGCAACGATTATACCCTGAAACAGCCGCTCTTTCAGGAACATTTTGTTCTGGATCTACATGTAACTACGTGTATTTGCATAATTGTGTCTGACCGAATAAAGAGTCAATGCATCAGCTCAAAATAAAGATATCCTCACCTTTATTTTCTGCTCCAAAGCTAAAGAACTCAACATCCTGCTCCTTCGAAGCAAATTAAATATATAACTTTCTTGTGGAGTTCAACTTGACGAGTGCCCCTCCACAATGATCGCTTATACTTTTATCGTAGCCTATGTACAGGGTCACAATTAATGTTTCACTCAACGCTTTAGAACGCCGCACAAACACGTATTTTATACGCAAATGCAATTAGATAAAATATAATTCAGTAGATTTTCGAATACAGGCAATGTAGGTTCAACTAAATCACCTCAATGGAGAAGAAAGGACCAGCTTTTGTTGAATAAAGAATAAGAAAATTTCCATTCAAACAGCAGCTAAAAGTTTCAACAGGGTACCATATTTTCACTGATAACACAGTGACATACCAGGTTTAACCCATACCCTTATCAGGCATGTTGTGACCCAACATCTTTTGAAAAAAATTCGACTGAAAAGGAGCATTTAATACCTAACGGGACATTTTGACAATTGTGTAGTTTTAATCCCATTGTGGTAATTCTCTATTTATCACAATGGTGTTAAAAAAGTGACTTTAACCCTTCGCTTGCTATTCGCGTCAATATACCTACCTGTAAATAGTGAAGATCCATATGAGACAGCTCCTACAGGAGCTGTCTCATCAGGATCTGCACTATTTACAAGTTTATTGTGCAACCAGTGCACTCCACAGCAGTGATTGCACAGCGAAATACTTGTACACAGTGAAGATATATGTAATTATACAAGAGGACGTGGGTAAAGAAGGAGAAATGTGTTTTAAAATCAGAAAGAGAAGGGATAACATAGGCATAAAAGGGTGGTAATGTGAGGGAATGGGTTACAAGTGGGTGATAAAGTATAACAGTCTCTGTTGACCCTGAACAGGTTGTTTGGCCATGTTAGACACGAATACACCATGAATATCTATCGAATATGTGTCAAGTCGAGTGACAAAATAGCAGTATCTGTTGCGGCCTCCTCGTCTACGGGTCTACGGATCAACACGTTAACCCTTTCCCTCATATAATCGTGTTTTCACGCAGCTGCAAACAGGGTAGACCCAGATCAGACGGCTCCTAGAGGAGCCGTCTGATCAGGGTCTACTCTGTTTGCTTATAGAATTTCAAAGATATGTGTATTTACTTTCTAAAATGGTTACAATGCTGCACCTTCCACATTTCATTATAACCTTTTCATGCTTTTTTGTCCATTAATATTCAGTAGGTATTGAAAATTGTAATAAACACAGAACAGGGAAAGGTTTAAGTATCTACGTTATACGGGTCCGTACTCGAGTAGCTATTATTCCCGAGTCCGAGTCACGGGGGTTCTCGATTAAAACCCGAGTTCTTATCCCCGGGTCTAACGTCACCCGCGTAACAACTACAAGAACCAATTAAACCATTAATTAATATCGCTGTAATATAACTGGTCGTTATTTTATTTCCGAATCATTATAAATCTAATAGTTCCGAAGGATAGTTCTCTGTTAAAATATCGCCCGGTGCGGGTGAACTAGAATTATTCGCAGTAGGTTGTTTGGTGCAAAACTATTCTAACTTGATTTTTTTTCCGAAATGGCATTTTTTGTAATAAATCAATTTCTTTTTGTACAAGTCATAATCAGTATTGAAGATTTTTGTTGTATTTAAATTATAACTTATACTACAGGAAAAACTTCAAATTATTCTATCTCAGAATAACACCATAAACAGTGCAAAACTATTATAACTCAAGTTAGAATAGTATTGCATGAATAAAGTGTGTTAATTTATACTCAAGCTCAATGCAAACCTATTCTAACTCAACTTAGAATGATTTTGCATGAATGATTCTAGTCTAGTTTTAGCATACCACAATGCAAAACTATTCTATCTTTGTTATTTATAGTGTGATTACATCATGATGACATCATTCCAGTGATGACATCATAAAATTGACATTGAATAATTTTGACCTTTGAATCATTATGACCATTTCCTGGAAAGTAAAATAATTTGAACATAATTTTGATGCTCAGCTCCCGTTGAAAGCATGCTTGATGAACATCAAAGGTAAGTATTATTTCATTTATATCTAACATAAACAAAATTGAAGAAATTCTTATTTACAAAATTATAAAAACATGAATCATATAAAGAAAACAATAATAAGGATCACCTACATTTACAGTACATGCCTACTTGGTTGTTTTCATCTTCATAATTATTATAAGGGTAAATTGTTTTGAAATGAGTACAGGTTCACTAGCTATATAATTACCTATAGATCTATATATCAAACAATATAATAGTGTGGGAGACATTGAGTGCCTGTGTCTGTCTGTCTGTCTTTCTGTCTCTCTGTTCGTCTGTCTGTCCATCTGACATTCCAACCGTTTTTGCATTTGTCACAAAATTGTGTCCCATTCAAACATGAATTATATTACTGCTTTTCAAAGGGGTGTTTTGTTATAGCAATTATCTGTCTATCTGAATAAAAGAAAACAGCCACACAAACCCAGTTTGTTTGTCCACCCATCTGTCTATCCGTCCAATTCGTCGGTTACTTTATATATAGATCTAATTTTGTACCAGCGTTGTGACTTGTACATGCATCAAACATCAAGTAATTCAACAAAAATGTCCATTATTTGTAAATAGGTATAAGAAATCTCCCTTTTATGCCCTCCAGAGGGGGTATTGTTTTTGCACTGTCTGTTGGTTGGTTTAGCCCAAACTTTAATGTTGGCAATAATTTTGTAGCCATTGCACATATGTACATACTTCAAACTTAGCTGCATGTGCAACTTACGGAGGCGAACAGTTTTAGAGGTGACTTATTAACCATTTCCCTCATATAAACACGTTTTCACGCATCTGCAAACAGAGTAGACCCAGATCAGATGGCTCCTATAGGAGCCATCTGATCAGGGTCTGCTCTGTTTGCTAATGGAATTTCATAGCTCTGTTTCTATACTTTCTAAAATGTCTACAATATTCCACCTTCCATATTTCATTATAACTATTTTGTGAATGAATATTCAGTAGGTATTGAACTCTGTAATAAACATAGAACAGGGAAAGGGTTAAGATCAAGGTCAAATATCAAGGTCAAAAGTCAAATTACAAATATTACAAATTTAATCGGGGACTTAGTGTTTCACAAACACATCTTGTTGTATCCTGTTAGCATATACTTTTTCGCTCCAAAATTTGACCATGCATGACAGGAATTCATGATCCATAGTGGTACAGTGAAGCTCGTTTATAGCGAATTCGGATATAAAGAACGGATAATACAAAAGAAAAAAATCCCCGATCCTTTCCTTCTTTGTTTCTATTCACGTCTGCCTGCTGCTTAATACAAAATCGGTTATAACGAGAAATCGGCTAAGACAAGTTATTTCCTTGTCTCGAGAACGAAATTTCTATGAAAGATAGTTCGGTTATTACAAACTCAACTGAATGTCGCAGTAAATTGAAGAGTTTTCACACCTACAGCGATAAAGAACCGTACAGAAAACACTTTCACCGACTATCGCCCCGGGCATCATACAAATTAATGAACGTAATTGACCACACTACATGTAGATTCTACATATGTCCCAATATTTGTTATACAGTTTTCTGTCGAGGACGCACCCATGCATCATTTCCACAAAAAAATGAATACGGCGCATAAATATACGTTGTAGGCACCGTGCATGGCATAAATATATAGAACTGAATATTGATACATGAAAATTGGTACCATTCACATTAATATTTCAGGTCATCATGTTGTCTTTACAAGGCAGATGCCACCAAGGCAACATCATGTATAGATGATCTGCAGGCCGACAGTGTGTGACAAATAGTATGCAAACAATGTTACATGCAGACAGAAGGTGTACTGATCATTGGACAACGGATGATGTCGACAGCATTTTTAATGCAGGAGACCAGTTATACATCAAACTTGTGAAAAGATGGGCATTTATTAATATCGGACCTGCCAACAAAGTTTGATAACAAAACGTTACAAATAGTTCAATCGTTTGCTGGAAATATAGACTCAGTTGTGACAGAGAGACCATTCTTTAGATTAAAAGATGCCCTTACTGATATGAACAAATATTCATTCCTCACTTTTCAATGTTATACCATGGCAATGTTGAAACTTGACAACCGTTACTGGCTCTTTGAGTCGCACTGAAGAAGTGATGCAGGGATGCAATGTGCAGATGGCAAAGCAACTGCAACAATGCACAGTGGAATAGACAACTTATGTTTGTTTTTCAAACACTTAGCCAGTTGTTTGTTTTCAAATCCAAAAACTGCTCTATTTGAAATCACACATGTTTCATTGGTAGATATGAATGAAGGAGAAGAAGGAAGAGAGAGAGGTCTGCTGTCATCAAGTGAATCACTTTGTGATTTCAGTGGATTTTCAACATTTGAGGAGGTTGCTCGTAGACTTTCATTCATTGAAGAACAAAACACATACCTTTATCAAGTGACAAAGACTGCAGCACAGACTCACATTCAAGGGAAAAATATGCCATTGGCAACCTTAATAAAAAGACACAACTTGGGTGAAAAGACTGAAGCATCTGATGATTCATTTTTGACAGAAAATAATTCTGATAGTAATTTATCTTCTTTGAAAAACATATTCTGGAGAATAACATTTCAGAATCTGATTTTTCAAATGAATTTATAATATTTGCCAGTCGAAGAGGGAGCTGATAATTGTTCTTTTAATGCCAGTACAGCAAGCAGTATTGAGTGAGGTGGTAATTACTGATTCCTTGTTACAAGGTTATGAAAATCAAAGGGGTAGGAAAAGGAATATTCTTAAAACAAATCGAAACAAAGGGGAACCAACCAGTAAGGCTAATGGTCTGGACAAACCAGCATGAAATATTACAACTCGCTGTGGTGTTGGTTGTAGATATAAATGTCATATACAATTTAGCCAGGAGGAAAGGGAGGATATTTTTCATAAATTTTGGGCTCTATCAAACATAAATTCACAGAGACCAATTCATTCTTAAACATTCACAGAAGTGAAACAACATCATAAAACAAAATCTCAGAGCAGGCGTGCAAACTCTTTTAGCTACATGTTGCCAAATGAGATGAAACAGTTAAGGGTATGCAAAAAAATTCTTTTTGGACACTTTAAACATATCGGGTCAAATGATTCAAACAGTACTGAAAATGTCCACACATTTGGCAGGTGTCTGCAGTCCTGATAAACGTGGTAAACATGATACAAGACCAAATCAGTTATCAGACCTTACATTCACATATGTCTGCGAGCACATTAACCCTTCTCTGGCTGAATTTTAAAATACATTTCTCTATCAGTACAATGCCCTGTTTATAATTACATATATCTGCACTGTGTACAAGTATATCGCTGTGCAATCACTGTTGTGGAGTGCACTGGGTGCACAATCAATTTGTAAATAGTGCAGACCCTGATGAGACAGCTCCAGCAGAAGCTGTCTCATCTGGGTTTTCACTATTTACAGGTAGGTATATTGACGTGAATAGCAAGCGAAAGGTTAACTCCTTTCCAAAGGTTGAAAGTCATTACTGTCGAAAGGATACAAGAAAGATGTATCTGTTCCCAGATTTGTCGGTTCCAAACATGTATGAATTGTATTGTCAAAAGTGTAAGGCTGAAGATGTAAAAGAAATTTCAGCATCAGCTTATAGATACATATTTGATACAAACTTCCATCTTGGCTTTGTAAAACCAATGAAAGACCAGTGTGACTTTTGTAACACCATGAAAAATACACACATGCAGAATGATGAAAAGCAAAAACATGAGAATCATTTAAAAGGCAAAAACCAATCCAGGCAACACAAGGAGAACGACAAATCTTATGCCAAATCTGGTAAGAACAGTTCCCTTGTAGTGGCTTGTTTTGATCTTGGACAAGTTCTCAAATGCATTTGAGTCTGTTCTGTACTATTGGCGGCGTCTCAATAATTTAATTTTTAGCATTTATGATTTAGGAAATCAAGATGCTCAGTGTTTTGTTTGGAACGAAACAGTTGCTGGTCGAAGTGCCTCTGAAATTGCCGGTTGTATTTTCCTCTTTTTGAAAGCAATGGCTGAGCAAGGGAAATCAACATTCATTTTGTTTATTCAGTCAACTGTTCATCACAAAATAAGAACAAATACTATATTTCCATGTTATGGTATGCAATGCAAAAGTTTGAAATCCATAGTATTGAGCACACATATCTCGAAAAAGGTCATACTCAAAATGAAAACCACTCGGTACATGCTGCAATTGAGACCGATGGCAGAAATATATCCGTATACACAACTGCACAATGGGCAGCTATTATAAGATCAGCCAGACCCAAGAAACCCTACAATGTAAAAGAGATGGACCTAAAAGAATTTTATAATTTCCGACAAGTAGCGTCTGTCTTGAAGAACTTTGATTTGGATAGTGAACGACAAAAGGTCTACTGGTCTGATGTTAGAAGGTTCAGAATAGAATGCACTGAAGTAAATCTTGACAAAGTTCAATATGATTATGATGGGCAAGAACATACAGTGAATTTACCCCTTTCGCTGTCAATGCCGGATCTGTGATTACCTATGCAAACAGTTTGGATCCAGATGAGACGCCGAGTAACCCATCTGGATCCAAACTGTTTATTACTGTTACTGTTTTTGAAAAAAAAATGAAGAAAATCAGTAGGTATGTAGCTAATATGTAGGTTGTAGCTAAAATATAGGCACCTGTTATGATAACTATGTAACAGTTACTGGAGCCGTCTGATCCGGATCTGCTCTGTTATCCAATGGAATTTGATAGATCTGTTTCTTTTTATTCTGAAATGGCTACAGTGTTCCACTTTCCATACTATTTTGTCCATGACTAATCAGTAGGTATTGAAACAGAGTAGAGTCAAACACCTCCTGTTCAGTTTGCTTATGAAGTAATGTCTCCAATTCAGACATTTATGTCACACAAAAGATATTGCTTGTTAATATTTAATTCAATATTTAGTTCATAAATAGTCATTCAAACAGCAATAATAAATTTATAAATCAATGTTGGAGGAAATGGTTAAGCTTATGAACTGAAAAGTAAAACTGAAAAGAACGATTATCTAGAACAATGTAATCGTATATATGTGTGTGTGTGTGTGTGTGTGTGTGTGTTTTAACTCATTCCCTCATATTGACGTTTTGAAATCATTGTGGTAAATAGAGCATTTGTTCCATAGGAGTTTGATCCATTTTCCATACAAGCTTGATCTATTTTCTCTTATACATATGTTTCAGGGAGACAACATCATGTTTACAATCATCGGGACCGACATTTACATAATCTATTGAGATTGCCTCTATTTGATTTCATCTTATATTTTTATTTACATTATTCATTCCGCTCTAAATGACCATCAGTGCCGATAGGCCATAAAACATCATTCATTCATTTTCTTAACATACAGACATTAATAATTTTAAAGACAATATTGTCTTAGATCTTTTTTCGTTTAGGAAACTGTTTTAGAATCATAAATGGTGAGAACTATTAAATTAAACTTCCATCTTCCTCCTATTGTATGTTTGTTTTGTCTTTGTGCGTCTCTTGCTGTTTTTTCTACTTATGTACATTTGCTGTTTCCTTGTGTTGCTGTTCGGGCGAGTGTTTGTTCTGTATGTGGTGTTTCCTGCATGACTCATTTTTGTACTTTTGAGATTTTAAATACATCTATATATATCTCATATGTATTGTTTAAATATGCTAAACCTTATCCCATGTTTACAGGCTGTTTTGTTTTTAATCTTTTCCCTGTTCTATGTTTATTCCATATTTCAATACCTAGTGAATATTCATTCACAAAATAGTTCTAAATATTTATGAACGGGGGAACATTGTAGACAATTTAGAAAGCAAAGAAACAGATCTATCAAATTCTATTAGCAAACAGAGCAGATCCTGATCAGACGGATCCTCTAGGAGCCGTCTGATTTGGGGCTACTCTATTTGCAAATGCGTGAAAACATGTTTATATGAGTGAAAACATGTTTATATGAGGGAAAGGGTTAAAGTGTTATTGTTTTATGTTACTATGGTTGCCAAATAGCTTCTGATCTAGCTAATGTTATTTGTTGTAAACCCGACTGATAACGCTTCCCGTATCTTGTATGCTGTATTTATCTTAGTGGTGTCATAACTCAACAGTTCAAAAAAACCTTTTTTCAGCGGCTAGCTGTCTATTTTCACTTTTGTTCTAGTTTTCCACCAATGAGAAACTATGTTGCATTGTAATTTGCATATAACCTACTAGTATTTTGTAATAAACTTTATTTTCATTGGTTAATACCTTGACTGGCATACAGCCGTTTTCATAATGCCTCTACACATGCCAAACTATGTGCTATCCAGATACACAGTCTGCTAACGTGTCGATATTCTTGGATTATTCTTACGGCCTTGTAGTTATTTCAAAACACCGTGTTTTATTATAAATAGCTGCTAAGGCCTCGCAAATCGAGGCAATCGATCAATATTAACCTATAATCACACCAAATGTAAGGCATTGTTATACAGACAATTTCTATAAACAGTCAAAACGCTATATAATACAGAAAGTGATTATTTAGCAGATGTTATGCATGGAAGAATGTCGGCTGTCGAAGTTCTGTTCTTTAAATAGATGTTTTGGAAATTCCCATAAAATCAAAGTACTGATGTACTGATGATGATTGTATTAAATTGGGATTTAAAGAATATAGGCAAACAAAATTGTTATGGTAGTTAAAATTTAACAATTGATGTTAATAATAGCTGATAAGTATATAACTAGAAGTAATAAACTTCAACAGTATGAAATATATGAGTATAATGTAGTAAGAAATAATATGTAGACAAAATATAAACAACAAGATCAGTGTTAATTTAATTAATTTTCAACTACAGTTTTATAAATCTATTTTTCTGAATGTAGTAAACTATTTTTTTATTACAAATGAAAACAGATCCATGAATTTGAAATCAATACTAAATCATATACTGAATAGAAAATAAAAAAAGGTAAAAATAAAATCTCTTTAATAATAGTATAAATGAAAGCGTTACAGCACTGTAGTATTCTAGAAGGAAGATGTTTAGATCTAACATTCTCTCTCTCCATCTCTCTCTCACCCTCCCCCTCTCTCTCTCCCTCTCTTTCTCTCTCTCTCTCCCTCTCGTGAGAATGATTCAGTTGCAGCTGACACTTCGGCCATTTCCCGCTATGCTTATCAAACTGACCAATCGGAGTTGCTTTCGAAGTTATATCGCTTGCATATCCGAAGCGCACTTCTTTATTCATTGAGATCCTCTGGCAGAATAATTTCATTCATATGATGACCATGTAATTTCGCCATCAGCCTAATATTTACATATTCGTTCGCCTTCCTTACACATGGGTATGTTTTGTAGACTTTCTTACACATATTAATTCTGAAGGGAGGTGATCCACCGAGAGCAAAAATTGCAACACAAAAGGTGAAAATTGCAGACTCAGTTTTAGTGAGTCTGTTCATGAATAGTAATTGAAAGTGCAACACTGCTCACGCCCCCCCCCCTCTAGCACCGGCTTAAGCGGTATTCAATTTTCAGAACAAGAAGTACTGAAATTCATGATCTCGAAGGATCAGAAGGTATAACAACACTGAGAATGAAGTACGCGGCGACGTTTTACAGCCGCCACACAAGCACTTTACACCTGCTGTTGTGAAGATTATAGCACCGGCTTAAGCGGTATTCAATTTTCAGAACAAGAAGTACTGAAATTCATGATCTCGAAGGATCAGAAGGTATAACAACACTGAGAATGAAGTACGGGGCGACGGTTTACAGCCGCCACACAAACACTTAACACCTGCTGTTGTAAAGATTATAAATTCTGAAGGGAGGTGATCCACCGAGAGCAAAAGCAAAAATTGCAACACAAAAAGAGAAAATTGCAGACTCGGTTTTATTGAGTCTGTTCATGAACAGTAATTGAAAGTACAACACTACTCACGCCCCTAGCTAAACCAAAGCTAACGCTACGAAGCCTTTTCATGTCAGAAATAGTATACACTCGTGTACTTTGATTGTTTCCGAATGTCATGTTAATAAACGCCTTTTTAAAGCCATTAAAATATTAGTATAATAAGTTCTCACAAATAAAAAATTGCTATAATTATTATTAATAAAGAAAATAATAATTTTTAAAATACCAACAAACTGGTGCCATACTTTATATCAATTCCTACCCATTATTGTACTTATCGCCTCATGGTTATGATTGCTGAGCATTATTACCAGTTTGCTAAAACCACTATTAAACTTTCAAACTTTTATTATCATTTTGCTATCAATTTAATACCACATTTTATCATCGAGTCCACTTTAACGAACAGGTAGTTTGCCGAAACCACAATAATTCACAGGCAATGCCATAGGAAATAAAGAATAAAGGTTGTTTAGTATATTAGAGTAGTAGTATTAATTACTATCCCCGATCACAGCACCCAGGCTCTGGGTGTTCCCTCTCGGATATATAAAGCTACTTACTGAAGGCTATTGCTGCGGCTCTATCACCTGGGGCTTTGGATCGTGGAAGTAGGTTGAGGTTGATAACTTCATATTGTTTTAAAAATACATATAGATTCAGTTATGTTGTCACTAATGATGATGCACACAAGTCAATTAATGCGTTGATCTAGGCTAGATAAATACCATTCTTTAAGTAATTACAGACTCTACACAAACAAACAAAAACTACATTCTATATGCTTTAAAGTGTATCCAATTTTTTATCTTTATATTAATATAAATATACTTGCTTTCATGTACATTTTTATTATAGGTAAAATGAAGAACTAACTTCAAATAGTTTTAACAAATTGCTTTGACATTGCTCATTTTAATAGTGATTTCCTATAAAAGTAACTTGAAAAGTTTCAGCATTTGCTTCTTCTAATCCAGGTCATTTCCATTGCATGCCTCTCTGCTAATATAATAACAAGCAACCCTTCATAGATCTAGTTCCCTGTACTAACAGGATCTCCAAACATTGAAATTAATATGGCAGATATTTAATATCATTATTGTTTTGTACATTATGTCAATATTTGAATGCCGCTGAATAGCTTTTTTGAAAGATAGTTCTTGTTTCTAATGCTTCTTTTCAGTAGATTTATGCAAAGAGGTTGGATGTAAAATAGCTTATGAGGGAATTTGTTAAAAAGGACTTGAGAGTTAATAAGAATACTCCAATGCACATTGAATTATGTGACAAGAAAAATTATTGATGCAGAGCATCAAAGTCGCCGAAATTATGTTTCAATATCATTTTGTGTAAAGATCAGTGCGCTTAAGGCAATCTTTGTACAGCAAACTGTGTATAAATATGACTGTTTAATTGTTTGTTTGTATTGATTAACAGACCAGCACAGAACATACTTTTATTCAAGGACTTGATGATTACAGTTCATAGTCACATCATACTACAATTCACAAATACATGCGAGTAGCAAGTGTAATAATTATATATAAAAAAGAAGAAAATGAGATATATAGATGGCGGAAGTAGCCTATCAAAGAAAAAATAATGTATAAGGTATACAAAAGTAATCATGATATTGGTCGTCTGCTAATCAGCTTCTATAATCATACTCTAGAATGTGTTTTCTCTTTTCAAATGCCTTTAAGCATTATATGGCAAGTTTATTTAGTGTATTCACATCCGTACTGTTCAACAGATTTATGAGTTTATACATATTTGGTCTACGGAAATAATATTTCTGTATATATCTTTCTCTTAATTCAAAAGAGGACGGACAAACTAAAATAAAATGAAATTCATCTTCTACATCATTTAGGTTACAAAGTACACATTTCCTAAGATTTCGGTCAATGTTTTCGTGTCTCCCAGTTTCAATGCTTAAATTAGGTGATGACAATCGTATTCGTACTAGCGTGTTTCTGATTTTGACATTGTAGACTTTAGTCAAGTAATCTGAAATTTCAAAGTTAATTTTTAACTCTCTGTTCAGATATAATGAAGTACTCGACTTCATCTCTATGTTCCACTGACTGGTGTGCATATCTAAAAGGCGTCTTCGAAGCACTAGGGTAAATACTTTTATGTTAGTTGACATAGGGTATAACCAAACTTCGTTGAGACCACAATTTGACATTGTACATTTTGGACAAATAATCTGAAATTTCAAAGTTAAGTTTTAACTCTCTGTAAAGATATAATGAAGTACTCGAATTCATCTCATTGTTCCACTGACTGATGTACATATCTAAAATGCCTCTTCGAAGTACAATGTACCGGGGTAAATACTTTTATGTCAATTGACGCAGTGTATAACCAAACTTCGCTGAGACCACAATTCTGTAAAAGAATGCACACGTTATTTGCCCAATTCTGAATCTTTTTCTGGTTGGTTTTATCTCTCATTTTGTTAATTACCGTATGAAGTATGCAGTTACCCGATTTTGACCCATACAGTTTCAAAACTTATTTGACAATTTTCATTTGGAAGTTGATTTTCAGCAGATATCGTCCTAATTCTCCATATAAAACTGTGCCATTGATTGATAGTTTAATATTTAGCATTGACTTTAAGAATTTTCTATGTACTCTTTTAATGCAGCTATGCTGGGCGAAACCCCTTACTTCACTTGCATAACTCAAGATAGATGAAACGAATGAATTAACGTACTTCTGTTTCTGCTCACGGCTAATGTCCAAGTAGCGTCCAGCCCAAGAGAGAGAGGGCGAAAGGATACAGAGAAACCCGGGCGCGATGCCATACTGTTATGATAGAAAGAGTTTCTCTGATTCTTTTAACATGCCCTCTGATACATAGGTCTCGGTTTATAGTCTCGTCCGAAGGATTTGGTCCGACGGGGGATCGAACCCGCGATCTCTGGTATTGTAGTCGAGCGCATTAACCCGCCGGTATATACTGTGAATATCATTTGCACCAAAGGTGATTAGTAGTCTTATTAATGACATTTTGTATACTAATCGTACTACGAGGGCCTCGTACTAACACTGAAATTTATATGTGTTTGGTTCAGTCAATTAGTAATCGTGATTATATATACATATTAAAATACAATATAGATATTAGTTTCTTAATTGGGACCGCCTTTGCGCAGTTTGTGACCTTCGCACAAACAAACATCATTGACGTATGCTATGAATTTAGAATAATTTAGGGTTTAAACGAGGAAGTACTTATTCACATTATGACTCTTTACTGAAATCTCTTGTCGTGCTATCTCCCCTGGAGATATATAATTCATATCCGTCAGGCCAGAGAGAATTAAGATTAGGTATGAATCTAAAACTGTTTTTTTAAGAATAACCAACTCATGCAAGTGTTTATCTATGTGAAAGTGTGTCCATATTCCTAAATACTCATCAGGTAAAGGATTAAACATTTCATCGCTTATACACGTAAACTAACGTCTGTTGTGTTGCATTCACGGCCTTTAGCCTTTAGCCTGGTGATCACGATTTATCTATCTTTTATTGGGTACACGTCTCATCTGGGTCCAAGCTGTTTGCAAAAGTAAACATTGATCCGTCCTGACCAGACTAAAGGTTTATATGCCATATAATACGGGGAGAATAAAATCTCGAAAACTTATTCAAGTAGACTGCGTGAAAGACAGATGGACCGACGCAGATATGATAAAATCTATTACCTAATAATAAATTCAGTTCGTTCAGCTGTCCAAACGCTTCAGGAGAAACACACACCGTTATAGTTTCAATACAAATTAAAGAGGTATTGATTAAATAATGCAAAGAAAAATATATGTAGGCAATTTTTAAGCAACATTGGGTTTAATTTAACCATTTCTTTCATATAAACGTGTTTTCACGAATTTTCAAACAAAGTAGATCCAGATCAGACGACTCCTACAGAAGCCATCTGATCATGGTCTGCTCTGTTTGCTAATAGGATTTGATAGATCTGTTCCCTTAGTTTCTAAAATGGCTACAATATTCCACCTTTCATTAAAACTATTTTGTCCATGAATATTCAGTAGGTATTGAAATTTGAAATAAACATAGAACAGGGAAAGGGTTAATGCATATACGAGCATAAGTTGATCACTAGACTATGAATAATAAGTATATGTGTTTAACCTTCAAACGGATATGACTGTCTTATCCGATGAAAATAAAATCATTTTTATCCAGTCACCAACTTGAAACTTCAGTGACTGACGTAATAAATGGGGTGCAGATAAACTTAGGTTTATTAGGTTAGGAGGTTATAGATTAGTAGATGTTTCTAAGCTTAAACACGTACTGATTCTAAAATTTCTGTAAATATGCATAATTAAAAGAAAGAAAAAAGAGAAGTAAAGAATTTGGCTAATGGGGGATTCGAACCCACGCCGGATCATATAAAAGTGTAATTCAAACAGAAAGCAACGGGTTGACCCACTCGGCCACAGCCGCTCAGACGACACACTCAGCTGATTTATCGCTTTTATAATTAATCCACCGTGGCGGGAAATAGTGGTGCAGCATACACTGGCTGTGTGTTTACAACGCACCAGCAGGATATACTGCATATTGAGAGATTTTCATCTCAACGTGTATTCACGTGACACTTTTGCTAATTACGTTTATAAGTTAACAAAAAAATATATAAACATTGTGATTTTTAATCACCTAGTCTTGTCTACCGACATACACCAATACACCGGATCACACATTGTTATTGAAATAAGTCGGTACACGTGGAAAGTCAATCCCCAATAGTTCGTTTAGAGGGACTAGCAAATTGTGTGTGCGCCTCCTGATTTTATTGCTTTTGCGATTGTTTTGTATTGCTTAAATACATTTTTTTGTATATTATAAAAATCTTGTTGACATAAAAGACAAAGTAGTCATGAACAAAATAGAATTTTTGACATCGTTATATTGCAAACACCAATCATATGATCTTTGTACTCAGTCAATGACTTTTCCTCCCATAGACCTTTCCAAAACAAAATAAAAACAAGATGTGTCTGTGAAACACTATTCCCCCTCGATATGATATTTGACCCTGAAGGATAACCTTGATATTGACATGTCACCCCTCAAACTGTGTAGCTTCATGGGGTACACATGCATACCAAGTATCAAGTCTGTATCTCTACTGGTTAAAGAGTTATGGCCAATGTTAAAGTTGGTGACATTTGACCATGACGGATGACCTTGACCTTTACATATCACCCCTCAAACTGTGCGGATTCATGAGATACACATGCATACCAGTATCAAGGCTGTATATCTACTGGTTCAAACGTTATGGCCAGTGATAATGTTAGTGACCCTTGACCTTCAAAGATGACCTTGACCTTGACATGCCATTCCTCAACCTGTGCAGCCAAACGAGAAACACGTGTATACCAACTATCAAGTCTGTATCTCTACTGGTTCAAAAGTTATGACCAATGTTAAAGTCGGTGACCTTTGAACCTGAAAGATGACTTTGACCTTGACATGTCACCCACAAACTGTGCAGCTTCATGAGATACAAATGTATACCAAATGTAAATTCTGTATCTCTATTGGTTCAAAAGCTATGGCCAATTTGAAGTTGGTGACCTTTGACCCTGAAGGATGACCTTGACATGTCACCTCTCAAACTGTGCAGCTTCATGAGATACACAAGCATGCCACATATCAAGTCTCTATCTGCACTGGTTCAAAGTTATGGCCAATGTTAAAGTCGGTGATTTGACCTATATGTTTGACGTCTGACCTGTTAGGATGACCTTGACCTTGACATGTCACCCCTCAAAATGTGCGACTTTATGAGATACATATGCATGCCGAATATCAAGTCTCTATCGGTACTGGCTCAAAAGTTATGACCAATGTTAAAGTTACATACAAACAAACAGACAATTTGATCTTTGACCCTGAAGAATGACCTTGACCTTGACATGTCACCTCTCAAAATATGCAGCTTCCTGAGATACACAAGCAGTTCAAATTTCAAGTCTCTATCTCTACTGGTCCAAACGTTATGGCCAATGTTAAAGTCGGTGATTTGACCCATATATTTGACCTCTGACCTTGAGGGATGACCTTGACCTTGACATGTCACCCCTGTAAATGTGCGGCTTTATGAGATACACATGCATGCCAAATATCAAGTTACTAGCTCAAAAGTTATGACCAATGTTAAAGTTACAGACAAAAAAACAGACAATTTGCCTTTGACCCTGAAGGATGACCTTGACCTACATATGCATGCCATATATCAAGTCTCTATCTATACTGGCTCAAAAGCTATGACCAATGTTAAAGTTGTGTTAAAGTTACAGGCAAAAAAACAGACAATTTGACCTTTGACCCTGAAGGATGACCTTGACATTGACATGTCACCCCTCAAAATGTGCAGCTTCATGAGATACACAAGCATGCCAAATATCAAGTCTCTATCTCTACTGGTCGAAACGTTATGGCCAATGTTAAAGTCGGTGATTTGACCCATATATTTGACCTATGACCTTGAAGGATGACCTTGACCTTGACATGTTACCCCTCAAAATATGCAGCTACCTGAGATACACAAGCATGCCAAATATCAAGTCTCTATCTGTACTGGCTCAACAGTTATGACCAATGTTAAAGTTGCGTTAAAGTTACAGGCAAAAAAACAGACAATTTGACCCTTGACCCTGAAGGATGACCTTGACATTGAGATGTCACCCCTCAAAATGTGCAGCTTCACAAGCAAGATACACAAGCATGCCAAATATCAAGTCTCTAACTCTACTGGTCCAAATGTTAAAGTCGGTGATTTGACCCATATATTTGACCTCTGACCTTGAAGGATGACCTTGACATGTCACCCCTCACAAAATGTGCGGCTTTATGAGATACATATGCATGCCAAATATCAAGTCGCTATCTGTACTGGCTCAAACGTTATGATCAATGTTAAAGTTGCTGACAAACAAACAGACAAACAGACAAACAGACAGGGCAAAATCAATATGCCCCCCGATCTGATCGGGGGGGGGGGGGGGGGGGGGCATAATAAAGGGTCGCCGTTCGCGGCGACAATTAAATGGACCTAGGTGCTATACACATTTGGTGTAAGACGTTTTGAATATTACACTGTATATGCGTATTTACATTAGGAGACCTGTGCTTTTGTCGACTGATTTGTATTTCCACTAATTTTTATAATCCTTTATTCCATTAATGTGCCTTTTTACGCCTTTGCAAACAGAGTAGACCAAGATCAGATGGCTCCTATAGGAGCCATCTAATCAGGGTCTGCTCTGTTTGCTTACGATATAACACAAAATATGATTCTACAGCTTCTGCCATTACCAGAACGTAGTGTCTATGTGGTATATAAACAATTAATGTAATTCACATTCATGTCATTATTTCTTACATGAATGTTCATGGAATACAGGGTTAATGAATGTAAATCATTGATCAGAGGACAGATCTCTGGTAAAGTGGCTGATTGTAGTGGTTGATCTTAGTCATCTGGTGTTTGCTACTAGTGTAAGTTTTGATGATGTTAGCGTTACAATCAGCTATAACCATCACTGAAACAGAAGTCTCATTCTTACCAGTTTTCTTGATGGAAATGCAAATAGTGCAGTCCCAGCGCCTTTTCAAGGCGGCGTTTAAGTTTAACAAAATATGAAATTTAACAGAAGTTTTTTATTTCGTAGTACGATCAGAGGACACTTAAGCAAGACATCTTAGCGTATGAAAATATCTCTGTAAGTAAGTCATCTTAGCAAAAGTTTAGAAAAAATGAGTATAATATTATACTAAGAGTCGTAACAAATATCGATATATAGTTGTGCTATAGGTGAAGCTAAAACCTCCGTGATTGCTTTATAAAACAATGTACAGCAGCAAATATGTTTTATTGTCTTCATCATTTAGAGTTCGTTTGCCGAACAGAAGCATTTCGGTATTAAGAGGATGCGCGAAATAGGTTAAGTCTCTGGTTTTGAAAAACTCTACATTGAAAAAAGTAATGTTCGGCATTTTCTACTTCATGTGAACATTCGCATAAAGGATTCTGAATCAGATGGTTATTAAAAAAGATCATAATTCAGGCGTCGTCTTATCAGGGACCCTTTCACCGCCGAAGTCACATAAATGCACCACGACAAATAGTGCAGTCCCAGATCAGATCAGGGACTTCACTTTTTGTCTCATTCTATATTTCTATATATGTGCTTTATTCCTTTTGAAATTTGCATTTAGTTATATCATTTCCTTATTGTACCGAATGATTTAAAAAGTTTTGGATTGCTGACGACAATTAGAAATTTGGCGCCGAAAGGGTTAAGTTATATGTTTTAGCATATTTGTCTTCTGTAGAAGTTTACATCAGACAACTCCCTTCTTAGTTTCAAACAACCCGATCATCGTTTCAAACAGTTTGGACTTGGCATCATGAGGCGCCGTGTGACTCAGCGTCTGATCTGAAACCAAACTGCTTGCAAAGGATATATGTTTCTCGCAAATGTCAGTCAGGATGCGTTTTACCTTTACTTCATGTAAAACGTGCTTTCACGCATTTGCAAACAGAGTAGTCCTAAATATGTCCCGTTTTGAAATGGTTAATGCAAGGAGCTTTCTAGAATGCAATTTATGGTGTACCCTCGCTGCAAAATTTGACGTTTGTTTCAATTCTTATTTATATTCCTATTTCGTTAGAAACGAGCATATCATCAAGCAGTTTGGATCCTTTTAAGTCTCCGAGTTAATCGGCTTCTCATCAGGATCCAAATTGTTTGCATAGGCAATTGCAGATTCATCGTTTGTAACAAACCCATCGTTCTCCTGTTACATATACATTGTACTAGACATTCGGGCGGTAATTTATCCAAAGTTTGAACGAACCGGAAGTACAATTTTCTTTAGATTAGAACTTGAGCAGATAATAGTTTTGTGAGCAGGATAAAGGTTACATGCTTTAACCAATTCCCTCATATTGACGACTTTTGACGACTCTGTAGAAGTCACTTTGTGAACCGATAGGAGCAAATGCTCTATTTATCACAATGGTTTCAAACTACAAAATTCTAAAATGTTCATTTTCTCTAGTTAATGCTCCTTTTCGGTAGATTTATTAAAAGAGGCTGTATCTAAAAATAGACTATGAGGTAATGGGTTAAACAAGTTATCAGCACCTATCTCGATGTGAAAAAAATAGATGCCCAAATCTGGATCTGGTGCAAATTTCTGTTTCGAATAAACTTTTTGAGAAATTACTGAGTTTCAAAACAGCTTGGATCCTGATCAGACGCAGAGTTACTCGGCGTCTCAACAGGTTCCAGGCTTCTTGCTTATGGTATCATATAGATCTGAAAAAATATTGTGTTGATATGCCATTTTATCAAATCATCTAATTAATATTCATGAGGTCATTATTTCTAGTTAATTGTAACCTGAAACTAATTTTGAGACCCAACGTCTTTCAATTAATCTACCGAAACGGGGCATTATCTAGATAGAAAAACAGAATTTTAGAATTATTGCTTGAAACCATTGTGATAAATAATGCATTTGCTCCTATGGAGCAAATGCTCTATTTATTAGAATGATTTTAATAAGGGGTTTCCAGAAGCGCAAAATGGCGTCAGTAAGAGAGAAAGTACATTATTTTTTATCTTACATCTTCACTGATATGGGTCGAAACTATCTGTAAATATAATCAGTTTCTCATGGACTTGTGTTTGACAGTTTGGCCTTGTGTTGGAATGTGTAGCCTTTAAATGCGGTCAAAAGTTGTTTCAAATTTTATACAGTGAAAACTGAGGAGGTATTAATACCTATTACTAATATCAAAACGTTTATTTTTTGTTAAAACCTGCCACGAATAATAATAATAATAATAATAATAATAATAATGATAATAATAATAATAATAATAATAGTAATAATTATAACAATAACAATTATAATAATAACGATAACGATAACGATAATAATAATAATAATAATAATAGTAATAATAATAATAATACATGTTATAATAATATAAAAAAAATAATAATATAAAGATATATATGAAAATGTAGCCCGAGAAATGTAGCTCTATATGTCTCTGTTTCAACTGAAATACACAGTAGTTATACTGAGGTTATACACGTAGACTATAATGATTATATTCATAAATATTATACCATTATGGAATTTCAGCTAAGGACATAATTAGGTCTCTGATTCAGCTAAATATATTCATGTCATTATTTCTTACATGGATATCCATATGGTTACATATAGTTTCACATAAAATCATATCGCATACACACTAAGGACAAGGTTTTATAATTTCGTTCAACTGGTGACATACAATCGCCACTACAAAAAACGCACCATGCGGAATTCTTTAGTGGTTACCATCGAAACACACGCAACCGCGGGATTATCCTTCTAGTCAGTCATACATTTCGTACATAACGTGTATAGTATGTAAGTCCGTATGGGGCAACTGTCACATGTATAGTACATGTAAAAAGAAATTAACAACAGTGAAGGTAGTACTTATGTCAGCTCTCAAAGCTTTCTGAAAATTTTAAATTATTTTATACTATGTTTAGATGATTAGATCTATACTTTTCTACGCCTTTGAAAGCAAAGTAGACCAATATTGTATTCGTTTGGCCCTTAACAGGTGGTCAAAAATTCGAATAATTAATTTCGTATAAATAGCAAACCTCTTGAGTTATTCCATCAGCATAATTAAAATATAATCAAATAATGAATCAATCTAAAAAATAATAATACTTCTATTCGCTGGTGTTTTGACAAGATTTTTAAATTATTGTTATATTCTGTTATTTTAGTTAAATGTTATCTAAATCAAGTATTTTTGTATAGCTATTAATATTTTTGCGGTAAAGGGAGGTAATTGTGAGAATTATACAGTTTAAAATACTAAACAACGAGAAGTGAACCGTGATTGTAGTCTACTTTACATTTGTGTATATTTCAACGAGTTCGGGATGTCGACATTGCTGCAGTCTACCTAAGATTATATGGAGTGAAAAAGGAGAAAATCACGAATTTCTCATGCAGGTTAATCCTTTGTGGCCCTAACAGGCGGTCAAACATTGAATAAATAATATAGTATAAATAGCAAACCTCTTGCGTTATTTCATCAGTATAATTAAAATATAATCTAATAATTATCAAGCTGAAATAATTAAATAAAACTTCTATTCACTGGGGTTTTGATAAGATTTTTCATATTATTACCATATTATGTTATTTTAGTTAAATGTTATCGAAATTAAGTATTTTTGTATAGCTATTAATATATTTTGCGGTAAAGGGAAGTAATGGTGAGAATTATAGTTTAAAATACTAAACAACGAGCAGTGAACCGTGAATGTAGGCTAGTAGCTTACTTCACATTTTTGTACATTTCCACGATTTCGGCCATTTTACTTAAATACATGCAAATAGTTTGTCCGCTGTTTTCTGGGAAAACTTTTTGACAGATATTGATGAAACTTCACACAAATGTTTAATGCATCAAGATCTGAAGCTGAGTTGATTATGACGTTCATTTGATTTTTCATTTCAGAGTTATGGCCCTTGTCCTTAAAAAGTATGCAAATAGTTTGTCCGCTGTTTTCTGGGAAAACTATTTGAGAGATATTAATGAAACTTCACACAAATGTTTAATGCATCAAGATCTGAAGCTGAGTTGATTCTGATGTTCATTTGATGTGTCGTTTCAGAGTTATGACCCTTTTACTTAAAAAATAATGCAAATACATGCAAATAAATTGTCCGCTGTTTTCTGGGAAAACTATTTGACAGATATTAATGAAAATTCACACAAATGTTTAATGCATCAAGATCTGAAGCTGAGTTGATTCTGAGGTTCATTTGATTTTTCATTTTAGAGTTATGGCCCTTGTCCTTAAAAATATGCAAATAGTCTGTCCGCTGTTTTCTGGGAAAACTATTTGAGAGATATTAATGAAACTTCACACAAATATTTAATGCATCAAGATCTGAAAATGAATTGGTTCTGAGGATCATTTGGTTTTTGGTTTCAGAGTTATGGCCCTTGTCCTTAAAAAAATATGCAAATAGTTTGTCGGCTGTTTTCTGGGAAAACTATTTGAGAGATATTAATGAAACTTCATAAAAATGTTCAATACATCAAGATCTAATGTTGAGTCGATTTTGAGGTTTATTTGATTTTTCGTTTCGGAGTTATTGCCCTTTACTTAAAAAGAGCAAATATATGCAAATAGTTTGTCCGCTGTTTTCTGGCAAACCCTTTTTGACAGATATTAATGAAACTTCATACACATGTTAAATACATCAAGACCTGAAGCCGATTCTGAGGATCATTTGATTTGTTGTTTTGGAGTTATGACCCTTGCACTTAAAAAAATAATGCAAATCTATGCAAATTTGAGGATGGCCATAACTTTTTCATTTGAAATGATATTTACTTCAATTTGTTTATATGGTAAACCTTAATGTGAATTTCACATATATTGCGGGGGTTTTGATATGTCATGTTATTCTAAAGTTATGGTCCTTGAACTTAGTGTGTTCGTTGCTTTGTTAGTCGGTCAACTTTTAGTTTGTCTGTTGTTTTCTGGGAAAACTATTAAAATGATATAAATGAAACTTAACACGAATGTTTTAAGCAACAAAATTTGAAGCTGACTTTATTTTGAGGATTAGCTGTAACTTTTTTATCTAATAAGATATTCACTTCATTTTTTTAAAACATAGTATCACCTTAATATGGAAATCAAGATCTGAAACACAGATTAGAAAACGTCAACACTTATAAGGCATGTTGAATCAGAGAAAGTTTGCAAGTGGGCGTATTATGTACCGTATGCGGTACTCTTGTTTGTTCTGGATTGCCGTCCTTCCTTGATGTACCGCATTTGTCTCTACAAACCTATTGGTATAAAATAACTGTTTGCAAATACCGTTTTCATGCAAATATGCATGTTGGTAAACATGTGTTGACAACATTTGTACTGCAGAATGGTAGGAATGAAAATAGTGGTTTATTGTTACCTCGGAACGTTCACGATTTAATACACAGTTTGTTAGCCTTCCCAGATGAAATGTTTTATTCCGCCGTTTGCAGATTAGAGGTTCTCTGGCGATGTAGAGAAAATAATTTGCACTGATTAGGTAGAGAGTAGCTATTTTGTTTGAAACATTTTAGGTGAGATATGACAATTTAGAAACAATTTTCAAAAGTCATGTTTGTAAACTGAAATTGGTATTGTAGTTTAAATGAGTGTAAGTATAAAAGCGTTGCCTAAGACTGTATTCCTAAACATACTTAAGTATAGCTCAGTCTTCTCAGTCTTAAATTTTAACCGGCCAGCGTTTAGATAGCTTACAACTGTGTTTCATATGACATTTTTATAACCATAAACCTTCAGTAACTAGTGTTTGACGATTGTAACTCATAATGTTTGCACCACATCTGTGTATGTGTGTGTATAAATCTACCTCAGAACGTCTATGTATAGTAAAGATGGTATGTTTATTTATATACGTACCTCAGACAGGTGTTAATGGATATTTAAATGCAGTCTTTGAGTGACCTGTTTTGTCCTGTTTGTTTTCTAGCAACTTAAACCCTGACTCCAACTTTTGAACTAGATTAAATGGAAACTGCATGTTAGTGTACACACCAATCTGTTCCAGCTTTATATATTTAGTGAGATTAGGTCAAAGTCAACGTCACGTTTCAAGATCAATGTTTGTGTACACATGCATTTTTTAAGGATGCAATTATTGAGTGGTTTAAGGTGTAGGTCAATATCACTCTCAAAAGGTAAAGCACAAACTCTGTATAATTACATGTATAATTATAACACAGACTGTTATAAAAGAATTGTAAGCATGTATCGTTTTTAAGCAAATATGCATGTTTTTATATTTATGCTAACAACATTTGTACTGCAGAATGTTAATAAATGAAATTAGTAATTGTGGTTCATTGTTTCCTCTGAATGTTCATGATATAACACGCAGCTAGTTAGCCTTCCTAGAACCTGTCCGATTCTCACCGTAGGCATATTGGATGTTCTTTTGTGATGTAGAGAAAATAATCTGCACTGATAATGTAGAGAAAAACTGTTTTGTTTCAAACAGTTTAGATGAGAAACGACAGTAAAGAAACAATTTTTAAACGAGAAATTTCACTAATGTTTTACCCTTGTACCTCATAATGTTTGCAAAGCATCTGTGTATGTGTGAGTGCATAAATGTACATCAGAACGTCTGTGTATAGTATTGATGGTATGACTATTTATTACGTACCTCAGACAGAGGTAATAAATGCCTTACTATGCATTTTCAATCGGAGACGACCCAGACCAGACTGGTTTGGTAGGAAACGTCAGGTCAGTGTGTATTCTGTTTGATGCAGATTTATTCTTTGTGCTTTATATTTTGCTGTAAAGGCTGTTTCTATTTAGTGACATCAGGTAAATGACAAATACACCCTTCAAGATCAAATATAGTGTACAAATGCAGTTTTAACAAATGCATCTATTGAGTGGGTCGAAATCACTCTTTGTTAAAAAAGATTAATGTTTGAAAAAACAGAATAATGTTGGTTTTTGCTTTTTAGCATATACAGAGGCTTATTTTTTGTTGTGCCCATGGTTCTCAAAGAGTTGCATCATTTGAGTGCTGTCAGGCCAATGCCATGTCTTATAGTCAAACGTTATCTTCCGAGGTAAATAAAACTGTTTAGCATTTTATTATTTAGATCAATGAAAAAGTAGTAAAGTCAAGCAGGAAAAGCCACACACAAAACGCCACCATCACCAAAACACCTACAGAAAGCATAGCAATTTATACTCTTACACACACATACAGTAGAAAGTCACATACAAGACGCAATCACCACCAACACATCAATAGACAGCATGTCACACACAAACAACCAAACACACACAAACGCACGAGAAGAACACAGAAAACACCAACAAATACACGAGCACCAGAGACAAACATGAACAAAACACAAGCACAAAGACACAAGACAAACAAAAGTATGGGTGACAAAGAGAGAACCGCCTTGGTACAGTCAGTAGCAAAATCACCACTGGGTGTTTAAACCGGTTTACGGACGTCCTAACCTCACACTTATCTCAAAGTCACCCTAGCTAAACAAACATTGTTAATAAAGGTATTCCCGCCGGACTTCCCCACAACATAGAAGACAGTAATCACAGTACAAAATATAAAACATAGCATAACAACTGTGAAAGTCCGTCAAATATGTAATCAATGACTTTGTTGAAGACAGAGCAACTGCAGGGAAGCCGTTAAGGGCTCGACAGAGAAAAGGTAATACATGAGTCTGGTAAGCTCATCCCATTTCTGGGTTTAAGAGTATACCATCATAGAGTACTACTCTCGGCCTGTCATCGTGCAAGCAAAGAGGTAAGCGCAGCGACCGACTGTAAAGGGGTCGATAACCAAACATGCAGTTTGTTGCAATATAATAGGGTCATAACCTTTCTTCCTAAAAGTTTTAACCTAAACGTTCTTTGTCAAATTGCATGTTGTTCAATTTGAGTTGACAACATTTGTGCTGCAAAATATTAAGAAATGAAAATAGTAAATGTGGTTCATTGTTACCTCGGAATGTTCATGATATAACACACAGTTAGTTAGCCTTCCCAGAATGTGAACGATTCTCACGGTAGGCAGATTGGATGTTCTATTGTGATGTAGAGAAAATAATTTGCACTGATTATGTAGAGAAAAACTATTTTGTTTCAAATATTTTAGATGAGATACGATCGCATAGAAACACTGTTCAAAAGTCGTGTTTCTATTCTGAAAATTGGTAGTGTTATATGATTGTAAGTATAAAGGCGTTGGCATTTAGTTTTCGTATCTATTAAGAGTGTAAGAATATAACATTTGATTCTTTTCATTGAGTTAACTTCGGTAACAGATGTTTGATGATTGTACCTCATAATGTTTGAACGTGTGTGTTCATAAATGCACATCAGAACGTCTGTGTATAGTATTGATGGTATGTGGATTTATAACGTACATCAGACACAGGTTTTAAATTGATCACATAATATTTGTATGTTAACCTTTTCCTCCATGAATACTTTGTAATCTGAGAGGACCCAGACCAGACTGGTTCAGGATCTACCATGTTTGCATAAGATATATGTTTTGCTTTGTCCTATTTGTTTTCTGACAAGAAGTGTTTGCAAATATGATTTTCATGCAAATATGCATGTTGGTAAATTTAGGTTGACAACATTTTTACTACAGAATGTTAAGAAATAAAATTAGTTGTTCAATGTTACCTCGGAACATTCATGATATAACACAGTTATTTAGCCTTCCCAGATAAAGTGCTCGATACCACCGTATGCAGAATGGATGTTATATGCCGATGTAATGATATGCACTGATTATGTAGCGAAAAACTATTTTGTTTGAAACATTTTAGATGAGCTATGACAATTTAGAAACAATTTTCAAAAGTCGTGTTTATATTCTGGAAATTTGCATTGCGGTTTAAATTATTGTAAGTATGAAGGCGTTGGAATTTGATAATTCGTATGTATTCAGAGTGTAGGAAAACACATTCCATTAGAGTAAGTCTTCTGATCCTTCGAGATCATGAATTTCAGTACTTCTTGTTCTGAAAATTGAATACCGCTTAAGCCGGTGCTAGGGGACGTGAGCAGTGTTGCACTTTCAATTACTGCTCATGAACAGACTCAATAAAACCGAGTCTGCAATTTTCTCTTTTTGTGTTGCAATCTTTGCTTTCGGGGGATCACCACCCTTCAGAATTATAATCTTCACAACGGCAGGTGTTAAGTGCTTGTGTGGCGGCCGTAAAACATCGCCCCATACTTCATTCTCAGTGTTGTTATACCTTCTGATCCTTCGAGATCATGAATTTCAGTACTTCTTGTTCTGAAAATTGAATACCGCTTAAGCCGGTGCTAGGGGACGTGAGCAGTGTTGCTGCTCATGAACAGACTCAATAAAACCGAGTCTGCAATTTTCCCTTTTTGTGTTGCAATTTTTGCTTTCGGGGGATCACCACCCTTCAGAATTATTTTCATTGAGTTATTTTCACCTGCCTTCATCTCGTGTGTGAGTGTGCGTTTGGGTGTTTGGTTGTGTGTGTATGTGTGTCATGCTGTCTATCGGTGTTTTGGTGGTGGTTGCGTCTTGTTTGTGGCTTTGCATGCTTGACTTTACTACTTTTCCAATTAGACTGTATTCCTAAAACTACTTAAGTATAGCTCAGTCTACTAGCTAAGCATAATTTTGAACAGACCAGTCTTTATATATCATATAACTGTGTTTCACAGGACATTATTACAACGTATAACCATAAAACGTCAGTAACTGGTGTTTGACGGTTGTACCTCATAATGTTTGCACCACATCTGTGTATGTGTGTGTGCATAAATCTACTTCAGAACGTCTGCGTATAGTATTGATGGTATGTGTATTGTATGTTAACCCTTTCCTCCAATAATACGCCTAACTACGCCGTTGCAATCGGAGAAGACCCAGAACGTCAATGTATAGTATAGATGGTATGTGTATTTATATACGTACCTCAGACAGAGGTTTTGATACATATTTAACTGCTGCCTTTGAGTTTCCTGTTTTGTCCCATTCGTTTTATATCAGCAACATTAACCTTGGCTCAAACCTTTGAAATAAATGAAATGGAAATTGCTTGTTAGTGTACACATGCATTGAGTCAAGGTCAACGTCAAAACGATATTGTTTTTGTACAAATGCAGTTTTTGAAGCTGCATCTATTGAATGGGTTAAGGTCTAGGTCAAAATCACTCTCGAAAGGTAACACATACATTTGTATAAGTACAGGTATAATTGTAACACACATTGTTTTAAAAGAAGTGTTAGCATATATCGTTTTCATGCAAACATGCATGTTATTAAGTTGTGTTGACTACATTTGTACTGCACAATGTTAAGAAATGAAAATAGTAACTGTGGTTACCTCGGAATGTTCATGATGTAACACACATTTAGTTAGCCTTTCTAGAATGTGAATGGTTCTCACCGTAGGAAGATTGGATGTTCTATGATGATTTAGAGAAAATAATCTGCACTGATTATGCGGAGAAAAACTATTTTGTTTCAAACATGTTAGACGAGAAACGACAGAATAGAAACAATTTTAAAATGTTTGACCCGTGTACCTCATACTGTTTACACAACATCTGTGTATGTATGTGCATAAATGTACCTCAGAACGGCTATGTATAATATTGATGGTATGTGTATTTATTACGTACCTCAGACAGAGGTTTTAAATGGATCACAGAATATTTGTAAGTTAACCCATTCCTTCTTGAATATGCCTTAGTAGGCCTTTGCAATCGGAGAAGACCCTGACTGCTTCGTTAGGAATCGTGTGATCATGGACTACGCTGTTTGTTGAATATATATGCTCTGTGCTTTATATTTTGTTTTCTCATGCATATTTACATGCTGCCTGTGAGTGACCTTTTCTGAACTGTTTGTTTTCTGTCAACAACTTTAACCTTGGATCAACATTTCGAACTAGATGAAATAGAAATTTCATGTTAGTATATACATGCATCTGTTAAAGCTGTATCTATTTAGTGGGATAAGGGCAATGTAAAAGACACCCTTCAAGATCAAAGTTAGTGTATAAATGCAGTTTTTAAAGATGCATCTGTTTGTGGGTTAAAGTCTAGGTCACAATCACTCTTTGTGATAAAAGATCAATGTTTGCATAAAAAGAATAATGTTGGCTTTTGCTTTTTAGCTATATACAGAGGCTTAATTGTTAATGTGCTCATGCATCTCAAAGAGTTACATCATTTGAGTGAGGTCAGGTTAATGCCATGTCTTAAGTAAAACGCTATATTTGGGGGGAAAACAAACAAACCTAAAACTACTGTGTTAAATTGCTATGCGTTAGATGCTGACAGTCTTACAGCAACTATACAGATATTCTAAAAATAGGTGATCTTTCGAAAGCAAACGTAGAAATACAAAAAGAGAAAATTGCGGACTCGGTTTTATTGAGTAGTAATTAAAAGTGAAACACTATTCGCACCCCCTAGCACTGGCTTAAAGTCTTGAAGCCAGCCGAAGAACATTCAGGTTCATTATCAAAAGGACATTCTGCAGATCCTCACAAAGGTAAACAATAAACTGTAAAATTACTTGTATAATTGCAATGCAGATTGCTATAAAATAAGTTTTCGAAAATATCGTTTTCATGCAAATATGCATGTTGCTAAATTTGTGTTGACAACATTTGCTATGCAGAATGTTAAGAAATGAAAAATAGTGGTTCATTGTTACCTCGGAACGTTCATGATAATAAGCACAGTTAGTTAGCCTTCCCAGATAAAGTGTGCGACTCCAACCGTAGGCACATTGGATGTTTTTGCGATCTTGAAAAAATAATCTGCACTGATTATGTAGAGAAAAACTATTTAGCTTCGAACATTTTAGATGAGATATGACAATTTAGAAACTATTTTCAAAAAGCATAAATTTGAACCGGCCAGTGTTTAGATATCTTATAACTGTGTTCATAGGACATTATTCCAATGTATAGCCATTTTAACTTCAGGAACTGGTGTTTAACGTTTGTACCTCATAATGTTTGCACTGCATCTGTGTATTTGTGTGTGCAAAAATCTACCTCAGAACGTATGTGTATAAAATTGATGGTATGCGTATTTATAACGTACCTCAGACAGAGTTTTTAAATCGATCACAGACTATTTGTATATTAACCCTTTCTTCCATGCATACGCCGTACTAGATCCTTGCAGTCAGATCAGTGTCTACTCTGTTTGCTTAAGATATATGTTTTGTGTTTTATATTTTGTATTCTTATGCATATTAAAATGAATGCTGTATTTGAGTGACATTTTTGTCCTTTTTCAGCAGCTAGCTGTCTATTTTAATTTTTGTTCTTGTTTCCCCAATCAGAAAATATGTTACATTGTAATTTGCATATAACCTACTAGTATTTAGCAGTAAACTGTATTTTCATTAATACATTGACTGGCATACAGCCTTTTTATAATGCCTCTACACATGGCCAGACTATGTAAAATCCAGATATACAGTCTGCTAACGTTTCGAAATTCCTGGGATCATATTAGATTGGGATTTAAAGAATTCAGACAAACGAAATTGTTATGTGTCGAAAATTTAACAATTGTTGTTAATAGTAACTGGTGATAGATCTAATATAACTAGAAGTCATAAACTTCAACAGTATGAAACAGTATGAGTATAATGTAGTAAGGAACAATATTTAGACAAAATATATACAACAGGATCAGTATTAATTATCTTCAAATACAGTTTTATAAAGTTATTTGTCTGAAAGTAGTAAAACATTTGTTTATTACAAATGTAAACAGATCCATGAATTGAATTCACGGGTGCTGGAGAAATCGCCTAGTGAAGAAATCGCATACAATTAGATATACAGTAAACCAACGGGAGATTTCGCCTAGAAATTAATATAGTGATTGTAGCTCGTATGGTACAGGTAGTGATAATTTGACAGACATATAAAGAACGTTTGTAAAAAGAATAAATTGTCCTGTTGTCTTGTTTTATAGATCAAGATGACCCAGATTGGACGATCAGTGCAGCCCCTGATCACCACCTGGAATTCGACTGTCCATTAAATTACAGGGTAGATAATTATATACCGATTATTAGCAGAAAATGAAAATTTCATATGCACGGAACAAGTTATAATATGAGTCTTACTTCTTGTTAGATGATCTGGATCCAATAAATGTTCCAAAAGCAATATTAGTTTGTACAAAGCGTCGGTTACCACAGTTATAAGTAAAATTAATATTTTCGGCAAATAACCGATCTCCGGTACGGCACTGTTTTGGAAATGGCTAATTCCACAGACAATTTATATATATTTATACATAAAGACAGAATAATAGCTGCAAAGGAACATCCATGTCAAGTGTTATAATCTTCCATCTAGTGAGTTAGGTCGGATGTCTGACTACAGACAGTGCACAGGTACAATACAGCCCACCTTAAGCAATAGCTAAAACATTAGCTTATTATAATCTAGCAGATTGACAAATTCACGAATGATGATGGAATCAGTCTATTTTGTGTAGCAGCGATGCAACAGCTGGATTGATACAACAAACATATACGAGCGTATAGCCTATGCACCCCAGTAAAACGAGCTTGTTTACCACCAATAGCATTTGGAACGGGAAGAAAATACATTAAATACCGACAGCAATCATAGGCGGGGCTTGTGAAATTAAACACGCATGCTACATTACAACCTTTATTGTGCCAAACAATAAATGACTTGTAAAGTTTAAAATCCTGATCAGAACCACTGAAATAAGTATGTCAGTTATATCAAATCAATGTTCACATGTCCTATACGTCTCTTTAAATATCAACAGAACAAATATCTTTCATAAAGTCCACAGCTACCAGTATTATGACGAGACCAAAGCGTTAAGCTGGATAATGAAAACATACATGCTTTATTAGTTTTGAATTATTGACTAACTAAAAGCATGCATACTTCGAAGGTCTACAACATGATAGTATCACGTTGCCTGGCAACATCTGGATGTTAGATGCAACGAAACGTGCAATGCAATGGATCTGCTCTGTTCTGTTTGCTTATGGTGTATAGAACTGATTCTACAGCTTCTTCCTGAACCAACATGAGAGAGATAGATATAGAGAGGGTATATTAGAGTAGTGGCATTTATAGTATTAATTACTTTCCCCAACCACAGCAACGGGGCTCTGGTTGTTGGCTCACTGTGATATAAAGGTACTTACTGAAGGCTATTGCTACGGCTCTATCACCTTGTGGTTTGGATCGTGGAAGTAGGTAGGTTGAGGTTGATAACTTTATATTGTTTTAAAATATATGCAGATTCAGTTAATGATGTCACTAATGATGATACACAAGTCGTTTAATGCGTTGATCTAGGCTAGGTAAATACCGTTCTTTAAGTAATTACAGACTCTGCACAAACAAAAACGTAATTCTATATGCTTTAAAGTGTATTCAATTTGTTATCTTCACAGCAATATAAATATAGGCGTTTTCATGTACATTTTTATAATAGGTAAAATGAAGAACTAATTAGATATTAAAAAAACACGTTGACATTGTACAGTTTAATAGTGATCTCCTATAGAAAAGTAACTTGAAATATTTCAATAATTGCTTCTTCTACTCCAAGTCATTTCCATTGCATACATCTCTGCTAGTATAATAACAAGCAACCCTTCATAGATCTAGTTCCCTGTACTAATAGAATCTCTAAACGTTTAAATCAATATGGCAGAGATTTAATACTATTATTGTCAATATTTGAATGCCGTTGAATATCTTTTTTAAAATATATTTATTGTTGTTTCTGTCATCAACTTTAACCTTGGCTCCAACTTTTGTAATTCAAAGCACAACCCTATCCAGTGTTATTAATTCGCACGACCAAGCCAGTTCTAATACGTGTGTCATTTATCAAACAAACACCGGACTAGATCAGTTTATCCAGAAAGTCATCCTGAGACTGAGATATTTTCAAGATATAAGCTATTAATTCTCTGTTGAATGTTTACAAAACAGGAAAACATAAATAATGTTATATGTCTATTAATGTTAAAGTAAGTTTGAGTACGTTTGGAATAAGTATAGTGAGTGTTTAAACTAAAATTCATTTTATTTAGATGCTACAGATGCAATTTCCATGCTCAACAGGACCGGTGATTTGCTGACCACTTTACAGTTACGGTAGATTAGTGAGCTGGTAATCCTCCGCATATAACTCGTGCCTTCGGAAGGAATGGCCAATAAATACCGAGATATACCGTGGTTTTAACACGTGTGACTACCAACTGTTCAATGTGGCAGCTCATGCCATGGCTTTCTAACAGCCTTTTTTTAAAAAAAAATATTTAAGGATTCTTAATGTCAGAGTGTCTCTTGTTAATTCTCTGCTAGACTAAACGCAATTGTTAGTTCTAAAGCGTCACAGGGAAACATACATATTTTAGCAGCAGTCACTTTAGTCTGACCACTAAATTGCCAAAATTCAAATTACAATATCTAGTACTCTTAGACATCCATGCATATTCTAGGGGGGGAGGGGGGTGCGTACTTGGTAGAACTTGTGGCCCAACCCCTTTCAATCTTCATTGAAATAAATTATGTTTATACTAATTTACGTAACATCAGGGGCTAATGAGATGCGCGAGCAGATTCACGCCGCAAAGACTATTTGATTATACCGCTTTGTAGCCTCTCCTAAATGTACATTACCGTGTCAAAATCCCGTACAGTGCCCATCCGGTCACCCTTAGCCTGCTGGATGCGACTGTGCTAAATATGCAAACAGTATAGATCCAAATAAGACGATAAGCAACTACGCGTCTCACGCCGATCTAGGTTTGATGAAACTTGGCCAAAACTTTCACAAAGCATTTTGTAAATCGGTAAAGTTTTAAAAGTATTTATATGGTCAAAACTACTTTCAGTTTAATTTTTGTCTTGCTTTTTACAGTAATAGAATGAAAACGACTGACATCTCAATATTAGTAGTCATAGGCTTTATTTTAAACCATGTGAGAGTAAATTAGTCACCCAGAACAAACCAGTTTTGTCTTTTCAAATAAAACATTGCTTACATCCTAGCAATTTGTTCTCCCCTTTCGAAAAGCGTGTTTTAATTATGAAAGTGATATGATAAGGATTAAAAAAGAAAAACTATTGTACATAAAGTTCATGGCATAACGTTTTTGCAATTTATTTCCCTCAGCTGTAAAGGCCTTTTCACACTTTTGCAAACAGAGTAGACTGAGTATACAGTGGTTTTAAATGTCAGTGTTTTTTCCCGCATTCAACATTTTTAAACAATACAACAATTTGTTTTGAAAACATGAAAATAAATTGTGTTAGTTGGATACTTTATTATGATATTATTTACCCAGTCTAATTATTGCTAATTCACTAACTAGACCTAGGAAAGGATTAACTATCAAAGGTGCCAGATGGTCAGTAAATCCCCAATTTCTCAGCAGGGGACAAGGGTCGGCAATCTCCGAAGTTGACAGTGATCACACAATATATATCTTTATTTGAGTCTCATCTGTGTACATAAAACATGAACAGTGGCACCAACTTTACAAAACATAGTAGAATGTAGTACACAGCCATTCTAAAAAGAATTATAAGAGACTATTACAGTTCCATGACATACAGAAAACATCACACATTTAAACATAGTACGTACACACCATATCGATTAGTAAAACCATGTGGTTGCTGCTAATCGTTGTATTAAATACTGCAATAAGAGGAGATAAAATAATACTTGAATTACAAAAAGAGACACTAACGTGCACTAATTAAGGAACGATTTTAAAAAACAGCTATCACCTTTGATCAGATCAAAAATGAACTGACTAGCAACAAACACATGGGATTGATAAAATTACAATATAGGAGAAATAAAAAAAAAAGTAACACATTACTTACATAAAAGTTGAGACCTTCTCTTTAAAATACTAAAACAGGTTTTGGCACATACACGTATCAAACTGGGATGGGTTAAAACAATTTCCAAATACTCAGCTTTGCATAGGCTAGAAAAGTTTCCAAATATATCGGAGGCTTTACGAAATAATGCTTCTCTCAAATCTACATACATAGGGCAGTCTAAAATTACATGCGCCTCGTCCTCAACAAAAGTTTTACAGAAAGGACATTTGCGTTCCTCTTCGGCGATATTCTGATATCTTCCCGTTTCAATCCTGATAGGGGCCACACCACATCTAAATTTACAAAAAGCAGACCGATGGCCTGTGGGTAAGATAAAGCAGCAGTATTTTTCAGCAACATAATCCTGTTTAAGCAATCTATAAGTCCTGAATGTATTCTTCCCTCTCCCATTTACAGCACCGGTCCTATTAATCGATGCAATCCAGTTAGCCTTAAAGTCAGACATTACAAGCAATTTAACCTTCTCAACTATAGCAGACTTATTTAATTTAACACCAATATCACAAAATTGCTGTAAATTCAATGCACAGAATTTGGATTTGACGTTATAAAACCAATTCCTACACGATACTGAAATCTTATTTGCCCAAAGTGCTGTGCGCTTGTTCAACCGACTGTTGCTAAGACACGAGAGTATGCACCAATAGTTGGCCAAACAACCCACCAGTCTAACAATTGGCGGTTCTCACGCCATCACACCGTATAACGCAGCATTAGGCGTATATTTCCCCACCCCTAAGAAAACCCTCATAGCTCTAGTTTGAACAGCATTGACACGGGTATACTCTTTATTTCCCCAGATAGGGGCACTATAACTTATGACTGGCCAAACAATCGAGTCGTACAATTTCGAGAAAACATTATAAGGTACTCCACCGATTAACTTACAACGGGCTATCAAGAGACCTAGGGCCCGAGTTGCACTTTGAGCCACTGCTTTAGCAGTTATACTAAAATCCAAATGCTCATGAAGGATAACTCCTAAATATCTGTACCTGTCAACAACGTTTAAAATAGAGTTATCACATCTAAAAACATGATCAGACCGTAATTGCCATCAATCACACTCTGTCTTATCAATTATTACGTAACACGAATACTTCTACTTAAACTAGACAGACATACCAAACTATGTGCCGATTATCTAAAGTTATGATTTATGAAAAAATAGAAGAAGACTATATTTTGACTAATTAGATCTATACCTTAGCACAATTGAATCCCAACGTTTTAGATCTTTTTAAATTTAGATAAAGTGAATTCTGGATAGTTTAGCTTGATTTGATCTAGATCTATTCAACAATTATTTTACCAGATTTGCTACGGACCATACTGTACAGTATCCGGAAAGACATTTTACACCACATGAATGAACGCCATGAGACTGTATAAATACATGTTATAAACATATCTTATCTAGATCTTACCAAATTAAAAGGAGGAGTAAAATATCTAGATCTTATCAAAATAAAAGAAGGAGTAAAATTTTAAACACTGTTCAAAAATTTCTATCACCGAAAGAAAAATGCAAGATGTGTTCTTTGCCAATCTTTTTAGGTATTGTAACCGATGAAAAATTCTGTGTGAGTAAATCTCTTCACGACTATAAACCCTTCACTCCACGTGCCTGTTTATGTCAATGCAAACACAGTAGAACCAGACCAAACGTAATGAAACAAATCTACAAACAGAGTAGATCCAGATCAGACAGCTTCTGTTGTAGCTCCCTGATCACTGATCAGGGTCTTATCGGTTTGCTTATGAAATAATATACCGGTAGGTCTGGTTGTACAATTACTGTCATAGCCAAACTTTCCTGTACTCATGTATCATTACAAAAATCTCCGTGAAATCATTATTTCTTACACGAATATTCATGGAGATCCAACGCCTTTTTTCACAATGCTAATCTTTCAAAGGTATATTTGGCTCTGACAGAATCTATAAAACTGTAGAATTAGATCAACAGAGCAGAACCTGATCAGACAACTCTTACAGGAACTGTCCGATCTGAATCTACTCTATTTGCAAACGTGAGTGAAGCCGTTTATATAATACGAGAAGGATTGGGGAATTTATCTTAAAGCAAATTTGGTGTCTGCTGTCAACAGAGCTAACTGGTGTTTATTAATCCTTTTTTTCTCTTAAGAATATTTGTTAAAGATTTCATGACCTCGTGAATATTCATTTACAGGGATTACATAGACGCTAGACAACCGTGATCGATCTAAAGAAATAAGTATACGGACTGAGCAATCAGAGCAGATGCTGATCAGACAGTTTCAGCGTGATTTAGGTTTACGCTGTTAACAAAAAGTTTGAATAGAATAATTTTCCAATACGAAAAGGCCCATTAACCTACAGTGCTAACCTCTAAAGTCACATTTATAATAGAATGTAGCATATCCTTTTTTATAATTGTAGACCCAAGTCATTGGCTGCACTATTTTCTCTAGTATAAATCTAATGGATAACAGTCATCGAGACACAACGTAAGCTGGCCCAATATAAACAATGTGGAAGAATCAATTTGAACAAACAATCCCATTCCCTAGACGTTCACATCGTGGGCGTTTTCTTGAACTTCTCGTCTTTTGGTAATTTAAATAATCCTATTAAGTCTCTGTCTGATTTGGAGCTACACCCATAGGCAAAGCTACACCCATCACCCATAGGCAGAGCTACACCCATAGGCAGCACAAATTACCGGTCAAACCGAAGCAGAAATACACAACGTGTAATTCCTTTCGGCTGGAACAAAATGTATCACTGTTTCTTAAAACGAAATACAGACCGTCTAATTTAATGCTCTACTGAGATATAACTCTTTACAAAACACAATCCGCACAATCCGCACAACTTTAGGTATATATAAGGGACTTTTAAAGTACAAAATGAGAAATTACCATTATTAACGTTGTTTAAACACCCAATATGCCCTGTTAGTGGGCTTTTCTTCTGTTGTAGGGATTTTCCATATAAATACTAAACCTGTTCGATACTAGCGTTTTATTAGAATTCAAATATTTTAGGGTCTGGTATATGCCAAAACCTTAGGTTTCAATTTCTAAGCGCCGGAGACTATTAACTACGTTGAACCTGTGTAATATTCCCGCTTTTAACTTGTATGTTGAAAAAACACCAGTTTCCAAATGAAAATGTATGTAACAATCAGAAGTACAAATCATTATTGTCGGTACACGCAGTAGTTTTTAAGTTCTTTAAAGGGATTACCTGCTATTTAATACTGTATTATGCACTATACCAACCAAATCTTAATTTGAAGTTTAGTCTAAATTTATTCACTTTACGCAAAATAAATATAATATTTAGGGTCTCCAATACTTCTCCTGTAAACTTTTTAGCGCGTTAAAGTAAATTAAATATGTAAGATAGTCAGCTTATGGAACTCAAAACAATGTCAATGTGAACAATCTAAACCCTAGCAAGCTACTGCGTTTCCGACACCGCGACAGTGTATGCTGTTTACAACAGTAGGAGAAAAATAAAACACAGTGTGTTATTGAGTGACATTACATCCACATACATATACTGTAATTAACGTTATCCCGTTTATCGAAAAACTCAATATAGATATTCAGATTTGATTCGGAGTACATATATAAATGTGTATCTCAACGTCTGATCGCAGATCTACACAGTTTGGATTATTTCATCACGAACTAGAGACCTATTGGCATTACTGGTATTGCATTGTAAATTGGAACAGATGCATACCAGATACCATGCCATAAAGTTGTAGTCTGATCAGCGTCTGAACTATTTCAAACGTATACAAACGTTTTGATATCTTGAGCAGAAAATAATCAAGAATGTTATTAGCGCCGGAAGGCGAGGAATGAAACTACAGCGGTAAGGCCTAAATTATTCGTAGTCGGAGATCGTAACCACTCGACCACACATTTACTCTAAGTTCCATGGAAACACCCGTTTCGCAATCGTGTAAAAGTACACTACAGTATCTGAAGCACACGGAAATATTTGAAGGCAATTTGATCAAAATTCGTCTGTTACATAACGGCGAATGTTGAACAACAATTATAGTATATTTACTTAGTTGTTCCTAATTTCGTTTTGCAATATGTACACATGCTATCATATTAACCCTTAAAATGTGATGTTGGTTTTTACCGGATTAACCCTAATTATGCTTAATTACAATTCGTCTGCTCAACGTCTCGTCTGCTCATTTTGAATCTTCAGGGATGCGCTAAATATCGTTCTATTCACAAAAGACAATTAGGGCTAAAGATAAGAAAAAATTGTTTCAGTATATACTATACTGAAACGGTTGTTGATTATTGTTCCAAGCAAGAAGTGCCGCTCTGACATATGTATTAACAATACATGTTTACATGATACTGTAAATCTCTCTCTCTCTCTCTCTCTCTCTCCGTCAAACTGTTTGTAATATTCACCGACTCGCCAAAAGTAAAATAAAGTCTCTCTCCCCTTAGTTGTGTGTAAGTTGTAATTACCTCTATACACCCACAAAATGAACGAAGCCGCTCAATTTTATCGATAAGCTTTACAAAATCTTATTTGAACCGGATTTGTGTATACAGTGCCTGTTATTTCGGCTTATTAAGATAGATCAGAATAAGGCATGTCTGATTTGTTTGCCTTTAAATTCGAGAACCGTGTCGAAAACGTAATACATATAATATTTTTCAGTGAGAAAGGGGACACCTTAGTATAGCAGACGGGGACGGTGTAGACCCCGACGAGTCCTGAAACTTCTCAGGGTTTGCTCTATTGACATCAATCAGTTTTTAACCGTGCACAAACAGTGGGAACTCTGAATTATTAGAACGTGCAGCTGATTGAGATAATTACTCAGTAACACTAAATTGCTTATAGTAAATAAATTTTAACAACGTTCAAAATTAAAATGTGTAAGTGCGTGGGGGGCACAAAGCGCATTTAAACGGCATGGCATTTAGTACATTAAAAACATTGTCTGTGTTTTTCGGAAATGAAGATTTGACATATATAACAATAGAGCGGATTAAGTAAAAGATAAAAAGCAAACTTGCTCAGGATTATGATTTGCATCAATAGAAACCTTTACAAGCTCTCTCGGACCTACGACATTGTCAAGATTTGAATCAAACAGGGTTGAATTACTTTCAACTTTGCGTCTAGATTACGTTGAGTTAGACACATACAGTTGTGCAAATCGTCCTAATGCTCTGTTCGGCTTATTTCTGTAAATATACTCTGTTCTTGTTTTTATTTTTCATTAACTTCATTAAAAATTGAAAACAATATGTCGGTCTGAGTACATAAACGAGGTCTACGGGCTCATCTATCAGCTAAGCCTGGTCGATATTGTGAATGGAAAAGTAGTAAAGTCAAGCAGGCAAAGCCACATGCAATACGCAACCATCACCAAAACACCGATAGACAGCATGACACACACACACAACCATACACCCAAACGCACACACACACACGAATTGAACACAGAAAACACCAAAAGACACACAAGAAACAGGAACAAACGTTCCACAACATGAACAAACCACAAGCACAAAGACGCAAGGCAAACAAAAGGAAGGGTGACAAAGAGAGTACCGCCTTGGCACGGTCAGCAGCAAAACCACCACTGGGGGTTTAAACCGGTTTACGGACGTCCTAACCTCACACTTCTCTCAAAGTCACCCTAGCTTTACAAATATTGTAAATAAAGGTATCCCCGCTGGACTTACCCACAACATAGACGACGGTGAACACAGGACAAAATGTAAAACATAGCATCATAACTGTGACAATCCGTCAAATATGTACTCAATGACTTTGCTGAAGTCAGAGCACCTGCAGGTAAGCCGTTAAGGGCACGACAGGGAAAAAATAATACATGAGTCTGGTAAGCTCCTCCTGTATGCAAGTTTAAGAGTATACCATCATAGAGTACTACCCTCGGCCTGTCATCGCGCAAGCAAAGAGGGAAGCGTAGCTACCGACTGTAAAAGGGTCGATAACCAAACATGCAGTGTGTTGCAATATAATAGGATCATAACCTTTCTTTTTAAATGTTTTAATGCGTTTTATAAACAAATTATGAAAATGGATATGACCCCGAATTTTCCTAAGTTTGTAGATAACATCCCCATAAAATTCTGGTTGAGAAATGCCTTGTCGCAGTAACGTCCGTAGATTGCAATTATATTTACTAATGAGAGGTAAATTTCGATAATAAAATGTGAAGCCGACTATAGTTTGAAACCTGATGGGGGTCCCATGAACTCGACTTCTCAGGATTCAAACTACCTTGCCTGCACGAACAGGTGACACCAGCCCCCCCCCCCACACACACACAAACACGCAAACAAATACTCTCTCTCACACACAAACACACACACAAACATACACACAAACACATAAAAAGGTAAAGGTAAAGGTGAGGTTTATAGTCTGGAACTACATACAATGCACATATTTCCCGACTTCACAATTTACCCCCTGATCACTGGATTATAAGTCGGCCATTAACACTCGGTGCCTAGGGCAGCCATGGCACATTAGCTTATTTCCCTCACAGGTACCCATTTTTACACCTTGGTAAAGAGGAACGAGCGTGGGATGCATTTTTTGTTCGGAAAAATTCTGAGAGGCCGATGACAGGATTTGAACCGGGGACCCTTCGATCCCAAGTCTAATATTCTACCACTGGACCACCACTCCCACATAAACAAATACTCTCACACACACACGCACACACATAAACAAATACACACACAAACGTTTGTATTGCATGCGTCCTGGAGACGTTGGCTTATTTCTGCGCTGTGAGGACTCATAAGACTTTCTCAACAGACTGGTCATAAGGGGTCATTATTAGCCAACTAGATCAGTGTTTTGTTAAACTAATATTTTCTTCAAAATCCAGTCAGGAAGTTATGTCAACCTTATCAACCTTTTATGTTAACATAAAATAAATATACAGATATTTGATTTATAATGTCGTGTTGTTTATAAGTTCATTAGCATATTCATGAATATTAATGAGAAGCCTCTTAAATTAGAGAAAAAGGGAGGAAAATGGTGAAAACCAGATATGAAATCACTTGTGATGCTCAAAATGGATAGAGATATGTTCTTATGTATAAAATCACCTCATTTAGAGTAATCTAGCTGATGCTATGTAAAAACGTGTCGCTATGGGTCATCTGCATTTTATTAAGTTTTAGAGTTTCCATGGAAAATGTACGTCCGGACAGCGTCAACGCATAGAGAATGTAAAAACGTTATATCACAGGGCCTTGGGCAGCTGAGAGCTAACATTATCAACATGTTACCAAATATAGTTATAAGAAATACAATGGTCTCTGATTTAGTTTATCATGATGTTAATCAGTTCATCAGCATATTCATGAATATCAATGCTTAAATTTAAATACGAAGTCCCTACAATGATCGCATATTCTCAATAATATCATAACACTTGGTATTTGTTATGCTCTATCATAATTATGAAGGTTCCCAATTTGAACTCATATCGAGAAATGCCCCTGTAATACAAATAAACCGATTTCAACAATACTGATAATTTTTGTTCTACAACACAATATTATCGGCCTTTTCCGTTAAGTTATTCCGCGTTTTGCCGATGATCACCCGATCCTTCCATCGTTTACGTAATAGCTTTCACGGAAGTGGTCGGAGAATCGCGAATAGGGCGAACAGTTACGAAACTAAAACCCAACCCGAATAAAACTGAAACATCGGGGAGTAAAACCGGGATCGGCGATATCAAACACATGGATATTTTGTCATTATAAACGGTAATTGGATGGGGCTTTTTGCGATATACTACTTTGCAGCATATAAACAAATGGGTTTTGTATATTGTAAGCGTCAAATGTAGGGACATCCCTCTAACACTCCGAAAGAAAATTATTTTTAAAAATGTAGAAATGAAGTTCTTAAAAATCTGTTATACTCCAAGTACACCAACACAAGTAAGAGATACATCAAAATATCTTTAACAACTTTTCAGTTATGTCGATTTAGCCGGTATTATTTTAAAATATGATTTATTTATCAGGCATTTGCTTTTTCGTACGCGGGTGCGAGTATGAAAACAAATTGACCATGAAGATTCAAATAACAGACTGTTTAAATTTCCAAGTATAATACGGAAATTTAAATCATGTTCAAATAAAAAAAATTTGAAGAATTAAGTTTTATCTAAATCAATCTGCTTACTTGCTTATTTATGAATAATTATTTGGGTATCACAAACATTCATGAAATGATTAAGGCTGTATAATGTGGACTTGCCTTGATGTTTGTAGATCTCTTACCTTTTTTTTAGATAATATATTTGTGCGTTATGGAGATACCATATATCGTCAAGTTGTTGGTATACCCATGGGTACAAATTGTGCCCCTCTTGCTGCAGATTTGTTTTTGTATTGCTACGAGAGGGATTTTATGCTTAGCTTAAAACCTGATACACAGACCGATATTGTTAATGCTTTTAATAAAACTTATTTAGATATTTAGACGATATTTTGAATTTAGATAATCCTTATTTTGATAATATGGTTTCTTCAATCTACCCAAAAGAACTATCTTTAAACAAAGCTAATCAATCTGACATTAATGCTTCATTTTTAGATTTGAATCTTTCAATTACAAATGATAAAGTTTCGTCCAAAGTATACGATAAAAGAGAAGATTTTAATTTTGAAAGTGTTAATTATCCTTTTCTAGATGGGAATGTGCCACGTTCTACATCTTATGGTGTTTATATTTCTGAACTTATTAGGTTTGCCCGAGCCTGTTCTTTGCTTGAAGATTTTAACAGACGTAATTTAGTTATAACTGATAAACTTCTTAAGCAAGGTTACAGATATCACAAACTTCGGAAAACCTTTTCTAAATTTTATTATCGAAATTTACCTCTCATTAGTAAATATAATTGCAATCTACGGACGTTACTGCGACAAGGCATTTCTCAACCAGAATTTTATGGGGATGTTATCTACAAACTTAGGAAAATTCGGGGTCATATCCATTTTCATAATTTGTTTATAAAACGCATTAAAACATTTAAAAAGAAAGGTTATGATCCTATTATATTGCAACACACTGCATGTTTGGTTATCGACCCTTTTACAGTCGGTAGCTACGCTTCCCTCTTTGCTTGCGCGATGACAGGCCGAGGGTAGTACTCTATGATGGTATACTCTTAAACTTGCATACAGGAGGAGCTTACCAGACTCATGTATTATTTTTTCCCTGTCGTGCCCTTAACGGCTTACCTGCAGGTGCTCTGACTTCAGCAAAGTCATTGAGTACATATTTGACGGATTGTCACAGTTATTATGCTATGTTTTACATGTTGTCCTGTGTTCACCGTCGTCTATGTTGTGGGTAAGTCCAGCGGGGATACCTTTATTTACAATATTTGTAAAGCTAGGGTGTCTTTGAGAGAAGTGCGAGGTTAGGACGTCCGTAAACCGGTTTAAACCCCCAGTGGTGTTTTTGCTGCTGACCGTGCCAAGGCGGTACTCTCTTTGTCACCCTTCCTTTTGTTTGTCTTGAGTCTTTGTGCTTGTGGTTTGTTATGTTGTGGAACGTTTGTCCCTGGTTCTTGTGTCTCTTTTGTGTTCATTTCGTGTGTGTGTGTGTGTGCATTTGTGTGTATGGTTGTGTGTGTGTGTCATACTGTCTATCGGTGTTTTGGTGATGGTTGCGTCTTGCATGTGGCTTTGCCTGCTTGACTTTACTACTTTTCCATTCATTCTCAGTGTTGTTATACCTTCTGATCCTTCGAGATCATGAATTTCAGTATTTCTTATTCTGAAAATTGAATACCGCTTAAGCCGGTGCTAGGGGGCGTGAGCAGTGTTGCACTTTCAATTACTGCTCATGAACAGACTCAATAAAACCGAGTCTGCAATTTTCTCTTTTTATGTTGCAATTTTTGCTTTCGGGGGATCACCACCCTTCAAAATTTGACCAAAGAACAAAAAATTGTATCAAGAATTTAAACCTTTAAACTTACATATTTCGTTTACGTTATCCTCATCAGCATATCACAGCAATGGTGATTGAAAAAGATATTTCTATCAAAAGTATCAACTTTTGGGGAGGTGCTTATCTAATGACTTGTACACTACAATCTGCCAGCAGAAGGCGCAATGAAACGAGGTATGTAAAATGGAATTAAAATAGACAGTAACAGAGATTAATCATGTCTTAGTGGTGTTTAACTGGTAAATCTCGTGAATTAACTCTGAACTAATCGAAGCATGAATTATGCAGCATATTTACAAATAATTATATCATTGTCGCCTTAGGATATGTACAAAACATTATGTCCCTGAATACTGTAAAGAATGTCTCAACCGGTTTACAGAAAAAGACATGTCTGTGTGATGCGCTCATTCATCACCACATCTGTGTACATTATACTGCAAGTTTAGTCCCAATGGTAACCAGTGTCTTCAATGATCCCCATTTTCATCGTCTTCATGTGCCTCAAATTACAGAATGTCTACCATGACTTGTGGAGGCAAGTAACCGCAGACTCATAATGGAATGGTCTAAGAGCCACACTGGCATGGCTTCAGTCATGTGCATCTGAGGCTGGGGGTATTACTGGATAGGCTATATATGAGCTCATTCAAATTGGCACTGATTGGTGACCTGTTAAATGTGTCGGATTAAGCAATCTACAAGGTGGCAAAGATCCAATGTCAATGTTATGCAAATCATCAATTATCTTATCTTCGCGCTTCACCTTAGATTGCAGCAGTTTCAACTAGAGATTTGTTTTTGTCACAAAAACAGATGTCCCCCTCCCATTCTCTTTCAAATACACACGTGTAATGTCTGTAACTCCAAACTTATCAGGGTCTAATTTTAAGTCATCTAGGGGAATAACTCCAACGTTATCAGGGAGAGACAATTCATAAATCCCAGGTACACAACAACACATGCTGGTCAACATTCCTGTGAAGTGTGGTGACTCTAGTATTAGTGGTTTCAGTGATACACGCGACACAAAGTAAAGTTACTCTTATTGTAAGTCATAAGGGGCAGTAACTCCAAAGTTATCAGGGGGAGACAATTAAAACATCCAGATGCACAACAACTGATGAACATTCTTGTGAAGTTTGGTGACTAGCCCTACTGGTTTCAGAGATATGTGCAGCACAAAGTTTCTCTAATTTTAAGTTATCATATCAGGGGCAATAACTCAATAATTTTCAGGCCGAGACAATTAAAAAACCTAGGTGCACAACAACTTATGCTGGTAAACATTCCTGTTAAGTTTGGTGACTCTAGCCCTTCTGGGTTTTAAGATATGCATGACACAGTTTCTCTAAATTTAAGTAATCATATCAGGGGCATTAACTCCAAAGTTATCAAGGGGAGACAATTCGAAATTCCCAGATGCACAACAACTTATGCCGGTCAACATTCCTGTGAAGTTTGGTGACTCTAGCCCTAGTGGTTTCAGAGATATGCACGACACTAAATAAAGTTTGTCTAATTTTAAGTCATCAGGGGCAGTAAATCCAAAGTTAACAGGGAGAGACAATTAAAAAAACTCAAGAGCAAAACAACCCATGCTAGTAAACTATCCTGTAATGTTTGGTGACTCTAGCCCTACTGGTTTCAGAGATACGCGCGACACAAAGTTTATATTAATTTTAGTGTTCATATCAGGGGCAATAATTCAAAAATTATCAGGGGGAGATAATTAAAAAATCATAGTTGCACAACTACTTCTGCTAGTGAACATTCCTGTGTAGTTTAGTGACTCTAGTACTAGCGGTTTCAGAGATAAGCGCGACACAAAGTTTTTTTCTAATTTCAAGTCATTAGGGGCAATAACTCCAAAGTTATCAGGGGGAGACAATACCAGAACCCCAGGTGCACAACAACTCATGCTGGAGAACGTTCCTGTGAAGGTTAGCGACTCTATCCCAACTGGTTTCAGACATACGCGCGACACAAGTTTGTGACGGACAGACAGACAGACGGACGGACGGACGGACAGACAGACAACTCTGGCAAAAACAATATGTCTCCCCATAAATGGGGGAGACATAAGTCAGCGTACATTGTGTATTATTTGGTCAAAACTTGCATTATGATCAATATAGATGTGATGATAGTTGAATTTATCACACAGAAAATGTCTAGCGCTTGTAAACCCGTAGAAACATTCTTAACATTGAGGACTAGAATCGAAATGAGGGAAGGGTTTTCCGTTTCTTTTGTTATCATTAGTATTTATTCAATTTGCCATGATAATGTTTCATGCATTTTTTGCCATGCATCTTATTTTAGTGATGTGACATGTATTGTTTCTCAAAATCTAGCTATCCATCTTCAGCATGCACTGACAACGTTTTGTACATGTGCTGTAAACGACAATGATATAATGGTTTGTAAATACATGTATGCTTCTGTTTGTAAATACATGTATGCGTCAAAAGCATTAGCCCTCGAAAAGTCTGTCACTTGTATGTCACGAAATACACACGTTAAAAAGCATTGTTTCATTTCTACTTTACAAGCCATGTTATATTACTTTTCGATCTCCTTATCAATACTGGTAATTTACACGTCATTACAATGGCGTCTCCTCAAAATATGATACTTTTAAAATTGATTTCATATATCATAATCATTGCTATGGTGTACTGATACGGATAACAACAACGAAAATACTCGTATATGCAACTATTCAAATGAGCCGAGAATCAGCCTACACATACTCCGTTTAGTTAACTTTAAGTTCTTGAGTCATTATCTTAATCTGTGCTTAGAGTCAGACGCTGGGTAAATCATTTCACGTTTTTTTTTTGTGAAACCCTACTCATTGTTATGAATATAAAAGTAATCATATCACACTTGGAAATTCAAACGCTATTTTTTACCTTAACTGTTCATTTGATTTCATACCAGAAAGATGAACAGTCATGCCCGTATAAAGAAAATAACGGAAACAGACACCATAGTTTGATATAAAACCAGCTAAATCATAATTAATTCGAAAGCGATTGAATTATTTCGGTATACTTTGAGCATACCTGATGATTTAAAATTCGTTCTACCGTTTTTAAATAATGTCCCTTCTTTTTGTTTGATTTAAGCATTAATATTTATGTATGTGCTAATGAACTGATTAACAACATGATATTCCAAATGGAAAAGTAGTAAAGTCAAGCAGGCAAAGCCACATACAAGACGCATCCACCACCAAAACACCGATAGACAGCATGACACACACATACACACACACAACCACACACCCAAACGCACATTCACACACGAGATGAACACAGAAAACACCAAAAGACACACGAGAACCAGAGACAAGCGTTCCACGTATGAACAAAATCACAAGTACAAAGACGCAATGCAAACAAAAGGAAGGGTGACAAAGAGAGTACCGCATTGGCACGATCAGTAGCAAAAACACCACTGGGGGTTTAAACCGGTTTACGGACGTCCTAACCTCACACTTCTCTCAAGGTCACCTAGCTTTACAAATATTGTAAATAAAGGTATCCCCGCTGGACTTACCCACAACAAAGACGACGGTGAACACAGGACAACATGTAAAACAAAGCATAATAACTGTGACAATCCGTCAAATATGTACTCAATGACTTTGATGAAGTTATAGCACCTGCAGGTAAGCCGTTAAGGGCACGCCAGGGAAAAAGTAGTACATGAGTCTGGTAAGCTCATCCTGTATCCAAGTACAAAAATGAGTCATGCAGGAAACACCACATACAGAACAAACACTCGCCCGAACAGCAACACAAGGAAACAGCAAATGTACATAAGTAGAAAAAACAACAAGAGACACACAGAAACAAAACAAATATACAATAGGAGGAAGATAGAAGTACCACCTTGGAACGGTCAGTGACAAAAGTCAATGGGGGGTTAAACCGGTTTATTGGCGCCCAACCTCACACTTATTCCATCCTCATCCTAAAAGACAAACAGTGCAAATAAACGTATCCCCTCTCCGACTAATCTACAACAACCGCGACGGCAAATACAGTGGTAAAGTCCATGTTTAACGAAAAAACATTTAAGTGAACATACTGTATCCACCTATCGCTGGTGTACTCAATGATTGAGCTGCAAACAGAGCAACTGTAGAAAAGTAATAAAGGGTACGACAAAAATGAAATAGTACAGATATCCGACGTTCTCCTTCCATTTCTGGATCTAAGAGGTCGCCTTCATAGAGTACTAAACCTTTCTTGTCGGCGTACAAGCAAAGAGGCCAGCGTGATTGCCAACTGTAAAAGGGTTCTCAACCAAACATGCAGTATGTTGTAGTACTACAGGATCATATCCCTTTTTAATGAATTGTTCAAGTTTAAGAGTATACCATCATAGAGTACTACCCTCGGCCTGTAAATTAAAGACCATTGTATTTCTTATAACTATATTTGGTAACATGTTGATAATGTTAGCTCCCAGCTGCCCAAAGCCCTGTGATATAACGTTTTTACATTCTCTATGCGTTGACGCTGTTCGGACGTACATTTGCTATGGAAACTCTAAAACTTAATAAAATGCAGATGATCCAAAGAGACACGTTTTTACATAGTATCTGCTAGATTACGCTCAATTAGGTGGTTTTATGTATAAGAACACATCTTTATGCATTTGGAGCATCACAGGGGATTTCAGATCTAGTTTTACCATTTCCCTGTCTTTTTTCTAATTTTAGGGGCTTCTCATTTATATCCATGAATATGCTAATGAACTCATTAACAACAATACATTCTAAACCAAGGACCAGTGTATTTTTTTATGCTTAGTAACAATTTGATACTGTTAGCTACCAGCTCTCGAAGGCCTTGAGATACAATGTTATCTCCTCTATGCGCTTACGCTGTCCGAACGTACCTCTGCTATGGATACTCAAAAACGCAATAAAATGTATATAAGCCACAGAAACACGATTTTGTTTTATATAATACTCTCCTTGATGATGCTTAATGTATAAGAACATATTTGGATGTATTTGGAGCAACACATGTGATTTCAGATCTAGTTTTCGCAATCTTCTAGTCATTTTCTAATTTTTCGGTGTTCTCATTAATATTCATGATTATGCAAATGAGGTAATGAACGAAAATATACTCTGAATGAAGCACCAATGTCTTACCTTTAGTTTGGCACCTGTTTCAAACTCGTATTGCCCCAAATAGCATAGATATACTACATTAAAGCTTTTACCCTCCGTCGTTTTTTTTTCAGACCACTGGTAGCCATGAAAACGGTAGAAATACCCATAGCAGGAATGAGATTTTTCATGGGTACAATTTTGATTTCCATTCAGCAGACCCTACCAAACACTCTGGTACCCATAAACAAGTCAGACGGGGTGCACGGTAACCCTTTCTGGTCCCGGGGTACAAAAGCACACGATCAACGAATAAGTTCTTTACTGTAATTAATATGCACATTGCAGTCAAAATGTATAAAATAGACGAATCTAAGGGTAATGACCATTTCCTTTGATAGTCGAACGTTTACACCACCTTTTCATAAATTAAGTTATTGAATGAATAAACATATCAATTTGTACGTTTCTATAGCTAATAATTATGCTTTTTCAAATATCTCTCTAAACATATGTGTAACTAAATATGTGAGGAGAGTTTTTCTTATGTGTGTATCGATGTTTCTACTGAAGAAACAACGTATCCGTATTTTTCTATCCTATCACCTTTACATGGCATATAAAACAGCAAATCCAGATGGAAGATATTGCATTTTGAATTGTTAAATCAATGTCACCAAGTAGTATCTGATAATGGTCAAAGGGACTATCCCAATATACGTTAATTGTTCATAATGTCACGTGTAATTATATAGTGCATATGCACCATTGCATATGAAAGTATGCATGTTTCAAGAAGTGACAACTGGAAGGCTGTAGTATAAGACATTACTTACTGTGAAATGTTGAACTCTTTCCTATTACCAGATGACGAATTTATAGTAACAAATGTGGGAAGAATATTATTACCAATTTGATTTGTTGTATTTCTATTAAGGTATGAAATTTGATTTATGCCATTAATTGTCACGAACCTGTCAATAGTTTTATCTGTTTTAGATATGCCACATTGAAGGTGCATGTACATTATTACACATAACTTGCTCATTAGTAAATATAAATGTAATCTACGGACGTTACTGCAACACCGGATTTCTCACCTTGAAATCTATGGTGATGTTATCTACACATTTCGGAAAGTCCAGGGTCATATCCATTTTCATGATTTGTATAAGCATAAGAAAGAGGAATATAGAGACACAGATAATGAGAGAGAGAGAAAAAAGATAGATTGGTTGGGAATGATGAAAGAGAGATAGAGTGGAGAGAGAAAAAGAAAGGAGGTCGGAGAGAGAGAGAGAAAGAAATTGACAGGAAAGAGAAACAGAAAGACAGAAAGAGAAAGAGGAAAGAGAATAATATGTATTGATGGGTAAGTGGGTCAATGAGAGACAGAGATAGAGGGATATGAAAGTAAGCGAGTGGGAAGTGAAGGTGATGCAGACAGAAACATAGACAGCGAGAAAGATAGTATGGTGGTAAGTGTGAGACAGGAGAGAGGATGCCAGAGAGAGAGCAAAGAGGGAAGAGATACGATAGAATGGGAGAAAGACTGAGAGACAGAAACACACATACACAGTCAAAGACAGAAATAGAGAGACAGAGAGAGATACAGATGGAGAAAATGCAGATGAAAGAGAGGAGAGCGCAATGAAGAGGAAAAAGAGAGAAAAGACAGAAAGAAATAGAGACAGACAGATAAGGGTGAATGGACTTGTATGTGGGTCATGGATAGACAGAGACGGAGAGAGAGATGGCGAGAGAGAAGAGGGGAGCGAGAGAGAGATAGATAGAGAGCAGAGGCAAGAATGGAGAGGGGAGAGAGGAAATGGGAGCGGTTAGGCAACACTATACAATGTAGACGTCGGTGTTCGTTGTACTTAGAACCTGTATTGTCAACGCAATATGACTGCTATGTACATGTTTTGCAGCTAAATAAGCTAAAACGAATTTTCTGAAAAGACATACATAATGTAGAGTAGGAAGCTTTAGAATGGAAATTAATTACTAGTTAAGACCTGCGTCAGCGTCTAACGGCATTTGAATCTCGGGTTTCAGAAGATGTGCCAGTACTTGGAATATACCATGTTTTGCTTTGTAATCGCATACATGCATTTTCAGAACTTCACTTCGTTTAGATCAAATGCATCAACGTCGATGCAATAGTTGCAGCACGACGACACAACTGCTGTTAATGACTAACATTAGTGTTCACAACTCAGGACGTGAGCTATTTTCTCAATATTCTTCAAAGACTTCCACCAGCAGGTGTGCCCTTTCTGGGTCAATTCTGGGTCTTTGTTGTGTATAATACCTGCGATTAATTTTCTTGCGAAACCATCTATTGCCTCATGTATACAAAATCCAATGGGCTGTGAATTTTCATATCCGTCTAGATGTCAAATATAGTTTGGCCATTTTGCACCGTAAATACTTCTTTTAAGATGATGTGCTTTTCTCATTTCATCGTGATTTGGGTCTAGTAAGTGCACACTATGCTTTACATCATTGCGCTTTACATTTTCCGATGGTGTATTTAACGGCGGTTAGACAACGACCTATAATCAATTTACTGTCCACTACTTTTCATTTCATGTCCATCACATTGTAATATTTTGGGGTTTGCATAGAAATAAATACTTAAGCAGACATCGATTCTAAGTATTTTTGATTAGCATTGTCACATGTTGGCATGTATGTTCAGAAAGTTCAATCATAAGACATTCTTGAGTACCCTCACCGGGTCACCAAAGTTTATTACATAGATATATAACTGGACCTAGCGAAATCGTGATATTTTGGAGAGGGTGAAATGCTCAAATTATGATATGAGTGCAAACTGTATGATAAAACTCCTAGGGAACTTCTGGTATTTCGTATACTTTGATTGTGTTTAACTTTTACATAAATAAAGGGAACTTGCGGTTACCTGCGCCAATAGTTTGGATTTTGGGTCTACATGGTTCTTGGCGATCGTTGTAAACATATATGAATGGCCGTATAGATACTGGATCTAAACTGTTTGTTACTCTGTTTGATAGTTAGATCATATGTTCAGAGAATTGGAAATAAATGTTGATTGGAGCGATTGTAATATGTAAAGACTGTCACATGTGACAGAAACTGTTGTTAAGCATGCAAATAATTCATATGGTGTATGTAGAATGAGTAGAAGTCGATTTATGAACCGGTTTATGGGCGCCCAGCCTCACACGTATTCCATCCTCACCCTAAAAGACAAACAGTGTAAATAAACATTTACCCTCTCCGACTAATCTACAACAACCTCGATGGCAAATACAGTGGTAAAATCTGAAAGGAGGTGATCCCCCGAGAGCAAAAATTGCAACACAAAAAGAAAAAATTGCAGACCCGGTTTTATTGAGTCTGTTCATGAACAGTAATTGAATGTGCAACACTGCCCACGCCCCCTAGCACCGGCTTAAGCAGTATTCAATTTTCAGAACAGGAAGTACTGAAATTAATGATCTCGAAGGATCAGAAGGTATAACAACACTGAGAATGAAGTACGGGGCGACGTTTTACGGCCGCCACACAAGCACTTGACACCTGTTCATGTATAACGAAAACATTTAAGTGAACATACTGTATCCACCTATCGCTAGTGTACTCAATGATTGAGCTGCAAACAGAGTAACTGTGGAAAAGTAATAAAGGGTACGACAACAATGAAATTGTACAAATATCCGACGTTCTCCTTCCGTTTCTGGATTTAAGAAGTTTTATAAGCATGGCTACAGGGTTTTCTCTGTTTGCTAATGGTATATAAATGTATATAAATCTGACTCTACTTCCGTGTGACTATTGTCACTGACCGTTCCAATGCGGTATTTCCACACCCTACTGTTGTTTGTTATGTTTTTGTGCGTCTCTGTGTCTTTCCATATGCATTTACATTTACTGTTTGTATGTCATGGCCAAACTATCCGGTTGTAATATGCCATTGTAAAATCCAGCTAATATATATTCATAAATATCATGAGGTAAAGGGCTAGACGTTTAGATGAAATCAGAAAAAGGTATTATTTAGTGTAAATAACAGTTACTTTTATTACTTTTCTTGAACACCGTCTTGTAGTATCATGTATGTCTATATGTTATACTCCAAATATTTAGAGGATAACAAAAACCAGCTACTTGTATACAGTACATTAGTTAATTTACATTTGCATGCCTTGATATAGGATGATATACGCTAAATCAAATTCCATACAGAATGTGAATAATAAATACATCGACTCTAATTGCTTTGTCAGTTATAAAATTGAATTCAAATATCCGAATCCAAGATATGGCAACAGTGTTTATGCGCAGAAATAATACAACGATCCCTGGAGCACGATTATGGTTTTCATTGGGACATTGTTAAACTGTATATCGAACTTGAAGATCTGACAGAGAATGACACCGCCATTTCAAACCTAGCAGAACTGATCTTGGTATGACAAAAATTAAATTCAATGGCAGATAACTAAAACGAGATCAGAGACCCCAATGTTTTCACTTAAAATGTTTGTTATCATATGCTATATTCATTAAAAAAAGTTTTATGGAACTGATTTCATTCGACGTGTCATTCCCCGTATTAATGATTCTACGAGGTCTTAAACACACATCTTTAAGATAAAAGGATATTGCGAGGACTCAGCTACAAACATATATTTATTGTCATGAAATTTTGGATTTACGAGGATTTAAACATTTAATCGATAGTGTGAGGACTTAGGGTGAGCGCTCCGATTGGCTGCTTTCTTTATCTACCGGAAATCTGACCGGCTCATCATACATACATTTTATAAAGGGGAAGTAAATTGTGCATCAGGTGGGTACACTTGCGAAAACATAACAACTTCATTAGTACCTATAAATTTCAGGTTATTCTTAGCATAGATCTCGTTTTGACAGCATTTGTGAAAAATGAAAAAAAAATTCCGAGGGCCCGAATGCAAGTCCTCTATATGCAAACCGTCCTCAGATTGTTGGTGTGCATCAACGCTTAAGTCCTCAGGACGTATGCAATACACACACACACAAACATTTTACCATTGTTGAAATAGCAGATATAAAATTATTGTCAATGCATCCTGTCGCAATATTTTTAGGGTTAGGCCTTCTCTACAGTTTGAGTTCAATAACATTCTTGTCAGAATGTTCGTCCGTGTATACACGACCTAAAACAATTATTCTAACGCAATCTGACAATTTCCTGCAATGTGATTGGCTCATGTGACCAAATTTGCTGCATATAAAAAGTGTTTTATATGTCGCAAATTCAACAATTCGAAAACGACCGAATGTAAATATATCAATGCGCGTTGTTTATCTCACACTTAAATCTACTGGGATGTTCATTGTAAGCAATCCTCCTACATTGACATATATTCCCAGTGTTTTATGTTATTTCCATTGTTTGTTTACTTTGTCACGACTTGACCGGTCTCTTTTATGCACATGTGTCATGTTGAGAATTATTGAGATACTCTTAGCGCTGTGTTCCAGATTTTTCCATATTTATTTTAAAATTCAAGCATAACGTTATAACGTGGCGTCAGTGTTACAAACGACGTTCTGGGGTGTGGCGCCAAAGACTAGGGTAACGTTTTATTTTTCCCGACATGTGTATTGAATGAATTGAACATGTGAAATAGCTATTGCATAATTATTCATGACTAATGAAATAACAAATTACAACTGGTCCGGTGTTTTATTTTTGTATGAACCAGGGTGAAAAGTTCCAGTTAAGAAATCTGAGATAAACTGGCGCACTATTTCTTGCCTCATCACTCATTTAATCATCGGCGCGCGTGGGATAGAGAAAACTCTTGCACAAAGGACATTAAAATCGGATTCAGCAATCTGGTATTTTTCGTGTTAAGATTGCGTTAGAATAGGCCTTCGGCGTCGCCATTAAAATAATTTGCGACCGTTCAAAACCTCATATACCGTCGCAAATTTCATATTACAGTACAAATATATTACAGTAAAGCCATTAAATAGGTCTTATTCTGGGTCTGTATGGCAAGTGGTACGTTAATGCAGGTCAAACGTAATGCAGAATGCTCATATAGGAATGTTCTGAATTACATTTGCGCTGCAATAAACAACTACCTGCGTTTTAAGACTCATGTATTTCCATATATGAAAAGCTGCTTATGACAGGTGCTACTGTCCATTAAATTCTAAACTTTTTTCCACATGTGGACATCGTTTTTATTAAAAGTAGAATTAACAAAAGTAGAACTGCCACTACGTGGTCTTTTACCATTTCCGTCTTCATAATGAATCAAGTTATTTATGGCGCAAAATTCAAAAAAATGCTCAATTAAACAAAAACAGGGTATTGGGAAAGAAAAACCTTTTGTCGCTCTTTTACAGATTTTGCTCTAACCCATGACAGTAGATCCAATGTTTTTACTTCAAGATGAGTTTTTTGTACGCCAGTAACTTACGCAGCGTCGTTAGGAAACAGTTGAGCAGCTTTAATATATGCCAGGGATGTAGCTGTCTGCAGCCATTGTAGACATTTGCCAACTAATATCGAACAGATTCAATCGCTAAATAATCCAGTACATATTTATGTTTTACTAGTTGTCATGAGTACATTGGCCAGTTACTAATTATCAATATATGTGTGTGAAGCTACATTTTGTAACAACTTATTACCCTTTTTCTCCTTGTTTATCCTGCAGACAGAGGGCGCACCTGTTCATCTCTCTCTCCTCCTCTCTCTCTCTCTCTCTTTTTCTCTCTCTCAGTATAAAGCTGCGGCGATATAGAAATTAAAACTGTTTCAAGGGCATGGGACATTTCCCTTGAAAACAAACGTGTTTGAACACGTCAATTGTAGTGAATCTATGCCTCACATACCTCAGAATGCAGCTAAGACGATGCAGAATTTCAAACTGTCCGAGTGCGTATCACCGAAACACCAAAGGAAACATGTAACTATATTATTTTAGTTAACCCCTTCAATGCTTTAAGTATTTCGTCTGCTTTAAGTTCTGCGTTCTTTCGCCACTTCCATACTTAGAGACACAGTTTGAATCCTTATCAGAAGCTGAATTACTCATTGCTTTTGATATCGCGGCAGATATGCACGCATATTCACTTTAGTCCAATGGAGAAATGCGTGCCTATAAATTCTCACCCTTTCGGCGAAAGAGACTTAAATCACATTTTTACATTCCATAAAGTTACTACGTTTATCACACGCTTCAAACATTTTACAATGTTAGTTCAAGAGAGCCCATCTAAAGGGGTGTAAAACTTCGGCCCGAGAGGAATCACCCTGGTCCCCAATAGTAGAGCGCATTGACCCCGGCGTTACATAATCTGACTTTTATCACAATCCAGCCATTGACAGCTATGGGAAATGCGAATCAAATCAATGATTATATCAATGATTATAATTTGGCATATCGAAAAAGGTAGAACAAGTTGACAAACTTTCAAAGCGGATGGTACGTTTTTACGGTTGTTGGAGTTTGTAAAGATTATGCAGTATGTAGTGACGTTTTTTTCTTATTAGAATTAAACCCCTCCCCTCACAACGCACCCGCATACTCAACCTGGAAACGGTTGGTAGGGTGCCACTACAACTATTTAAACGCTCCTTTACCCATGAAATTTATAATATTAGTTTAAGATAAGGGAGTGGAGGAGGTATATCTAGATCTACAACCAAGAGAATAGAGTGAACCGCCAAATGTCATAAGCAGTGAATCTAGTGATCTTAGAAAACGAACATCATGTGAGGTTTTGCAGATCTTGATCTATCTACATATACATGTATACAGATTCAGAACACAAAATGGTTTTTGACAACCTCAACAGCAATTTTAAGCAATTATAAGAATTTAAAAGTTTAGTTTGTGTTTAAGGGATTATAGGTAAACTTTTCAATAGAATGATATAGGTCTACACAGGTCATTTGGAATATCATGAATTTAAGTACAATAAATGCACTTGTGTTGCTGAATATATATATATTATTGCCTTTACAATGTGCATTCATGACGTAGCCGTGGATTATGCAATGACTTCGAATAAATCAAAATTTGAAGCCTGAAGCAACGCAATTGCAATTTTAGAATTGAAAAAAAAGTTAATTTCACTTTTTTTTCATTCTATAACAGGGGCCGCTTATATAACTAGTGCAGTTTTCCCCTAAAAATTAAAAAAAATATCTGAAATTGTATTTCCCTTTGCTTAAATGCCAATGTAAATGTTCCCTAGAATGATAGACCCGGTCTTTTTTCTCCTCTAACTGAAAAAGCCCTGTATTTGTACATGTATTTATCAACAATAATACATGCGTGGTATATAAATATATGTAATTATATTATATATATATATAAAAGTTTAAGAGGGCTTTCAAAATGATGATAGATGGGAACTGTTCAGCCCTATACAATTTCCCATTCTGCTTGTGGGATATATACATATGTTGGGATCTTTAGAGTTGTTGCAACTCTATTTTGTGTCGTTATTACAGCCAATGGTTAAACATATTATCAATGGCCTTTAGTCAAACAAATTAAACGACCAACTCTTGAAACGTAGTTGATATACATGTACTAGTAATCGACAAGAAGTCAATTCTTCAAACTTATTGTAATGACCAAAATGAACCCTACAAAAATAGTGACCAGTTACTTTACCAACAAAAAATATGTGGGTGTTACAGGAATATAGTATGTGAGAAGATATTCTTCATAATTCTTTTAAACTAGAAATGTGTTCTTTTTCAGTGGATAGCATTGTTTTTGTTGTCTGGAGGGGGAATTATATTTACATTTTGACTTTGGTGAAAGTGGGATAAGGACGAGGTTGGGTACCCGTAAACCAGGTTTAAGTCCCCCAGTAGTCCTTTTTTTGGCTGCTGGCCGTTCCAAGGCGGCACTCCTGCTTTTAGCCTACGGTCAGTTATGTTGTTTAATATGCTTAATGTTTAATGTGTTTCGTCTTGATATGCGTCCTGTTATGTTTTGTCTTGTGGCTTTACCGTTTCTTGTTAGATGGTGTTTGGTGCGGTGTCATTTCGTGTGTGGCTCTCCCTGTTTGACTATTTTTCCAATTGTACTCCAAACAGGTATTGAGTTTTAATGGTACTTAAGACGTTGATCTATAGACTGGACCTCAAGAACATCATACACAGTACGTGGCTTCATCGTCCTAATGCAGAATGTTGCATATTATTTCTAGTTGTCTGTGCCCTTGACCTAGACATTTGATGTCGGTTAAAAAGTTTTGTGTGTTTGTGTTAATTAACGTCCGTTTCTGCTCACTATGGGTTAAAAGTTGCCTGAGACAGGTGACTTATGCTTTGTCCATTAGTAATGTCTAATTTGGCGTAAATAGCAGAGTGTCAAACATTTAAGTCTGTAAGTCCTTGACCTCAGAACTTGACCTCATTTTTGTTACTTTTCGGTCCAGAGTACGAGCGTATATATATAATGGCAGTATGTCAAGTCACTTAGGAATACCACAGTTGATGTATGCGTACTTCCTATCATTTTGGAGTGTCACATATTCTTTCCAGTTAGTTGTGACCTTGATATTTGAGCTCAGCTATCAAACAGCCTTGCTTGGGACATGGCGCCTATGATATCTTACATAAGGACACCAGATTTGGTGCGTATACTCATCTTAACATTGCGGAGAGTAAATACTTTACATATGTCTATCAATTTGTCCTTCCCATGAGAGCTTGGAATTGCCATGGAAATTGTTCCACGATACTATCGTGACAAGTGTTAGAATTTGGTTGCGATTTTACAACTGATAATTGGTTCCGCTCAAGTTCCTAAATACAAATACAGTAAAACCTCTCTATAACGGCCACTAAATTACATCGAGTATTTTGTGTTATAGGCAGGTGCCTGCTTAAAGCAAGTCGAGAGTAAAACAGAACGCTCCTATAGGAGCGTTCTGTTTTACTTCCACCTTGCTTTAAGCACCCACTTGTTCTAAATACCATCTAATTAACACAATTTAGTGGCCGTTATAGAGAGGTTTTACTGTAGTACAATCGATTTGGCCAGCATGCAAACGTATTACATTTATTGTTACATTGAGTAACATACGAATTTTTCAAACGTCTCAGTGGATTGCACAATTGTTTAGATAGTGTTTCAGTGGTGCTTTTAGGTAAGTTTTGGGTCAACGTTCGGCCCAAGTCCCTTTCTGAAACATTAAAAAAAAATTATTATCTCCAAATTCCCCTTCCAGATTTTTCAAACAATTGAAAATGTTTAATCGAAGAAATAAAATGATAATGCAAACCTGCATGAAAAGATCTGGAATATGAAAGTCAAACCCGATTACATCTATTGTGAAGTATTATATAATATTTTACACAATATAAACGTTTTAACACTTTAACTGTCAGGCCATTTTGTGCAATATTTTTCTACTTCCATTTAAGACTGAACACACACACTCGATCAATCTTTGGTTAAACCGGTAACCGATTGTCAAACAGCTTTGATCCGAATAAGCAGCCGAGTTACACGGCATTTTATCTGGGTCCTGGTTGTTTTATCACTGCAGATTGTCATGTATCCTTCCAAGCATTCTGACCTTGGCCTATGCTCATTCAAGTACGCTGCCATACATCGGTGTACGTTCTCATACACAGGTCGGAAAAATGTTTGATCATGTTAAAAAACAAACAGCGTATACGAGCGTATGAATTATATATCACGCACTAGCTCACTATGCGCTATACACACGTTGAATACGCTAGAGTGTTGTAAAAGTCAAATACGCTTTACATATGGTGGAATGAAGGTGGCCAGTAAAGCTATCATATGGATATATCATTAACTTATTTTTAACGTTAGTCTGACGAACGACCTACAACGTATCTAAAGTATTCCTGGTGATTTATACGCTACTCATACGCTCACATGCGCCAAGTCTTTAAACCAACCACTAAATATGAGGTACAATGCCAATAAGACAGCTTAATGCAGAACACAATAAATGAAAAAAAGTTCCCTTTGGGAGTTTTCTGCACTTCTTGTGTTCTGTATTAAGCGTCCATCTGTTGGTATTTGTTTAAAACTGGCCGTGTGGTTCCTTTCATATTTAGGCTCGTTATAACGGCAAACTCGTTATACCAGCACAATGTCTAGAAACAAACACCTCCGTTGTAATGAGGGTTCACTGTATATAATCTAGGGAGGTATAGCTCTCTAAACATTGTAGACACTCAATAATTGTTTAGCCACATGTATCCACGATAACTGTTAGTAACTGATAAGCACACACACGGTGTCCACAAATACTATTAGTTATTGATATACACACTAGATGTGTCCACACCGAATATTGATACTGAACAGGTACACACACGGTGTCCACAATGTAAATATTGTGTCCAGAACGCTGGTTACGCTAATTTTACTATATAAAAGTACAAAAATGAGTCATGCAGGAAACACCACATACAGAACAAACACTCGCCCGAACAGAAACACAAGGAAACAGCAAATGTACATAACTATAAAAACATCAAGATACGCACAAAGACAAATCAAACAAACAATAGGGGGAAGATTGAAGTACCGCCTTGAACGGTCAGTGACAAAAGTCACTGGGGGGTTAAACCGGTTTATGGGCGCCCAACCTCACACTTATTCCATCCCCACCCTAAAAGACAAACAGTGTAAATAAATGTGTCCCCTCTCCGACTAATCTACAACAACCGCGACAGCAAATACAGTGGTAAAGTGCATGTATAACGAAAACATTTAAGTGAACAAACGGTATCCACCTACTGCTAGTGTACTCAATGATTGAGCTGCAAACAGAGTAAGTGTAGAAAAGTAATTTGGTATTAAAGCATTTGGTATTTCTAGGTAAATTTAGCACCAGCTAATATCATATAATGTATTCGAAATCCGGATAGGTCTATTATTAAACATGGTGTCCATTAGGTAGGTTTTGAGAGGTAGTGTCCACAATGCCCTAAATATGATAGAGTGTGCGTGCGTGCGTGCGTGCGTGCGTGCGTGCGTGTGTGCGTGCGTGTGTGTCATGCTATCTATCGGTGGTTTGTTGTTGGTTGCGTCTTGTATGTGACTTTGCCTGCTTGCCTTTACTACTTTTCCATTTACATGCACTTTACCACTTTACCCATCGTCGTTGTTAGTCGGAGAGAGGGTATGTTTATTTGCACTGTTTGTCTTTTAGGGTGGTGATGGAACAAATGTGAGGTTGGGCGCCCCTAACGCTTTTGGTTTACAGAACAAAATATCGGAAAAACATAGTTTATGTAAGGGTTAACACTTTATCGTATATACTTCTTTACATCACAGTAGATAATGTTATAATAGTACAGAAAAAGACCCGTTCAAGTGTTGCTTATACAAGATGTATTTGAATTTAAATATATTGTATATAACACAGTGGTCAAGTAGTTGCAGTCCCAAACTAACACTTACTTTGCGTCTCATAGCACTGTGTTTGACCCAGGTCTTAGAATGATCTGTCATGTAAGGATGTCTTTTAGTCGGTTTGTACGTAATAATAAATGTTTACTACAAAAATATTAAGAGCACTAATTTAAGTGTCATTAAAGCAACGGTTTATTAATTTAGCTGTTATGATTTCTTAAAATACTATTTGGTAAAGAGTAACAGTAAATCCGATGTGTTTTCTTTGTTTTATGAAATAAATGATTGTAATCAATACTTAAAAAGATTCATTTAAAATCTGGAGCAGCTGGGAATAACTGTAATGATAGTATGTTCATTTCATTTCCACAAATATCCTTACTGGTTTTTGTTACAGCTGCACGGGGAACATCGTTGTTTCAGCGAATTTAATTCCTTATAAAATGTAACTGATATTATGATAGTATTCCAATAAACATGTGAAAATGAATGAATTAAAATACAATTCTGTAGGCTAGTAAAACTCTTGTTTCAACAAAAAGCCTTTAATCATCAAGCGTTTCTCGTTCAGATCTTTACACCCGTATACCACAATTTCCAGATTATAATAAATGCTTTAAATAGCATTCGGTAGTCATGCACTTTTAACAGTGACCCAGTAAAGTATATAATATGCAAACACGTCGAAGTCCGTCTACAGAGTATAAAATTCGTCTAAATAAGCAACTGACATTGTTGTATGCATATTCAAAAATGGTACAGTGCCAGTCTCAGTCTTGCTGTCTCTGAAAACAGAGCCAATATTATGATCAGTTAGGTGCTGGGGTGATTTGGCCGAGGGGCGCTTCAGCAACTTCTGCTGTCCGTCTGTCATTCTCTTTGGTACACTTTTGTAAGGAAAACAATAGAATCGATTGCATTAAAAAAAAGCAGTAAGAAACAATGTACGGTAATATATGCATAATGGGTTTGCAAATAAACTGCGCACGTATAAAGGCTTGGGGCGATTGGCCGAGGACGCATCTTTTGTTTTGCTCTTCGTCTGTCATTTTATTTCCTACTCTTTTGTAAACAAAACAATACAGCTATAACGCCGATAACTGTTGAAAAAGAAACTTTTTTGCAATGTTTATATTACCTACGCTATTGGTTATTAGCCTTGCTGCGCAGGCGGCGTGTGCCATGGGTCTAAACGAAAGTGAGTTCAACCCGAAAGGGAGGACACTGCGAGCACGTAGATTGCTTTATTAAAAGGCAGTGAAAACTCACCAAATGCATGTATAAACAGTCACAAACCGTCTAATGTTTTGTCTACAAATACTAAACGAGAAACAAAAAAAACCAAATACGTTTGTGTCCGTATCAGAATACTCACCAATCGTCACTCACCTTTGCAGGTATTTTCCCGTGTTTTTGTAGATTGACTTTTTCTGTAGGTTGTGGAATTTCTCTGTCTGTCCTCTCGATAGAATGTTATGAGATCTAACAAAGACGATAGACTACCCTGGTAGAATCTACAAATAAGTATATTGACTAAGCAATCGTCTAGTAGCAGACCCTGATCAGACAGTTCCTGTGTGAACTGGGTCTACTCTGAAAAGTTTTTGAAAAGTGTTTCCATGACGGAAAAGGTTAATCTCCAGTGCTGGACCCGAGTTACATTTATGACAAAAATAAGGTATGAGTCATGCTGAAAACACCACATGCAAAACACACAGCCATCCGAACATATAATTATCTTCCTAGAAACATTCTATTGACAAAATGTAGCATAGCCTTTGTGCAAAAGTGTAGACCCAATTCATTGACTGTATTATTTTCTTTAGTAGAAATTTCATGGAAAAACAGTCAAATGTAAGCTGACCGAATATCCAATGTGGGAGAATCAATCTGACCATTCATCCCCTCCACAGTCATTCACATCATAGTTTCGTGAACTTCTCGTCCTTTGAGAATTTAGAGCTACACACATAGGCAGCACAGATTATCATTTTAGAGCTCCAAATGAATAATATATGCGATGTTTATTCGAGTTCCGACATATTTCGTGACTTCACAAGTGGCGTCGTATCACAAGGGAGGTAACCGAAAAGGAAAACCAGTTGGTACTTACTTCTCGGTAATATATGGCAACTGTTATTTGCGATATGACTGTGTTTTGTTAGTGTTTTCACTAATAGGTCGTGCAAGTTAATTATGTGTCAAATATCACCGAATAGCAGGAAAGGCTTTTTCTACTTTTGCTTTCGAAGGATCACTCATTTTCAGAATATAAGTACTTCACAACAGCAGGTGTTAAGTACTTGTGTGGCGGCCGTAAAAAGTCGCCCCGTACTTCATTCTCAGTGTTGTTATATTTTCTGGTCCTTCGGGATCATAAGTTTTCATGCTATTAATTTTGAAAATTGAATACTGCTTAAGCCGATGCTAGGGGGCGTGAGTATTGATGCACTTTTAATTACTACTCATGAACAGACTCAATAAAACCGAGTCCGCAATTTTCTGTTTTTGCATTTCTACTTTTGATTTCGAAGGATCACCCATTTTCAGAATATATTTAATGGAATGATACAGCAAAACATAGCACAAAAACAACTGTGAAAGTCCGTCAAACGTGTACTCCATGACTTTGCTGAAGTCATAGCAACTGCATGAAATCCATTAAGGACACGACAGAGAAAAGGCAATACATGAGTCCTGTAAGCAGAATTTAAATTTTGCAGTGGTATAAGACGCCACTATTCCAATAGCTCGAGTATCGTCTCAAGGAACAAAGACCAAATACAGCTGGACCAACCCTACCTTTTCACCACGAAGTTTCCATTGTTAAAACTAATCTTCGAGTTTCAAATGATTTTGATTCCGAAATGAGCTACCTTTCTGGTCTAGATCCAAATTATATACGAAACCCATACCATTGAGTGAGTAACTGTAGCATCATATTAATCTTTAGCCTGCTGAGCAAAGTTTGTCTGGAGAAAACGTCATCGATTTCGGTCGTCAAAGATGATATATCTTGCATTTCTTTTCAACATTACTGTCAGAGTATCAAACAGTTTGGATCCTGATGAGACGCCAGAGTTACTCGGCCTCTCAGCTGGGTCCAAACTGTTTACAAAGGTAATCACTTATCCAGTCACAGCAGGCTAAAGGTTAATTTTGTGTCCCTATTCCTTCTTTGTTTAAACCCTGTAGACACTACAAGTAACTTTTATTTTCAAACATGATGTCAACTGTAACTACTTGGAGGTTAACGGGGTCTCATCTGGGTCCATGCTTATAAAGCTTTTTAGTTGAGTCTGAGTTCGTTCTCAAGCTTTTGATTGGTCAGATTTGAGTTCTCAAGCTCCAATCTGACCAATCAAAAACTTGGGAACGAACTCAGACTCAACTAAAAGCTTTATAAGCATGGACCCTAGAACTTAACAATAATCTTTAATTTGGAAATAAGTCAATTCAACTGAATGCAAAACAAACTATAGATGGAAACAACAACTGTTGAGTTAAATTTGTCCATCATTATCAGAACATATCCATAAACAGATGCCCAGAAGAATTGACGAACAGACATGCATTAAACAGTAATAATATGAGAATGACAAGAAAGTACTTTTATATTTTTATGACCATTACCATGACACTTGTATGGTGATATGTCAACACGTTGCATCAACGGTGCACGAGATTGTACACAAAATGTGACTGATTTGATAATATTAAAGAATCAGGTTTTGCGTAATGCGCCTTAAAGGAGCCCTTCAATAGAGAATGTAGTTTGCTTCACATAAGGTCACATCAGCAAATTAATACGTGTAATAAACCGAACGGTAACCTGTTTGTAGTGTTTGAGACCTTTATATTTTCATTACAATATTTTTGTCGAATTATATAATAAACTTGGTCTATGTATAACTATTTAGCACATGGCTTGGAGCTCTCGGCCAATCAGATGCATCAAAAAGTGTCGACTATATCATGTAGTTCGACGCTTTTTGAAACTAAAATATGGACTAACAAATAAACTGTTCATTTAGTCAATGGTTCCTGTCGACAAATCACCATAATGCATTTTTGACGTCACATCCTACGCTCCCACGTGATAATTACCCCAGTGCATCGTAACCTTGATCAGCTGATTACACTGAACTACATTAAGACCTAGGTAAAACGACAAGTTTAAAGGGAAATGAAATTGCATTTTTATATACAGGTGACAATTTAATGCAGTTATTTTGAGCTTTCTGTATTACTTTTATCCCGCATTCAAGCAAACAAGTTGCCTTTAAAAAGCGGTACCATACATAGTGTATTATTTTATCGGTAGTTGTACATAAGTTAAATACTGTAAATAATGAATAATCAAGTTTTTGAGGACATTGAGAAAAGCATTTACACAAATGTTCAAGTTTTAATGAGTGAAAAGTTGCAAACAATCTTTATCCACAAATTAAACATAATTAGACTGAAAAACGGATCTAGGTCTAGAGCTCTCAATTAATTAACTATTCAACAGCAATTTTTACTTGAATTGCAACATATTGAAATAAAAAATAATACTGAACATTCAATTGAACACAGTTTTAATATCTTGCCTTTAAATTTTCAGCTTTATCATGCTGTTTTCGTCCTGTTTCTATTTTCAAAATATCGATGGATTCAGACACAAAGATTTTCAATCTTGCTCGAAGAGAAAGTATGGAAATTAGCACGCGTTCGGTGACGTCAAATTGATGCCGTTTATTTCTTGTTTTTCCTCGAGCCCAACCCAGTGCTACATAGGTAAGCCAATGGTTGAGCGCGACTGACTATATCGTTTATTCTCGTAAATCATGGTCTAACCTTTACATAAAATCAAACATCTGATTTCTTTATTAAAAAAATAAATTCCGTGGTTGGATATGTTTTCCGATCTATGATACTTACTTGTATTCAGTGGTAGATTCTCTGATTGCAGAATCAATTAAATAGCCACGTGTCAGAATCTAAATAACTAACATGGAAACCACTATGGTACTAGATAATTCTATGTGCCAGATTCGGAGAAAATAGCGAGAACATGGTCTCACTTTTGATTGGGCTTGTTTCATTTATAGCATTATCTCTTAATATGGATTTACCTATATACCTTTCAAAATTGCATTTACTACCTACAATTTACCATAGGTACCTTTGATTCACTACGTGTATTCACATGTGACATCACTGAGGCATGTAACCTGTGATACGATATGTAACGAGTTTAGTTGGTTTTCAGTACACAACTCAGACCACTTTATGGTAAAACATCACCTTAACGGCCACTAAATTAAAATCTACATCAAGTATTTTGTGTTAAAGACAGGAAAGCAAGGTGAAAGTGAAACAGACGGAACGCTCCTATTGGAGCGCCCTGTTTTAATTTCCACCTTGCTTTAAGCGGACACCTGCCCTAAATACCAACTAACTAATACAATTTAGTGGCCATTATAGAAAGGTTTACTGTAGTTCGAAAAATCGTTCTATTGAAATGCGGTCTGCTGTTTTAATAAAGTATTTTCTTCATAAACTCTCTTTTCATCTTTTGTTTCAAGTAGTTGATGAAATAACAGCGGCATACTTTATTCATGAGATAACCTCCAAACATCTCTATCCAAGTATTAGGCTTGATAACCTTTTAGTAGTCCATGTGCATGAATGCAAGAAGCTAGATAAATTCAGAATAACTGCCTGCTATTACACACATCTATACAACCTGCAACAAAGCATAGGCAGGTAACTCTTTGACGTTGAAATAATCGACATCTTACATCTGAATGTTTGTTTGCTTCACATGTGTGCTGTTCGGGCGGCTGTATTGTATGTATGTGTCCTGCATGAATAATACATTTACTTTTACGTCTATGCGTCTCGAGGGATCTTTAACATGGGTTTATTGCTGGTTTTCTTTTATGGACATTATTCATAAATGGACTAAATATTAACTCGCACATACGCGTCATTTAACTCATCTTATGTTAATCGCGTATTGGCTACTATTTACAAAACAACCATTGCAAACAGTTTAAATCCAGATTATTAGGATACAAAGAACTCAGTGCAAAAAGGATAAGCGCAAATTGAAGCAAATCAAAGATTGAACAGACATTATGCTTTCACCGACATTATGCTTTCACCATGAAAAGGGTTAAATTAAATTTTGAACTGTACAAAGTATTTACGACTAAATATTTTCACTGAGCTGTTAGTTTTGTCACTACACTTTAGTTTTATCCATGTCAGGCCAGAGACATTACATGTTTTTTTAGACAGATCTCAGAACTACCTTTTACGAGACAAGGAAAGCTAGTTCAGTTTAATCAAGTTGGCTGTCGGACTTACAAGGGCTGATTGATAAGTTGTGAGCCTAATTGTAAAGATTTGACTGGGGAAAAGTGTAGTAGTTCATAATCCCGTAATGCTTCTATATACTTTTGATAATATGTCTTGAAAGTGGGATACCGCCTTAAATGGAGATTCTACAGAAAATCCCCAAATACACGTATAGCGTCATCATCTGACTTAAAAATGGGTACCAGAACTTGACTGTTCCAACGTTGAAAATAAATGCTTTGATGGAGCGAGATCTGGCGAGTAAGACATTGGCCATACACATAGATTTCACCAATAGCAACAGCAGATGTATGTTCTGGTTAGTGAAACAACACTCCTTTACTGAGTTATAAATGGAGCATGAATTTGATCATTTCTCTTGCCTACGAAGCTCTATTAATAGTCTGTCCCCTTTAGACATAATAATATGATGAATCATCTTCTAAAATCGAGGCAATAACCTTTCCAGCTGACGGAACCGTCTTTGCCCCTTTAGCAGTGTTGAGCAAGGGTGATACTGTTGAGCAAGGGTGATACTGTTGTTTGGATTTGAGGGTGAAATAATGATCCCAATGTTTCATCAATAATCACAGACTTGAGCAGAAAGTTGCCAGGTCTTATAAAGGTTCATGCATACTTCTGGTGTCTGTCAAATGTATGAGATGAGAGTTTTAACATCTCCAGATCCTCCATGAGAATGGAATATTTTTTTTGAGAAATCCCCAAAACACCAACTATGTATTCTTTTGTAACTCGACTGTCACCCATAACCGTGGTATGGATAGTTCTAGCTATTTCGGGAGTTTCCCACGTGGCAGGCCTACCAAGACCGCGAATCAGCTACACGGTTCTCCCTGTCATAATCACATTCTGACTACCAACGTAATACGGCAGCATATACAAGGGTCATCCTTCCTCAACGTTTGCTACAATATCATGAATCGCCTAGATGAAGGTTCTAAACTTTCGGGGGATCACACCCTTCAGAATGTTTATGTAAATATTGAATCACGGCTCGTTTCTCCATATTTCAAACGTTACTTGTCCTGTTTATTTTAGAGTGTTACCATTTCAACATAAACTGACCAGTTAACACAGGCTATTTGGCAGCGTACTCTTATATGGTAAAGGAGTAATAGGGCTGAATATGGGTAACCCTGCCTAACTGATTCAATACAAGACTCATCACTTATCAACCAGCCCTCGTATTTGAGCGTGGACACAAAATAAACTTTACAGTCGCTACACATCGAACTTGCACGAGGGCAGTTGCAGTTGTTTTCGCCTATAGTACACAAATATATACGCCTTACAGTTCTGGGAAAATTGCTTGGGTATAATTTTCCGTTTTAGGTTATTTCCAGCGAAGAGATCACCGAGATCACCAACATGTATTGTAAGTATTAGTATGGTTAATTGTTTTGCGACCGTAAAGTTTGCTAAATGTATCTATTTTACCGATTTGTTACCTTCCAACATAAATATGTTTGCAAGTTAGCTTGAGTTGTGTTCCGTCGAAATATATTGTATACACAGACGTAAATATCTGACTTTATATTATTTTGTAACATTAACAAATCGTCAGCTTTATTGCGTGTTGTTGTTTTACTTATCCCTATTTACCATTCTGAATAACTGAGTGAGATGTCGCTTTCACGAGACCAAAACCTCTAACAGAATAATGTGTCCCTACCATATAGTTGTTATGTGTGCTGAGCGTATTTTAAGAAAGACTACTATAATGCATTGCATTGATTACAAGTTCTAACAATATTTATTTTTTCGCAGACAGAAGTTAGAATCGATTTAAAAGTACCCGTACGTATGCGTGTCCCACATTCAACGGGTTACATTGCTCACATAACCGGTATACATATAATGTAGGTCTAGAAACATCAGTTTTCCACTGCCATAACACAAATAAGAACAGTGGCGAATATATTTTACATGTTCTTCATTGAAATCAATACTTAATTTTAGTATTCATACACGAGCGGTATAATCACCTTATGCATACATGGTTTTTATATGGTGGTAAAGTGATGATGGTTTCAGTAGAGTTAGAGACAGGGTTAGTTTCGACAGTGTATTAAACTGTATAAAAGTGACAATACATTTAATAGTATATTGAGACCGTAATATCACATAGTTGTACAACTGGAACATCTATATCCTTATTGTACATGTACATTCTAGTTTTATTTTAATTAAACATGGGGCTCTAGAATAAAATAAACGGCCGTTAAAAGGCATCCGTGCTTCATTCTCAGTGTTGTTATATTTTCTGGTCCTTCGGGATAATTCCTTTTTGATGTTATTTATTTTGAAAATTGAATACAGCTTAAGCTGGTTCTAGGGGGAGTGTGTAGTGTTGCTCTTTTCATGACTACTCTTTAACCCTTCGCTTGCTATTCACGTCAATATACCTACCTGTAAATAGTGAAGACCCAAATGAGACAGCTCATGCAGGAGCTGTCTCATCAGGGTCTGCACTATTTACAAGTTGATTGTGCAACCAGTGTACTCCACAGCAGTGATTGCACAGCGAAATACTTGTACACAGTGAAGATATATGTAATTATGCAACAGGACATAGGTAAAGAAGGAGAAATGTATTTTAAAATTCAGCAAGCGAAGGGTTAATAGACTAAAAACACTGAGTCTGCAATTTGCTCTTTTCGTATTGCTACTTTTGCTTTCGAAGGATATCCCACTTAATAATATTAAAACCCAACATAAGACATTTATTTCTAAATATACACTTTCTCTGCATACGTACGGTAATACAGCATGGATAATAGTCAGATACATGTACATGGTCTGCTTGAAGGGGTCACATGTATAACAGATAAGTAATATTTTAAATCATTCCTGCTATCTTATACCTTTCTAATTATTAGCTCTAACGACGTTGCCATAAACTTACGATGGATCGATTCCGTTTCCGGCATTCTGTAGATGTAAAACGGAACGGGTCAGTTGTGCATATTCATCGATATTTTGTAAATTGTGAAAGGTGGATGTCCTTCGAAAACAAAAGCAGCAATACAAAAAGAGACAAAAATGCAGACGGTTTTTTGAGTTTCTTTAACAATTGTCATCTAAATAGCAAAACTATTCACGCTCATAGTACCGGCCTCAGCGCTATTCGATAACTAAAAGCATGACATTTATCACGAAGAACCAGGAAATATATCAACACAGAGGATGAAGTATGGCCAAAGTGTTACCCATGCCATTCATTTTCAGTGTTATGTTTTCTGGTCCTTCGGTTTAGTTTCGATGTTATTAAGTTTGAAAATTAAATACTGCTTCAGCTGGTGCTAGGGGAGGCTTGAGTAAGATGGCACTTTTAATGAATACTCATGCACATACTGAATTAAACCGAGCATGCATTTTTCTCTTTTCGCAATGCTACGTTTGCTTTTGAAGGATCTCCCTCTTTCAGACATCACTATCTACTGTTGTGAAGTACATAAATACTGAAAGCATGAAACACTACTTGCGCACCCTTGCACCGGCTTAACCCTTCGCTTGCTATTCACGCCAATATACCTATTTGTAAATAGTGAAGACCAAAATCAGGGTCTGCACTATTTATAAGTTAATTGTACAACCAATGTACTCCACAGCGAAATACGTGTACACAGTGACGGTATATGTAATTGTACAACCGGGCATGGGTAAAGAAGGAGAAATGTGTTTTAAAATTCAGCATGAGAAGGGTTAAGCGATGTTTCATTTTCATAGCTAAAAGCATTGAACGTTGACAGCATTCTTGCAATTTCAGTACACATGGAGGAGACAATACTCTTTGTCGCAAGGCGATGCCCGTCTTTTAAAAAACTTGTGTTCACCTGTATTGCGTTGATGTCTGTAGTGATATTGGTGTTCAACGCAAGTTTGATGAAAGTTTGCACACGGTTTGCTCCTGTGAACAAAACTATAACTGACACTCAAAATATATACGATAAACCGGTACATGTCTTACACGATATACTGGATTATTCTGGTCATAACGGTCATCATGGATTTAATTCAAGCCAAACATTTCAGGACACAGTACTTAAACCAACGGGATTAGAAATTCTCTTACACAAAGTCAGGTCGGTTATTCTACAGGACGAAACTTTTGGGGCGACATTTCTACCAGCCGATCATTTTTTTAAAGTCAGTAGAAATGTGCAAAATCTGACATGCGCGAAATTATTTAAAGGAGACAAAACCGAGACAGAGAAAGCAAAATTTCTGATGCAAAAAGAACCTACATCACATGCTCAAATAAATGCTGAAGAATACATGGAGATTACCAAAAACTGTTCATCGTTCAAAAGCAGAAGGGGTTATATTCTAAGCTCGTTAACTAAGGTAGAAGAGTTATTTCCAATAGCTTTTAGCATCGTTATGTACAAAGACGTCTGGCAGTTTGAACGCCTTTTACGTGCGATATACAGACCGCAGAACATTTATTGTCTACATGTAGATAATAAAAGCAGCCCGATCATATTCAGCGCAGTATTAAAAATATCGCAGTGTTTTGATAATGTATTCATATCATCCAAGAGGGTCGACGTTCGATGGAGTGAAATGACAAACCTGGAACCAGACCTTATCTGCATGCAAGACATGTGGAACAAAAGCAAGACTTGGAAGTACTTCATAAATCTTACTGGACAGGAGTTTCCTCTCCGGACCAATTATCAACTAGTAAAGATTCTGAAGGCTTATAATGGGGCAAACGAAGTTGAAAGCACTATAAAAAGGTACTACAAATTCAACAGCTAAGACTAAATACGAAACGAGTCCATCTCCTTTAAGGGTGTCTTCTGCTAATATTGTCGGAAACTTTGCGTAACAAACTGACACTAGCCTCTGAATATGTGTCACTTATATTTGAAACTTACTGCTATCTAGCATGGTAAGAAACGTTTTTTGTCACCTGACAAGAGGCGGTGTGTCACTTAGGGATCACTTTTCTGTCGTCTGCCTGTATGTCTATAGTTTTGAAACTTGAATACTGCTCTTTTTGCATTTCTACTTTTGCTTTCGAGGCATCATCCATTTTCAGAATATATATATCTTAAGATCGTTACATCGATATTTTCTAAATATTTTCAATTAGAAAACGTAAAAGCAGATCGCAACGTAGAAATGGTAATATTAAGCGCAAATTACGTCTTAATATGTCAGTTCACGATTTACATACTAATCTTAAAGATACTGGCAAACATGCTATGCTTTCTTGTTTATCATATTTGCCATTTCTTGTATTCAGTCCATTGACGAGGAGGCTGATAGAATTTTATGCGTACAGATCCACTGATCAAAACTGCCTCTATTATACAAAGTTACACCCAGCATGTTTTTCGTCCTCATATTGATAAAGAATCTGAACATAAAAGACATTTTCTTAAACTTCAATTCATAAATAAAGGTATCGACTTCATTGATATTCAAAGTACATTTCGTGATAAGAATGTAATCGATACTATTCCTAAATATTTCATAAATTCTGAATCACCTATAATCTGTTATATATAAACAATAAACCAATAAGGAAAGTTATTTTTAATTACAATAAAATTGTATCCGACTTGAGTACACTAGCGATAGGTGGATACAGTTTGTTCACTTAAATGTTTTCGTTATACATGCACTTTACCACTGTATTTGCCGTCGCGGTTGTTGTAGATTAGTCGGAGAGGGGATACGTTTATTTACACTGTTTGTCTTTTAGGATGGGGATGGAATAAGTGTGAGGTTGGGCGCCCATAAACCGGTTTAACCCCCCAGTGACTTTTGTCACTGACCGTTCCAAGGCGGTACTTCCATCTTCCTCCTATTGTATGTTTGTTTTGTCTTTGTGCGTCTCTTGTTGTTTTTATAGTTATGTACATTTGCTGTTTCCTTGTGTTTCTGTTCGGGCGACTGTTTGTTCTGTATGTGGTGTTTCCTGCATGACTCATTTTTGTACTTTTTTTTAAATATTGATGTCAATACCCCTACTTCCTGAGACTGTAGCACTTCAAGCTTTTGTTATAAACCAGTTGGTCACGTCATTTGGTAATTCTGGTAATTTTAATATTATTAAAGATTAACGTCTCAGGACCCTCCTTACTAAAGGACCCAAATATAGATTACCTTCCCTTATTGATTTTGACACTTGTCGTACTCATATTGCTGAAGCTATTCAAGAATTCTGCATCAAATGGTGTCGACGAGAACATGCTGATGTAAATGCCCTTTCCGATTGGAAAAACATGTTTTTGACATCATTGATACACGTATTGCTTTTTATAAATCTAATTACCATCTATTACCTTCTCGACCTAGAATTACATTTCGATATCTGAAGAAATACATTTCGAATTTTCATTCTAATTATGTTTTTTCTCCTGGTGACAAGGCATCAACTATTGTAATAATTATGTGACGATTGTATTATGTTGATGTTTTGAAGAATGAATTAACTGGTTCACAAACATATATTACAGTGCAAACCCCTGAAAAAGATATAGCCACGGAACATGTAAAAATGTGCAATACTTTTAAGTCTAATCCTAACGTTAAACAACATAAACTTTCTACTTTGTACTGGATTCCTAGGCTAGATAAAAATCCGTATAAGGCGCGTTTTTTTGCTAACTCTAGTTGTTGTACTACTAATAAACTTAGTAGCTTTAGTAAACTTTTAACGTCGTGTCTTACTACTATCAAAGGACATCTTCAACGTTACTGTGATAAAATATATGACAATTCTGGTATTAATGGTTTTTGGTCCATAAAAAAATCAAATGATATTTTAACTAAACTTGAAAATGAACAGTATAACATTTCTTGATTGAGCTCTTACGGTTTCTCTACGCTCTATACTACTCTACCTCACCATCTTATAAAGGATAAACTGATTAAATTTATAGACAACACCTTTGCCAGAGAAAATAAAATGTTCCTTGCTTGCAATGTTCAACGTTCATTCTTTTCGAATTCTGAAGTTGAAAATTACACAATGTGGACTTGCCTTGATGTTTGTAGATCTTTAACATGTCTTTTAGATACATATTTGTGCGCTTTGGGGATACCATATATCGTCAAGTTGTTGGTATACCTATGGGAACAAATTGTGCCCCTCTTGTTGCAGATTTGTTTTTATATTGCTATGAGAAGGATTGCATGCTTAGTTTAAAACCTGATACACAATCTGGCTTTTAATAAAACGTCTAGGTATTTAGACGATATTTTGAATTTGGATAATCCTTATTTTGAAAATATGGTTTCTTCTATTTACCCAAAAGAACTTATTCAAACAAAGCGAACCCATCTGACATTCAGGCTTCCTTTTTAGATTTTAATCTTTCCATCACTAATGATAAAGCTTCGTCTAAAATATACGATAAAAGGGAAGATTTCGATTTCAAACTTGTTAATTATCCTTTTCTAGATGGAGATGTTCCCCGGTCTACATCTGAAACTGAAACTGAATCACTTGGTTAAACGCCTATTTTTGCAAATAATGCATTCAATGGCGTTGTACAGTGACATAAATAAAATCAGAGACAAATAAAAATCGATAGAGGATATACAATACACGAATCTACATTTAAGAAAGCATAAAAACTAATATCCATAAAACGATGGTTAAAAAAAAATGTTATAATATACTAAAACCCAGACTTTATGTAAAGTACTTTATACATCTAAAACACACGGACAGTTTCTACGAAATATTAAAAAGTGAGTTAAAGTGTCTGAAATAATGTGTTTTCAACTTTCTTTTAAAAGATTCAACATTTTCTGCTCTTTTAATCTCGCTAGGAAGCCCGTTCCAAAGTCTGGGACCTGCTGTCCCAAAACTTCTATCACTAAAGGTCTTTCTCTTGTTGAAAGGCACATCATACATCTCTTGGGCTTTGTCTGCCGATCTCAGACAGCGTGTTGGTGCTGGCTTTACGAGAAGTTCTGTCAGATAAACGGGAGCGTGGTTGAGAGAGCAATTGTACATGTATGTCAATATCTTAAAAGTGATCCTAGCTTTTATAGGTAACCAATGTAAGTCTTTAAGAGATTGTTTGGAGCTGTCTGACCATTTCCTATTCAAAACGAGTTTAGCGCACATATTTTGGATTCGTTGTAGTTTATCTATATCACACTGTGCAATTCCGTACAGAATGACATTACAATAATCTAAATGAGAGATCACTAGTGAAAGAACTAAAATTTCGGCAGATTCTTTTGTCAAGTATTTCCTAATACATTTTATTCTATAGTAGTTCAGCATGGCAACGCGACACTTTCTTTTCACGTGTTCTTTGAAGGTTAATGATTCATCGAGAAAAGCACCTAGGTATCTAATACACGTTTCCGATTCAACAACATCTCCTGCGATATCAATTGAATGTGTAGTACATTTGTTTAGCTGTTGCTTATTTCCAAAAATGATGAATTCAGTTTTTGCTGTGTTCATTTTAAGTTTGTTTTCGTTCATCCAGTTATTTATCGTTATGGCACATTCTTCAAGGTTTTGAACAGTTTGTCTTTCACTACTGGGGGTAGGTTTAAAGCGTTTACTTGCAATATGGTCATCAGCGAAACCGTATACTGAGATAGATGGAGGAATAACATCGAACAAGGTTCCTGCGTATGCAAGGTAGAGCCAAGGACCAAGGCAACTGCCCTGTGGAACACTGCATTCTAACAAACGAGGTTGTGATTGTGACGAATTTACATTCACGCGACAGCTTCTTGGTCGTAGGTAGGAGTCTAACCATTTCAGAGCAATATTACAAACTCCATATTGACTCTTGAGAACATCGAGAAGAATATCATGGTCAACAGTATCAAAGGCAGCACTAAGATCAATGGCAATAAGGGCAGTTACTTCCTGGTTCTCCATAGCCTCAAGTAGGTCATGAACAAGTCTCAATAAGGCAGATTCGCAAGAGTGAAATCGTCTGTAAGCCGATTGATTTTTGGGCAGAAGGTCATGGTCAGTTACGTGGATGTTAAGTCTAAACAATGCAGCTTTCTCAATAAGTTTTGACAGAAAGGAAAGATTGCTTACGGGTCTGTAATTTGACAGTTCTAGTTCCAATCCTACTTTCTTCAGCAACGGTCTTATTATGGCTTGCTTCCATTTCGATGGGAAAACACCATGTTTCAATGAAGTGTTAACTAACTTTGTGATAACAGGTAATAGTTCATCTAAAAACAATTTCAGAATCTTTGTAGGCAGAACATCTAATTCACATGACTTTGTCTTGAGCTCGTTTATCAATTTTCTAATTTCTTCTTGACTCAGTTCTTCAAATTCAGTAAACTGTACAACATCTTTCTGAATGGGCTCAAAGTTTTTAAAAGAATTCAAAGAATCTCGAATGTTCCGTATCTTGTACATGAAATAGTCGGCAAAGTCTTCACTGAGGGTAATCTCACTTTCGCTCGGAGGCAGTGGATTTTCGGATTTAGTTCCTGTCAAATCAGATACAAATTGATACAACTTTTTAGAGTCACCCTTACAATCAATGACTTTTTCACTCAAAGATTTTCTTTTTTCCTTTTTTAATTGACAACTGTATTCATTCCTTGCTGCTTTAAAAGTTTCAAACTGTTCGGGCTCCTTGTGTTTTTTCCAAAGACGCTCAGATTTGCGCAACTTTCGCTTTAGCTGGAGTATTTCATTTGTAAACCATGGTTTAGGTGCACGGCAAATTTTGGTTTTCTCTTTGAAGGGAGCATGTGTGTCTAAAACGTCTTTAATCTCTGTTTCAAACTTTTCTACGCAAATGTCAACATTTTCAGAATCAATCGAAATTCCAGATAAACTGTTCGTAAATGCAGGCTTGTCCATGTTTTTGAAATCTCTAAAGGTAACTGCTTTACTTGTAATGTTCTCTTTCTTAATATTCGTGACGACTTTGACTACACAATGATCTGATAGGAAGGGACCAGGCTGACAGGAGACTACATCGACACCATTTACTTCCTCAGTAATAACTAGGTCAAGGCTATTTCCACCAGTGTGAGTACTAAAATTTACATGCTGCACAAGACCCATTGCCTGAATCGAATTTTTGAAATCCAATATTGCATTGTTGTCCTCTTTGAGATGTAGGTTAAAATCTCCCATAACCATTAAGTTTGAATATGTAGGTATAATGCCTTCCATATATTGCAAAAAGTCCGTTACAAATTGAGAATATGTACTAAGTGAAGGAGGTCTGTAGATTCCTACTACATGTAAGGTTATGTTTTTAAGAATAAGTCGCCACAGTCCAAACTCGAAGCTTTTGTTCGTTCCGGTGGAAAGTTTATGTACGTTAATGTTTGTTTTATGTGTCAAAGCAATGCCACCACCTATTCTATTTTTCCTATTGATGACACTGACACTGTAACCATTTTGATTTAGGTCGGACGTTTCATACTGATGTTGCTTGTCGTCAGAGAACCATGTTTCCGTAAGAAGTGCAAAATCAATTTTTTCTTCCCTTAATAACTGGCCTATAATTGTATCTTTTTTGACTACTGATCGGCAATTTAGAGTTAGACAAGTGACTTTTTCGTTTACCCTGTTCAATTTGTTGCAGATCTTCGGATATATAAGATTGCTAAAATTTCTAATGTCGGTGTGGAATTCTGAAGTGTTGTTGTAGTTGTTATGGTCGACGTAGTCATTAGCTTCAGGCAAGTTTCGCAAGTTGTTAACATTAATTCCTTGATTTGTGTCCCAAATGCGTCGCTCTCGAGCATGCCCGCCTCGACTACCTCTTTTGTTATGTCTGTATTGTAGTATGCCTAACTGTTTAAGCGTTGACAATAAGAGCGGATTAGGCTTGTCCGCTGTTGATTTGCCTATTGTGTAAAGATCACACCTGTCGTATGTAATCCTTGAATCTTGGTCACTCATGGCTAGTGAAAACAAAATGCACTGAGGCGTTACTTCAAATAAAATTTCCAAAGTGATTTTAAAATGCAAATTTCCAACAAAATGCAATAAAAAAGCTGATAAAAAACATACAATTCTAATCACAGTCTGTTTATGTACATACATGACAAAACTCGAGTTTCTGAAAGTAGTAGTTATGCAGTAAATAGTCAATATCGTAAGAGCTAGATAAATGCAGCCAACACTCGGCGCAATGCAATAACACCTTATGGGGTTTACATTTCTCAACTTATTCGCTTTGCCCGAGCCTGTTCTTTGCTAGTAGATTTTAATAGTCGTAATTTAATTATAACTCATAAACTTCTTAAGCAAGGCTACAGATATCATAAAATTCGGAAAGCTTTTTCAAATTTCTATTATCGAAATTCACCCCTCATTAGTAAATATAACTGCAATTTACGGAGGTTACTGCAACAAGGTATTTCGCATCCAGATTTCTATGGTGATGTTATCTACAAACTTAGGAAAATTCATGGTCATATCCATTTTCACGATTTGTTTATTAAACTCATTAAAACTTTTAGGAAGAAAGGTTATGACCCTATTATATTGCAACACACTGCATGTTTGGTTATCGACCCCTTTACAGTCGATCGCTACGCTTTCCTCTTTGCTTGCACGATGACAGGCCGAGGGTAGTACTCTATGATGGTATACTCTTAAACCCAGAAATGGGAAGAGCTTACCAGACTCATGTATTACCTTTTCTCTGTCGTGCCCTTAACGGCTTCCCTTCTATGTTGTGGGGAAGTCCGGCGGGGATACCTTTATTTACAATGTTTTTTAGCTAGGGTGACTTTGAGATAAGAGTGAGGTTAGGACGTCCGTAAACCGGTTTAAACCCCCGTGGTGATTTTGCTACTGACCGTGCCAAGGCGGTTCTCTCTTTGTCGCCCTTACTTTTGTTTGTCTTGTGTATTTGTGCTTGTGTTTTGTTCATGTTTGTCTCTGGTGCTCCTGTATTTGTTGGTGTTTTCTGTGTTCTTCTCGTGTGTTTGCGTGTGTTTGGTTGTGTTTGTGTGTGACATGCTGTTTATTGATGTGTTGGTGGTGATTGCGTCTTGTATGTGACTTTCTACTGTATGTGTGTGTATGAGTATAAATTGCCATGCTTTCTGTAGGTGTTTTGGTGATGGTGGCGTTTTGTGTGTGGCTTTTCCTGCTTGACTTTACTACTTTTTCATTTATTCCCCCTTTGTTCACGCTTTCTTGTTTTTTGGCTGTCATTTCTAAACTAATCATTATAGAGCTTACAATTTTTTACATGTGTCTTCCTGTCATTGAGGACTATTGATGTAACTAAGGTCCATTACTTTGCATGCAAAACTTTTTTTGAGTTAGTCACTTTTATTCAAACTTTTTTTCTTTGGCTGTCATTTCTAAACTGATCATTATAGAGCTTTCAAATTCCACTTGTGTCTTTCTCTCATTGATTACCATTGGTGTAACTAAGTTCCATCAATCCGCATGCAATACTTTATGGGTTATTCCCCTTTTTTCACACTTTCTTGTTTTTGGATGTCAGTTCTAAACTAATTATTATAGAGATTTCATATGTTCACATGTGTCTTCCTGTCATTGAGGACAATTGATGTAACTAAAGTCCATCACTCTGCATGCAATTCTTTTTGAATTTTCCCCCTTTGTTCTGATTTCAATTCAGCATATAACAGTTTTGTGACAGCTGCCTGCGAACACTCCTGTTAGAATATTTGTATACAGCAGCAACGCGTCTGCCTTTAACGAAATTCTGCCGTTAAATCATCTAGGTGTACCGGACGCACTCATTTGGATACACATGTATGTAAACCATTACATAGTAGACGTTATCGTTCATGGATTATAGCTTTCGACTGACATATTTTGACAGCTTTTGTTGTGAACATTTAATAAACAAGAGATATTTGTAAAACATGTATACCCTCAGACTCACTCACCGTGTTTGTATGTTTGGTTGTGTGGATGTGTTGCTTGCTTCCTGTTGTTGTTTTGGTGTTGGATGCGTTTTGTATGTGTCTTTTCCTGCTTGACTTAACTACATGTACTTTTTTATTTAAAATGTACAAATATGAGTCATGCAGGCAACATCACATACCGAACAAACAGCCACCCGAAGAGCAACAAAAGAAAACACAGCAAATGTAGATAACTAGCAAAACCATAAACAGACGCACAAAGACAAAACAAACAAACAATAGGGGGAGGATGGAAGTACCGCCTTGGAACGGTCAGTGACAATATTCTCACGGGGTTTAAACCTGTTTTCGGACGCCCAACCTCACACTTATTCCATCCCCACCCTAAAAGACAAACAGTGTAAATAAACGTATCCCTTCTCCTACTAATCTACGATAACCGCGACGGAAAGTGTACGTCAATAACGAAACAGTACAGATATCCTACGTCTTCCATCCGTTTCCGGATTTAACAGGTCGCTTTCATAGAGTACTAAACATTTTGATTACCAACTGTAAAAGAGTTGACAACTAGATGTTGTAGTACTAGTGACTTCAATAGGGGTTATGTAGTGGTCATGAGCAACCACCACAACAGAATCCTAAGCAAAACCCTTGAACAGTTATTAATTGGAAACCTTTTAACCAGTTAAGGTCATAGTGACCTTGACCTTTGACCAAGTTACCTAAAAACAATACGAATCATCTAGTGATCATGACCAACCACCACAGCAAGTTTGAACCAAACCTTTGAGCAGTTATTGATCGGAAATCATTTCACCAGTTAAGGTCATGTGACATTGACCTTTCATCTACTGGCCTCAAAGACAACAGAGGTCATTTAGTTGTCATGACCAACCCCCACAGCAGGACTGAAGATCCTATGCCAAGACATTTATCAGTTTTAGATCCGAAACCGTTCGATCCACCGACAGACAGACCGACTGACCGACATGTAAAAAGCAATATACCACCATTTTTTCAAAAGGGGGGTATAGTAAGCATTGTTCTTAACTGGATTTGGACTTATCTAAAGCTTCGCCGAATATGTCCGATTTTGAGCGTTTTGGCACTTTAGTTTTCTATGAAGTTTTCAGATATCGGCTATATTTTGCAAAAGTATACATCATGAAAAAAGTGGCCGCATGGGAACATAGTAATTATTTGTTATGTGCTGTTTGTTTACTTAATGTTGGGCAGAATACAGCTGTATTTATTGGAAACCTAAAACACACCTTTTACTTCAGGTTGTATATCACGTTCTTCAGTTTCTTTACAGACACACCTTCAGAGTCAAATGGCTACTCATCTGGAATCAATCTCTTTACGATGGATCTCAATTATGTCCACTGCATGTAATTTTCTTTCTCGGTGTTGTTATATTTCTGGTTCTCCTGGATCATGATTTTCGATCTTATTACTATTGAAAAATGAAAACCGCTTAAGCCTGTGCTAGGGGCTGGGACGGTAATAGTGTTGCATTTTTTATAACTGCTCATGAACAGGCTCAATAAGTGCGTGTATTGTGGCCGTAAAAAGACGCCCCGTTTTTCATTCTCAGTGGTATCTTTTCTGTTCCTTCCGCATTACTAGTTTCGATGTTATTAGTTTTGAAAACTGAATACTGCTTAAGTGGGGGCTAGGCGTGTGAGTAGTATTGCACTTTTAATAATTGCTCATAAACATTCGGGATCATTAGTTTTGATGTTATTTGGTTCTGAAAGTGGGTACTGCTTAAGCCGGTGCTACGAGGCGTGAGTAGTGTTGCATTTTTAATTACTACTCATGAACAGACTCAATAAAACCGAGTCTGCAATTTTCTCTTTTTGCATGTCTACTTTTGACTTCGAAGGATCACCCATTTGCAGAATTCATAAAACCAAGTATGTAATTTTCTCTTTTCACATTGCTGCTTTTCGCTTTCGAAGGATCTCCTAGTTTTAGAATTAAGAAACATGTTGTTAGGATAAAAGCAATTTTATACATGGCACACTGTTCTTATTCAGGGAAAATACTATTTAAGTAGAACCAACTCGGCTAATAATGCAAAATGGTTATTTTTGGTAAAATGTTTATAGTTTCTAAACTGGAAGCTACAGAGTTATTCTATAGAGGTGTAAATAATAGGAGTATTATGGAAATTTGGCTAAAGTCATTGACTAGCATAGTGTATCAACATGCTCAGACAACCTGATCAGTGCCGTATGTAGAAAATTATATAAAGAGGCGTAGGAAAACAAAGCAGAATCAGAAAAAAACTGTTCCATATACAGCAGTGACTTTATATTTTGTTCATCCTTTTAGACGTTTTGCATTAACTTACAATTTCGGTAAATAAAACGAAAAAGCTTACATGTCAGTATATGCCCTACTTTGCACCGTTATAGTCAGTTAAACCATGTACAACGAATCAATATCTACAATTGATGTCGCACATAATACCCCATTTCCAAACTACGTGTGCAAAAGTGCGATGACACTTACAAATCCTGACATGTTTTCATGTTGTATGGGGTCAACGCACGGTATGAATATTATTGTAATAATGGGCGGTATTTTAAAATTAAGTTTGCATGACTAAAACTTGGCTCTTTATTTTGCTCATGTTAAGCAAAAATATATTAACAAAACCATGATGGATATAAATTGCAAAGTGGATAGATAGACATAAAAATCCAGACTTTGGCAATTATTTAGTAAACAAGAGAGTCGTCACGGGTGTCAAATGCACCTTTGACGATTAAGATAGCTAAGAAAAGAGCCAAGGGTCAAAACTTAGTTAAAAAGTCATTCTCAACGTTAAAATGGACCCTGGGTTGATTGTCAACGTTTAAGGTATAGGAGATATGCTCTGGACAAGCTTTTTGTATCTGGTTAGGTATAAGAGATATGCTCCGGACTGTAAAATTGAGGTCAAAGGTCAAGGTCAGTGATCTGAAAATGGTACACGACTCTCCGCCATCCCAAGATGAACTCACAAACCAAATTTGGAATCCGTAGCTGGTAAGGTATAGGAGAAATGCTCCTGACAAGCTTTGTGTAAAATCTAGGTCAACGGTCAAGGTCACAGTGACCTGAAAATGGTACGCGACACACCGCCATCCCAAGATAAACTCACACACCAAATTTGGAATCCGTAGCTGGTAAGGTATAGGAGATATTCTCTGGACAACCTTTTTTGTAAAATCGAGGTCGAAGGTCAAGGTCACAGTGACCTGAAAATGGTACGCGATATTCCTCCATCCCAAGATGAACTCACACACCAAATTTGGAATCCGTAGCTGGTAAAGTATAGGAGATATACTCCGGAAAAGCTTTTTGCAGCTGGTAAGGTATAAGCTTTTTGTAAAATCAAGGTCAAAGGTCAAGGTCACAGTGAAAATGGTACGCGACACTCTGTCATCCCAAGATGAACTCACATACCAAATTTTGGATCCGTAGCTGGTAAAGTATAGGAGATATGCTCCGGACAAGCTTTTTGTAAAATCGAGGTCAAAGGTCAAGGTCAAGGGCACAGTGACCTGAAAATGGTACGCGACACTCCGCCATCTCAAGGTGATCTCACACACCAAATTTGGAATCCGAATCTGGTAAGGTATAGGAGATATGCTCTGGACAAGCTTTTTGTAAAATCGGTCAAAGGTCAAGGTCACAGTGATCTGAAATTGGTACGCGACACTCCTCCATCCCAATATGAACTCACACACCAAATTTGGAATCCTTAGCTGGTAAGGTATAGTTGATATACTCCGGACAAGCTTTTTGTAGCTGGTAAGGTATAAGCTTTTTTTAAAATCGAGGTCCAAGGTCAAGGTCACAGTGACCTGGAAATGGTACACGACACTCAGCCATCCCAAGTTGAACTCACACACCAAATTTGGAATCCGTAGCTGGTAAGGTATAGGAGATATGCTCTGGACAACCTTTTTTGTAAAATCGAGGTCGAAGGTCAAGGTCAAGGGCACAGTGACCTGAAAATGGTACGCGACACTCCGCCATCTCAAGGTGATCTCACACACCAAATTTGGAATCCGAATCTGGTAAGGTATAGGAGATATGCTCTGGACAAGCTTTTGTAAAATCGGTCAAAGGTCAAGGTCAAGGTCACAGTGATCTGAAATTGGTACGCGACACTCCTCCATCCCAATATGAACTCACACACCAAATTTGGAATCCTTAGCTGGTAAGGTATAGTTGATATACTCCGGACAAGCTTTTTGTAGCTGGTAAGGTATAAGCTTTTTTTAAAATCGAGGTCCAAGGTCAAGGTCACAGTGACCTGGAAATGGTACACGACACTCCGCCATCCCAAGTTGAACTCACACACCAAATTTGGAATCTGTAGCTGGTAAGGTATAGGAGATATGCTCTGGACAAGCTTTTTGTAAAATCGGTCAAAGGTCATGGTCAAGGTCACAGTGATCTGAAAATGGTACGCGACACTCCTCCATCCTAAGATGAACTCACACACCAAATTTGGAATCCTTAGCTGGTAAAGAATAGGAGATATGATCCGGACAAGCTTTTTGTAGCTGGTAAGGTATAAGCTTTTTTTAAAATCGAAGTCCAAGGTCAAGGTCACAGTGACCTGGAAATGGTACAAGACACTCCGCCATATCAAGTTGAACTCACACACCAAATTTGGAATCCTTAGCTGGTAAAGAATAGGAGATATGATCCGGACAAGCTTTTTGTAGCTGGTAAGGTATAAGCTTTTTTTAAAATCGAGGTCAAAGGTCAAGGTCAATGTCACAGTGACCTGGAAATGGTACGCGACACTCCGCCATCCCAAGATGAACTCACACACCAAATTTGAAATCTGTAGCTGGTAAGGTAAAGGAGATATGCTCCGGACAAGCTTTTTGTAAAATCAAGGTCAAAGGTCAAGGTCACAGTGACATGAAAATGGTAAGCGACATTCCCCCATCCCAAGATGAACTCACACACCAAATTTAGTATCCGTAGCTGATGTGACAAAGGAAATATACTCCGGACAAAAGGTACACACACCCACACACCTACCCCCCCCCCCCACACACACACACACCCACCCACACACACACACACCCACCCACACACACACGCACGGTGCGATCACTATATGCCGCCAAAGCCTAGCTTTGGGGGCATAAAAATCAAAAAAGGCAAATTAACATGCAAGGACGCAAATTTATCATACCAAAACAAATCAGCTTCAAAATGTAGCTTCGACCTACCGCAAGCCAGTTTGGAGGGTTTTTTTTCACGTGAGGAAGTCTTCCAGCTGGCTTGCGGTAGGTCGGTGATTCTAACCACAGGGGTAAGACACGTTTGAGTCAGTATATGTATATATATATATATATATATAGAAAGAAGGGATCCGACTTCAAAAGATCCAAATTACCCACTCCTCTACTTTAAACCCTAAAGGCATTGTTTTATTCGAATATGCAAATAGTGTCCCGGTCAAATAAGGGATACACTTAACACGGCACAAGAACCATAAGAAAAATGGCCAAAATAAGTTTCGGACACTATTACTTGTACGTCAAACACAGTAAAATCTGATGTTCTTATCAGCAATATATTCAATGAAAAGAACTTTCTTACAGCGATCTTACACAAAACGTGGTTCACCGTCCTTCTTGCATTTTTCAACGTTTGCAGCTTACATCGTTTTCAAGAAGTCAAACTTTGGTCACGTGGCTATACAACAGCTGCGTTATTTCATTGGACGGGCGGAACATGGCGATGATTTTCCGATGAATCACGAACACAGTTGATAAGTTCGCTTTCGTCAACGGCAAATCAAAACTTGCATAACAAGAAGTCACGTGACATGACTTCAACGACTTGAAAATGAAAGTAAAAGTTGCTGACATGAGAGGAACATGTAAAACACAAAAAGGAAAGTAAAACCTCGTTTTCGTGTAAGATCGCTGTGAAAAAGTTCTTTGTATTGAATATAATGCTGTTATGAACACAAAATTTTAGTGTGATTGATGTATTAGTAAGTTTCAAGGTTGTCAGCGGTTCGCACTCGGGGACGCGGTCGTGTCCGACTAACTTATTTTGGCCATGTTGCTCATGTTGCTGATGCTGTGTTAAGTTTATTCCTAACTAAAATCTTTGCATATTCGAATAAACCAATGTCTTTGCTTACGGAATAGCTTTTTATCTGATCAAAATCGGTGAGTTTCTTGCAAAACGAAGGTTTTAAAGTAGAGGAGTAGGTAATTTGGACCTTCTGAAGTCGGATCCCTTCTTTCCATATACATGTATACATATACTGAATCAAACGTGTTTTACCCATGTGTTTCTAACTGGATGTTCTTCTGTGCACGAAACAAAGTAAATTGTTCCGTGCACAGAAGAACCTCCACCTATTATTAGCTGGACGTCGTGGAATTCTGTTAAAACAACGTCAACCCGATCAAATCAAAACCAAAACCAAACTGTAAATGGAAAAGTAGTAAAGTCAAGCAGGCAAAGCTACATACAAGACGCAACCACCACCAAAACACCGATAGATAGCATGACACACACACAACTACACACCCAAAACGCACACACAAACCCGATATGAAAACAGAAATCACCACCAAACACATATGAACAAAATCATAAGCACAAAGACACAAGACAAACAAAAGCATGGGTGACAAAGAGAGTATCGCCTTGGCACGGTCAGTAGCAAAAACACAACTTGGGGGTTTAAACAGGGTTACGGACGTCCTAACCTCACACGTCTCTCAAAGTCAACCTAGCTTTACACATAGTGTAAATAAAGGTATTCCCGCCGGACTTACCCACAACATAGAAGACGGTAAACACATGACAATATGTAAAACATAGCATAAATCTGTGAAAATCCGTCAAATATTTACTCAATGACTTTTCTGAAGTCAGACTACCTCAGAGAAGCCGTTAAGGCCACGACAGGAAAGAAGTAAGACATGAGTCTGTTAAGCTCATCCCGTATCTGAATTTACGAGTATTCCATCATAAAGTACTACCCTCGGCCTGTCATCGCGCAAGCAAAGAGGGAAGCGTAGCTACCAACTGTAAAAGGGTCGATAACCAAACATGAAGTACGTTGCAATATAAGGGGATCATAATTCTTCTTCTTAAAGGTTTTAATGCGTTTTATAAATATTGAACACTGATATGGCCCTGGCGTTTGTAGATAACATTCCCATAAAATTCTGGTTGAGAAATGCCTTGTTGCAGTAAAGTCCGTAGATTGCAATTATATTTGTTAATGAGTGGTAGATTTCGATAGTAAAATTTAGAAAACTTTTTCCGAAGTTTGTAATATCTGTAACCTTCCTTAAGAAACTTTTTTATATCAGTTATAACTAAATTACGACGGTTAAAACATTCTAGCAAAGAACAGGTCTCTCGCAAATCGAATAAATTGAGAAATATAAACACCATAAGATGTAAAACGGGGCACATCTCCATCTAGAAAACGATAATTAACAATTTTAGAATCAAACTCTTTCCTTTTATCGTATAGTTTGGACGACACTTTATCATTTGTAATTGAAAGATTCAAATCTAAAAAGGAAGGTATAATGTCAGATCGATTCGCTTTGTTTAAAGATAGTTCTTTTGGGTAAATTGAAAAAAAAATCATAGATTCAAAATAAAGATTATCCAAATTCAAAATGTCGTCTAAATACCTTGAAGTTTTACTAAAATCATTAACAGTATCGGCCTGTGTATGAGGTTTTAAGCTAAGCATAAAATCCCTCTCATAGCAGTACAAAAACAAATCTGCAACAAGAGGGGCACAATTTGTACCCATTGGTATACCAATGAGATGTTGAGACGATGAGACGTTGAATAACGGGGCTCAAACTACAGTATAACATTGGTTATCCGGAATCTATTGCATCCGACAAACTAATCTGTCCGACAGCAATGTTTGGTCCCGAACATTTCCTTCTTTGTTCTCTGTAATTAAAACCTTGGTTTTACGGATCCTCGCGTAACTGTTATCCGACACGGTTTGGAGGTCCCAATGTGATAATTGCGGCATTTTTCACACCTGCGTATCCGACATTGTATTGAATTGAGACCACCTATAACTGAGCGATTATTACTTCCGGTACATGCTAAATCCATAACTACAGGTTATTATCGTTGTGGTCCATGTAATAGAAAACATGTATAGTTTTTTGAATAATGTTAGGTGTAATCTCGATCTGAAATAAAATGCACTTTACTTGTTCAGCCAGATCTAACTGTTGCAAACAATTTGCATACAGATAAGATGCAGAGTTGCTCGGTGTCTGATCTGGATCCAAATTGTTAGATACACTGATATTTATTTGGGTACCTACATAAACTTACATAAACCCTCTTATCCTAAAATAAAGAAATTTCGAACTAAACTGACTTGTTGGCAGGATGTCAAATTTTGCTTAAGGGAGAAATTTTAATTGCCTCTGGGCCTGTGACAAACCCCTAATCCGATTAAAACTTGCTGTGTTAACACAATAAATATGGCTGTCGCTGTTTTCAAAAAATGAAAGGTCACCGATTTCAGAAAATGAAAGGTCACATGTGGTGTGTGTGATTTAATGGGGTTTTAAATTTCATTTGATTGGTCAAAGAGTACACACCATTTTCTACATTAGCATATAACCACCAACCCCGCTCTGAGTCAGGGTTTAGATTTCTAATGCTGTTTGTTTTCCATAAACACCCGACGCCATGCAATTAAAGTAACATGCACAAAAACTTCTCAACACCCCATATTGGCACATTTAACAGGTAAAAGAGTTGAAATGATTATTAGGCCATCGATTATAATCTTGCTCTAAGGCCAATGCCAACGCTTGGTTTATTTCGTTCACTTCCGACATAACGAAATACACCGACACGACCAATCTATGCACTTTCCCAACATAAAGGAAGTTTCCGAAGCGGTCACGATATACGATTTCCGTAATGTCGGAAGGTTACGATGCGCAGCCTCCATTTTGACATGTGAGACAGCTGAAAGTGATGTGAGACAGCTGAAAGTGTGTATTGGGTTTTCACACTTTTCAATCGGGCTGCCAGGCTGTCTGCTGGCCGTCTAATGGGGTTGAAATATAGGGTTTGGGGGTGAAATATGGCGTATGTTTCATTGCGATATTCAATCATATTATAAGGTATTTACAAAAAATATATTTCAGCGACACAGACCACCGGCGTTATATCCGATACCTCAGTAAGACGGTCCTCGGTATAACAGAGCTCAAGTGTGCATTTATTTTCATAAACTTTCAGAATTGCTGCAGACTCATGCTGCCTACGACATTTACGAAGCGTGCAGAATGTTAACATTTGATTCTAACGGGTTTCATGACGAATGTAAATAAATATCAACAGTCAATAATTTTCGTCGTCGTGTATTTCTCCTCCGATTTTGACCAACCGACACACCGATGCATCCGACAATTTCAAGCGGTCCGAAGGTATGTCGGATAACCAAGGTTATACTGTACAATGAAATTTAGAAATAATAGTGTAAAAGAATGTAAAGACTTTTAGGCGGGTGGTAATGTAATGCGGAGGTTATAAAGAACCCTCCTAGAAAAGCTTTCGGATTGACTTTCGTCCTGAAATTCTTAATCCTCTGGAGCTCACACAATTCTGAAATTGTAAAGAGTTACGATCGTTGTAGATTCGGGATATATGGGTATGTTAATTTACACTGCTGGTCTCTTAGGATAGGGATGGAATAAGTGTGAGGTTGGGCGCCCACTAAACCGGTCTAAAACAATGTATTTTGTCACTGACAGTTCCAAGGCGGTACTTACATCTTCCCTTATCGTTTGTTTGTTATGCTTTGATTCGTATCATTTGTCTTTCTGCATAAACAATTGCCACTTTTTATGTTATGTTCGGGTGGCTGTGTGCTTTGTAGGTGGCGTTTCCGGCATGACTCATACATTTACCTTTTTACATCTATTGATTTATGTTTATCAGATCGTAGTAAGACAGGACGTCAAAAGTTATTTTAGTGGTGGTATAACTAGAATTGGCACTAACACGCGCCCTATAAGGGTTTTATGTAGTTTCGGAATCCAGTACAAAGTATACAGTATATGTTGTTTTATGTTAGGACCAGCTTTAAGAGTATTGCACAATTTTACATGTTCCGAGACTTTATCTTTTTCAGATGTTTGGAATGTCACATAAGTTTGTGAATAATCAGTAAGCTCCTTCTTTAAAACATCAACATCCTAAACCTTTGTAAGCAGAATATTTGTGAGATATGTTTCACCTGAAAGCAGCCATATTTAGAAACGTTCTGTTCTGAACAAGAAACCGCCAAGCATGGACTCAACTGCTTCACAAACACTCCTTCGCAAAGTTCTGCACTGCAAACAGCTGTATTCAGAAGATACCTGGTCAAGGAAAAGAGCAAACCTCACAAAGAAGTCGGATTCAAAGCAACTCGAATATACACAGAGGTCTGCTCTATTAATAGAAGAAGACATGCCACAAGGGTTCATTACAAATAAGACAAGGTTCCCTGTCTTGCTTTTAGACTTGCTATTGTTTAACTAAAATATTGCCAAATTTTAGTCCAATGACATTGTTAGTCAAGCCTCCTTTCCCATTTGTTTCACACTTTAGTTTTGTCATTTTCGCGTTTCATTGCAAATTCTAGTTCATGTACAACTACTAAATTGTCTATACTTTGACTTCTTGTTTAACAAAGGTAAAGGAGCATGTAACATTCTACTGTGATAAGACTTATGAATATTCTGGAATAAATCTCTTCTGGTCTATTAAGAACTCTTCAGAAGTCTTAAACACACTTAAGAACAAAAGGTATCTTGCATCCACTGTAAGCACGTACGATTTTTCTACTCTGTACACAACTCTTCCTCATATTTTGATTAAGGATAAGCTTACTAACTTAATCCAGAAAGTATTTGCCCGGGAAAAAACATCATTCTTGGCATGTAATGCTGAAAAAGCTTTCTTTACTGACGAGCAAATGAAACATTACACCAATTGGACTTGCTCAGAATTATGCGAAGCACTAACCTTTCTTTTGGATAACATATTTGTACGTTATGGGAATGCTATATACCGTCAGGTAATTGGTATTCCTATGGGTACGAATAGTGCACCACTTGTCGCAGATTTGTTTTTGTACTGCTATGAGAGAGATTTCATGTTGCGTTTGAATCCTCAATCACAAGAAGATGTTATTATAGCCTTGTCGATATTTGGATGATATGTTTAAATTAGATAACCCTTTCTTTGATGCTCTGATTCCTACAATTTATCCTAAAGAACTCAAATTGAATAAAGCTAATCCGTCCGACAATTATGCAGCGTCTCTTGATCTAGACCTTAAAATTAATAATGGAATGATATCTTATATATGACAAAAGAGATGATTTTGATTTTAATATTGTAAAATTTCCTCATCTTGACGGGGATGTTCCACGTGCTCCATCTTACGGGGTTTATATATCTCAACTTATTCGTTTAGCTAGAGCTTGTTCATCTATTGACGATTTTAACAGTCGAAATCTCATTTTAACTGAAAAACTGTTTAAGCAAGGATATAGATACCATAAACTAAGAAAAACTTTCTCTTAGGTTTACTATCGAAATCTCTCGCTTATTGGCAAGTACCAATGTAATCTCAAGGTGCTTCTGCGACACGGTATTTCACATCCTGAATTTTATGGTGATGTGATTTACAAACTTGGTAAAATTATTGGACATACCCATTTTCTCACTTTGTTCATCAAATATGTTAAAAAATTCATTAAAAAGGAATATGATCCTGTAGTACTACAACATACTGCATATTTGGTTGTGAACCCTTTTTCAGTTGGCAATCACGCTGGCCTCTTTGCATGTACGCCGACAAGAAAGGTTTAGTACTCTATGAAGGCGACCTCTTAAATCCAGAAATGGAAGGAGAACGTCGGATATCTGTACTATTTCATTTTTGTCGTACCCTTTATTACTTTTCTACAGTTACTGTGTTTGCAGCTCAATCATTGAGTACACTAGCGATAGGTGGATACAGTTTGTTCACTTAAATCTTAAATGTTTTCGTTATACATGCACTTTATTGTTGTATATTAGTCGGAGAGGGGATAGGTTTATTTACACTGTTTGTCTTTTCGGGTGGGGATGGAATAAGTGTGAGGTTGGGTGCCCATAAACCGGTTTAACCCCCCAGTGACTTTTGTCACTGACCGTTCCAAGGCGGTACTTTCATCTTCCTCCTATTGTATGTTTGTTTTGTCTTTGTGCGTCTCTTGTTGTTTTTATAAATATGTACATTTGCTGTTTCCTTGTGTTGCTGTTCGGGCGACTGTTTCTTCTGTATGTGGTGTTTCCTGCATGACTCATTTTTGTACTTTTATATATGTTAACAAAATCTCTCAGTTTCGGTTCCGTAATGTGTATAACTTTTTCCTGTAATACCATATTCTATCTAATCGAACACACATTTAATTGTTCATTAATTCAATTTTGAGAAAGGTGTACATTATTACCCAATTTTATCTGAAATCTTATCTACAAATCTGCTGGAGTAGATTATAACCGAGGGATAATTCACTATTAAAACTTTTGTATTGACCTTCACGTAGGGCACATTTCTGCGATAACTTACGCACACAAGTTTACATATTACTTTAGAGCACAAAAAAGCAGATGGGAGAAAGCAGGCCCGCCTCCACACGGACTAATTCCGGTAAAAGGAAATCTTCATGTGACAGTTACTAGGGGATACGTGGACTTCATGCTGCACGACCAAAGAGCTCACGACTTGTTGGACTGGGTCAGAAAGACACGCCACCCTGATGAAGTTTTCTTCTCTACATTGAATCATAATCCAAGTCTTAAGGTTCCACGATCTTATACAGGTACTTTTGAAATAACATTTTTCATGAGATGATGGTTTGGTAGAAACTGACTTTGACACCTGGATAAACCTAGATTATGACACCACCTGTTTTAAAGACTAAACTTATATTTCGTTTGACTGATCGCTTTAAAGATTTAAGTTTTGGTCATGTTATTACTAACTTAATCCAGAAAGTATTTGCCCGGGAAAAAACATTATTCCTGGCATGTAATGCTGAAAAAGTTTTCTTTACTGACGAGCAAATCAAATATTAAACAAATTGGACTTGCTCAGAAGTTTTCGAATCACTAACCCTTCTTTTGGATAACATATTTGTACGTTATGGGAATGCTATATACCGTCAGGTAATTGGTATTCCTATGGGTACGAATCGTGCACCACTTGTCGCAGATTTGTTTTTGTACTGCTATGAGAGAGATTTCATGTTACATTTGAGTCCACAATCACAAGAAGATGTTATAAAAGCTTTCAATGAACCTTCTAGATATTTGGATATTTTTAACTTAGATAACTCCTTTTGATACTCTGATTCCTACAATTTATCCTAAAGAACTCAAATTGAATAAAGCTAACCCGTCCGACAATTGTGTAAAATTATTGGACATACCCATTTTCTCACTTTGTTCTTCAAATATGTTAAACATTCATTAATAAGGGAAATGATCCAATAGTTCTACAACATACTGCATGTTTGGTTGTCATTCCTTTTACAGTTGGCAATCACGCTGACCTCTTTGCATGTACGCCGAGGTCGCCTTCATAGAATACTAAACCTTTCTTGTCGGCGTACATGCAAAGAGGCCAGCGTGATTACCAACTGTACTACTTCGTTTTTGTTGTACCCTTTATTACTGTTCTACAGTTACTCTGTTTGCAGCTCAATCATTGCGTACACTAGCGATAGGTAGATACAGTTTGTTCACTTAAATGTTTTTACTTTATCACTGTATTTGCCATTACGGTTGTTGTAGATTAGTCGGAGAGGGGATACGTTTATTTACACTGTTTGTCTTTTAGGGTGGGGATGGAATAAGTGTGCGGTTGGGTGCCCAAAAACCCGTTTATTCCCCCCGCTTGTGACTTTTGTCACTGACCGTTCAAAGATGCTACTTCCATCTTACCCCTATTGTATGTTTGTTTTGTCTTTGTGCGTCTCTTGATGTTTTTATAGTTATTTACATTTGCTGTCTCCTTGTGTTGCTGTTCGGATGGCTGTTTGTTCTGTATGTGGTGTTTCCTGCATTACTCATTTTTGTACTGTTATCGTCGTGTCTTACTACTATGAAAGAACATGTTAAAAGTTACTTTGATAAAATATATGAAAATTCGGATATTAAGGTTGTTTCGTCCATACAAAATTCAAATGATATTTTAACTAAACTATAAAATGAACAGTAAAACCATTTTTCATCGATCTCGTATGATTTATCAATTCTCTTAGATGACATATCTGTGCGCTATGTGGATACCATATGTCGTCATGCTGTTGGGAACAAATTGTGCCTCTCTTGTTGCAGATTTGTTTTTGTATAGCTATGAGAGGGATTTCATGCTAAGCTTAAAACCTGATATACAATCTGACATTGTCCATGCTTTTAATAAAACGTCGAGGTTTATAGACGATATATATTGAATTTGGATAATCCTTATTTTGAAAATATGTTTTTTTCCATTTTTACCCAAAACAACTTACTTTAAACAAAGCGAATCGATCCGACATTCAGGCCTCCTTTTTAGATTTGAATCTTTCCATCACTAATGATAAATTTTCGTCTAAAATATACGATAAAAGGAATATTTCGATTTCACAATTGTTAATTATCCTTCTCTAGAAGGAGATGTTCTCCGGTCTACATCTTATTGGGTTTACATTTCTCAACGTTTTCGCTTTGCTCGAGCCTGTTCTTTGCTAGAATATTTAAATAGTCGTAATTTAGTTCATAAACTTCTAAACTCATGAACAAGGTTACATATATTATAAAATTCTGAAAGCTTTTTCAAATTTGTTTTATCGAAATTACTCTCATTTGTAAATATAACTGCAATTTACGGACGTTACTGCAGATTTGTATGTTGATGTCATCTACAAACTAAGGATAATTCGGCGTCATATCCATTTTCATGATTTGTTTAATAAACGCATAAAGACTTTTAGGAAGAAAGGTTATGACCCTATTATATTACAATACACTGCATGGAAAAGTAGTAAAGTCAAGCAGGCAAAGCCACATGCAAGACGCAACCACCACCAAAACACCGATAGACAGTATGACACACACACACACAACCACACACACAAACGCGCACACACACACACACACACGAAATGAACACAAAAGATACACAAGAACCAGGGACAAACGTTCCACAACATAACAAACCACAAGCACAAAGACGCAAGGCAAACAAAAGGAAGGGTGACAAAGAGAGTACCGCCTTGGCACGGTCAGCAGCAAAAACACCACTGGGGGTTTAAACCGGTTTACGGACGTCCTAACCTCACACTTCTCTCAAAGTCACCCTAGCTTTACAAATATTGTAAATAAAGGTATCCCCGCTGGACTTACCCACAACATAGACGACGGTGAACACAGGACAACATGTAAAACATAGCATAATAACTGCGACAATCCGTCAAATATGTACTCAATGACTTTGCTGAAGTCAGAGCACCTGCAGGTAAGCCGTTAAGGGCACGACAGGGAAAAAATAATACATGAGTCTGGTAAGCTCCTCCTGTATCCAAGTTTAAGAGTATACCATCATAGAGTACTACCCTCGGCCTGTCATCGCGCAAGCAAAGAGGGAAGCGTAGCTACCGACTGTAAAAGGGTCGATAACCAAACATGCAGTGTGTTGCAATATAATAGGATCATAACCTTTCTTTTTAAATATTTTAATGCGTTTTATAAACAAATCATGAAAATGGATATGACCCCGAATTTTCCTAAGTTTGTAGATAACATCCCCATAAAATTCTGGTTGAGAAATGCCTTGTCGCAGTAACGTCCGTAGATTGCAATTATATTTACTAATGAGAGGTAAATTTCGATAAATTTCCGAAGTTTGTGATATCTGTAACCTTGCTTAAGAAGTTTATCAGTTATAACTAAATTACGTCTGTTAAAATCTTCTAGCAAAGAACAGGCTCGGGCAAACCTAATAAGTTGAGAAATAAAAACACCATAAGATGTAGAACGTGGCACATCCCCATCTAGAAAAGGAAAATTAACAATTTTAAAATTAAAATCTTCTCTTTTATCGTATACTTTGGACGAAACTCTATCATTTGTAATTGAAATATTCAAATCTAAAAATGAAGCATTAATGTCAGATTGATTAGCTTTGTTTAAAGACAGTTCTTTTGGGTAGATTGAAGAAACCATAGTTTCAAAATAAGGATTATCTAAATTCAAAATATCGTCTAAATACCTTGAAGTTTTATTAAAAGCATTAACAATATCGGTCTGTGTATCAGGTTTTAAGCTAAGCATAAAATCCCTCTCGTAGCAATACAAAAACAAATCTGCAACAAGAGGGGCACAATTTGTTCCCATGGGTATACCAACAACCTGACGATATATGGTATCTCCATAACGCACAAATATATTATCTAAAAGAAAGGTAAGAGATCTACAAACATCAAGGCAAGTCCACATTGTGTAATGTTCAACTTCTGAATTCGAAAAGAATGAACGTTGAACATTACAAGCAATGAACATTTTGTTTTCTCTGGCAAAGGTTTTTTCTATTAATTTAATAAGTCTATCCTTTATAAGATGGTGAGGTAGAGTAGTATAGAGTGTAGAGAAATCATAAGAGCTCAGTAAAGAAATGTTATACTGTTCATTTTCAAGTTTTGTTAAATCATAATTTGAATTTTTTATGGACCAAAAAACATTAATACCAGAATTTTCATATATTTTATCACAGTAGCGTTTAACATGTTCTTTGATCGTAGTAAGACAGGACGTCAAAAGTATAGATAATTTAGTAGTGGTACAACAGCTAGAGTTGGCAATAAAACGCGACTTATAAGGGTGTTTATGTAGTTTCGGAATCCAGTACAAAGTAGAAAGTTTATGTTGTTTTATGTTAGGACCAGACTTAAAATCATTGCACATTTTTACATGTTCCGAGACTATATCTTTTTCAGATGTTTGAACTGTTATATAAGTTTTTGAATCAGTTAACTCCTTCTTTAAAACATTAACATAATACAATCTTCAAATAATGATTACATGTTTGGCTATCGACCCCTTTACAGTCGGTCGTTGCGCTTCCCTCTTTGCTTGCACGATGACAGGCCGAGGGTTGTACGCTATGATCGTATACTCTTCAACCAAAAAGAACAGGATGAGCTTACCAGACTCATCTATTGCCCTTTCTCTGGCGTGCCCTTAACGGCTTCCCTAATGTTGCTCGGTATTGAGCAAAGTCATTGAGTACATATTTGACGACCTTTCACAGTTGCTACGTTTTACATTTTGTACTGTGATAATAAACTTCCTACAATGTATTGGTTACCAAAACTACATAAAAACCATATAAAGCGCGTTTCATTGCAAATTCTAGTTCATGTACAACTACTAAATTGTCTATACTTTTGACTTCTTGTTTAACGAAGGTAAAGGAACATGTGAGGTTATACTGTGATAAGACTTAAGAAAATTCTGGAATAAATCTCTTCTGTTCTATTAAGAACTCTTCAGAAGTCTTAAACAAACAGTTGGCAATCACGCTGACCTCTTTGCATGTACGCCGACAAGAAAGGTTTAGTATTCTATGAAGGCGACCTCTTAAATCCAGAAATGGAAGGAGAACGTCGGATATCTGTACTATTTCGTTTTTGTCGTACCCTTTATTACTTTTCTACAGTTACTGTGTTTGCAACTCAATCATTGAGTACACTAGCGATAGGTGGATACAGTTTGTTCACTTAAATGTTTTCGTTATACATGCACTTTACCACTGTATTTGCCATCGCGGTTGTTGTAGATTAGTCGGAGAGGGGATAGGTTTATTTACACTGTTTGTCTTTTCGGGTGGGGATGGAATAAGTGTGAGGTTGGGCGCCCATAAACCGGTTTAACACCCCCAGTGACTTTTGTAACGGGATGAGCTGAACAGACTCATATATTACCTTTTCCCTGTCGTGTCATTTTCCTTTTAACAGTAACTAAAGTCATTCAGTACTTATTTGCCGGATTTTCACAGTTGTTATTCTGTTTTCATATTGGCATGTGTTTACGGTATGTGTGTTAGCGCTCTTCGTTTGATGTGAATCGGTGCTTGTATAGTTCCTTTGTGTTCTACATTGTTGGCATTACATAGCATGATGGTGTCGAACAGTTCGGTCGTATATGAGCATACAATTCGTTTACGTTTCTGGTATTGCTGTGCACAGTCGTGTGTCATTTCCAAATACCCCACCTGATTTGTGTTCTGTTTAAGTGTATAACAATGTCAAACAACTAAATATGTTTTCACCAGTCTTACTGGCAAAATCTTTCAGGTTGTTGACAATAAGCAAGCAGCTTGTAAAGAGGCTGTTTGGCACTTTGTTGGATCGAACGATTCAATTTCAGCAAACAAGTTTTACAACTGGGATTTGTTCACAGTTTGAAAATACCAGGGCTGGAAATTGCATCACAGTTAGTTGATAGCGCTTAAAGCACAGCCGACTTCGTCTAGTTTGCAACTGGTCCGAACCATTTGTGTTGTAACTATTTACTCCATGAATACGCCTTTCTGATGGCATGACCAAAACCAAAACAAGGTATTTAGACGATATTTTGAATTTAGATAATCCTTATTTTGATACTATGATTTCTTTAATTTACCCAAAAGAACTATCTTTAAACAAAACTAATAAATCTGACATTAATGCTTCATTTTTAGATTTGAATATTTCAATTACAAATGATAAAGTTTCGTCCAAAGTATACGATAAAAGAGAAAGTTTTAATTTTAAAATTGTTAATTATCCTTTTCTAGATGGAGATGTGCCACGTTCTACATCTTATGGGGTTTATATTTCTCAACTTATTAGGTTTGCCCGAGCCTGTTGTTTGCTTGAAGATTTTAACAGACGAAATTTAGTTATAACTGATAAACTTCTTAAGCAAGGTTACAGATATCACAAACATCGGAAACTTTTTCTAAATTTTATTATCAAAATTTACCTCTCATTAGTAAATATAATTGCAATCTACGGACGTTACTGCGACAAGGCATTTCTCAACCAGAATTTTATGGGGATGTTATCTACAAACTTAGAAAATTCGGGGTCATATCCATTTTCATGATTTGTTTATAAAACGCATTAAAACATTTAAAAAGAAAGGTTATGATCCTATTATATTGCAACGCACTGCATGTTTGGTTATCGACCCTTTTACAGTCGGTAGCTACGCTTCCCTCTTTGCTTGCGCGATGACAGGCCGAGGGTAGTACTCTATGATGGTATACTCTTAATCTTGGATACAGGATGAGCTTACCAGACTCATGTATTACTTTTTCCCTGGCGTGCCCTTAACGGCTTACCTGCAGGTGCTCTGACTTCAGCAAAGTCATTGAGCACATATTTGACGGATTGTCACAGTTATTATGCTATGTTTTACATGTTGTCCTGTGTTCACCGTCGTCTATGTTGTGGGTAAATGGAAAAGTAGTAAAGTCAAGCAGGCAAAGCCACATACAAGACGCAACCACCACCAAAACACCGATAGACAGCATGACACACACACAACCACACACCCAAACGCACACACACACACGAAATGAACACAGAAAACACAAAAAGACATACAAGATCCAGAGACAAACGTTCCACACATGAACAAAATCACAAGCACAAAGACGCAAGGCAAACAAAAGGAAGGGTGACAAAGAGAGTACCGCCTTGGCACGGTCAGTAGCAAAAACACCACTGGGGGTTTAAACCGGTTTACGGACGTCCTAACCTCACACTTCTCTCAAAGTCACCCTAGCTTTACACATATTGTAAATAAAGGTATCCCCGCTGGACTTACCCACAACATAGACGACGATGAACACAGGACAACATGTAAAACATAGCATAATAACTGTGACAATCCGTCAAATATGTACTCAATGACTTTGCTGAAGTCAGAGCACCTGCAGGTAAGTCGTTAAGGGCACGACAGGGAAAAAGTAATAAGCTCCTCCTGTATCCAAGTTTAAGAGTATACCATCATAGAGTACTACCCTCGGCCTGTCATCGCGCAAGCAAAGAGGGAAGCGTAGCTACCGACTGTAAAAGGGTCGATAACCAAACATGCAGTGCGTTGCAATATAATAGGATCATAACCTTTCTTTTTAAATGTTTAATGCGTTTATAAACAAATCATGAAAATGGATATGACCCCGAATTTTCCTAAGTTTGTAGATAACATCCCCATAAAATTCTGGTTGAGAAATGCCTTGTCGCAGTAACGTCCGTAGATTGCAATTATATTTACTAATGAGAGGTAAATTTCGATAATAAAATTTAGAAAAAGTTTTAGGAAGTTTGTGATATCTGTAACCTTGCTTAAGAAGTTTATCAGTTATAACTAAATTCACTGTGGTGCAAGCTGTACGGCCGCAAATGTTTAGACTTTTCTAAGATGGCGGACAAAACGGAGGCTGAAAGGTAAGCATCAAATTTTTACACTATTTAAACTATGTAGATTTTTCTTTCAGTCATTTAATTGGTGCCATAACACAGAATTATAACGCCCGTCAACAGCGGCGTGTCCCCTTATGGTTCATGTCTGTGTGTAAGGCTCAAAATCTTCCGTAAACAATGCAGAAACTGAAAGTCAGAAATCGAATCGAGAAGGAGGTCATATTTTGCCTCATTGTAAGCTTACCAACTACGCTAAACATTTTCTAACACTGTGGGTATATGCATCTGAGCCCGATATTAACATTGAGTTACCTAGTTTGTGGCACAGATCTACATTTTGTCTTTTGGAGACGTTTGAAAATAATGTCGAGTGTACGGTTTAGCCATTAGAGGTAAAAGTGCACTGTACGGTTTAGACACGATGTTTTTTTGTACGGTATAGCCACGATTTTCTTTTGAAAAACTGTACAGTTTAGACACAAAACAAATGTTGCTATCTGCGATTGAATCTGCGCCGTAGGTCTAGATAGTATAATCCCAACTATTTATTATGGATCTTCCTTCATGCAATGCATGTTTGCGATTATGACAGCATATCACAAACAATTAGGATCGAGATTAGAAGCACAGTATAGTATATAATTGGTTTAAACGTATTTTATTTTTAAATATTTGCATGAATATTGTAATGATAACACAAAGGAAAAGAAAAGGATGGAAACGAAAACAAGACTGCTTATTGTGTTTCTCCCCCATCACCGTAACAACTGCACTCGCTTTATGCAGAAATGACTGCCCGTTATTGTACTATATTAATTGTACTGAAAAACTAATTAAATTAATTAAGCAGGATATATCAGTTTATACAAAAACTTTTTGAGAAAGATATTTCAGAATAAAAGAAAAAATAAATAACTAAATAAAAGAAACTAAAAAAGGGAAACGAAGGTTGACACATATATGTAGAGAGGTCTAGGATTCTGTGCAGTACACGCACATTCGAAAGAAGGTGAGCGTTACCGAGTTTAGTAGAATCGTTTTGAGGTTTGGATAAACCGATGTACAGCTTCGTCTATAATGATGTTTGTATTATACTTTAAAAGAGGATCACCAAACAGAAAGACAGACAGGGACGGAGTAGTGAATCTGGCAACATCATCAAAAAGTTGGTTTTCCTTCGTTGGCTTCCTTCGTTGGTATATTTGCAACAGCTTAAGAAGAAGTGCGATGCGTTCTCAACGAGGCCACATGTACACAAGGCAGTGTCATATATGTTCTTTGAGAATAGGTCATGGTTCAAGGAACTGCAGTTTGTACGAAGCCTCTTGTGCAGGAGCTGCTGTTTTCTCTGACTCCGTAATAAAATGTTTGGGAATAGTTAGCAGATTGAAATTCAAAGACGTTTTGAATGCGTTTAGAGTAGAAGATTGTTTTTCATTTTCGGGGAGGTTGTTCCATTCCTGTATTGTTGCAGGGAGGAAAGAGTTGCTATAATGGGTTGTGCGACAGGCCAGAGGTTGAATATCACCAGCGTTTCTTAATCTTAAATTGCATCGAGAAACACTTCCAGCCACTTCAGGTACCAGTTCTGTGAGATATTTTGGAGTTAAATGAAACACCATTTTATAAAAGAGAATAAGTCTGTGTTTTACTTCTGGTTTCAAGGCGTTTCCATCCAACTTAATGCAATAATTTACCAACAGAAACCAAGTTAGTTGTCCCAGTTACTATACGGGTAGCTCCATATTGAATTTTTTCAAACTGTTAGATTCTCTGGCATTACAGTTATCAAATATAGTATCATCGTATTTTAAAATAGGTATCACGAAATATACGTAGATTGTTTCAAGGGAATATCTGTTCGAAGTGAATTTGAGTTTTCGCATGACATTTATTCTTGTCCATGCCTTAGTAGCGATATATTCGATATGTCAGTGCCATGTTAGATCACGTCAGAGATGAACGCCAATGTGCTTATGTGAATCTACTACAGGAATTTGATGGTCTTGCATATATACGGATGAGACATTTTTCTCGAGATTATTAACGCCTCAGTCTTCATAGGATTGAATTCAACTAGCCATTTCTCTGCCTTTATAATATATTATTATTGATATTTGTTGCCATATGTACGGGAGTAATACCTACACTAAACAAGCTAGTGTCGTAAGCAAACAAACGAATGTTCCATCCAATGTCGCTAACAATATCATTTATAAAAACAAGAAATAACAATGGACCTAATATATATCCTTGTGGAACACCAGCTTCATAGTATTCCAGTCAGAGAAGGTACCAGGTAAAATTCCACGTTGTATTCTTTCAGTAAGATAGCTGGAAAACCAGAATAGAATTATGGGTAGAACATGACCTGGATATATACTGTTTATTAAACATTTAAGGACAATGTTTTACTTTAAAAATTGAAGTGAATTGATTTTTAAGTTTAACTAACATGTTTTTGACATGCCGGTAATTCATTTAGCGAACATAATGGTTAATCGGTATCATCTGTCAGAAAAAAATAACCTACCCTCGGATTATGTTTTACAGGCATTTAGTTGAGTTGATGTAATTTAGCACTTAGTCGATATCTCGTCAGTTTCGCGATGACGGATCTGGGCTGAGTCTGTATGGAATACCTAAATGCCATTTCGTAGGGCATACGTGCATTTTAAAGGTGACATAAAAATAAACGTGAAATAATTATATAACAGAAAAGGATAACAAGTTAATGAGAAAAAACATATATTTATTGGACCAAGTAAATTGCCAAGTCAATCTTCGTCAATATCTTGAATTTCAATGTTTTGCATTTCACCATTTAGAATTTTTTTGCTTGTTTATTTCAAAACGTCTGGTATTACATTAAAAGTTAATGTACGTTGCTCCGACTTTCCCGATATATATGACTTAGCTCTTTTCTTCTAATTTTCATTGGATTTCTCGGATTGGCACCTACACAGTGGCTGATGGTTTCCTTTGTCTCGCAATAGTAACAGGCAAATAATCTGAAAAGATATGTAAAGTAATGTAAAGTAACAGTACAAAGTGCTTGACTTAATTTCAGACGCTCTGCATTTGCATTAGGACTGAAACGGGTAAAGCACTTTTACCCAAATACCCAATCAGTTAAACTTAAAAATCAATTCACTTCAAAACTTTTTAAGTATAACATTGTCTTCAAATGTTAACCAGTATAGATCCAGATTATATGCTATGCTTCTGTTCTCGATCCTAATTGTTTGTAATATACTGTCAAAATTGCAAATAGGCATTGTGTGAAGGAATATCTACACTAATTAGTTGGGATTACACTATCTAGACCTACGACGCATATTCAAACGTAAGTATTTGTATATGTCTAAACCGTACAGTTTTTGTAAGAAAATTGTGTCTAAACCGTACAAAATAGATCGGGTCTAAACCGTACAGTGCACCTTTACCACTACGGGCTAAACCGTACACTCGACATTTTTTTCAACCCTCTCAAAAAGACAAAATGTAGATTTGTGCTTCAAACTAATTATCTCAACGTTAATATCGGACTCAAATGCATATATCCACAGTGTTAGAAAACGCTTAGCGTTGTTGGTAAGCTTACAATGAGGCAAAATATGACCTCCTCGATTCGATTTCTGATTTTCTGTTTCTGCATTGTTTACGGAAGATTTTGAGCCTTACACACAGACATGAACCATTAGGAGGTAAACCGCTGTTGACGGGCGTTATAATTCTGTGTTATGACACCAACTAAAAGACGGAAAGTAAAATCTACATTGTTTAAAAAGTGTAAAAATGTGATGCTTACCTTTCAGCCTCCTGTTCGTCCGCCATCTTGGAAAAGTCTAAACATTCGCGACCGTACAGCTTGCACCACAGTCAAATTACGTCTGTTAAAATCTTCAAGCAAACAACAGGCTCGGGCAAACCTAATAAGTTGAGAAATATAAACCCCATAAGATGTAGAACGTGGCACATCTCCATCTAGAAAAGGATAATTAACAATTTTAAAATTAAAATCTTCTCTTTTATCGTATACTTTGGACGAAACTTTATCATTTGTAATTGAAAGATTCAAATTTAAAAATGAAGCATTAATGTCGGATTGATTAGCTTTGTTTAAAGATAGTTCTTTTGGGTAAATTGAAGAAATCATAGTATCAAAATAAGGATTATCTAAATTCAAAATATCGTCTAAATACCTTGAAGTTTTAATAAAAGCATTAACAATATCTGTCTGTGTATCAGGCTTTAAGCTAAGCATAAAATCCCTCTCGTAGCAATACAAAAACAAATCTGCAACAAGAGGGGCACAATTTGTACCCATAGGTATACCAACAACTTGACGATATATGGTATCCCCATAACGCACAAATATATTATCTAAAAGAAAGGTAAGAGATCTACAAACATCACGGCAAGTCCACATTGTGTAATGTTCAACTTCTGAATTCGAAAAGAATGAACGTTGAACATTACAAGCAATGAACATTTTGTTTTCTCTGGCAAAGGTTTTTTCTATTAATTTAATAAGTTTATCCTTTATAAGATGGTGAGGTAGAGTAGTATAGAGTGTAGAGAAATCATAAGAGCTCAGTAAAGAAATGTTATACTGTTCATTTTCAAGTTTTGTTAAAACATTTTGAATTTTTTATGGACCAAAAAACATTAATACCAGAATTTTCATATATTTTATCACAATAGCGTTTTAGATGTTCTTTGATCGTAGTAAGACAGGACGTCAAAAGTATAGATAATTTAGTAGTGGTACAACAGCTAGAGTTGGCAATAAAACGCGCCTTATAAGGGTTTTTATATAGTTTCGGAATCCAGTACAAACTAGAAAGTTTATGTTGTTTTATGTTAGGACCAGACTTAAAATTATTGCACATTTTTACATGTTCCGAGACTATATCTTTTTCAGGTGTTTGAACTGTTATATAAGTTTTTGAATCAACTGGTTTATAGCAAAAGCTAGAAATGCTACAATCTCAAGAAATATGGGTATTAACATCAATATTTAAGTCCAGCGGGGATACCTTTATTTACAATATTTGTAAAGCTAGGGTGACTTTGAGAGAAGTGTGAGGTTAGGACGTCCGTAAACCGGTTTAAACCCCCAGTGGTGTTTTTGCTACTGACCGTGCCAAGGCGGTACTCTCTTTGTCACCCTTCCTTTTGTTTGCCTTGCGTCTTTGTGCTTGTGATTTTGTTCATATGTGGAACGTTTCTCTCTGGTTCTTGTGTGTGTTTTTGTGTTTTCTGTGTTCATTTCGTGTGCGTGTGTGCGTTTGGGTGTGTGGTTGTGTGTGTGTGTGTGTGTGTGTCATGCTGTCTATCGGTGTTTTGGTGGTGGTTGCGTCTTGTTTGTGGCTTTGCCTGCTTGACTATACTACTTTTCCATTCATTAAACATTCATTATAAAACATAATCTAATTGATATTCATTAGTATAATTATTTCTCACATGAATATTCATGGAGTAAAGGGTTACATATAACTCTTTCCTCGCTATTACAGACCTCGTGATAATCCAGTAGTTTGGATTCAGATGAGACGTTGAGTAACGGGGCTCAAACTACAATAACATTTCGAAATATTAGTGTAGAAGAATGTAAACACTTTAGGCAGGTGGCGACATAATGCGGAGGTTATACAGAATCCTCCTAGAGAAGCTTTCGGATTGACTTTCGTCCTGCATTAATCTTCCACAATTCTTAATCCTCTGGGACCCACACAATTCTGAAATTGTAAAGAGTTACGATCGTTGTAGATTCGGGATATAGGGGTATGTTTATTTACACCGTGTGTCTTTTAGGATAGGGATGGAATAGGTTTGAGGTTGGGCGCCCACTAAACCGGTCTAAAACTGTATTTTGTCACTGACAGTTCCAAGGCGGTACTTACATTTTCCCTTATCGTTTGTTATGCCTTTATTCGTATCTTTTTGTCTTTCTGCATAAACAATTGCCACTTTTATGTTAAGTTCGGTTGGCTGTGTGCTTTGTCAGTGGCGTTTCCTGCATGACTCATACATTTACCTTTTACATCTATTGATTTATATTTATCAGAGAGGAAATCATTAATTCACTCTTATGGATAATAATGAAGATAGAAAATTCAACATATCTGCTAAATTGGTCCTTTGTGAAAATGAAGATCTGCCGTTTTTGAAGAAAAAAAATGATTTGCTGAATTCTAATGATACTCAACATATTTAAACATTTAAATTGGAATAAAACATTACAGGTGAAAATAGTTTGGTTTAACTAAATCACCATTAATGAACTTGTTAATATGACTAGTGTCAAGTTGTAGCCAAGCACTCTAACGAAATTTTATTTCTGGATAAGCTTTTTTCTTCCATGTAATACGTCTTTGTTACTACAAATGGTCAAAGATGTAACATTTTGTATTTTTAGAGGTTGCAATTTCAGCAATTGTTCTCTCGGCCAATTTCCATAGTTTATTCGGTAGGTCATTATTTTGATCAAAGTTGCTGAAAAAATGTAACTATCTTAGCAAATTCAAAACAAGGTTTGCGAGTCATGGTGTCAGCAACCGGACCATACCTAATAGCAATGTTTCAGTAAGCATGTAATGTGTAGAATTTGGCAATGCCCATTCTGAGATAGACCTCTTTAAATATCTCTTTTTCTGTAGCCGTCCACCTTCCTCCTGCATGCTATAGATAATTTTCTCTCTACACACATATTCTAACAGTTCATCTGTAACAAAGGTTTTGCAATGCACATTTGGGGATTGCATGTCTGGGGTTTTGTGACTTTACCTTTAAATGTTTTCTTCGTTGGTTTAAATGCTTTTTCCAATTGATGCCATATGGTACCTTAATAATCTTGTTATAGTTTCCATCTTGATTTCATCTGAATCTGACTCCGGTGCCGACTTTGGTGCATAATGCTTATTCCGCAAATTCGGTAATGGTTCATTATCACTGTTACTAGATTATAAAGTCACTGTCAATTACAGCCTCCTCTTCCGAAGAATCGTTTACCTCAATATCACTATCAATTTTGTCATAAGATGTGGAGACATCTAATGTGTCAGTCATATCTGAACCTGTAACAAATATTGATTATATAAAAGTGAAATATCGGCGTGAATATTCTTAAAGTGCATAAAATGCATTTATCTTACAATAAACAGTTTTGAAACCAACGGGACCTGCCATAAAAATCTTGGAAAAGCCCAATGTTGCAGAAATGTTGCAAGAAGGTTAAAGTTAATTTGTCTAAGTTAATGAAAAAGTAGTAAGGTCAAGCAGGCAAAGCCACACAAAAGACGCAACCACCACCAAAACATAAATAGATAGCGTGACACACACAGAGCTACACACCCATACACACACATACAGGTAAACCACGCTATATTGAGACTTGTTGTTATTTTGTAGGTCATGTTTTGTTCCAAAATAAGTTGGTCTATCTGTACACATATACACGAGATGAACACAGAAAACATCAACAAACACATAAATACTAGAGATAAACATTCCATACATGAATAAAAGCACAAGAACAAACACACACACACACATATATACACGAGATGAACACATAAAACATCCACAATCACATAAATGCTAGAGATAAACATTCCATACATGAACAAAAGAACAAAGACACAAGACAAACAAATGTAATGGTGACAAAGATAGTATCGCCTTGGCACGGTCAGTAGCAAAAACACCACTGGGTTTCTAACCGGTTTACGGACGTCCTAATCTCACAATTCTCTCAGTCACACTATCTTTACAAATAGTTTAAATACAAGTATCCCCGCCGGACTTACCAACAACATAGAAGAAGGTAAACACATGACAATATGTAAAACATAGCATAACAACTGTAAAAATCCGTCAAATATTTATTCAAATACTTTGCTCAAATCAGAGCACCTGCAGGGAAGCCGTTAAGAACACGATAGGGAAAAGGTAATACATGAGTCTGGTACGCTCATCCCGGTACTGAGTTTAATTAAGAGTATACCATCAAAGAGTACTACCCCCGGCCTGTCATCGTGCAAGCAAAGAGGGAAGCGTAGCTACCGACTGTAAAAGGGTCAATAACCAACCATGCAGTGCGTTGCAATATAATGGGGTCATAATCTTTCTTTTTTAAGGTTTTAATGCGTTTTATAAACAAATCATGAAAATGTTTTTGGCCCCGATTTTTCCTAAGCTTGTAGATAACATCCCCATAAAATTCTGGTTGTGAAATGCCTAGTTTCAGTAACGTCCGTGGATTGCAATTATATTTACTAATGAGTGGTACATTTCGATAATAAAAATTATTAACGAATTATAACTTTTTCCGAAGTTTGTGATGTATGTAACCTTGCTTAAGAGGTTTATCAGTTATAACTAACTTACGACTGTTAAAATCTTCTAGCAAAGAACAGGTGCGGGCAAACCGAATACGTTGAGAAATATAAACGCAATAAGATGTAGAACGGGGCATATATCCATCTAGAAAAGCATCATTAGCACTTTTAAAATTAAAATCTTCCCTTTTATCATATATCTTGAACGAAACTTTATCATTTGTGATTCAAAGATTCAAATCTAAAAATGAAGCTATAATGTCAGATTGATTCGCTTTGTTTAAAGACAGTTGAAGAAATCATGGTTATCCAAATTCAAAATATCGTCTAAATACCTTTTATTAAAAGCATTAACAATATCGGCCTGTGTATCAGGCAGTGATTTGTTTTACAAACTTTCTTGCACGAGTCTTGGGACTCGATACACAGCAAATCTGCGAGTCCCAAAACTGAAAGAATGAGTCCAAATTTTAATATTCTATGAAAATACATTAAAGCACCCAGTCAAAGGTATTTACAAGACTGGCCTTTTCATACTAATAGCTGATGAAAAACTGGGTATTGATAATAATTAAGATATACTTCAAAATTAAATTTTGTTAGAAATTTCAATGCATTATTGGGAATCACATAATTTGAAACTTTGCATCCTCAGAGAATTTTACGAGTACAGGACTCGGGACTCGCAGGTAAAAAATCACTGATCAGGTTTATGCTAAGCATAAAATCCCTCTCATGCCAAATACAAAAACAAATCTGTAACAGGAGAGGCACACTTTGTACTCATGTGTATACCAACAATTTGACGATATATGCTATCCCCATAACCCACAAATATATTATCTAAAAGAAATGTAAGAGATCTACAAACATCAAGTCAAGTCCACATTGTGTAATGTTCAACTTCTGAATTCGAAAAGAATGAACGTTGAACATTACAAGCAAAGAACATTATAATTTCTCTGGCAAAGGTTTTTTCTATTAATATAATCAGTTAAAAAAATCATTAAAAAGGGATATGATCCTGTAGTACTACAACATACTGCATGTTTGGTTGTGAACCCTTTTACAGTTGGCAATCACGCTGGCCTCTTTGCATGTACGCCGACAAGAAAGGTTTAGTATTCTATGAAGGCGACCTCTTAAATCCAGAAATGGAAGGAGAACGTCGAATATCTGTACTATTTCATTTTTGTCGTACCCTTTATTACTTTTCTACAGTTACTGTGTTTGCAGCTCAATCATTGAGTACACTAGCGATAGGTGGATACAGTTTGTTCACTTAAATGTTTTCGTTATACATGCACTTTACCACTGTATTTGCTGTCGCGGTTGTTGTAGATTAGTCGGAGAGGGGATACGTTTATTTACACTTTTTGTCTTTTAGGATGGGGATGGAATAAGTGTGAGGTTGGGCGCCCATAAACCGCTTTTATCCCCCAGTGAATTTTGTCACTGACCGTTCCAAGGCGGTACTTCAATCTTCCTCCTATTGTATGTTTGTTTTGTCTTTGTGCGTCTCTTGTCGTTTTTATAGTTATGTACATTTGCTGTTTCCTTGTGTTGCTGTTCGGGCGACTGTTTGTTCTGTATGTGGTGTTTCCTGCATGACTCATTTTTGTACTTTTATCCTTTATAAGATGGCGAGGTAGGGTAGTATAGAGAAATAATAAGAGCTCAGTGAATAATTGTTATACTGTTCGTTTTCAAGGTTAAAACATTTGAATTTTTAAGGACCAATAAACATTAATATCAACATTTTCATATATTTTGTCATAGTAACGTTTTACATGTTCTTTGATCGTAGTAAGACAGTACGTAAAATTTTAGATAATTTAGTAGTAGTACAACAACTGGAGTTGGCAATAAAACGCGCCTTATAAGGTTTTTTATGTAGTTTCGGAATCAAGTAGAAAGTTTATATTGTTTAATGTTAGTACCAGACTCAAACGTATTGCACATTTTTACATGTTCCGAGTCTATAGTTTTAAGGTGTTTGAACTGTAAATAAGTTTCTGAACCAGCTAGCTCCTTCTTTAAAACATCAGCATAATATAATTTTCAAATAATGATTACATTATTTGTTGCCTTGTCAGCAGGAGCAAGAACATAATTTGAATGAAAACTGGTTACGTTTTGTTCAAATAGCAAACAGTAGCTCTAGGTCGAGGTGGTAAAAGCTGGTAATTTGATTTGTAAAATGCAATACCTTTATCAATATCAAAAATACATTTCTTCCAATCCGAAAGAGCAGTAACATCAGCATGTTCTCGTCGACACCACTTGATGCAGAATCCTTGAATAGCTTCCGCAATATGAGTTCGACAGGCATCCAAATAAAAAAGGGCGTGTAATCTATATTTAGGTCGTTTAGTTAGGAGGGTTCGGAGACGTTTATCTTTAATGATATCAAAATGACCATTAATTACATGACCAACTGGTTTATAACAAAAGTTTGAAATGCTACAACCTCAAGAAGTAGGGATATTGACATCAATATTTCAGTCAGAGTCAATTCTATTGTAGTTAAAATTAACATTCCTAGGTTTATTATATCTATAATAGAGAATAGGTGATTCAGAGTTGATGTAAACTGTAATTCATATATGTTTTATCTTTTGCTTCATCATTGTAAATGGCCAGCTGCTAAAGAGGGAATCAGCTGTGTTACAATGGGTAGACAATCCCAGTTATATATGCATCATTATTGATTGATGGTATTGATAACATTTATAAAATAATCTGCTATATTGGGCTGTTGTGGGTTCAATATCAATCATGATGCGTATTTTAGTGCTTAAACAGTCGAGTTTTATTGTTTGAAATATTATAACGTTACTGTAAAAAGGATGAAGAAAGGATGAAAAAATGGCAGGCGAATATGCTTATGATTGCAAATAATGGTCACCTTCCGTAATTTCAGGTATACCAGAGAAAGACCCTGTTTTTAAGCCATATCTGTCACGTTATGTGAACTGGCATGGCATTTGTGGGGGAAAACGGGTGAGATCCGTGTGTGTGTTTGGCGTTGGTGACCTTCCAGTCCTAGCGGAGCGCAAAGAGCTGTTTACTAATAAATTCTATTCTGATTTTGAACACTTTGCATTGGACTGTATGGAGGAGTTAGTTTTCAACAACACGAGGGACGAGTATCTTGGGAAACTTTGGTTCGATGCCAAATGGTATTCTCAATTTGACTTCGTTCTAAACAAAGTTGACACATAATAAAGCTTGGTTATGGGGAAATGCAATTCATGCGATGTCTGCAACCAATAGGGACCCATAAGAAAACATTTTCCTGCACGGACCCAACTCATGTTTATATCCCCGTAATCATGTTCGTATTCACCAACTGTTCCTTAAGTCTTTGATAGCAATATACTGGGGTCAGTTGTGAATTTTAAGATTCGTATCCTGTTAGACTAGTCTTGATTACAGTCGAACGTGCTGTTAATGTTCCTTCTAGGAAAGTTGCCAGCAGGTAACCACCTAAACCAGGTACAGAAATTCATGCATACTTTCGAGTGATTATGAAGACAGGTATGATGTGCTAACTGGTTGGTATTTGTAAAGACCGTTTTGATCCAATGTGCCCGTAGTAATCACAGAATATATCGAATTAATTACCTTGTTTGTCGTTCTTTAATCGCTTTGTTGCTTATTCATCAGTGTCAGTTATCTCATTTGAGTAATGCACTTGTCGCAAATAAATATCGAAATCGCCTATTTCGAATTTTGTAGACGACGTAGCTATTTTTGACACAACTGGTTTCCCGAATAGTATGTTCGTTTAAATGTAACTATATAGCAGTTAAACCAAACATTAACAGACTCAATAAAACCGAGTCTGCAATTTTCTCTATTTGTGTTGCACTTTTGGCTCTCGGGGGATCGCCTCCTTTCAGAATTTATTACATCGTACACGCATGCTTTAGAATGTCCGGTGATTCCAAGAGGGTATTCTCTAATAAATATGACGTGAACAACAACCGACGCGATTTGTAAACAAACAACAGAAATGCCCGTGTTTGAATTGAGGATCCAAAATTGGTAATGTCCGTCAGTGGTGTGTATTCAAAGGTAACAAAATAACTGCTTCCGGTCGATAGGAATGAAAAGGAACGCTTTACATCCGTAGAAAGTCTGGTCGATAACGTCAGTGCTTATATGTCATTTGGTATGAAATTGAATAGGCAGTGACCGCTTTAGACCGTTTATTATAGGTTTAATATATAGTGATGGAGTGACCGCTTAGAGCAGTGTGGTTGCTGATAAGTTAGAAGCAGGTTAGACTGTGCATGTATATCCATTGTAACAATGTTGACGTCACCGCAATCTAACCACAAACGGACAGACGTTTCATCAAAACGTATGGGGTGGGGTGGGAGATAAGCACGCGCCGAACACTTGTGGGTAGTGTAGATTCTGGATAAAAACGGAAGTTTTAGGCCAACATTTGCATGAAATTGTAAACGTTTGTATTAATAACGATTTAGGAATGTATATGGAGCCATATTTTACATGAAATTCCCTAGCAGTTTGTTTAAAAATCGACTCAAAATATAATATCGAAAGGAAAATATACGACCGGTTACACCTAATATTAACACGTTGTTAAAAACACTCAAGAGTCTCAAGAGCAAATTTCATTTAGACTTTTGTGCATATGCGAATATCTTGCAATACAGTGTTTAGCCCTAAAATGACTGTTTGTGTAGCCCGAAAAGGGCTTTCAAAGATAGAGTGATACTCACGGAGTATAGATATGTTCTTCTATGATAAAATAATGTTATTGTTTTTCAGAACCATAGCGTCCCATCAATGTGTCAATGTATGCATGTTCCTTACCAACAGAAGGGCCATTATGATGAAACTTGTCTTACCTTGCTTGACCAACCCCTCTCAAATAAGAAAGAAAGAGAGAGAGGGGGCGTACAGACAGACATACATACGACAGACAGACACAGAGTGTTTCATTAGTGATAATACATTGAAAAGACTGCATCCATGCCAAAAAAATACGATTTTCTGTGCTTTAATTGCTTTATGTATGTAATAACTGGACACAATAGTGGAGCAATTAACTTGTTTCAATTTCTTTCTACCAATTCAAGTCTAACACTGGTTTCAGAAGTTTTACTGCCATTGCCGGTCAGGTATAAATTTGAAGCAGAATTTGTTTTCAAAGTTCAATTGATACATGAACGCTTTCCGAAGAGTTAGGCTGTTGTTTTGTCATCTGCTCCGAACAACATTGATTTTTGCTATTAGGTTGTTTTGTTTTGTGTTTTGTTTTCTTTTTTGTTTTATTCAGGCCCTGCAGCTCCCATTTATTTTCCCCGTCCATTTGACGTGTGAGGGTCGGAGAACCATCCTTCTCCACATCTTACAAGCCTGCATACAAAACATAAATTTACAAGCAATACAAAGAATGGATATCGTACATATAACTAATATAACGATAGCAAAGATTTTGTAGTGAGCTGTTATACATGTACATGTTAAGCTGGTGTTAGACCTAAGGAATAAATCATCCTAGTTTCGGTTCAAGTCTTTTACGATACTTTTGATATTTTTGACTAAGAACAATCATCCCATTGTAGTCGCTTCAAGAACCTGTTGAGCTGAACTAAAATATTAACAGACTGAACAAAGAAAATATAAATAATTGTAATAAAAAAACAACAACAAACAAACAAACAAAAAAACAAACCTCTTAGCTGCCAGTTCGGTTATTTGTTTATAATGTTTTTATGGTATACACCCTACATGTACCAGTATACTGATTTTTTAAGATCTTTGTATAGGACGCACTGTATTTTAAGATTTTTGAAACAGATGTTCTATATTTTGCCATGTTTTTTTAAGTATATATTCGTTATTTTGTACGGCGGTCTGGCTAAGTAGATTGTATTTAAAAGATATGTATTTTTAGCACCTTGCACAGTTGGAAGAAATTTCAGGTTTCTGCATTGAAAAATATATATTTTGAAGAATATGAGCACGAGATCATAAACTGTATCTAAAGCATTTGTGTATCCAAATAACATAGTTTCTAAACTTAATTCTCTGAAATGGTGTTGATCAAACATATTTTGTATTAGGTTTAAGGGAATTGGGCAGTGCCAAAACAAATGTTCAATCGTTTCTTGATTTCTTTTACAAAGGTACAAAGTGGATCGTCCGTGTATTTCATTTTAATGAGGTATGAATTTACTCCTAAAAGTCTATGAATGACTCTTACCTGAAACCACTGTATTTGTGTATCAGTAGTAATTTTGAATGGCAGCGAAAATATGTTTTTCCATTGCTTGTCCGAGATATGTGCTGTTAATTTGTTATTCCAAGTGTAAATGCATTTTGACTCAATTTCATTTCTATTCAAAGCTTTATAAAATCGTTTGGCACCTTTGCTGTCTTTAATAATAAAATCAATATAAGGCGGTATATAGGGTTTGTGCAAAGGTTCAACTTCTTTCAAAATTATATCCAATGTTCTTGCTGTTACTTGCAATGCACATATAACACCATTATAAATTAAAAAGTTAGTTTTAAGATTGTATTTTACTTTCAACTGTTCGAACCCTATGATCGAGTTGTTCTCGTTCAGCAAATCACCAATACAGTGTATTCCTGCACGAAACCACGATTTTAGGAAAACACTTTGTGACCCAATTAAGAGCATATGGTTATAGAAGAGGGGAAACTTGACTGTTTTCTTCCCATACAATGAGTACACATTAACTTTGAAAATGCTTCAAAAACATGTGCCCAAAATTTATTACTGCATTTAGATGATAATAATTCGGGATAATGTTTACCACAATTCATTAATCTTTCTACGTCTACATATTTCTTGGTAATTATTGACCATCTGCTTTCACAATGTACTAATCTTCTATCCAAGAGATCTTTAAAGACTCAATAAAAGCCTTGATATTTACCATTCTAAGACCACCTTCTGTGTAATCTTTGACTAGTTTTTCTTTCTTAATCTTGTGAGGGCCATTCCAGATAAACTGAAATAAGGAACTTTCTAGTTTCTTCAAAATTTCGTCAGATGGGTTTGGTAATAAAAGAAATAAATGGTTTATCTTTGCAATTATTAGAGTTTTAACAACTGTAATTTTTCCTATTGGAGAAAGAATACGTCTGCTCCACTTTTTAATTGTATCTTCTATCTCTGCAATTTTAGATTTATAATTCAAGTCAATCATTTTAGTCAGATCGACATGAAAATTTATGCATAGCATACTAAACTGCTGTTGATTCCATGTTAGTTTCCATTTAGTTTTAATTGTATCTGAGCTATACTTTTTCTTACCTATCCAGACGACCTTAGTTTTATCAAAATTTACTTTTAAGCCTGGTATCAAAAAGAAATTTGAAAGTGCATTCAAAGTTTCATTTAATGATTCACTAGATCCGTCTAATATAACGCTAGTGTCATCTGCAAATTGCGATAATTTATATTCTGTATCATTAATGGTTATGCCAGTAATTTTAGGATTAGATCTTAAATGAATCGATAAAATTTCAGCACATAAAATGAAGATGTAACAACTTAAAGGATCACCCTGTCTACAGCCCCTACGGACATTGAAAAAGTCCGAAAGGAAGCCACATTGAGTTACAGTAGATGTTGTATCTTTATAGAAAATATTAAACCACCTTTGTATATCATGTCCAAAGTTAACATGTTTCAAAGTTTTATTTACAAAAGACCATGAGAGGGAATCAAAAGCTTTTCGAAATCTAGTAAAAGTAAAATGCCAGGAATGTCGTTTTCTTTGGTATAATGAAGTATATCGTATATTAGTCTAGTGTTTTCACCAATGAATCGGCCTTTAAGGAACCCTGTTTGGTCAGTATGTATTATGCTTGGTAACAAAGATTTAAGTCTGTTTGCAATACATCCAGTACCAATTTTTAAACAGTGTTCAGTAATGTGATGGGGCGCCAGTTTTTAAGAAGGTATTTTGATTTATTTCCTTTTGGAATACATGTAATTAAGACTTGTGTCTGAGTGGTTGCCAATATATTCATACTAAATGCTTCATTAAGAGCTCTAACAACAAAAATACCTATCTTAGCCCAAAATACCTTACAAAAATCTGCACTAAAACCGGAAGTCCCCGGGCTACGATTGTTTTTAATATTTTTCAAAGTATTCGTTGCTTCATTCAGAGTTATTTCACCTTCTATACTTTTTGAATCTTGATCATTCAATCTTGGTATATTTTCGTTTTCAAAAAAGACATTTAATTGTTCTTTTGTTACAATTTCATCTCTTGCTTTGTATAAGGTTTCGTAAAAAAGTTTTGTTTCAGCTAAACTACCGGTTTGGTTTGTGATTTCCGACCCATCTTCTCTTATAATAATAATTTTCTGAATTGTCTTTGATATGATATTAGATTTCTCTAGTCCACAAAACTATCTGGTTGGTTTTTCCCCTTCTATACTCCATTTGGTTTTTCCCCTTCTATACTCCATTTCACTTTAGACCTTATTACTGACCCTCTCATGTTTTCATCGTTAATATTTCTTAATTCCTTGGTTAAAAATGAATGTTCTTCTATATTGTGTTCCGCTAAGTTTTGCTCTAAGTCACGTATTGTATTTATTAATTCTAGTTCTCTGACCTTTGTTTGCCTTTTTTTAAACGAACCATATGAGATTGATTTACCTCTTATCTCCATTAAAAAAATATCTAGGAATAATTGGTGACTTATGCTTAATTGTATCTCCTGTTTTGGTATATCTTTAATTGACTCTCTATTATAAACTGGTAATGCATATTGTTCTATTACATCTTCTATTTTCTTGTTTGAATATATTCTAAGTCTTTAAGTAAAGAAGTGTTGTGTTTCCAAAGTCCTGACTTGTGTTCAAAATTGTTAAATTGAAACATTGACGTAATTATGGAGTGGTCTGATTGAAAACTATGTTCTATAGAGGAGTTACTAGAATAAACAGACACGGGTTGCGAAATAAGGAAAAAATCTAAACGAGCTTGTTGTATGGGTGTTTGCTTTCTCCAAGTATAACGTTTCTTTTCTGGGTTCATTTCCCGAAAAGGATCTATTAACTCCCTATTTGTAATGTGGTTTAAAAGAACTTCTCGTGATTTCCTGTTGTTTACATGTTTATAATTATGATAGTCTAGATCTGGATCCAAAACTAAATTAAAACCTCCGCAGATTACATATGTCATATTTCCGATGCTATCTATGATGTCAAAAATGTTATTATAAAAAGACGGTGTATCACTATTTGGTCCATATATCGATACAAGAGTAAATCTAACATCTTGTACACTTAAATCAAGTAAAACATAATTCCCATACGGATCAATTATTTCATTATGTATCTTAAAATCACATTTTCTAAAAAGCACTGCTACTCCCCGGCTATTTGAGGAATAACAACTTAAGTAAAATTCAGACCCCCATTCTGTATAAACAGTTTTGTATAGATCTTGATTAAAATGGGTATCTTGAAGACGGAATATATCATATTTTAGGGATTTAAGATGATGGAAAACATTCAGTCTTTTCTGTTTACCGTGCAACCCTCTACAATTTAGAGACAGGATTCCCAGACTCTCCATTCCCAGTTTTGTTGAAAGGGGAACCATACATTAATGTGCAGAAAAACAGTTGTGTCTTTGACCTGGGCAGTAAGATAAACAAAAAAGGTAATAGCATAAAACACAAGTACATAGTAATCACAAACATTTCACCAAAGAAATTCAATGGCAGAAATCACACACTCAAAATACCCTGAAAAAATATTCAAAGATTATAATACAAGTAAATTCCCAATTAAGTATTCTTTTTTAAGTCTAGTGTTTACGATGTTGCCGCATTGTTTTTTATAGATTTGTAATATATGCAGCATATCTATGAACACATCAGCAAGCTTATCGAGCTCATCAAAATTAATCGAATTAATTGCTATAAAATCGCACACATATTTAAAGCTTAGGTCAACAGACAACTAACTTTCGATCCAACGTACTTTCATATTTAAAGATTAAAATTGACCTTCTAGTCAAGGTCAATGCCACTTGAAAGTTATTCTGTTATATCACACTGAGATCCGTCACGGTGCATTCACATGCCACATGTGCGAGGCCTAAATAAAAGAACAAAATAAGGTTTAGGCATGACATTGGCGTCTTATTTAAGATACATATATTTGACCCTGATGTTCAATGTCAAAATGTCCTTGAGATCAAAAGTCAAGGTTGAATATAGTTCAGTGTGGTTTATGTCAGACACTCTGCCTCGTGCTTATACACCCACGTGTCAAATATCTAAGACTTATGTCAAAAGACAAAACAGTTTTGCCCCAGACAATGTTTATATAAGAAGCAGGAGAAGAAACAGAAGAGAAAAAAATCACACAGAAAAAAACCCTCAAAAAAACCTCAAAAAACCTCTTTCCTGGGACAATTCCGCAACAAGTAGATTATAATGAAAAACGGGGTGGGGCGGCCTTATAGTAACTAAAGAAACAGATCCAAGATCTATAAGTAAAAGGTAAACGGTAAACAGATCAGACCCTATAAGACGGCTTTTTTAGTAGCCGTCTAATCTGGGTCTACTCCGTATGTAGATGTGTAAAAACAACAACATCTATTTGAAGGTAAAGGTTAACCGATATTTAAGAGTATGCCAATACAGTAAATGTAATCAAACCAGTTAATACCATTAATTCATCAGACATAGGAATGTACGGCGAATAAACGTAAACCGGATATGACGTACTATGGCAATATACTATCAAAACATATGCAATGAAACCTAGTCGACACATACTATATAATAACAGCATATGTATGTGACAGAATCATTGTTATGTTTCCAAGTAGATCTATATCTTTAAAATCACAATTTCACTTTTTTGTAAGTTTTCTAGAGTTAGCTAGATGTACATAAGCAATGCTTTCGCTAGTACTTTTTTTGGTGAAAGGTCGCCACGTTAAATCAGATAAGCAAGTTTTATAGATAGAACAATTTTAATTACAGTAAAACCCCGAACTCTCGAACCCCGGAAAACTCGTTCACTACCCTTAATTCGAACTAATTCTGCGGTCCCAACTCCTTCCCTCTTAAAATCTATATGTTCGACCTCGGATAATTCGACCATGCGAAACTCGAACTCTCGAACTCATCTCCCGGTCCGCTGATTAATAAAACAGTGCAAAGTACCTTTGATAAGTCGAACCGTTGTCTTACCTGTATGGATGTGCGTCGAACCGAAGATTCACACCTCTCAGGTGACTATTTCAGATCGCCGATAATTACGTGATTGGTAGACAATGGGTGAATATGTGATGTTTTATAAAGGTGTTAAAATGCAAATGTGTGTGTTTGTGCAGGTTGTTTTGAGCTAACATTGACTGTCATATCGTAGGGCTATAACACGATCAAAATCTTCAAACTTCACCATTCACAATGGCAGAAATAACAGTTGAACAAATATATTTGTTCTCCTCTGTTTTTATCCGTGAACAATTGAGTTAAATTATGGCCCTATATGCGAATCCACATACGAAAACAAGAGAAATAGTTTTCCCCAAGACTGGTCTGTTGTAACCGTTTAAATAACATAATTTTACCAAATTTGTGTGTTTTCGTAGATATTTAAATGGACTGTAGACCGTTGTGTAAATAAACCGAGACGATGGTGATAGGTCGTTTAGTCCCGGATTTTAACCAGACCAAAATGGCGAGACATGTACATAGCATAGATACGTTCATGGTAGAATCACAAAATTTGGAACAATGGCACGATGTTTTTATAGAATTATGGGTTGCATTAGTATTTTCATTGTATTGCAAAGGCAGCAAAAACGGTGAGTTTAGTTATAGAAGTTTTTTTTATTTATTTTCGACATGAAAATAATTTATTCTCAAACTCGAACAATTTCTGTACCATTTGCTACCAAACGAATATGAGACTCGGATCTTTCGAACCACCCTTAATTCGAACTAAAATTTATGGTCCCCAAGGTGTTCGAGAGATCGGGGTTTTACTGTATTTCTTTCCATTCCTTGATCTTTACCGTGTTTTCGCAATACTATTTCCGAGTCTCATTCAGCACCGGTACCCTTTAGCACCTGCAGTTTCACTCTCTTACATCCGGTTACATTACATATACCCCTGTAGTTGGCTCAAACTAACTCCCGTACAAAACAGAAAGTAAATTGTTTTGTGTGTTTCGTTGACAGTTCAACAGAAGAAAATCGAAAGCCTGGGATTTCCCAATAAGTTGTGTGTCCTTTGAGGTTATAGCAGAATTTCAGTGACCTTATAAGAAGTTCGGAATCTACAGTTTGTAGAAACTGTTTTCGAAATATTGAGCAGACATCATTCAATTTTGTTCACATTTATGCAATAATCGAAGCGTGAAGCGGCGTGAAAATAGGTCATCAAATATCCTCTGAAATTAAACTGTATTACCAGTTTTATTGGTTTTGCCAAGATTCTTGACATGAGCCCAACGCTGAGGTGTATGTGAGAAACTATCATAAATTCTGAAGGGAGGTGATCCCCCGAAAGCAAAAATTGCAACAACAAAAATAAATTACAGACTCGGTTTTATTGAGTCTGTTCATGAGCAGTAATTGAAAGTGCAACACTGCTCACGCCCCTAGCACCGGCTTAAGCGGTATTCAATTTTCAGAACAAGATGTACTGAAATTCATGATCTCGAAGGATCAGAAGGTATAACAACACTGAGAATGAAGTACGGGGCGACGTTTTACTGCCGCCACACAAGCACTTAACACCTGCTGTTGTGAAGATTATAAATTCTGAAGGGAGCTGATCCCCCGAAAGCAAAAATTGCAAAACAAAAAGAGAAAATTGCAGACTCGTATTTTTATGATCTGGGGGCATATTGTTTTTGCCCTGTCTGTCTGTTTGTTTGTAAGCAACTTTAACATTGGCCATAACTTTTGAGCCAGTACAGATAGAGACGTAATATTTGGCATGCATATGTATCTCATAAAGCAGCACATTTAGAGAGGTAACATGTCAAGGTCAAGGTCATTATTCAAGGTCAGAGGTCAAATATATGGGTCAAATCACCGACTTTAACATTGGCCATAACTTTTGGACCAGTAGAGATAGAACCTTGATATTTGGCATGCTTGTGGCATGCTGCACATTTTGGAGGATGACACGTCGAGGTCAAGGTCATCCTTCAGGGTCACAGGTCAAATTGCCCGTTTCTTTGTCTGTTACTTTAACGCAATTTTAACATTGGCCATAACCTTTGATCCAGTACAGATAGAGACTTGATATTTGACATGCATATGTATCTCATAAAGTCGCACATTTTGAGGTGTGCCATGGCAAGGTCAAGTCATCCTTCACGGTCAGAGGTCAAATATATGGGTCAAATCACCGAGTTTAACATTGGCCATAACTTTTTGACCAGTAGAGATAGAGACTTGATATTTGGCATGCATATGTATCTCATAAAGCAGTACATTTTGAGTGGTGACATGTCAAGGTCAAGGTCATCATTCAAGGTCAGAGGTCAAATTGCCCGTTTCTTTGTAACTTTAACGCAACTTGAACATTGGCTATAACTTTTGATCCAGTACAGATAGAGACTTGATATTTGGCATGCATATGTATCTCATAAAGCCGCACATTTTGAGTGGTGACATGTTAAGGTCAAGGTCATCATTCAAGGTCAGAGGTCAAATATATGGATCAAATCACCGACTTTAACATTGGCCATAACTTTTGGACCAGTAGAGATACAATGTAGAACCTTGATATTTGGCATGCTTGTGGCATGCTGCACATTTTGAGGGGTGACACGTCGAGGAACTTTTGGACCAGTAGAGATAGAGACTTGATATTTGGCATGCATATGTATCTTATAAAGCAACACATTTTGAGTGGTGACATGTCAAGGTCAAGGTCATCATTCAAGGTCAGAGGTAAAATTGCCCGTTTCTTTGTCCGCAACTTGAACATTGGCTGTAACTGTTGATCCAGTACAGATAGAGACTTGATATTTGGCATGCATATGTATCTCATATTGCCGCACATTTTGAGTGGTGACATGTCAAGGTCAAGGTCATCATTCAAGGTCAGAGGTCAAATATGTGGGTCAAATCACCGACTTTAACATTGGCCATAACTTTTGGACCATTAGAGCTAGAGACTTCATATTTTGCACGCTTGTGTATCTCATGAAGCTGCACATTTTGAGGGGTGAAATGTTATGAGGGGTGAAATGTTAAGGTCATCCTTCAGGGTCAAAGGTCAAATTGTCTGTTTCTATTTCTGTAACTTTAACATTAGTAATAACTTTTGAGCCAGTACAGCTAGTGACTTGATAGTTGTCATGCATATGTTTCTCATAAAGCCGCACATTTTGAGGGGTGACATGTCAATGTCAAGGTCATCCTTCAAGGTCAGAGGTAAAATATATGGGTCAAATCACTGACTTTAACATTGGCCATAACTTTTGGACCAGTATGGATAGAGACTTGATATGTGGCATGCTTCTGTATCTCATGAAGCTGCACAGTTTTAGGGGTGACATATCAAGGTCATCCTTCAGGGTCAAAGGTCACCTAATTGAAATTGGCCATAACTTTTGAACCAATAGAGATAGAGTCTTGATATTTGTGCATATGTATTTCATGAAGCTGCACATTTTGAGGGGCAACATGTCAAGGTAAAGGTCATCTTTTAGGGTCAAAGGTCACCATCTTTAACATTGGCCATAACTTTTGAACCTGTATATACAGACTTGACATTTTGGTATGCATGTGTATCTCATGAAGCTGCACAGTTTGGGTGACATGTCAAGGTCAAGGTCATCTTTCAGGGTCAAAGGTCAACGACTTAAACAGGCCATAATTTTGAACCAGTAGAGATACAAACTTGACATTTGGTATACATGTGTATTCCATGAAGCTGCACAGTTTTCGGGTGACATGTCAAGGTCAAGGCCATCTTTCAGGGTCAAAGGTCACCGACTTTAACATTGGCCATAACCTTTGAACCAGTAGAGATACAGACTTGATAGTTGGTACTCGTACATGTGTTTCTCATTTGGCTGCACAGTTTGAGGGGTGACATGTCAAGGTCATCTTTGAAGGTCAAAGGTCACCAACATTAACATTGGCCATAACGTTTGAACAAGTAGATATACAGCCTTGATACTGGTATGCATGTGTATCTCATGAAGCCGCACAGTTTCAGGGGTGACATGTCACGGTCAAGGTCATCCTTCATGGTCAAAGGTCACCAACTTTAACATTGGCCATAACTTTTGAACCAGTAGAGATACAGAATTGATATTTGGTATGCATGTGTACCCTATTAAGCTGCACATATCATATCGAGGTGGCTGTAAATGATAAAAAATTGGTTTTAAAGTACTGTACCATAACCCCCCTCTAAAACAGATTTTTCTGGTCCGCGCGAGTCCGACACCCACCGCAGTTTACCACTTCGATCAACGTTTTAGACCTAACCCTGAACAATTACTGAGCATGCGCAAACAGACTAGGAAATGAAAGTAAATTCTCCGAAGCAAAGACAACTAAAATAATTATTTTTACCTGTGAATGATCCGTTTTTGTTTTGATTATACATATTTATGGGATGATATCTGAATTTTATTAGCATTAACAGGTAAATACACAAAGTCTAAAAGAAACATCGTACAAACCCGATTTCTCACGACGCTGGCACGAATATGAATCATTCAGTAAACAAAATTGCATTCTCGAAATTGACTCCTCAGCCATTCTTGAATAATTGATACAACAAAATTTGTAAAAGTGAAAAAAAATAAAGTTTCTAATATTTGTGTTACGTTTACATTTTCCGCTATGATAACCTTCAAACCTTCAAGGCTTCATAGTGTAAATTTTCACCCACACCACTGCTGGCATTTTCATTTTATTATGGTCAGAGGTGACGGACTCAGAAGTCCGTTATGGTAGGTGAGACTGTACAGTATAAAAGATTACCAGAATGACTTACACAACCTGTATATACATGTGCCTATTTAAAAGTCACCATTTCATAGTGAATGGACTCTTTTGTTAGACACTGATGGACTATGCCACTTTCAAAAATCAACGTGGAAATGTTTAACCTTTTACTGAATACAAACGCATTTCTACGTATTTGCAAACGGAGTAGACCCAGATTAGACGGTTTTTACGGAAGCCGTCTGATCAGGGTCTGTTCTGTTTGCTTTTAGCAACGATTGAACTATTTTGTTCATAGTGCCATTATAAATTCTGAAGGGAGGTGATCCCCCGAAAGCAAAAATTTCAACGCAAAAAGAGAAACTTGCAGACTCGGTTTTATTGAGTCTGTTCATGGGCAGTAATTGAAAGTGCAACACTGCTCACGCCCCCTAGCACCGGCTTAAGCGGTATTCAATTTTCAGAACAAGAAGTACTGAAATTCATGATCTCGAAGGATCAGAAGGTATAACAACACTGAGAATGAAGTACGGGGCGACGTTTTACGGCCGCCATACAAGCACTTAACACCTGCTGTTTTTAAACCAATATTCATGATGCCATTATTTCCTGCCTGAATATTCATAGAGTGGGTTTAAGGAGCATCGTATCTAAAATTAAAAATTGACTGTTTCAGTCGATCCTGACAAATCCTGTCAAATGCATCGCTTTCCTTTTTGGTAAAATGTCTTTTTCAATCTCCTACCTTTCCTGAAATGAAGATTAAGCATGTCAGTGCTGGAAACATTGTCTCCTACTTCAAGTTTTAGAATGGGTGTTTGTTCAATTTCTTTATAAAAAGAAAAACAGACTGACAAACAGTTTGGATCATGATGAGACGCCGAGAATACTTCTATACTAACGGTGATTATAACCGAGGTATCTCTACATTTTCAAGGTACTTCAGAGAGAGCTATTCTAATAGTAAACATAACACAAACAGCCAGGAGCCATATTACACATGCGACCAACTATTACATCGGTAAATTCATACTTCATAAATTCATACTTACAGTTGTTCTCCAGATCATTTAATTAGCGTAATACCGCCTGCCTGGTGATAGCTATTACGCAAGATTTAATCAATTAAGACGCGATAAGCGTTGTGTAAAAATTACCTGTCAAAAGTCACGTGATGTACTAAATCCGTTCGGCCCCCTTTCTGCAGGAGTTACAGTGTAGAGTTAGACAAAGACACACGTGTTTAGTCCATGCTAGATTTCTAGTACTCTGGATATCCAGGCGAAATTATTTTACTTTCATATAGTTACTTTTTACATTTGGACTTGTTATTTTACTGTCTGTGGATTACCACTGTTATATATTACGAACTCCAGGATAAATAATAAACATATAAAATACTATCGAAGCAGTTATCCATCTACCAACTCCACATTCTACAATTCTTCAACTAGTCTACAAACGTTCTCTACACAGCTTAACAACTGAGCTCTACTACACAACCTACAAACAACTATTTAACGCAGAACATAAGTTGCATTATCATCATTTTTCCATGGAATCTTATACTGTGTCCACTCTTTAGAATCGTCTCTTCGATGCGCTTCCAAAGAGTATTTGGTTTGGTGAAGAATAAGCTGTTCTTGAAAATGCGTTAATTTACGTACCTTATCTGGACTTCTGATACATGGTTAGATTAAATAAATTTTATCCACTCTTGTCATGTTGATCGCGTCTTATGTAACACCTGTAAATGCACACTAATGTATTTCCCTTCTTTACAGTTGTTCTCCAGATCATTTATCTTGCGTAATAAATGTCAAATCGACCAGATAAAACCCCATGCTGACGGGATGATAGCTAAATTACGTATGAATGCATACATTAACACGCGGTAAGAATCAGATCCCTTAGTTTACGCTAAAACCTGTCAGAGGTCGCGTGCACGGTTCATTAAGGGACGTGACCAAGCTAGCTTTCTATTTTAACAATTTCTAGTTTAGTTTCTAAGTCGAAAAGTGTGTACCTTTTCGGGGTTACTTACGAACGGCATTAACATCGCCAGGGAAAATGTAATTTTATTCAGTGAGAGACATCCGCCACAAATTTGATGTGTGTTCGGAAATCCGACACTAATACAATTATATAATTTATTAGTTCTACATTTTTTTACAGAACTTGGTTTGGATTTTCACGCTGGACATTTATTTGGATACTTAATTTATACGGATGAAATTTACCACTGTTTATGTCATCTTACATATGTAGAAATAATAGCTACTTTATTTCTCCACCAAACCCTATACTGTGACCACTCTTTAGAATCGAAGAGACGATTCTAAAGAGTGGTCACATTATAGGGTTTGTGTGAGAAATGAAGCATTTGAGTACGCACCGTTATCTGTAGATCTGATTGAACATGTTCGTTATAACACTTAGCGGTGTGTCGTTGTATAGTTGGGTGTATTTGCTTCGCCAAAGGGAAACAACTACACACAGGGATACAACGTTTACAATTAAAAGTAGGCTCATGGTGTTTTTAATATTTGCATAAGATGTATTGTTTTACTTTTGATAGATAGTTTAAACATATTTTATTCCATATAATGTTTGGAATGGGGTCGGGCCACAAGTTCTGACAACATTAGAAACGGCCCTCCCCCTACAAATCTTTTCCAATTTACATTCAATGGCGGTAGTGTATAAATAGTGTCAAATATGAACAAACAATATATAAGAGAGAGAGGAGAGAGAAAGAAAGTGTGAGAGAGAAAGAGAGAGAGAGAGAGAGATAAAGAAGAGAGATTGCGGATTGTGATCAAAGGCCGGAGAAAGCAAAGTTTGAGGTAACCAATAATCATATATGCTAACATGTAATATCCTGGTAAATCTTAAATGTTGTTAGTAGTCAAATATTATCGACGTTACTAAGAGAAGAAAATCTTCCTGTTTGCTTTATAAAGCAATGGACAGCAGCAAATACAGTTTTATTATCCTCATCAGAAAAATCGCTTTTTCCAAATAAAAGCGTGTCTATATTTAGTGGATGGTAATTATGTGTTTTATAAAATAATGCTATTCTCTGATTCTGGAAAAATCTGCAGTGGAAAAAATAATGAACGGCATCTTCAACATCATCAGTACATTCACAAATTGGAGTTTGACTTATGTGGTTAATAAAAAGATCATTGTTTAAGTTACTGCAATTATTTCTGATTCGAGCATGTATAACTGATAAATACCTATTTCCATAAAAGTAATAAGAAGGAATAATCTGATACCCTGATTCTTTACGTAAAGCACTTTTGAAAGAAGTGAAACTATCTAAATTCCTTAAATCACGGTTACAGTTGTTCCAGAGAAATACTGAGGACGGAATGCAAGATCTTTTTGAGATGGACGTTCGAAATGGTGGCAACATATAATCAGCTCTGTTTCTCAAAGGATAACGAGTTTCCTCTCCTACAGTCGGTGGTACTAAATCGTTAATATATGGTGGAACTATATCATGAAAAACTTTATACATAAAACAGAGTTTTTGAGTTTTGCGGCGACTAGATAAAGATTCCCATCCACATTCGCGATATAAGTTTTCTAATGCGACTGATCTAGTGAGACCTGTTACTATTCGTGCTGCCTCGTTCTGAAGATTTTCCAAGGTATCAGAGCAATTCTCTGAGCAGCCATCCCAAACAATAGAGGCATACTCAAGTATGGGTCTGACATATGCTATATAGATTTGATTTAAAGATTTTCTATTTAATGTGAATTTCAATTTTTTCATAATACCTATAGTTTTGGATGCTGATTGCAAAATATTATCGATATGACTATTCCAATTACCAGTTGCATTCAAAGTAACTCCAAGGTGCTTATGATTTTCTACAAATTTCACAGGAGTGTTCTCAAAAACTATATCTGGTGGTTTGTCATAGCTTTTAAGTGTGAACAACATCGCTTCAGTTTTGTTAGGGTTAAAATCAACGAGCCAGGTATTGGCCTATACAGTTATTAAACTAAGATCATGATTGATAATACCTTCTATATCATTTAATGATGATGCCGAGTAGTACAGAGAGCTATCATCTGCAAATAATCTAGTTAAACTTAACAAAGAATTTGAAATATCATTGACATAGATTAAAAATAATAGAGGTCCTAACACTGAGCCTTGGGGTACTCCTGCAGATATAGACTTGCCTGATGAGACTGACGAACGCAAAATAACATTTTGTTTTCTGTGACTTAAGTAGTTTGTTAACCATTTTATAAGTCTTCCATTTATACCATTTTGTTTTAATTTGAAAATAACTCCCTTATGCCATACACGATCAAATGCTTTTGATATATCACAGAAAATCATACAAGAGAATTGCTTATTGTCAAAGGACTGACAAATATGGTGAAATATATCAATAAGTTGAAGCACTGTTGAGTGTTTCGGAAGAAATCCTGATTGGTATTTATAAAGTAAATTATTATCATGAAAAAAATTATACATATGTTTAAAGACCACTCTTTCTAATAATTTACCACAACAACTAAGAAGAGAAACAGGTCGATAATTTGACGGTAGAGATTTATCTCCCTTTTTAAAAAGTGGCACAACATTAGCCAGTTTCCAAGAGTCTGGGAAAACCCCTTCCTTTAAAGACCTGTTGAAAAGTATAGTTAAAGGTTTCGAAATAGATTTAACAACCCCCTTAAGCATTCTGTGTGATATTAAATCTGGTCCTGATGCATTGTTCGTTGCTAACGATCTAATGAGATCTTCAACTTCGGATTCAACTATAATGATTTCTGATAAACTATTTGAAGTTTTCACAGTGAATTGAGGCAGAACAGCGTTTTCATCTCTTACACTAGAAATTGAAACAAAGTAGTTATTTAAGCAGTTAGCCTTTTCTTGATCTGATGTAAAATATAAAAGTTCCCCTGTACTCGAAGTTTCACAAAGAGGTGGTATATTGACTGTACATGTAGTATTTTTAACAAAATGTCTGATAATTTTCCAAAAACTCTTCTTATCATTTGTTTCAAGATTTTCCAGTGTTGTTTCTAATGAACAAAAAAAAGACTGTTTTGCATGTTTTTTCATGTTGTTGACTTTATTTCTTAAATGTTTGTATTTTTGAAAATCATTTTGTTTACCAGATTTTAATGCTATACGTTTTAATATATCTCTCACTCTACAAGAATGCCTTAATTTTGAATCGAACCATGGTTTGTCGTCATGCCTCACAATAATTGATTTCGATGGAATACATAAATTTACAAAAGAAATAAAGATTTCCGTGAATAAATTGCATGCATCATTTACAGTTCCTTGTAACAAGCACTCCCAATCAAAGGTTGAGATTTTATCATTTAACTTATCAAAGTCAGCTCTATTGTACAAGTAAACATTTCTTTTAAAGGAACTGTTTATATCATATGGAAAAGGTAGCATAATAAACAGACAAACAGCTAGGTTTAATGAGATCAGGTGTAACTGGGCCGGGATTTGTTTCTACATCTCCCGCTTCCAGTATTAAGAGTAGTAAAATGTAGTAAAAATGTACATTTGTAATGCTGGCTTTGCAAAAGGTTAATACTTTAAAAACTACTACTAACAATCTAAGCATTATGTTATACAAGGAAAAAGTTAATTTCATTTGTACTTTCATATATCTATAACTGATATATACCCTACCATGGTACAGACCGATGGAACATCTCCATGAATTTAAATCATTACCCATTTGGGAGCAAAATTACAAAAAGTGTCGAACTGTCCATCGTCTCTGACCCATGCTTAGGAAATGTCCTCTGATCACCAGGAGAAAGAATAATGAAAAGGAAAGTGAGAAAGAAAAAGGTACAAAGTTTATCTACAAATAGAGCGATTACCAATGAAAGAGACATTGCGAGATAAAAAACAACGAAATTTCCCTGGGAAGGAAAAAGGATACAAATTTCACCAAATATCTATAATTAACATGACATACTTAAGTATACCAAATTGATATGAACAACAATTTCAGGCAGTGTTCATCAATATCAGTCGACCGGAAGAGCACTGAGTGACAAAGGTCAACACGGTCTGTCAGATTACGTCTTGTAAAGATAGAAACATTTTACCCCATTTTTGCTTTAAGTACACTTTAAATTCAGTTATGTAATTCATAAGGCAAACAATATCTAAGATAACACTGATATAGTATCTAAAACAAAAACAATAAATAAAAAAATAAATAAAAAAATAATAAATCTAAAAGTCACCCTTTTAACAGTCACCTTAAAATAAGATCAAACAGATTTAACCTTTAGCCAGCTATGGGCGGATGATTACATACCTGTGCAAACAGTTTGGATCCAGATAAGTCGCCGAGTGACTCGACGACTCATCAGGATCCAAACCGATTGACGCACCGAATGTATTTCGGCAGACAAGTCGACCGAAGCTTGAACCCCAAAATGCATTAAACGAAAACTTCCGTAAAAATAACTTGCTCAGCAGGCTAGAGGTTAACCAGCAATATCTTTAAATTTGAAAGTAAAGAGCAAACTAATGGACACACTGTTCCGTATAACATTTGCCCTAAACAGATTTGATCCTAAATGTATATGCATGCATGTTTACCGGATTTTTTTTTTTTAAATATATACACATACAGTACGCAAAAAAGGAAAGGCAAGATTTCAAAAGAAATACACTCAGAATCTAGCACCTGTAAAAGCAAGTCGGCCTGGTAGTCCCCAAGACAGGCGGCAACGTAACCTTCCGTTTTGAGAAGCACATGACCCACACGAGCTCCCTCGCCATAGATACCCAGCTGTGAATTAATATTTACGTTTTAAAAAGCATTCACATAGAGCCGATTTGTAACTGTTTACTATGCAATGAAACAAATACGCAATTGATCCGTATATCAAACATAACCTGAGTGGATATATTTAAAGATCCACAACAGAATCCTTCAACTGCAGTCATTTTCATCTTGTATCCACCACGCATGGGAAGTATACATGTATATTTATATATGACAGCTTTGGAGGGAAAAAAACACGTGGCTAGTGAAAAACAAACGTTGTCACGTGATAAGATAGAGGGCACGACTTAGACACCGTATAAAAAGTTTTGAAAATGCAGTCCGCTTCAATTAACATGTACCTTGATTTTGAACTTCGACAAGTATTCCTAATGTATACAGTTTGTCAAGTGGTTGGATTACACATGAGATACCACTTGTCAGACGGTCGGGACTCATATGAGCTGCCGGCTCCGGGAATCACATTGGATCATATAATATCACTATAATTTCCATGCATGGCTTAATATGATACAAAGTGAATACAAAGTGAATACAAAATATCCGTGCGAATGGGACCCAACCGCTAGCACGATGCACACATATGTATTTTAATCATACATTTCACCCATAAACTATTTACATATATAACAAGCGAACAAGATTGACTATGTTGAAATACCGTTTCGGTAGACCTCTCATCTAGAACCAAACAATTCGCATGCAGGAAACAGTTCAAGCCGTAGCAGCGGTTAATCGGCTACCGCACGAACACGTCTACTGCTTGAAAACTTAAAAACTTGCATTCACCCTTTAGATCTACGGCACAAATTAGACCGACAACTCCCAATTCAAAAGCTAGCTTACATGGATTTGACATCTGCTCCAGTTTTTAGGATAGATAGCCTTCTAACGTTCAGACGTTTTCACCTTGTATAACACATCTGTTTTTATATGTACATGTAGAGTCTAATCTGAATGAAAGTATTAAAATTGCCGGATAATTTGAAGTATTTAAATTTCAAACAGTGTAGATCCCGTTCAAGGGGCTTTTCGCAGGAGTCCTCCGAAGTGGGCATACACCGTTTGCAAAAACGAAAAACAAATGATTTGAAAGGGCTACTCAGGACGAGCTTCCATTATTAACTAGAATTATATTCCACTCACGAAGAGCAAATACAATGTGAATCAAACATTCATACATTGAACTCAAAATAAGCGATCATGTACATAAAGTCATACACAGACTTTTGATAGATGTTTATTGTTTAATAAAATGTTTCAAATACTTCACATTTGGTTCTTCTTTATTCATTCTCCGAAGCTGACAAATTTTATTAAAAATGTCGCGTTTAAAAAGCAAATAGAACATGATGGCCTACAAGTGTAATTTAAAAGGAATATTTTTTTTCAAAATGTTCAGGCAAGGGGAAACTTTTACCAAACAAGAGATTGAACTTCCCATTGTCGATTTTAATGACAACTCGGGTATACCATTATCAGCCTACTCTTATAGATTATTCGATATGGATCTACCCTGTTTGCTAGAGGATCTTAATGCAATATGTACATTTATCACATAATCTGCGATATGGGAGTGCCGTGACAGAGTTTCGTATTTCGCGCAAATTAGCAATCGTTAGCCAATCGTAGCGCTCCATGTGCGCCGTCCCTCGTATTACTACGCTGTTTGTAAACAATGGCCGAAACAGTCGTCAGCTATAGCCTCTTTTATTTTCTATGGCATTTTAAGGCTTATGTGATAAACGTGTTCACAGATTGTTTTCAGGAAACTCGTTTACTATAATGAATACGACACTCGCTAAAGCTTGTGTCATATTATTGTAGTAAATTCGTTTCATAAAAACCAATTGTAATGAACACTCATGAAGATCCTCTATGTATCCTCTATGTATTATAGACAAAGGGCAATACATGTACAGCGGAACTTCGATATCTCGAACTTCAAGGGACTACACAAGTTATCTGATTTCTAATCTGGACAATTTATCGGGTTCGCAGCTTAATACATGTCTAACGTAATGCTGAAAACTCCTTTAGACTTGCAGTAAGCAGTCACGTGTGTTTCTGGATAACCGTAGTGATATATTTTAAAGCAATTCTGTTTTTCGGAAGGACCGAACTTTTAGTTCGTGTCAACCCGAAGTTCGAATTATCCGGGTTCGAAATATTAACTGTATATGTATAACACAGTGTTCAAACGAAAATCAACAACTTCCATCCAAAACTGCGCGGGTCTGTAATATAATCTGTCTTGAGGAAAGCACGTGTCCCATCCGTGCTTACCTATGCAAGTAGTTGAGATCCAGATGAGACGCAGTGAAAACAAAAATGAAGAAAAATAAAAGCATGCAATGTTGTAGCAGACGACAAGGTTTGCTGACGAAAGATCTGCCAGCGAAAGATTTAACCCTTTCCTTCATAATGGCACTTCTTCACGTTTTTGCAGAGTAGACCCCGGTCAGACGTCTCCTATAGGAGCCGTCTGATCGGGGTCTACTCTGTTTGCTTATGGAATTTTAAAGATCTTGGTTTACGGTTTCCGCCATGGTGAAAACAAATCTCATCTCTATATTCCATATTAATCAGGTGATCATATCTGGAATAAATATAAAACAGGGCAAATGGTTAAAGAAATACCGAAGCAAAGCGTGTCTATATACTTCGCTTGAAAAATAGTTTACTGCTATATAATGGACTATCACAATGAGTTTCATTGAGATAATTAATTTTTTGTAGGACGTGGAACATATTTATAGTATGGGTAATGCCCCTTTCGCATACACTATACATTAAAACGCCTCTAAACCGGACGTTAAATTTAATATAAATATCGGTCTTGGAGACAATGGCAGCGTAATGCAGGGTGAACGTCATACAGAGAGCTCCTCTGGGAGCTTTCTTCATGAATTCCTCCCTCCATTAACTGCCATCTGCCTGAAAGTATCTAAATTTATCTCTACTAGAATTCCGGTTTTGAGGAGTTTTGCTGTAGTGTGTTTGCATAGGTAATGACAGTTTCACCGCTAGCATGCAAAGAGTTAAACACTTGGAAAGCTTGTTTCATGACATTTGGTCAGTAGTTTTTCAAAGCTTGTGCGAATCTTAACCCATTACCTCATAGGCTATTTTAGATACAATCTCTTTTGATAAATCTACCGAAAGAAGCATTCACTAGAGAAAAGGAAACTTTTAGAATAGAATTTTGTAGTTTGAAACCATTGTGATTAATAGAGTGTTTGGTTCTATTGGAGCAAATTCTCTATTTACCACAATAGTTTCTCACAGAATAGCGTTTTGACGTTCGTTTGACTTTAGTCACACGCTGCGTGCGCTGGGGGACCGTTCAGCGGTCGATGACAGGTCGCCAGTGAGTCGTTCACTGCAAAGCAAACGATTAGTAACAACCAAGTTAAGCTAGAGTAACGACTGACTAACGATACCCGAAAGCGTGCAACGCTCATCGAACATTAGTAAAACGTTACATTAACGTTCTTAAACGTTCTTCAGCGTTTAAAATTAAACGTTGAAGAACGCTGGTCTCAGTGAGAACTTTTGTGCAAGTTCAAAACTTTTTTTCCGGACCAGCGTTCTCCGCCGATTCCCGGCGATCACCGGCGTTCACTAGCGTTCACAAGCGTTCACACAACGCTCTTCTGGCGCGATTCAAGCGACCATGGGCGAATACCAACGTTTCCTCAAACGCCAGAGAACGCTGACCAGAACGTTATGGTGTGACGGGCCCATTAGGCATAAATCACAACAAGCATTCATGAAAGTTTCCTGTTTTATCGGCGTCTGTAGTAAAACCACAGGGGGGCCATTTCGTGGGTCTAGATGGTCTAAAAATAAAAAAATGATTGGGTCAATTTAGTGTTATATTATATAACACTAATTCGACGCAATCAATTTTTTTACCGTCTTTCTACCGTCCTCTATGTTGTGGGTAAGAAGATTTTTTTGGTCTAAAAGTAAAATAAAATTGATTGGGTCAATTTAGTGTTATAAACACTAAATCGACCCTATCATTTTTTTTCACACCCACGAAATGACCCCCTGTGAGTAAAACAGTTCTACAACGACCAAGTAAAGGAACAAACACGGGTTTCTTTTTCGCTTAACTCCATGAATATTCATGTAAAAAAATATGACATTATGGTTATTAATAAGATTACTTGTTACAAAAGTACATGGACACAGACACTTTTAACTATGGCAGAAACTGTAAAATCATATCTATATTATATCGCTCGCAAGCAGAGCAGACCCTGATCAGACGGATCCTACAGTAGCCGCAAGATCTTGGTCTACTCTGTTTGCAAGGGCATAGAAGGGTGTAACCTGCTGTAAAGGGTTATAAAACCTTCTGCCCTTATAATATCATATGAAGTAAACTCGTTCAAATAAAGGCAAAGTGGGAGTGAGGATGTGTGTGCGTGCGTACGTGCAGTGTGTGGGGTGTCTGCAGAAGAAATATAAACTGGTGAAAACTTTTCACATTTATTAGTGTGGCAAATAGTGCGGACCTTTATCGGTGGATTCTTTTAGACGACCTCTGATCTGAGTATACCCTGTATACAATGGGACCGCATTCGTTTATAGGTTAGAATAGTGACTGTTAAACCAGTTCGCTCATATAAATACCTTTTCATGCATTTGCAAACAGAATAGATCCAGATCAGACGGCTCCTACAGGATCTAGGTCTGATTTTATTTGATTATGGCACAATCTTATTCTACAGTTTTTCGCGAAGACAAAACTTCCTTTGAAAAGTTTATAAAACACCAGCTAATAAATATCCTTGTAGGAGATGCCTTCAGGCCTATCCACAGTGTTGGAATTGGATGTCGGCGTATTCTTGGATGATTTACAATTTATCTCAACGGCCGCTAGGGAGCCATACCGCCGCGGGCAACAGGTTCGTCGTCAGAGCAGTAGCGGCCAGTCTGGTGTTTGTAACGGCAATGTGACTGAGTCCACTAACCTATAGGATAGCCGCGGTGGGCTTTCATTCACATGTTTAAATGTTTGCGGACTGACTAAGAAGCTGGTTATCCCAGAATTTATTGGATATATCCAGTCAGCCGATATTGTAGCTTGCTTTGAAACCCATTGTGATAATTTTGATTCAATCTGTATTCAGAATTATGACTGTTTGCTGAAAAACCGTTCACAGAAAACCAGTAGGAATTCAGGTGGCATTGCTACTTTTGTTAAACGTGACCTGGTAAATTTTTTCTCAATAATTGAAACGGACAGCGAATATGTACAATGGTTTAAGTTGTCAAAAGATCTGTTCAAAACGGACGAAGATGTAATATTTGGTGCTGTTTATATACCACCAGAAAATTCAAGATATTTTAACCAGGCTTATCTTGAAATGTTTTATGCTGAAGTTGAACACTTGAACAGTAACAATAAGAATGTAATCCTATTGGGAGATTTCAATTCTAGAACCTCTACTATTCCCGATATTACTGAATTAGACTCAAATATTTGTGAACATATGAATGTTGACACAAGTGATATTCTTGTATCAAATGTTCATCTGAAGTTGTCCGAACAGAGCATGTCTCTTGCACGTTCGTCGCAAGATACCATAGTAAACCGATTAGGAAGGATATTGGTTGATTTTTGTCGATCGAATGACCTGATCATATTGAATGGCAGGTCATTTGATGATAAAAAAAGGGTCTTTTCACATGTAAAGATACTTCTGTAATTGATTATGTTATTTCATCATGCGATACACTCCCTATGTTCAAGACTTTTTGTGTCGGCACATTTTGTCCTCTTCTGTCAGATGTCCATTGTTGTTTAATGTTTTCCCTTTACAGAGATGCAAATGAAGGCGATGAAGATGATGCCACAGCTAACATTCCAGATAAAATTCGTAGATGGGATCTGAATAAAACCCAACTTTTCATTGATAATTTAAACATGACTAAAATAGAAAATGCGTTAAAGAATCTGACTGATAGCGAACTTTTCACACAAAATGATATGAATGAGGTAGTAAACGATATTGAGTCAGTTTTAGTGGAATCTGCGAGGACAACCTTCGGTATACAACTTCCTCTTAAACAGTCGAGTAGAACATCTGGGAATCGAACATCGAATAAAACATGGTTCAATAATGAATGTAAAATAGCAAGAACTAATTTCCATAAGTGTAAACGTATATATAGTCGTGTTAAAAACAGTGTAACAAAAGATTCTATGCTAAAGTCTTCCAGAAAGTACAAAACTGTTATTCGGAAGTCTGTAGTAACCCACAAAAGAGAGGTAAGAAAGAAAATAAGAAATATGCAAAGTAAATCACCAAAAGATTATTGGAATTATATAAATAGTCTGAGTACACGTAAACAAAGTTCCGATGTAAATGTAGAAGTATTCTTTGATTGTTTTAAGAATTTAAATTCTAATAATGTGAATACAGCTGAGAGAGCTGATGCTGATTTCCCAAACCTTGACGCAACAATTGAGCATAATATGAACGAAGCTATTACTGTAGATGAAATTCAAAGGGCAATCAAACATCTTAAGTCAGGAAAAGCTACAGGTCTTGACAAAGTCGCCAATGAATATATTAAATCATCGAGTGAAGTTTTAATGCCGCTATACCACAGTCTATTTAATAAAGTCTTTGACACTGGTTTTATCCCCGAATCCTGGCTCATTGGCAGTATAGTTCCAATTTTTAAGAATAAAGGAGATATTACCGATCCACAGAATTATAGGCCAATCACTATCCTAAGCTGCCTTGGGAAACTTTTTACGGCAATTCTTAACAATAGGTTAACCGAATACTTAGATAGTAATGATCTGATAAACGAAAACCAAGCTGGCTTTAGGAAAAAACATTCAACTGTTGACCATATTTTTGTTTTACAAATTTTAGCGGAAATCTGTAAACGTAGAAGTAAAAAAACTGTTTTGCTGCTTTATTGATTTCCAGAAAGTCTTCGATTCAGTTTGGCGAGCGGGTTTATGGAGTAAATTGATATGCTATAACATAAATGGTAAACTTTTTGATATTATAAGAAATATGTGTAACGGTATAAAATCGTGCATATCTGTACACGGTAACCTGTCCGGGTTTTTTTTCCTGTGCAAGAGGGGTTCGCCAAGGCGAATATTTATCACCTTTACTTTTTTCGCTATTTCTTAATGATGTAGAAAATTACATATTGACAAACAATGACGTAAATATATTACTTTCAGACGGAAACATTGATATGTACCTCAAATTGGTTGTAATCTTGTATGCAGATGATACAGTTCTCTTAGCAAACAGTGCAGACGATCTGAATTCATTATCAAACACATTCAAAGATTATTGCTTAAAATGGAAACTAGATATCAACTACGAAAAGACCAAAGCTATGGTCTTTGGTGACCGATTTAGAAGAAATAGAAATATCTCGATAAATGGTATACAAATAGAAGTGGTTGACTCTTTTAAATATCTGGGTATCGAATTTTCCAAAAACAGACAGTTTGCAAGAGCAAAAAGACATATATCTGAACAAGCAAGAAAGGGATAATTTAGCTTATACAGAAAAATCAGAATTTAGATTTACCCCTTGACTGCCAGCTGAAAGTATTTGATGCAACTATTTTACCTATCTTAACCTATGGTTGCGAGGTCTGGGGGTACTCCGGGTCAGATTTGCTCGAAAAAATACATACTGATTTTATGAAACACATTCTAAATGTTAAACGTAGTACTCCTCATGTTATGTTGTACGGTGACCTTGGTAGATACCCCATCAAAATTGCTATCAAAAAAAGAGTAATTGGCTTTTGGTATAATAGCATTGTAAATCCCGGTAAGTTGTCGTCCATTATATATAAATTCATGTTATCTGATTATGTCCGTAACGGGAGAGAGTACAGTTGGCTAACATTCGTAAAGTCAGTTTTTGATCAATGTGGTCTAAGTTATATTTGGCTCAACCAGAGTTTTGCGGGGTCTAGGCCTCTTCTACTAAGTAAAGTAGAGAAATCCTTACAGGACCAGTACATATAATCATGGCATAGCTACTTATTTGATTCAAGTAAATGTATGAATTACCGCATTTACAAAACTGATCATAAATATGAACATTATTTGAATGCATTAACACCATTTAATGTACAGAAACTAATTAACTTTAGAATGTGCAATAATCATCTGCCAATAGAGAAACTAAGATGGTCAAATATCGAGTGTCATTATCTTTTTAAATGTGCATACTTTAGTGAATTACGGAAGAAACTCATCCCTAATAGATATTTACAGTCTGCCAATTGTCTTAGTTTTCAATCAATTATGAACGAGAGTGAAGTAAACATTTCATTTAAACTCAGTAAGTTCATCGCCGTTGTGCTTAAACATTTTTCAGACCCCATCCGGCAAAGTAACGACTAGCCAGAAAAAAGTTTCGTATTATAATTTAATTGCTGCTCTAGTCAAATAGTACATGTATGTAATACGGCATGTGAACACATATAGTTCATATGCTACTAGATTGTATGTTTCTCTCTTTTACTGATATATGTATCACTATCTTTTTAAATGTGCTTACTTCGGGGAATTAAGAAAGAAACCCATCCTTAATAGTTATTTACAGACTGCCAGTGGACTTATTTTCGATCCTTTAAGAACGAGAATGAAGTAGACATTGTATTTAAAGTCAGTAAAACCCATTGCCGTTGTGCCTAAACATGTCAGACCCCATCCGGCAAAGTACGGCTAGTCCACACCGTTACTGTTATTATGCACTGTTGAAGTGCTCATTATACCCTTTGAGTTTTATTTTATTTTCCTGTTTGTTTGTTTATTTGTATTTGTTTGTTTGTTGTATTGTATTTACCTACTCACATAGCCTTGCCCTACTATTTTGCAACATTAGCCCATTTTGCAAGTACTCCGACATGCTCCTAAAGCTCAGAAGACCTCAGAAGTCCAGAAACCTGTTCGTGGGACATACTGTGTGGACCCCGATCGGGGGGGGGGCTCTTTTAGGGGCCCTTTGATTTTGGTCTACACTGCTTACCTATAGTTTTTTGGCCAATATGGGTTAATTACATATATCTTCAATATGTACCTCTTATCACATCTGTATGTGCGGAGTGAAAGAATAAACTGTATAAACTGTATATTTTACATAGCGTTGAACGGAATAAAGCTTATCCCGTTATCGGGATCTTTATCGTTATCGTATCAAGGACTTTTGAATTGGGATAGTAAAAAGAATATCACCGTCTACCGGACGGGACGAGTTGTGGCTATTCGCATGCGCGAGAATTGGTTATATAAAAAATACGCAGTCATACTATCACTAACCAATAAGGAGTTTGAATATTAAAGTATTTATAGAAAACGTGGTTGAATTTGTAAAAGAAGATCAGATTAATCCAGAATGTCGATATTTTAATTCATATAGACGTGATTATTTTATCCCACTCTCCAATGATTTTTGCATTCCGTATAAAAATCGAGTAACGGTCGGCTCAGTTTCTACTCTTTTGACCTACTCATAAATCGATGGAGCTGAACAGATTATTTAGCTCTATGCCATTTCCCGTCCCTTTAAAGTTTATCATGCGAGTAGAAAGGAAACATGTACTTTTTATCCATTAATATTTGCTTCCCGACTTATTCTTATTAAACCGCGTTTCTCCAGCAGTAGGTTAAGTTAATAAAACTAATAAATCAGAGCTATTTATATCGATGACTCAGTGGTCGAGTGGACTAAGGCGTTGGTAATTAGTGTTCAATTTTACTCTTTGTATGACATGACGTGGGTTCGAAATCCACTTATTACCATTTTTTTCTCTTTTTTTATTTCTTTCCTCGTATTTGTATAATTCTTTTGGTGATTTTTCCGTTATTCCATCAACATATTTACAGAAAATTGAAATACTAGGCAGTGGCGCTTGATAGTCATCGTCTTCGTTCTATTTATTGCACACGTACAATTTGATATGCACAATAGTTATTTATAGAAACCTATTTACGAACCGGTGTCAAAACCTTGTCAAACGGCCCCTGTGTATAGCAAGTGTTCGATAAAAAAAAACCTGCTGCAGGCCTCGCCTTCGCTTCCTTTTAGAAGGAAGCCAACTTGTTTCTTACATGAATATTGAACAGGGGCAGGGCTACTTCAGACTGAAAGCGTCCAATCAGCCTCAAACTGGTATGTAAATCATGATACATCAAATCGACTTTTAAATTAAATTGCAAATACTGCAAAGACTATACCCTGAAACAGCCAGTAACAACTGGATCTGGATCTAACTATTTGCAAAAGTGTGTCTGACCGAATATACAGAGTAAAATAACCTCACTTTTATTTTCTGGTCCAAAGTTAAAGAACTCAACATCCTGCTACTTCGAAGCAAATCGAACAATCAACTATCTTATGGAGTTCAACTTGATTTGTGTCTCTCTACAATGGTCGCTTATACTTTAATCGTAACCTATGTACAGTGACACTATTAATGTTCACCCAACGTTTTAAAGGCGCACACATATGTATTTTATACGCAAATGGAATTAGATAAAACATAATTTAGTAGATGTTCGATTACAGGTTACGTAGGTTTATCTAAATCATCTCAATTGAGAAGACAGGGCCTGTTTTGTTTGAATAAAAATAAGAAAACATACATTCAAATAGCAGAACAAAGGTTCAACAGGGTACCATATTTTCACTGATAACACAGTGACCCAGATTTAACCCATTCCCTCATAGGCTATTTTTAGACCCTGCCTCTTTGAATAAGTCTACTGAAAAAGGAGCTTTTAATAAAAATAGGGAACTTTTGATAATTGATTAGTTTTGAAACCAATGTGATAAATAGAGCATTTGCTCCTATGGAGCAAATGCTCTATTTATCACAATGTTTTAAGAAGTGACTCAAAAGGTGGCGATGTGAGGAAATCGGTTAAATGGAGTACAAGCGGGCGATAAAGTATACCTGTCTCTGCTCAGCCTTAACATGTTGTTTAGTCATGTTAGACACAAAGAAACCACATATCTACTCTGTTTGCAAAGACGTAGAAAGGTGTATGCTATAGGATCCGTCTGATCGGGGTTTTCTCTGTTTGCAAAGACGGAGAATGGCGTATCCTATAGGAACCGTCCGATCTGGATCTACTCTGTTCGCAAAGGCATAGAAAGGCGTATTTATTGAGTAAATGGTAAAAGGGGTAAAGGGTTCTCCCGATTAGCGCAACATGGCTGGCTTTTGCACAAAAAACAGCAATAAATCCAAAAACACTTTTTAGATAAGCCATCGAGTAATTCCACGTCTCACCAGTATCTAAGTTGTTTGACGGAAAAAAAATCAGAAGAATGGAACTAACCCATAATTTGAGCAGACAGGGATGTAGCGAGCAATACGCGCTTACATGTAACGCCAATCTCAAAGGTGGTGTGTCAAAATGGAATAAACATGGAAGGCTAAGGAGCTAGACTTTGATAAACGTTTTGTCTTGTCATGTACATATTAGCTTTAACCCACTCCCTCACACTGGCCGTATCACGCCTTTTGACGCCACTGTAAAAGTAACATTTTCAAACCATTGCAATAAATAGACCATTTGCTCCTATAGGAGCAAATGGTCTATTTTTCACAATGGTTTCAAAACTACACAATTCTAAGTTTTCCCGGGGGAGCATGTCCTCGGACTCCAGCTAAGGTGCGTACACAGTAAAGTTCCACTAATGCGACCACCTAAAAGAGGTATAATTCTGGGTGCTATATGCAGGTGGTAGCTTAATGCAGGACAAAAGTAATGCAGAGAGCTTTCTGCATTACTTTTGTCCTGTATTAAGCAACCACCTGCTTATAAAGGCACCCATGTTTATTCATTAAGCGGTCGAATTAGCGGGGTTTTACTGTTCTTTATATTTGGATTCGGTCATGCTTCTGCCAGACATTAGTTTATATAGCACCGATGTCGCATAAATGCACCACGACAAATAGTGCAGTCCCAGATCAGACACCATCTTTTCAAGGCGGCGTCTGATCAGGGACTTCACGTTTTGTCTTTTTGTCTCAAACTTTTCTTCTATATCTGCGTTTTATTCCTTTGAAATTTGCATTCATTTATCTCATTTCCTTACTTAACAAAAATTGCATTCCGGACGAACATTTGAAATTTGCCACCGAAAGGGTTAAACCCTTTGGAGGTGGGACACACGGGCACTGTCATTTGCAAAAACAAATTCTTAATAAGTTAATAAGTGCCGCCTGATTGGCATTTGAAAATAAAAGAAAATAAAAGAACATGTGTAACTCGGCGTCTCCCCAGGATCCAAACTGTTTGACACTGAATATGTTATTAAAAGACATTGATGAAAACGCAACTTTAAAACCCCAAGCAGACGATACTCTCAGCAAATGAAACATATTAGACGCAAAAGGGTTATAGAACAAAATCAATTATTATATCTCTTTTGAATGTCCTTGACGATGACGTCAGTTTGATACATTTAGCATGACACATATGTGATATACATCATAGGTAGTCCTATCAAACATACTTTGTAATGTACACAGAGGTCGAGATAAGATGCATACATTAAAACATTTTCAAGAATATCTCCATTATTTCTCCACCAAACCTTATCTTGTGACCACTCTTTGGAATTGTCTTGAAGAGAGGATTCTAAAGAGCGGTCACAACATAGGTTTTAATGGAGAAAGGACAGATCTGAATATTTAACAGATTTTAATATTTAACAGATAAAGGTACATATTCAAATATACGATATTATATATATATATATATATATATATATATATATATATATATATATATATATATATATATATATATCATAGATTCTATATGTTAAACTGGACACTACAGTAGTATAGTGCGGACAGTTGGGCAGAGTTGCGCGGACAAAATGTTCCATTCAAAGTTCCAAAGTCCCATTTCTCTGAAGAAAATCATTGAACCGGAACAGGAATAAGATATGCACAACTAGGCTGATCAATCCTATGAAGTTTCATGAAAATCCAACCAAAGGTTTTGGAAAAACCGCGCGGACAAATTAAAATCAAGAATACAGACGAGCAAAAAATGTCTCCCCTGTATAATGGGACAGACATAATAATAATAATTGAAAATGAAAACAAAGGCTGCAATGGACACGTTAAGCCGGCGTTTCTCTCTCTAGCCCCCTTATATTCCAAAGAAAACAAATTTCGTTCTCTATTACAGAGGGAATTATGCCCTGTTTCTTGAGAGACGATCGTAACAACCAAATCGGTTCCTTGCGTTGTCCCACGAGTAATCCCGGCGACTGGGAAAATTGGCTGGATTATTAAATATCATGGATCTAGTAGTACGAACTTTGCTTTGGGGAGGTGTCAGCGTGGACAACTTTCAAAATTTCTCCGCCACTTACGGCATCACCCTTACACGCTAGAGATCCTGATTGAATTGCTCGCGCAGAAGTACATCCTAGCGCCCGGTTCCCCAGTCACGTGGTCCGCGGTAGATTACGATGTCCTAACTCCTATTTTTGCGATCTCCAGAGAAAATCGCCGTAAGCAGAACGGTAGCCGATACCCTACCGGCAAAACAGGATGATGACGGCTTCTTAGAAATTCCTCCAATGCACCAGATTCGTAAGTTCCTTCGTTCCTTTCTCCTTTCCCTCCTTCCTTCTCTCCCTCCCTCCCTCTCTCCCTCCCTCCCACTTTTCCCTTCATTCATTCCTTCCCTTCCTTCCTTCCTTCCTTCCTTCCTAAGGGGAATGCAAGTCGTATTATATACCTATCATTTATTACACGTTAAATGTATTCAATAATTTGTCCATTCATTTACACGGTTAACAGTGCAGGGAAATGTCTACTTATAAACGTAACTTAACTCAAAGCGTCCAAGGCCTTCACGAGAATGAAAACTACGTATGTACGCCATAAGGGAAATCATTTACCAGGAAGCTAAAACTACAGCACAACCAAGCTACCTACGCGAGGAAAGTCTCAGTCTCGTGTGATTTGACATTAAAGTTGGCCAGAGAACTGGAGTTTCAACGGAACATAAAACAAAGTTAAACCGGCATTCCGACGCCTGACACGACGGTCAGCATCCCCAAAGTCCGCAGGAAGTTCGGGAGTAGAGGCCTACCTATGTCGTCGCTGTCAGGTCGAGTTCGCATACGCCAACGAATTGCAGGTTCGTGCAACGCCCGCCACCACCGATCCCGAGGTCCGAAAATCCCAACAACCGGGCCTAACGTCTACCGATACCGCCGGTGCCCGGTTCGGTTCGACGACAGATAGGCGCTTAACCCCGTTCCGGGAAGGAGAAACCCCTTGGATAATCACCGATGGCTCCGTCGATGAAGATTTGCGGGTCTGCTACCGAACGTACACAAACCTGATTTTGGAGATACACAGGAAATGTCCGGTCGACTTAATCTACAATGGTCACATGTTACCCGGCATGACCGTATCGGATATAGGAGAAGCCTTTCAAGGGATCTACGACCGTCAGAACCGTGCCTTCAAAATCAACTTGAGTTTCGGGTTCGTCATAAGACACGTCAAGGCCGGACGGTAATGGTAGGCCCTACTTCCGGCCTTACGACAACGTCAACGTTTCAGACGCATACTTAAATATTAAAATCGTCCGTTCTCCACCCAAACCAATGTTGTGAATATTCTATAGAATCGTCTGTTCGAAACGGTTCTTAAGAGTAGTCACAAGTCACAACATAGGATTAGTTGTCAAAATAACGAAAATATTCTTGAAAATGTTTTAATGTATGCATTTTATCTCGACCTCTGTATACAGTACAAAGTGTGTTTGATAGGACTACCTATGATGTACATGTATATCACATATGTGCAATGCTAAATGTAACAAAGTGACGTCATCATCAAGGACATTTGACCTCTCTATAACAGTCATACAAAAGAGATGTAATATTTGTTCTATAACCCTTTTGGCGCCTGATATGTTTCATATGCAGATATTGCTGATCATAGCTGGCAGGAGCCTGGCCGAATCCAAATGTAAATAGGAACAGTAGCTGAGTCCGAGGGCATGCCCCGGGACAATCTAGAAGTATGTAGTTTTTAAACCATTGTGAAAAAATAGACCATTTGCTCCTATAGGTGCAAATGCTGTCTTTATCACAATGGTTTGAAAATGTTACTTTTACAGAGGCGCCAAAAGGCGTCAATAGGATTAAAGCTTAAATGTACATGACAAGACAGATCGTTATTCAAAGTCTAGCCCTTAGCCTTCGATGTGTGTTCCATTTTGGGCACACTGATGTTTTCACCTTTCAGTTTGATGTTACGCACATGCGCAAGACCGTATCGCTAGCTGTGCCATTGTCTGCTCAAATCCTAGTGCATTGGGTTTTTTCCTCCATTTTTTTTTTTATTTTTGATTCGAAAAATTGACCGAGTGTCAAACAGCCTGAATACTGGTGAGACGTAGAATTACTTGATGGCTTATCTTGATCAAAATTGTTGGGTTTTATTTTTATCTTTTTATTTTCAAAAACCAGTCATGTGGCGCTTATCGGGAGAAGGGTTAACCCTTTACTCCATAAATACACCTTTCTACGCATTTCTGAACAGAGTATACCCAGATCAGACGGCTACTATAGGATACGCCTTTCTATGCCTTTGCAACCACAGCAGACCCAGATAAGATGGTTCCTTTAGGATACGCCTTTCTACGTCTTTTCAAACAGAGTAGACCCAGATCAGATGGCTCCTATATGATACGCCTTTCTAGGCCTTTACAAACACAGTAGACCCAGTTCAGACGGATCCTATAGGATACGCTTTTCTACGAATTTGCAAACAGAGTAGACTCAAAACAGACAGTTCCTATAGGAGTCGTCTGATCAGGGTCTATCATGTTTTCTTGTAGAATTACAGAAAAGACTCGATTCTACGAAAATTTAGTAATAAAGACTTTATGTCTTTGCAAGCAGGTAACTGCTTAATGTAGGGTGAATGTCTCGCAGAAAGCTCCCAGAGGAGCTTTCTGCAAGACTTTCACCCTGCATTAAGCTGCCACTTGTGTTAAAAATCAATAATGGTACTTGTTTGAGTGTTCGCAGTATCGAGATTTTACTCTTCGTAGTATCAAACTTTTTACTGTACAGTAAAACCTCTCTATAACGACCACTTAATTGTGTTAGTTGGTATTTTGGGCAGGTGGCTACTTAAAGCAAGGTGAAAGTAAAACAGAACGCTCCTATAGGAGCGTTCTGTTTTACTTTCACCTTGCTTTAAGCAGCCACCTGCCTTTAACGCAAAATACTTGATGTAATCTAGTGGTCGTTATAAAGAGGTTTTTACTGTATATAGATATTACTGCAGCTTTAGTCAGGATCATCATCAAGCCTGTTCATCTACAACCATAAATATTAAGCTAATTAAAATTCAAACATGCATAATTTCTGACGTATATATTCATGGAATAAAGTTGTAAATAGTTCACCTTAATAAGTTTGCATAAACGTTTGACCAATATTAGTCAAAGCGCTTCAGTCCTTTGTTTTCTGTTGAGCAACAAACATAGTAGACCGAGATTAGCAATTGAACGCAAGGTCTGAGCTGGATATGTTCGGTTTGCTCGTCTGCTTGCTCTTTTTTGCGGTCATATTCTACCTACGTAACCCCTTTTAAACTGACATGTAATCTGATGTATAAGTCTCCTCTGAATACGAATTTTGATCGAATCGAATTTTCATTTTGCGACGACGTTTGGCAAGAAATCTTTTTTCTTGTGTGCAGTTTGGATAAGTATTTTATTTTTATCGAACAGTGCACTTTTGATCAATGGATGCAGTTGTAGCCATTACCCGTTTTAGTAACACAGTCCATGAATGAGTAAATGGTGATTATCCATCCTAGAACTATTTCAAGTCAAATTTCGGTCTACTGCATTTTAACCCTTTACTCCACATTTATTGCCTTTTCAAACAGAAGCCGTCTGATCAGTGTCCGCTCTATTTGCGTGTGAAATAACCCTTCGCTTGCTGAATTTTAAAATACATTTCTCCTTCTTTACCCATGCCCTGTTGTATAATTACATATATCTTCACTGTGTACAAGTATTTCGCTGTGCAATCACTGCTGTGGAGTGCAATGGTTGCACAATCAACTTGTAAATAGTGCAGACCCTGATGAGACAGCTCCTGCAGGAGCTGTCTCATCTTGGTCTTCACTATTTACAGGTACGTATATTGACGCGAATAGCAAGCGAAGGGTTAATATAGATCTGATTCTGTAGTTTCTGTCACAATAAACAATCCCTTTGTCACATACTGTCATTATAAATATTCACTTCTTTAACCCATTCCTCATAAGCTATTTTTAGACCCAACCTGTTTCAATAAAAATCTACCCAAAAGGATCATTTACTCGAGGAAAGGAAAATTTTAGAATGTTGTAGTTCTGAAACCATTGTGATAAATAGAGCATTTGCTCCTAGTGACTATTTATCACAATGGTCACAAAAAGTTAATTTTACAGAGGCGTAGAAATGCGTATTTATGGAGGAAAGGGTTAATAGAAGCGTAACTGAATCCAAATGCAATGTACGCATCGTTGTTATAGGGGTCCGACAGCAAGAACCTCCGTTAAAAATCAGAATTGTGTAGTTTTTAAATCATTGTGATAAATAGAGCATTTACTTCTATAGGAGAAATTCCTCTATTTATCACAATGGTTTCCAAAATTGACTGTTACATAAGCGACAAAACGTATCACTAGAAGGGAATGGGTTAAAGCTTGTATACCTGACAAGACAGATCGTTTACCAAAGTCTACTCCTTTAGCCTTCGTTGTTTGTTAAATTCTGACCACAATCATGTTTTCACTTTTCCGATTGATATTCTTTTTATTCTGACATTAGTGTTGATGTTGTAATGTGTTACACATTAGTTTGATTCGCTTATCCGCATTGTCAGTTACGGGCATGGTGGTACACTTCTAGAATCCTAATAAGACGTCAATTTACTCATTCATTCATTCATTCATTCATTCATTCATTCATTCAATCAATCAATCACTCATGCACTCATTCATTCATTCATTCATGCATTCATGCATTCATTCATTCATACTCAGCTCTATACAGACTTCAATCAGTTTGCATATGATAAACACGTCCTTGGATATGGGTTAACCCATTCCCTCATCGGCTATTTCTAGATCCGACCTCTTTGAATAAATCTACCAAGAAGAAGCATTAACTAGAGAAAAGGAAATTTTAGAATGGTGTAGCCATTGTGATAAATAGATCATTTGCTCCTTAGCAGTAAATGCTCTATTTATCACAATGGTTTCAAAAATTGACTTTTACAGAGGCGTAGAACGACGTATTTTATGGAGGAAAGGGTTAACTCGTAACCTCATGTCAAAAATCCAATAGGACTTTTAGTACTTTGATTTTAACTGTAGACGTTTATCTCTGCTGTGTATTTGGGTAGTCTTGCCTGGTCATTTACCTGAGTAGGGCTATTTTAGCCAAGATGATTAGAGGGAGCCATTGGTGTTTACTATGATGCATTCATTCTGGTACTGACACTCAATGAGAATGGTTTACATAGCTGTTTGGAAATGAAGTTTGGCAGGATGCAACAGACACAGTGAATTTATCCCTGTCCGGTCCCATCCCTGTTCTGTAATGTTTGCATTAAATTTGTGCGCGTGGAATTATTTCATTGCATTCTGCTTAATTAGAAAAGTTCACTCCTATTTTGTTTTTTTGTGGCTACAAGTCCTAAGTTTGGTTTGGCCCTGGCGTGTCTGGTCCTTTGACCCTGTCCAGTTTGGCGCCTACTAAATATGGCCGTTAGTGTTTACGAGGACCTATACTTTATGAGGAGGTACATTACTTTGTGGGTGTTTTAGCCCTTCCCTCAAATATAAACGTGTTTTCATTTGTAAGCAGAGTAGATCCAGAGGAGCCGTCTGATCAGAGTCTGCTCTGTTTGCTAATATAATTTGATCGATCCGTTCTTTTACTTTCTAAAATGTCTACAATGTTCCACCTTCCATAATTTTATACCTATTTTGTTAATGAATATTCAGTAGGTGTTGAAAGTTTGCCTAAATACAGAGCAGGGAAATGGTTAATATCACAGGAACCAGTAGAGTGATATAAGGACTCATGTATAAACACTATGTGTGTGCTTTAAGCGGCCACCTGCCTTTAACACAAAGTACTTGATGTAATTCAGTGGACGTTATAGAGAAGTTTTACTGTAGTTTCCTGTTATTAAATGCAGGGTGACGTGAATAGTGAGCAGTATGTTGACCACTTAAGCGAGTATTTAAAATAGTATATTTAACAGCCCTGTATTATAACTGTACTATAAACGTATATAAAAATATATATGTTGCCTTGTTTGTTCAGATCAGTCCTGTATCTAGAGGAAGAATATGTTAGCATAATGATTTCAAAACTACACAATTCTTTTCATTTTCCCCTTTGTTAGTAAATGCGCCTTTTCAGTATATTCATTCAAAGTGGTTGGTCACAGGATAGCCTATGTGGGAAATGGGTTAAATTTGGGTCAATGTGTTATCAATGAAAATATGGTACCCTATTGAACCCTAGTTCTGCTGTTTTCTTTTATTTTTAATTCAACTAAAAAAATATCCTTTCTTTTCAAATGAGGTGAGTACGTTGAACCTGCGTAACCTGTATTCGAACATCTACTGAAATATGTTTTGTTTCTTTCCATCTGCGTATAAAATACATGTGTGTGCATGTTTATAACGTTGGGTCAAACATTAATAGTGACACTGTACATAGATTACGATAAAGGCACGCGCGGTCCTTGTATTAAGGTACACATCAAGTTGAACTCCACAAGTTAGTTGATTGTTCGATTTGCTTCGAATTAGCAGGATGTTAAGTTCTTTTTATCCAGTCACCAGGCTTCTCTAGTGACATAATAAAGAGGGTGCAATAAACTTAGGTTTATTAGGTTACTTCCGGTAGTGGAAGGTTTATTAGGTTAGTAGATAGGCGTAATGATTCTATAACAATGGAACTATTTTAGTTTTCTGTAAATATTCATAAACATGTTGATGGAATAGATCTAACAGATCTATTTGGTCACCAGAAGAATTATTCAAATGAGAAAAAATAAAAATAATTGGCTACAGCTGGATTCGAACCCGCGCCTGATCCTACGAAAACTAATTCTAATCTCTCTAGAGACGTCGCCCTTACCGATTACGCCACTGAGGCCATATACAAAATGATGTTGATTTATCACTTTTATTAATTTAACCCACCGCTGGCAAAACCCGTTTTTGATGAAATCAAACCTGGAAGCAAAGATTGACAGATAAATAGTAAATGTTTTCTTTTCACTCTCATGATTATTTGATTGATAAACTCTTACAGGGGCGGTGATAGTCATACACCTAAATATAGCCTGTTCAGTTCCATCGATTTCTGAGTGACGTTAGGTAGAATCTAAAAATAGAAACCGAGACTACGTAACTCGAATTTGACCAAAGAATACAGATCATGTCTGTTTGAAATAACTTATCGACCCTCGATTCAAATCATCTTATTTTTCAAATTTTCAACCACGTTTCCCTTCTAGTAATACAAGTATCGAAACTATATTCCTCTGCGGTAGCTCATTAGATCTATTTACGTCTAAATGGAAGTGAAAAGGGAGGGATCCGTTGATCGAAAAACTGCATTTTCAATGTAAATTATTTCAAGAGTGTTATGAGTCTATAAAAAGACATTTAACTATATTGACTGGATAAATCGAATAATAGGTTAGTGCCGTAGATGGGACGCCTTTATCCGACTCGGAGGGAAAACAGTTGAGGCTCGGCAAGCCTCGCCTCAACGTTTTCTCCCCTCGTCGGATAAAGCGTCCCATCTACGGCACTAACCTATTATTCTCTATAACTTTGGAGAAGAAAATAAAGGTGAGGTTATCTTTTTTACCTAATGTTTTTACTCTGTATATTCGGTCAGACAGCAAATAGTTAGATCTAGATCCAGCTGTTCGTGAAAGAGAGGCTAGTTTAGGGTATAACATATCAACACATGTTGAACCGTAATTTTCACACATATGAATAAGTCACAAGTGTGAAAATTTCGTACGCTTTCCTCACGCATGTGTGATAAATTCGTACAAATATGTAACACATTTAAGAAAAGTTCGTTCTGTACTTCTACCATTTTCTTACACCCGGCTACATTACATATGCCTCTGTAGTTGGCTCAGAAAGTAGTCCGAAATGAAAATAAAACAGAAAGTAAATAAAACAGAAAGTAAATTGCTATGTGTGTTTCTATGACAGTTCAACGGAAGAAAAGCAAAATGCTGGGATTTCTCATAAGTTGTGTGCCCTTTGGGGTTATAGCAGAATTTCAGTGCCCTTATAAGAAGTTCGGAATCTACATTTTGTGGGAACTGTTTTCAAAATATTGAGCAGACATCATTCAATTTTGTTTGTTTACACTTTGCAATACTCGAAGCGTAAAGCGGCATAAAATAGGTCATCAAATATTCTCTGAAATTAAACTATATTCCCAGTTTTATGATAAAATAAAAGGTATTTATTCTTGAATCAGGCTAGTTTGATATAAACTATCGACTCTGATAAATCATAAAACACAAACTATTGGTTTTGCCAAGATTCTGCATGAGCCCATCGCAGAGGTGTATGTGAGAGTAACGAACGACAACTCTGCAAGGAGATTGTACTTCTACCTCATTAGAAACGTATACGTCACATGTCAAAAGTGTAGAAAAAACATAATGTAAGAAGATTTCTTTTTTTTTTCTTTTTTTTTTTCCAGGCCCTGCAGCGAGGGACCCCATTTATTTTTCCCGTCCATTTGACGTGTGAGGGTCGGAGAACCATCCCTCTCCACATCTTACAAGCCCGCATACAAGTCATAAATATACAAGCAATACAAAGATTGGATATCGTACATATAACTGATATAACGATAACAAAGTTTTTGTAGTGAGCTGTTATACATGTAAATGTTAAGCTGGTGTTAGACCTAAGGCACAAATCGTCCTAGTTTCGGTTCAAGTCTTTTACGATACTTTTGATATGTTTGGCTAAGAACAATCATCCCATGGCAGTCGCTGCAAGAACCTGTTGAGCTGAACTATAATATTAACAGACTGAACAAAGAAAGTATAAATAATTGTAATAAAAAACAAAACAAAACCCCCCAAAAAAACAACAACAACAAACAAACAAAAACAACAACAAAAAACTCTTAGCTGCCAGGCCGGTTATTTGTTTATAATGTTTTTAATGTATACACCCTACATGTACCAGTATACTGATCTTTTAAGATTTTTGTATAGAAACATACTGTATTTTAAGATTTTTGAAACAGATGTTCTATATTTTGCCATGTTTTTTCAAGTATATATTGTTATTTTGTACGGCGGTCTGGCTAAGTAAATTTATATTTAAAAGATATGTATTTTTAGCACCTTGCTCAGTTGGAAGAAATTTCAGGTTTCTGCATTGAAAAATATATATTTTGAAGAATATGAGCACGAGATCATAAACTGTATCTAAAGCATTTGTGTATCCAAATAACATAGTTTCTAAACTTAATTCTCTGAAATGGTGTTGATCAAACATATTTTGTATTAGGTTTAAGGGAATTGGGCAGTGCCAAAACAAATGTTCAATCGTTTCTTGATTTCTTTTACAAAAGGTACAAAGTGGATCGTCCGTGTATTTCATTTTAATGAGGTATGAGTCTATGAATGACTCTTACCTGAAACCACTGTATTTGTGTATCAGTAGTAATTTTGAATGGCAGCGAAAATATGTTTTTCCATTGCTTGTCCGAGATATGTGCTGTTAATTTGTTATTCCAAGTGTAAATGCATTTTGGCTCAATTTCATTTCTATTCAAAGCTTTATAAAATCGTTTGGCACCTTTGCTGTCTTTAATAATAAAATCAATATAAGGCGGTATATAGGGTTTGTGCAAAGGTTCAACTTCTTTCAAAATTATATCCAATGTTCTTGCTGTTACTTGCAATGCACATATAACACCATTATAAATTAAAAAGTTAGTTTTAAGATTGTATTTTACTTTCAACTGTTCGAACCCTATGATCGAGTTGTTCTCGTTCAGCAAATCACCAATACAGTGTATTCCTGCACGAAACCACGATTTTAGGAAAACACTTTGTGACCCAATTAAGAGCATATGGTTATAGAAGAGGGGAAAATTGACTGTTTTCTTCCCATACAATGAGTACACATTAACTTTGAAAATGCTTCAAAAACATGTGCCCAAAATTTATTACTGCATTTAGATGATAATAATTCGGGATAATGTTTACCACAATTCATTAATCTTTCTACGTCTACATATTTCTTGGTAATTATTGACCATCTGCTTTCACAATGTACTAATCTTCTATCCAAGAGATCTTTAAAGACTCAATAAAAGCCTTGATATTTACCATTCTAAGACAACCTTCTGTGTAATCTTTGACTAGTTTTTCTTTCTTAATCTTGTGAGGGCCATTCCAGATAAACTGAAATAAGGAACTTTCTAGTTTCTTCAAAATTTCGTCAGATGGGATTGGTAATAAAAGAAATAAATGGTTTATCTTTGCAATTATTAGAGTTTTAACAACTGTAATTTTTCCTATTGGAGAAAGAATACGTCTGCTCCACTTTTTAATTGTATCTTCTATCTCTGCAATTTTAGATTTATAATTCAAGTCAATCATTTTAGTCAGATCGACATGAAAATTTATGCATAGCATACTAAACTGCTGTTGATTCCATGTTAGTTTCCATTTAGTTTTAATTGTATCTGAGCTATACTTTTTCTTACCTATCCAGACCACCTTAGTTTTATCAAAATTTACTTTTAAGCCTGGTATCAAAAAGAAATTTGAAAGTGCATTCAAAGTTTCATTTAATGATTCACTAGATCCGTCTAATATAACGCTAGTGTCATCTGCAAATTGCGATAATTTATATTCTGTATCATTAATGGTAATGCCAGTAATTTTAGGATTAGATCTTAAATGAATCGATAAAATTTCAGCACATAAAATGAAGATGTAACAACTTAAAGGATCACCCTGTCTACAGCCCCTACGGACATTGAAAAAGTCCGAAAGGAAGCCACATTGAGTTACAGTAGATGTTGCATCTTTATAGAAAATATTAAACCACCTTTGTATATCATGTCCAAAGTTAACATGTTTCGAAGTTTTATTTACAAAAGACCATGAGAGGGAATCAAAAGCCTTTCGAAATCTAGTAAAAGTAAAATGCCAGGAATGTCGTTTTCTTTGGTATAATGAAGTATATCGTATATTAGTCTAGTGTTTTCACCAATGAATCGGCCTTTAAGGAACCCTGTTTGGTCAGTATGTATTATGCTTGGTAACAAAGATTTAAGTCTGTTTGCAATACATCCAGTTCCAATTTTTAAACAGTGTTCAGTAATGTGATGGGGCGCCAGTTTTTAAGAAGGTATTTTGATTTATTTCCTTTTGGAATACATGTAATTAAGACTTGTGTCTGAGTGGTTGCCAATATATTCATACTAAATGCTTCATTAAGAGCTCTAACAACAAAAATACCTATCTTAGCCCAAAATACCTTATAAAAATCTGCACTAAAACCGGAAGTCCCCGGGCTACGATTGTTTTTCATATTTTTCAAAGTATTCGTTGCTTCATTCAGAGTTATTTCACCTTCTATACTTTTTGAATCTTGATCATTCAATCTTGGTATATTTTCGTTTTCAAAAAAGACATTTAATTGTTCTTTTGTTACAATTTCATCTCTTGCTTTGTATAAGGTTTCGTAAAAAAGTTTTGTTTCAGCTAAACTACCGGTTTGGTTTGTGATTTCCGACCCATCCTCTCTTATAATAATAATTTTCTGAATTGTTTTTGATATGATATTAGATTTCTCTAGTCCACAAAAATATCTGGTTGGTTTTTCCCCTTCTATACTCCATTTGGTTTTTCCCCTTCTATACTCCATTTCACTTTAGACCTTATTACTGACCCTCTCATGTTTTCATCGTTAATATTTCTTAATTCCTTGGTTAAAAATGAATGCTCTTCTATATTGTGTTCCGCTAAGTTTTGCTCTAAGTCACGTATTGTATTTATTAATTCTAGTTCTCTGACCTTTGTTTGCCTTTTTTTAAACGAACCATATGAGATTGATTTACCTCTTATCTCCATTAACAAAATATCTAGGAATAATTGGTGACTTATGCTTAATTGTATCTCCTGTTTTGGTATATCTTTAATTGACTCTCTATTATAAACTGGTAATGCATATTGTTCTATTACATCTTCTATTTTCTTGTTTGAATATATTCTAAGTCTTTAAGTAAAGAAGTGTTGTGTTTCCAAAGTCCTGACTTGTGTTCAAAATTGTTAAATTGAAACATTGACGTAATTATGGAGTGGTCTGATTGAAAACTATGTTCTATAGAGGAGTTACTAGAATTAACAGACACGGGTTGCGAAATAAGGAAAAAATCTAAACGAGCTTGTTGTATGGGTGTTTGCTTTCTCCAAGTATAACGTTTCTTTTCTGGGTTCATTTCCCGAAAAGGATCTATTAACTCCCTATTTGTAATGTGGTTTAAAAGAACTTCTCGTGATTTCCTGTTGTTTACATGTTTATAATTATGATAGTCTAGATCTGGATCCAAAACTAAATTAAAACCTCCGCAGATTACATATGTCATATTTCCGATGCTATCTATGATGTCAAAAATGTTATTATAAAAAGACGGTGTATCACTATTTGGTCCATATATCGATACAAGAGTAAATCTAACATCTTGTACACTTAAATCAAGTAAAACATAATTCCCATACGGATCAATTATTTCATTATGTTTCTTAAAATCACATTTTCTAAAAAGCACTGCTACTCCCCGGCTATTTGAGGAATTACAACTTAAGTAAAATTCAGACCCCCATTCTGTATAAACAGTTTTGTATAGATCTTGATTAAAATGGGTATCTTGAAGACGGAATATATCATATTTTAGGGATTTAAGATGATGGAAAACATTCAGTCTTTTCTGTTTACCGTGCAACCCTCTACAATTTAGAGACAGAATTCCCAGACTCTCCATTCCCAGTTTTGTTGAAAGGGGAACCATACATTAATGTGCAGAAAAACAGTTGTGTCTTTGACCTGGGCAGTAAGATAAACAAAAAAGGTAATAGCATAAAACACAAGTACATAGTAATCACAAACATTTCACCAAAGAAATTCAATGGCAGAAATCACACACTCAAAATACCCTGAAAAAATATTCAAAGATTATAATACAAGTAAATTCCCAATTAAGTATTCTTATTTAAGTCTAGTGTTTACGATGTTGCCGCATTGTTTTTTATAGATTTGTAATATATGCAGCATATCTATGAACACATCAGCAAGCTTATCGAGCTCATCAAAATTAATCGAATTAATTGCTATAAAATCGCACACATATTTAAAGCTTAGGTCAACAGACTACTAACTTTCGATCCAACGTACTTTCATATTTAAAGATTAAAATTGACCTTCTAGTCAAAGGTCAATGCCACTTGAAAGTTATTCTGTTATATCACACTGAGATCCGTCACGGTGCATTCACATGCCACATGTGCGAGGCCTAAATAAAAGAACAAAATAAGGTTTAGGCATGACATTGGCGTCTTATTTAAGATACATTCAATGTCAAAATGTCCTTGAGATCAAAAGTCAAGGTTGAATATAGTTCAGTGTGGTTTATGTCAGACACTCTGCCTCGTGCTTATACACCCACGTGTCAAATATCTAAGACTTATGTCAAAAGACAAAACAGTTTTGCCCCAGACAATGTTTATATAAGAAGCAGGAGAAGAAACAGAAGAGAAAAAAATCACACAGAAAAAAACCCTCAAAAAAACCTCAAAAACCCTCTTTCCTGGGACAATTCGGTAACAAGTAGATTATAATGAAAAACGGGGTGGGGCGGCCTTTTAGTAACTAAAGAAACAGATCCAAGATCTATAAGTAAAAGGTAAACGGTAAACAGATCAGACCCTATAAGACGGCTTTTTTTAGTAGCCGTCTAATCTGGGTCTACTCCGTATGTAGATGTGTAAAAACAACAACATCTATTTGAAGGTAAAGGTTAACCGATATTTAAGAGTATGCCAATACAGTAAATGTAATCAAACCAGTTAATACCATTAATTCATCAGACATAGGAATGTACGGCGAATAAACGTAAACCGGATATGACGTACTATGGCAATATACTATCAAAACATATGCAATGAAACCTAGTCGACACATACTATATAATAACAGCATATGTATGTGACAGAAGCATTGTTATGTTTCCAAGTAGATCTATATCTTTAAAATCACAATTTCACTTTTTTGTAAGTTTTCTAGAGTTAGCTAGATGTACATAAGCAATGCTTTCGCTAGTACTTTTTTGGTGAAAGGTCGCCACGTTAAATCAGATAAGCAAGTTTTATAGATAGAACAATTTTAATTATTTCTTTCCATTCCTTGATCTTTACCGTGTTTTCGCAATACTATTTCCGAGTCTCATTCAGCACCGGTACCCTTTAGCACCTGCAGTTTCACTCTCTTACATCCGGTTACATTACATATACCCCTGTAGTTGGCTCAAACTAACTCCCGTACAAAACAGAAAGTAAATTGTTTTGTGTGTTTCGTTGACAGTTCAACAGAAGAAAATCGAAAGCCTGGGATTTCCCAATAAGTTGTGTGTCCTTTGAGGTTATAGCAGAATTTCAGTGACCTTATAAGAAGTTCGGAATCTACAGTTTGTAGAAACTGTTTTCGAAATATTGAGCAGACATCATTCAATTTTGTTCACATTTATGCAATAATCGAAGCGTGAAGCGGCGTGAAAATAGGTCATCAAATATCCTCTGAAATTAAACTGTATTACCAGTTTTATTGGTTTTGCCAAGATTCTTGACATGAGCCCAACGCTGAGGTGTATGTGAGAAACTATCATAAATTCTGAAGGGAGGTGATCCCCCGAAAGCAAAAATTGCAACAACAAAAATAAATTACAGACTCGGTTTTATTGAGTCTGTTCATGAGCAGTAATTGAAAGTGCAACACTGCTCACGCCCCTAGCACCGGCTTAAGCGGTATTCAATTTTCAGAACAAGATGTACTGAAATTCATGATCTCGAAGGATCAGAAGGTATAACAACACTGAGAATGAAGTACGGGGCGACGTTTTACTGCCGCCACACAAGCACTTAACACCTGCTGTTGTGAAGATTATAAATTCTGAAGGGAGCTGATCCCCCGAAAGCAAAAATTGCAAAACAAAAAGAGAAAATTGCAGACTCGTATTTTTATGATCTGGGGGGCATATTGTTTTTGCCCTGTCTGTCTGTTTGTCTGTTTGTTTGTAAGCAACTTTAACATTGGCCATAACTTTTGAGCCAGTACAGATAGAGATGTAATATTTGGCATGCATATGTATCTCATAAAGCAGCACATTTTGAGGGGTGACATGTCAAGGTCAAGGTCATTATTCAAGGTCAGAGGTCAAATATATTGGTCAAATCACCGACTTTAACATTGGCCATAACTTTTGGACCAGTAGAGATAGAACCTTGATATTTGGCATGCTTGTGGCATGCTGCACATTTTGGGGGATGACACGTCGAGGTCAAGGTCATCCTTCAGGGTCACAGGTCAAATTGCCCGTTTCTTTGTCTGTTACTTTAACGCAATTTTAACATTGGCCATAACCTTTGATCCAGTACAGATAGAGACTTGATATTTGACATGCATATGTATCTCATAAAGTCGCACATTTTGAGGTGTGCCATGGCAAGGTCAAGTCATCCTTCACGGTCAGAGGTCAAATATATGGGTCAAATCACCGAGTTTAACATTGGCCATAACTTTTTGACCAGTAGAGATAGAGACTTGATATTTGGCATGCATATGTATCTCATAAAGAAGTACATTTTGAGTGGTGACATGTCAAGGTCAAGGTCATCATTCAAGGTCAGAGGTCAAATTGCCCGTTTCTTTGTAACTTTAACGCAACTTGAACATTGGCTATAACTTTTGATCCAGTACAGATAGAGACTTGATATTTGGCATGCATATGTATCTCATAAAGCCGCATTTTGAGTGGTGACATGTTAAGGTCAAGGTCATCATTCAAGGTCAGAGGTCAAATATATGGATCAAATCACCGACTTTAACATTGGCCATAACTTTTGGACCAGTAGAGATACAATGTAGAACCTTGATATTTGGCATGCTTGTGGCATGCTGCACATTTTGAGGGGTGACACGTCGAGGAACTTTTGGACCAGTAGAGATAGAGACTTGATATTTGGCATGCATATGTATCTCATAAAGCAACACATTTTGAGTGGTGACATGTCAAGGTCAAGGTCATCATTCAAGGTCAGAGGTAAAATTGCCCGTTTCTTTGTCCGCAACTTGAACATTGGCTGTAACTTTTGATCCAGTACAGATAGAGACTTGATATTTGGCATGCATATGTATCTCATATTGCCGCACATTTTGAGTGGTGACATGTCAAGGTCAAGGTCATCATTCAAGGTCAGAGGTCAAATATGTGGGTCAAATCACCGACTTTAACATTGGCCATACCTTTTGGACCATTAGAGCTAGAGACTTCATATTTTGCACGCTTGTGTATCTCATGAAGCTGCACATTTTGAGGGGTGAAATGTTATGAGGGGTGAAATGTTAAGGTCATCCTTCAGGGTCAAAGGTCAAATTGTCTGTTTCTATTTCTGTAACTTTAACATTAGTCATAACTTTTGAGCCAGTACAGCTAGTGACTTGATAGTTGTCATGCATATGTTTCTCATAAAGCCGCACATTTTGAGGGGTGACATGTCAATGTCAAGGTCATCCTTCAAGGTCAGAGGTAAAATATATGGGTCAAATCACTGACTTTAACATTGGCCATAACTTTTGGACCAGTATGGATAGAGACTTGATATGTGGCATGCTTGTGTATCTCATGAAGCTGCACAGTTTTAGGGGTGACATATCAAGGTCATCCTTCAGGGTCAAAGGTCACCTAATTGAAATTGGCCATAACTTTTGAACCAATAGAGATAGAGTCTTGATATTTGTTATGCATATGTATTTCATGAAGCTGCACATTTTGAGGGGCAACATGTCAAGGTAAAGGTCATCTTTTAGGGTCAAAGGTCACCATCTTTAACATTGGCCATAACTTTTGAACCTGTATATACAGACTTGACATTTTGGTATGCATGTGTATCTCATGAAGCTGCACAGTTTGGGTGACATGTCAAGGTCAAGGTCATCTTTCAGGGTCAAAGGTCAACGACTTAAACAGGCCATAATTTTGAACCAGTAGATATACAAACTTGACATTTGGTATACATGTGTATTCCATGAAGCTGCACAGTTTTCGGGTGACATGTCAAGGTCAAGGCCATCTTTCAGGGTCAAAGGTCACCGACTTTAACATTGGCCATAACTTTTGAACCATTAGAGATACAGACTTGATAGTTGGTACTCGTACATGTGTTTCTCATTTGGCTGCACAGTTTGAGGGGTGACATGTCAAGGTCAAGGTCATCTTTGAAGGTCAAAGGTCACCAACATTAACATTGGCCATAACGTTTGAACAAGTAGATATACAGCCTTGATACTGGTATGCATGTGTATCTCATGAAGCCGCACAGTTTCAGGGGTGACATGTCATGGTCAAGGTCATCCTTCATGGTCAAAGGTCACCAACTTTAACATTGGCCATAACTTTTGAACCAGTAGAGATACAGAATTGATATTTGGTATGCATGTGTACCCCATTAAGCTGCACATATCATATCGAGGTGGCTGTAAATGATAAAAAAAATTGGTTTTAAAGTACTGTACCATAACCCCCCTCTAAAACAGATTTTTCTGGTCCGCGCGAGTCCGACACCCACCGCAGTTTACCACTTCGATCAACGTTTTAGACCTAACCCTGAAATTATCCGAAGCAAAGACAACTAAAATAATTATTTTTACCTGTGAATGATCCGTTTTTGTTTTGATTATACATATTTATGGGATGATATCTGAATTTTATTATGATTAACAGGTAAATACACAAAGTCTAAAAGAAACATCGTACAAACCCGATTTCTCACGACGCTGGCACGAATATGAATCATTCAGTAAACAAAATTGCATTCTCGAAATTGACTCCTCAGCCATTCTTGAATAATTGATACAACAAAATTTGTAAAAGTGAAAAAAAATAAAGTTTCTAATATTTGTGTTACGTTTACATTTTCCGCTATGATAACCTTCAAACCTTCAAGGCTTCATAGTGTAAATTTTCACCCACATTACTGCTGGCATTTTCATTTTATTATGGTCAGAGGTGACGGACTCAGAAGTCCGTTGTGGTAGGTGAGACTGTACAGTATAAAAGATTACCAGAATGACTTACACAACCTGTATATACATGTGCCTATTTAAAGTCACCATTTCATAGTGAATGGACTCTTTTGTTAGACACTGATGGAATATGCCACTTTCAAAAATCAACGTGGAAATGTTTAACCTTTTACTGAATACAAACGCATTTCTACGTATTTGCAAACGGAGTAGACCCAGATTAGACGGTTTTTACGGAAGCCGTCTGATCAGGGTCTGTTCTGTTTGCTTTTAGCAACGATTGAACTATTTTGTTCATAGTGCCATTATAAATTCTGAAGGGAGGTGATCCCCCGAAAGCAAACATTGCAACGCAAAAAGAGAAACTTGCAGACTCGGTTTTATTGAGTCTGTTCATGGGCAGTAATTGAAAGTGCAACACTGCTCACGCCCCCTAGCACCGGCTTAAGCGGTATTCAATTTTCAGAACAAGAAGTACTGAAATTCATGATCTCGAAGGATCAGAAGGTATAACAACACTGAGAATGAAGTACGGGGCGACGTTTTACGGCCGCCATACAAGCACTGAACACCTGCTGTTTTTAAACCAATATTCATGATTTCCTGCCTGAATATTCATAGAGTGGGTTTAAGGAGCATCGTATCTAAAATTAAAAATTGACTGTTTCAGTCGATCCTGACAAATCCTGTCAAATGCATCGCTTTACTTTTTGGTAAAATGTCTTTTTCAATCTCCTACCTTTCCTGAAATGAAGATTAAGCATGTCAGTGCTGGAAACATTGTCTCCTACTTCAAGTTTAGAATGGGTGTTTGTTCAATTTCTTTATAAAAAGAAAAACAGACTGACAAACAGTTTGGATCATGATGAGACGCCGAGAATACTTCTATACTAACGGTGATTATAACCGAGGTATCTCTACATTTTCAAGGTACTTCAGAGAGAGCTATTCTAATAGTAAACATAACACAAACAGCCAGGAGCCATATTACACATGCGACCAACTATTACATCGGTAAATTCATACTTCATAAATTCATACTTACAGTTGTTCTCCAGATCATTTAACTAGCGTAATAACTGTCAACACATACCGCCTGCCTGGTGATAGCTATTACGCAAGATTTAATCCATTAAGACGCGATAAGCGTTGTGTAAAAATTACCTGTCAAAAGTCACGTGATGTACTAAATCCCTTCGGCCCCCTTTCTGCAGGAGTTACAGTGTAGAGTAAAGACAAAGACACACGTGTTTAGTCCATGCTAGATTTCTAGTACTCTGGATATCCTGGCGAAATTATTTTACTTTCATATAGTTACTTTTTACATTTGGACTTGTTATTTTACTGTCTGTGGATTACCACTGTTATATATTACGAACTCCAGGATACATAATAAACATATAAAATACTATCGAAGCAGTTATCCATCTACCAACTCCACATTCTACAGTTCTTCAACTAGTCTACAAACGTTCTCTACACAGCTTAACAACTGAGCTCTACTACACAACCTACAAACAACTATTTAACGCAGAACATAAGTTGCATTATCATCATTTTTCCATGAAACCTTATACTGTATCCACTCTTTAGAATCGTCTCTTCGATGCGATTCTAAAGAATATTTGGTTTGGTGAAGAAATAAGCTGTTCTTGAAAATGCGTTAATTTACGCACCTTATCTGGACTTCTGATACATGGTTAGATTAAATAAATTTTACCCACTCTTGTCATGTTGATCGCGTCTTGTGTAACACCTGTACATGCACACTAATGTATTTCCCTTCTTTACAGTTGTTCTCCAGATCATTTATCTTGCGTAATAAATGTCAAATCGACCAGATAAAACCCCATGCTGACGGGATGATAGCTAAATTACGTATGAATGCATACATTAACACGCGGTAAGAATCAGATCCCTTAGTTTACGCTAAAACCTGTCAGAGGTCGCGTGCACGGTTCATTAAGGGACGTGACCAAGCTAGCTTTCTATTTTAACAATTTCTAGTTTAGTTTCTAAGTCGAAAAGTGTGTACCTTTTCGGGGTTACTTACGAACGGCATTAACATCGCCCGGGAAAATGTAATTTTATTCAGTGAGAGACATCCGCCACAAATTTGATGTGTGTTCGGAAATCCGACACTAATACAATTATATAATTTATTAGTTCTACATTTTTTTACAGAACTTGGTTTGGATTTTCACGCTGGACATTTATTTGGATACTTAATTTATACGGATGAAATTTACCACTGTTTATGTCATCTTACATATGTAGAAATAATAGCTACTTTATTTCTCCACCAAACCCTATACTGTGACCACTCTTTAGAATCGAAGAGACGATTCTAAAGAGTGGTCACATTATAGGGTTTGTGTGAGAAATGAAGCATTTGAGTACGCACCGTTATCTGTAGATCTGATTGAACATGTTCGTTATAACACTTAGCGGTGTGTCGTTGTATAGTTGGGTGTATTTGCTTCGCCAAAGGGAAACAACTACACACAGGGATACAACGTTTACAATTAAAAGTAGGCTCATGGTGTTTTTAATATTTGCATAAGATGTATTGTTTTACTTTTGATAGATAGTTTAAACATATTTTATTCCATATAATGTTTGGAATGGGGTCGGGCCACAAGTTCTGACAACATTAGAAACGGCCCTCCCCCTACAAATCTTTTCCAATTTACATTCAATGGCGGTAGTGTATAAATAGTGTCAAATATAAACAAACAATATATAAGAGAGAGAGGAGAGAGAAAGAAAGTGTGAGAGAGAAAGAGAGAGAGAGAGAGATAAAGAAGAGAGATTGCGGATTGTGATCAAAGGCCGGAGAAAGCAAAGTTTGAGGTAACCAATAATCATATATGCTAACATGTAATATCCTGGTAAATCTTAAATGTTGTTAGTAGTCAAATATTATCGACGTTACTAAGAGAAGAAAATCTTCCTGTTTGCTTTATAAAGCAATGGACAGCAGCAAATACAGTTTTATTATCCTCATCAGAAAAATCGCTTTTTCCAAATAAAAGCGTGTCTATATTTAGTGGATGGTAATTATGTGTTTTATAAAATAATGCTATTCTCTGATTCTGGAAAAATCTGCAGTGGAAAAAATAATGAACGGCATCTTCAACATCATCAGTACATTCACAAATTGGAGTTTGACTTATGTGGTTAATAAAAAGATCATTGTTTAAGTTACTGCAATTATTTCTGATTCGAGCATGTATAACTGATAAATACCTATTTCCATAAAAGTAATAAGAAGGAATAATCTGATACCCTGATTCTTTACGTAAAGCACTTTTGAAAGAAGTGAAACTATCTAAATTCCTTAAATCACGGTTACAGTTGTTCCAGAGAAATACTGAGGACGGAATGCAAGATCTTTTTGAGATGGACGTTCGAAATGGTGGCAACATATAATCAGCTCTGTTTCTCAAAGGATAACGAGTTTCTTCTCCTACAGTCGGTGGTACTAAATCGTTAATATATGGTGGAACTATATCATGAAAAACTTTATACATAAAACAGAGTTTTTGAGTTTTGCGGCGACTAGATAAAGATTCCCATCCACATTCGCGATATAAGTTTTCTAATGCGACTGATCTAGTGAGACCTGTTACTATTCGTGCTGCCTCGTTCTGAAGTTTTTCCAAGGTATCAGAGCAATTCTCTGAGCAGCCATCCCAAACAATAGAGGCATACTCAAGTATGGGTCTGACATATGCTATATAGATTTGATTTAAAGATTTTCTATTTAATGTGAATTTCAATTTTTTCATAATACCTATAGTTTTGGATGCTGATTGCAAAATATTATCGATATGACTATTCCAATTACCAGTTGCATTCAAAGTAACTCCAAGGTGCTTATGATTTTCTACAAATTTCACAGGAGTGTTCTCAAAAACTATATCTGGTGGTTTGTCATAGCTTTTAAGTGTGAACAACATCGCTTCAGTTTTGTTAGGGTTAAAATCAACGAGCCAGGTATTGGCCTATACAGTTATTAAACTAAGATCATGATTGATAATACCTTCTATATCATTTAATGATGATGCCGAGTAGTACAGAGAGCTATCATCTGCAAATAATCTAGTTAAACTTAACAAAGAATTTGAAATATCATTGACATAGATTAAAAATAATAGAGGTCCTAACACTGAGCCTTGGGGTACTCCTGCAGATATAGACTTGCCTGATGAGACTGACGAACGCAAAATAACATTTTGTTTTCTGTGACTTAAGTAGTTTGTTAACCATTTTATAAGTCTTCCATTTATACCATTTTGTTTTAATTTGAAAATAACTCCCTTATGCCATACACGATCAAATGCTTTTGATATATCACAGAAAATCATACAAGAGAATTGCTTATTGTCAAAGGACTGACAAATATGGTGAAATATATCAATAAGTTGAAGCACTGTTGAGTGTTTCGGAAGAAATCCTGATTGGTATTTATAAAGTAAATTATTATCATGAAAAAAATTATACATATGTTTAAAGACCACTCTTTCTAATAATTTACCACAACAACTAAGAAGAGAAACAGGTCGATAATTTGACGGTAGAGATTTATCTGTGTGATATTAAATCTGGTCCTGATGCCTTGTTCGTTGCTAACGATCTAATGAGATCTTCAACTTCGGATTCAACTTTAATGATTTCTGATAAACTATTTGAAGTTTTCACAGTGAATTGAGGCAGAACAGCGTTTTCATCTCTTACACTAGAAATTGAAACAAAGTAGTTATTTAAGCAGTTAGCCTTTTCTTGATCTGATGTAAAATATAAAAGTTCCCCTGTACTCGAAGTTTCACAAAGAGGTGGTATATTGACTGTACATGTAGTATTTTTAACAAAATGTCTGATAATTTTCCAAAAACTCTTCTTATCATTTGTTTCAAGATTTTCCAGTGTTGTTTCTAATGAACAAAAAAAAGACTGTTTTGCATGTTTTTTCATGTTGTTGACTTTATTTCTTAAATGTTTGTATTTTTGAAAATCATTTTGTTTACCAGATTTTAATGCTATACGTTTTAATCTATCTCTCACTCTACAAGAATGCCTTAATTTTGAATCGAACCATGGTTTGTCGTCATGCCTCACAATAATTGATTTCGATGGAATACATAAATTTACAAAAGAAATAAAGATTTCCGTGAATAAATTGCATGCATCATTTACAGTTCCTTGTAACAAGCACTCCCAATCAAAGGTTGAGATTTTATCATTTAACTTATCAAAGTCAGCTCTATTGTACAAGTAAACATTTCTTTTAAAGGAACTGTTTATATCATATGGAAAAGGTAGCATAATAAATGTAGCACTATGGTCACTTATCTCAGGTGGAACTGAAATTGTACTGGAGTCAGTAAATGTCATGTCAGCAGAAATAATTATTGGATCAAGTAGTGCACCAAGCCTTGTAGGTGTTTGAATTGTATTTACTAATGAATTAGTAATCATAATATTTTTAAACGTTTATTACTTGGATTTAATAGGTCTTCATTTAGATCCCCTACCAGTATTATATTATTTGAAATTTCAAAAGCTTTTTCAATATTACTATTAAATTTCATAAAAAAATCTGAATCTGACGTCTTTGGACTGTAGAAGGTTCCTATCAAGTAAAGTTCGTTTTTAACTCTAACGCTTATCCAAAGAGACTCTGTGCAAAATTGTTCTAGGTCTACCAGCCTTTTGTGAATGACACCGGAGGAAACATAAACTAGTATTCCACCACCATGATTGGTCCTGTCCTTTCTATAATGAGCATCATATTCATTTGATATAATTAAACAATCATCAGGAACTGCCATATCTAAATGAGTCTCAGTGAAGCACAATATATCGAAATCTGTAAAATGTTCTCTAATAAAATCTATTTTGTTTCTAATGCTTCTTATATTACTGTGCAGAACAGACAAACAGCTAGGTTTAATGAGATCAGGTGTAACTGGGCCGGGATTTGTTTCTACATCTCCCGCTTCCAGTATTAAGAGTAGTAAAATGTAGTAAAAATGTACATTTGTAATGCTGGCTTTGCAAAAGGTTAATACTTTAAAAACTACTACTAACAATCTAAGCATTATGTTATACAAGGAAAAAGTTAATTTCATTTGTACTTTCATATATCTATAACTGATATATACCCTACCATGGTACAGACCGATGGAACATCTCCATGAATTTAAATCATTACCCATTTGGGAGCAAAATTACAAAAAGTGTCGAACTGTCCATCGTGTCTGACCCATGCTTAGGAAATGTCCTCTGATCACCAGGAGAAAGAATAATGAAAAGGAAAGTGAGAAAGAAAAAGGTACAAAGTTTATCTACAAATAGAGCGATTACCAATGAAAGAGACATTGCGAGATAAAAAACAACGAAATTTCCCTGGGAAGGAAAAAGGATACAAATTTCACCAAATATCTATAATTAACATGACATACTTAAGTATACCAAATTGATATGAACAACAATTTCAGGCAGTGTTCATCAATATCAGTCGACCGGAAGAGCACTGAGTGACAAAGGTCAACACGGTCTGTCAGATTACGTCTTGTAAAGATAGAAACATTTTACCCCATTTTTGCTTTAAGTACACTTTAAATTCAGTTATGTAATTCATAAGGCAAACAATATCTAAGAAAACACTGATATAGTATCTAAAACAAAAACAATAAATAAAAAAAAATAAAAAAAAATAATAAATCTAAAAGTCTAAATTTCGTCAACATAACCAGTCACCCTTTTAACAGTCACCTTAAAATAAGATCAAACAGATTTAACCTTTAGCCAGCTATGGGCGGATGATTACATACCTGTGCAAACAGTTTGGATCCAGATAAGTCGCCGAGTGACTCGACGACTCATCAGGATCCAAACCGATTGACGCACCGAATGTATTTCGGCAGACAAGTCGATCGAAGCTTGAACCCCAAAATGCATTAAACGAAAACTTCCGTAAAAATAACTTGCTCAGCAGGCTAGAGGTTAACCAGCAATATCTTTAAATTTGAAAGTAAAGAGCAAACTAATGGACACACTGTTCCGTATAACATTTGCCCTAAACAGATTTGATCCTAAATGTATATGCATGCATGTTTACCGGATTTTTTTTTTAAATATATACACATACAGTACGCAAAAAAGGAAAGGCAAGATTTCAAAAGAAATACACTCAGAATCTAGCACCTGTAAAAGCAAGTCGGCCTGGTAGTCCCCAAGACAGGCGGCAACGTAACCTTCCGTTTTGAGAAGCACATGACCCACACCAGCTCCCTCGCCATAGATACCCAGCTGTGAATTAATATTTACGTTTTAAAAAGCATTCACATAGAGCCGATTTGTAACTGTTTACTATGCAATGAAACAAATACGCAATTGATCCGTATATCAAACATAACCTGAGTGGATATATTTAAAGATCCACAACAGAATCCTTCAACTGCAGTCATTTTCATCTTGTATCCACCACGCATGGGAAGTATACATGTATATTTATATATGACAGCTTTGGAGGGAAAAAAACACGTGGCTAGTGAAAAACAAACGTTGTCACGTGATAAGATAGAGGGCACGACTTAGACACCGTATAAAAAGTTTTGAAAATGCAGTCCGCTTCAATTAACATGTACCTTGATTTTGAACTTCGACAAGTATTCCTAATGTATACAGTTTGTCAAGTGGTTGGATTACACATGAGATACCACTTGTCAGACGGTCGGGACTCATATGAGCTGCCGGCTCCGGGAATCACATTGGATCATATAATATCACTATAATTTCCATGCATGGCTTAATATGATACAAAGTGAATACAAAGTGAATACAAAATATCCGTGCGAATGGGACCCAACCGCTAGCACGATGCACACATAATGTATTTTAATCATACATTTCACCCATAAACTATTTACATATATAACAAGCGAACAAGATTGACTATGTTGAAATACCGTTTCGGTAGACCTCTCATCTAGAACCAAACAATTCGCATGCAGGAAACAGTTCAAGCCGTAGCAGCGGTTAATCGGCTACCGCACGAACACGTCTACTGCTTGAAAACTTAAAAACTTGCATTCACCCTTTAGATCTACGGCACAAATTAGACCGACAACTCCCAATTCAAAAGCTAGCTTACATGGATTTGACATCTGCTCCAGTTTTTAGGATAGATAGCCTTCTAACGTTCAGACTTTTTCACCTTGTATAACACATCTGTTTTTATATGTACATGTAGAGTCTAATCTGAATGAAAGTATTAAAATTGCCGGATAATTTGAAGTATTTAAATTTCAAACAGTGTAGATCCCGTTCAAGGGGCTTTTCGCAGGAGTCCTCCGAAGTGGGCATACACCGTTTGCAAAAACGAAAAACAAATGATTTGAAAGGGCTACTCAGGACGAGCTTCCATTATTAACTAGAATTATATTCCACTCACGAAGAGCAAATACAATGTGAATCAAACATTCATACATTGAACTCAAAATAAGCGATCATGTACATAAAGTCATACACAGACTTTTGATAGATGTTTATTGTTTAATAAAATGTTTCAAATACTTCACATTTGGTTCTTCTTTATTCATTCTCCGAAGCTGACAAATTTTATTAAAAATGTCGCGTTTAAAAAGCAAATAGAACATGATGGCCTACAAGTGTAATTTAAAAGGAATATTTTTTTTCAAAATGTTCAGGCAAGGGGAAACTTTTACCAAACAAGAGATTGAACTTCCCATTGTCGATTTTAATGACAACTCGGGTATACCATTATCAGCCTACTCTTATAGATTATTCGATATGGATCTACCCTGTTTGCTAGAGGATCTTAATGCAATATGTACATTTATCACATAATCTGCGATATGGGAGTGCCGTGACAGAGTTTCGTATTTCGCGCAAATTAGCAATCGTTAGCCAATCGTAGCGCTCCATGTGCGCCGTCCCTCGTATTACTACGCTGTTTGTAAACAATGGCCGAAACAGTCGTCAGCTATAGCCTCTTTTATTTTCTATGGCATTTTAAGGCTTATGTGATAAACGTGTTCACAGATTGTTTTCAGGAAACTCGTTTACTATAATGAATACGACACTCGCTAAAGCTTGTGTCATATTATTGTAGTAAATTCGTTTCATAAAAACCAATTGTAATGAACACTCATGAAGATCCTCTATGTATCCTCTATGTATTATAGACAAAGGGCAATACATGTACAGCGGAACTTCGATATCTCGAACTTCAAGGGACTACACAAGTTATCTGATTTCTAATCTGGACAATTTATCGGGTTCGCAGCTTAATACATGTCTAACGTAATGCTGAAAACTCCTTTAGACTTGCAGTAAGCAGTCACGTGTGTTTCTGGATAACCGTAGTGATATATTTTAAAGCAATTCTGTTTTTCGGAAGGACCGAACTTTTAGTTCGTGTCAACCCGAAGTTCGAATTATCCGGGTTCGAAATATTAACTGTATATGTATAACACAGTGTTCAAACGAAAATCAACAACTTCCATCCAAAACTGCGCGGGTCTGTAATATAATCTGTCTTGAGGAAAGCACGTGTCCCATCCGTGCTTACCTATGCAAGTAGTTGAGATCCAGATGAGACGCAGTGAAAACAAAAATGAAGAAAAATAAAAGCATGCAATGTTGTAGCAGACGACAAGGTTTGCTGACGAAAGATCTGCCAGCGAAAGATTTAACCCTTTCCTTCATAATGGCACTTCTTCACGTGTTTGCAGAGTAGACCCCGGTCAGACGTCTCCTATAGGAGCCGTCTGATCGGGGTCTACTCTGTTTGCTTATGGAATTTTAAAGATCTTGGTTTACGGTTTCCGCCATGGTGAAAACAAATCTCATCTCTATATTCCATATTAATCAGGTGATCATATCTGGAATAAATATAAAACAGGGCAAATGGTTAAAGAAATACCGAAGCAAAACGTGTCTATATACTTCGCTTGAAAAATAGTTTACTGCTATATAATGGACTATCACAATGAGTTTCATTGAGACAAGTAATTTTTTGTAGGACGTGGAACATATTTATAGTATGGGTAATGCCCCTTTCGCATACACTATACATTAAAACGCCTCTAAACCGGACGTTAAATTTAATATAAATATCGGTCTTGGAGACAATGGCAGCGTAATGCAGGGTGAACGTCATACAGAGAGCTCCTCTGGGAGCTTTCTTCATGAATTCCTCCCTGCATTAATTGCCATCTGCCTGAAAGTATCTAAATTTATCTCTACTAGAATTCCGGTTTTGAGGAGTTTTGCTGTAGTGTGTTTGCATAGGTAATGACAGTTTCACCGCTAGCATGCAAAGAGTTAAACACTTGGAAAGCTTGTTTCATGACATTTGGTCAGTAGTTTTTCAAAGCTTGTGCGAATCTTAACCCATTACCTCATAGGCTATTTTAGATACAATCTCTTTTGATAAATCTACCGAAAGAAGCATTCACTAGAGAAAAGGAAACTTTTAGAATAGAATTTTGTAGTTTGAAACCATTGTGATTAATAGAGTGTTTGGTTCTATTGGAGCAAATTCTCTATTTACCACAATAGTTTCTCACAGAATAGCGTTTTGACGTTCGTTTGACTTTAGTCACACGCTGCGTGCGCTGGGGGACCGTTCAGCGGTCGATGACAGGTCGCCAGTGAGTCGTTCACTGCAAAGCAAACGATTAGTAACAACCAAGTTAAGCTAGAGTAACGACTGACTAACGATACCCGAACGCGTGCAACGCTCATCGAACATTAGTAAAACGTTACATTAACGTTCTTAAACGTTCTTCAGCGTTTAAAATTAAACGTTGAAGAACGCTGGTCTCAGTGAGAACTTTTGTGCAAGTTCAAAACTTTTTTTCCGGACCAGCGTTCTCCGCCGATTCCCGGCGATCACTAGCGTTCACAAGCGTTCACACAACGCTCTTCTGGCGCTATTCAAGCGACCATGGGCGAATACCAACGTTTCCTCAAACGCCAGAGAACGCTGACCAGAACGTTATGGTGTGACGGGCCCATTAGGCATAAATCACAACAAGCATTCATGAAAGTTTCCTGTTTTATCGGCGTCTGTAGTAAAACCACAGGGGGGCCATTTCGTGGGTCTAGATGGTCTAAAAATAAAAAAATGATTGGGTCAATTTAGTGTTATATTATATAACACTAATTCGACGCAATCAATTTTTTTACCGTCTTTCTACCGTCCTCTATGTTGTGGGTAAGAAGATTTTTTTGGTCTAAAAGTAAAAAAAAAATTGATTGGGTCAATTTAGTGTTATAAACACTAAATCGACCCTATCATTTTTTTTCACACCCACGAAATGGCCCCCTGTGAGTAAAACAGTTCTACAACGACCAAGTAAAGGAACAAACACGGGTTTCTTTTTCGCTTAACTCCATGAATATTCATGTAAAAAAATATGACATTATGGTTATTAATAAGATTACTTGTTACAAAAGTACATGGACACAGACACTTTTAACTATGGCAGAAACTGTAAAATCATATCTATATTATATCGCTCGCAAGCAGAGCAGACCCTGATCAGACGGATCCTACAGTAGCCGCAAGATCTTGGTCTACTCTGTTTGCAAGGGCATAGAAGGGTGTAACCTGCTGTAAAGGGTTATAAAACCTTCTGCCCTTATAATATCATATGAAGTAAACTCGTTCAAATAAAGGCAAAGTGGGAGTGAGGATGTGTGTGCGTGCGTACGTGCAGTGTGTGGGGTGTCTGCAGAAGAAATATAAACTGGTGAAAACTTTTCACATTTATTAGTGTGGCAAATAGTGCGGACCTTTATCGGTGGATTCTTTTAGACGACCTCTGATCTGAGTATACCCTGTATACAATGGGACCGCATTCGTTTATAGGTTAGAATAGTGACTGTTAAACCAGTTCGCTCATATAAATACCTTTTCATGCATTTGCAAACAGAATAGATCCAGATCAGACGGCTCCTACAGGATCTAGGTCTGATTTTATTTGATTATGGCACAATCTTATTCTACAGTTTTTCGCGAAGACAAAACTTCCTTTGAAAAGTTTATAAAACACCAGCTAATAAATATCCTTGTAGGAGATGCCTTCAGGCCTATCCACAGTGTTGGAATTGGATGTCGGCGTATTCTTGGATGATTTACAATTTATCTCAACGGCCGCTAGGGAGCCATACCGCCGCGGGCAACAGGTTCGTCGTCAGAGCAGTAGCGGCCAGTCTGGTGTTTGTAACGGCAATGTGACTGAGTCCACTAACCTATAGGATAGCCGCGGTGGACTTTCATTCACATGTTTAAATGTTTGCGGACTGACTAAGAAGCTGGTTATCCCAGAATTTATTGGATATATCCAGTCAGCCGATATTGTAGCTTGCTTTGAAACCCATTGTGATAATTTTGATTCAATCTGTATTCAGAATTATGACTGTTTCCTGAAAAACCGTTCACAGAAAACCAGTAGGAATTCAGGTGGCATTGCTACTTTTGTTAAACGTGACCTGGTAAATTTTTTCTCAATAATTGAAACGGACAGCGAATATGTACAATGGTTTAAGTTGTCAAAAGATCTGTTCAAAACGGACGAAGATGTAATATTTGGTGCTGTTTATATACCACCAGAAAATTCAAGATATTTTAACCAGGCTTATCTTGAAATGTTTTATGCTGAAGTTGAACACTTGAACAGTAACAATAAGAATGTAATCCTATTGGGAGATTTCAATTCTAGAACCTCTACTATTCCCGATATTACTGAATTAGACTCAAATATTTGTGAACATATGAATGTTGACACAAGTGATATTCTTGTATCAAATGTTCATCTGAAGTTGTCCGAACAGAGCATGTCTCTTGCACGTTCGTCGCAAGATACCATAGTAAACCGATTAGGAAGGATATTGGTTGATTTTTGTCGATCGAATGACCTGATCATATTGAATGGCAGGTCATTTGATGATAAAAAAAGGGTCTTTTCACATGTAAAGATACTTCTGTAATTGATTATGTTATTTCATCATGCGATACACTCCCTATGTTCAAGACTTTTTGTGTCGGCACATTTTGTCCTCTTCTGTCAGACGTCCATTGTTGTTTAATGTTTTCCCTTTACAGAGATGCAAATGAAGGCGATGAAGATGATGCCACAGCTAACATTCCAGATAAAATTCGTAGATGGGATCTGAATAAAACCCAACTTTTCATTGATAATTTAAACATGACTAAAATAGAAAATGCGTTAAAGAATCTGACTGATAGCGAACTTTTCACACAAAATGATATGAATGAGGTAGTAAACGATATTGAGTCAGTTTTAGTGGAATCTGCGAGGACAACCTTCGGTATACAACTTCCTCTTAAACAGTCGAGTAGAACATCTGGGAATCGAACATCGAATAAAACATGGTTCAATAATGAATGTAAAATAGCAAGAACTAATTTCCATAAGTGTAAACGTATATATAGTCGTGTTAAAAACAGTGTAACAAAAGATTCTATGCTAAAGTCTTCCAGAAAGTACAAAACTGTTATTCGGAAGTCTGTAGTAACCCACAAAAGAGAGGTAAGAAAGAAAATAAGAAATATGCAAAGTAAATCACCAAAAGATTATTGGAATTATATAAATAGTCTGAGTACACGTAAACAAAGTTCCGATGTAAATGTAGAAGTATTCTTTGATTGTTTTAAGAATTTAAATTCTAATAATGTGAATACAGCTGAGAGAGCTGATGCTGATTTCCCAACCTTGACGCAACAATTGAGCATAATATGAACGAAGCTATTACTGTAGATGAAATTCAAAGGGCAATCAAACATCTTAAGTCAGGAAAAGCTACAGGTCTTGACAAAGTCGCCAATGAATATATTAAATCATCGAGTGAAGTTTTAATGCCGCTATACCACAGTCTATTTAATAAAGTCTTTGACACTGGTTTTATCCCCGAATCCTGGCTCATTGGCAGTATAGTTCCAATTTTTAAGAATAAAGGAGATATTACCGATCCACAGAATTACAGGCCAATCACTATCCTAAGCTGCCTTGGGAAACTTTTTACGGCAATTCTTAACAATAGGTTAACCGAATACTTAGATAGTAATGATCTGATAAACGAAAACCAAGCTGGCTTTAGGAAAAAACATTCAACTGTTGACCATATTTTTGTTTTACAAATTTTAGCGGAAATCTGTAAACGTAGAAGTAAAAAAACTGTTTTGCTGCTTTATTGATTTCCAGAAAGTCTTCGATTCAGTTTGGCGAGCGGGTTTATGGAGTAAATTGATATGCTATAACATAAATGGTAAACTTTTTGATATTATAAGAAATATGTATAACGGTATAAAATCGTGCATATCTGTACACGGTAACCTGTCCGGGGTTTTTTTCCTGTGCAAGAGGGGTTCGCCAAGGCGATTATTTATCACCTTTACTTTTTTCGCTATTTCTTAATGATGTAGAAAATTACATATTGACAAACAATGACGTAAATATATTACTTTCAGACGGAAACATTGATATGTACCTCAAATTGGTTGTAATCTTGTATGCAGATGATACAGTTCTCTTAGCAAACAGTGCAGACGATCTGAATTCATTATCAAACACATTCAAAGATTATTGCTTAAAATGGAAACTAGATATCAACTACGAAAAGACCAAAGCTATGGTCTTTGGTGACCGATTTAGAAGAAATAGAAATATCTCGATAAATGGTATACAAATAGAAGTGGTTGACTCTTTTAAATATCTGGGTATCGAATTTTCCAAAAACAGACAGTTTGCAAGAGCAAAAAGACATATATCTGAACAAGCAAGAAAGGGATAATTTAGCTTATACAGAAAAATCAGAATTTAGATTTACCCCTTGACTGCCAGCTGAAAGTATTTGATGCAACTATTTTACCTATCTTAACCTATGGTTGCGAGGTCTGGGGGTACTCCGGGTCAGATTTGCTCGAAAAAATACATACTGATTTTATGAAACACATTCTAAATGTTAAACGTAGTACTCCTCATGTTATGTTGTACGGTGACCTTGGTAGATACCCCATCAAAATTGCTATCAAAAAATGAGTAATTGGCTTTTGGTATAATAGCATTGTAAATCCCGGTAAGTTGTCGTCCATTATATATAAATTCATGTTATCTGATTATGTCCGTAACGAGAGAGAGTACAGTTGGCTAACATTCGTAAAGTCAGTTTTTGATCAATGTGGTCTAAGTTATATTTGGCTCAACCAGAGTTTTGCGGGGTCTAGGGCTCTTCTACTAAGTAAAGTAGAGAAATCCTTACAGGACCAGTACATACAATCATGGCATAGCTACTTATTTGATTCAAGTAAATGTATGAATTACCGCATTTACAAAACTGATCATAAATATGAACATTATTTGAATGCATTAACACCATTTAATGTACAGAAACTAATTAACTTTAGAATGTGCAATAATCATCTGCCAATAGAGAAACTAAGATGGTCAAATATCGAGTGTCATTATCTTTTTAAATGTGCATACTTTAGTGAATTACGGAAGAAACTCATCCCTAATAGATATTTACAGTCTGCCAATTGTCTTAGTTTTCAATCAATTATGAACGAGAGTGAAGTAAACATTTCATTTAAACTCAGTAAGTTCATCGCCGTTGTGCTTAAACATTTTTCAGACCCCATCCGGCAAAGTAACGACTAGCCAGAAAAAAGTTTCGTATTATAATTTAATTGCTGCTCTAGTCAAATAGTACATGTATGTAATACGGCATGTGAACACATATAGTTCATATGCTACTAGATTGTATGTTTCTCTCTTTTACTGATATATGTATCACTATCTTTTTAAATGTGCTTACTTCGGGGAATTAAGAAAGAAACCCATCCTTAATAGTTATTTACAGACTGCCAGTGGACTTATTTTCGATCCTTTAAGAACGAGAATGAAGTAGACATTGTATTTAAAGTCAGTAAAACCCATTGCCGTTGTGCCTAAACATGTCAGACCCCATCCGGCAAAGTACGGCTAGTCCACACCGTTACTGTTATTATGCACTGTTGAAGTGCTCATTATACCCTTTGAGTTTTATTTTATTTTCCTGTTTGTTTGTTTATTTGTATTTGTTTGTTTGTTGTATTGTATTTACGTACTCACATAGCCTTGCCCTACTATTTTGCAACATTAGCCCATTTTGCAAGTACTCCGACATGCTCCTAAAGCTCAGAAGACCTCAGAAGTCCAGAAACCTGTTCGTGGGACATACTGTGTGGACCCCGATCGGGGGGGGGCTCTTTTAGGGGCCCTTTGATTTTGGTCTACACTGCTTACCTATAGTTTTTTGGCCAAAATGGGTTAATTACATATATCTTCAATATGTACCTCTTATCACATCTGTATGTGCGGAGTGAAAGAATAAACTGTATAAACTGTATATTTTACATAGCGTTGAACGGAATAAAGCTTATCCCGTTATCGGGATCTTTATCGTTATCGTATCAAGGACTTTTGAATTGGGATAGTAAAAAGAATATCACCGTCTACCGGACGGGACGAGTTGTGGCTATTCGCATGCGCGAGTATTGGTTATATAAAAAATACGCAGTCATACTATCACTAACCAATAAGGAGTTTGAATATTAAAGTATTTATAGAAAACGTGGTTGAATTTGTAAAAGAAGATCAGATTAATCCAGAATGTCGATATTTTAATTCATATAGACGTGATTATTTTATCCCATCCTCCAATGATTTTTGCATTCCGTATAAAAATCGAGTAACGGTCGGCTCAGTTTCTACTCTTTTGACCTACTCATAAATCGATGGAGCTGAACAGATTATTTAGGTCTATGCCATGTCCCGTCCCTTTAAAGTTTATCATGCGAGTAGAAAGGAAACATGTACTTTTTATCCATTAATATTTGCTTCCCGACTTATTCTTATTAAACCGCGTTTCTCCAGCAGTAGGTTAAGTTAATAAAACTAATAAATCAGAGCTATTTATATCGATGACTCAGTGGTCGAGTGGACTAAGGCGTTGGTAATTAGTGTTCAATTTTACTCTGACGTGGGTTCGAAATCCACTTATTACCATTTTTTTCTATTTTTTTCTTTCTTTCCTCGTATTTGTATAATTCTTTTGGTGATTTTTCCGTTATTCCATCAACATATTTACAGAAAATTGAAATACTAGGCATTGGCGCTTGATAGTCATCGTCTTCGTTCTATTTATTGCACACGTACAATTTGATATGCACAATAGTTATTTATAGAAACCTATTTACGAACCGGTGTCAAAACCTTGTCAAACGGCCCCTGTGTATAGCAAGTGTTCGATAAAAAAACACCTGTTGCAGGCCTCGCCTTCGCTTCCTTTTAGAAGGAAGCCAACTTGTTTCTTACATGAATATTGAACAGGGGCAGGGCTACTTCAGACTGAAAGCGTCCAATCAGCCTCAAACTGGTATGTAAATCATGATACATCAAATCGACTTTTAAATTAAATTGCAAATACTGCAAAGACTATACCCTGAAACAGCCAGTAACAACTGGATCTGGATCTAACTATTTGCAAAGGTGTGTCTGACCGAATATACAGAGTAAAATAACCTCACTTTTATTTTCTGGTCCAAAGTTAAAGAACTCAACATCCTGCTACTTCGAAGCAAATCGAACAATCAACTATCTTATGGAGTTCAACTTGATTTGTGTCTCTCTACAATGGTCGCTTATACTTTAATCGTAACCTATGTACAGTGACACTATTAATGTTCACCCAACGTTTTAAAGGCGCACACATATGTATTTTATACGCAAATGGAATTAGATAAAACATAATTTAGTAGATGTTCGATTACAGGTTACGTAGGTTTATCTAAATCATCTCAATTGAGAAGACATGGCCTTTTTTGTTTGAATAAAAATAAGAAAACATACATTCAAATAGCAGAACAAAGGTTCAACAGGGTACCATATTTTCACTGATAACACAGTGACCCAGATTTAACCCATTCCCTCATAGGCTATTTTTAGACCCTGCCTCTTTGAATAAGTCTACTGAAAAAGGAGCTTTTAATACAAATAGGGAACTTTTGATAATTGATTAGTTTTGAAACCAATGTGATAAATAGAGCATTTGCTCCTATGGAGCAAATGCTCTATTTATCACAATGTTTTAAGAAGTGACTCAAAAGGTGGCGATGTGAGGAAATCGGTTAAATGGAGTACAAGCGGGCGATAAAGTATACCTGTCTCTGCTCAGCCTTAACATGTTGTTTAGTCATGTTAGACACAAAGAGACCACATATCTACTCTGTTTGCAAAGACGTAGAAAGGTGTATGCTATAGGATCCGTCTGATCGGGGTTTTCTCTGTTTGCAAAGACGGAGAATGGCGTATCCTATAGGAACCGTCCGATCTGGATCTACTCTGTTCGCAAAGGCATAGAAAGGCGTATTTATTGAGTAAATGGTAAAAGGGGTAAAGGGTTCTCCCGATTAGCGCAACATGGCTGGCTTTTGCACAAAAAACAGCAATAAATCCAAAAACACTTTTTAGATAAGCCATCGAGTAATTCCACGTCTCACCAGTATCTAAGTTGTTTGACGGAAAAAAAATCAGAAGAATGGAACTAACCCATAATTTGAGCAGACAGGGATGTAGCTAGCGATACGCGCTTACATGTAACGCCAATCTCAAAGGTGGTGTGTCAAAATGGAATAAACATGGAAGGCTAAGGAGCTAGACTTTGATAAACGTTTTGTCTTGTCATGTACATATTAGCTTTAACCCATTCCCTCACACTGGCCGTATCACGCCTTTTGACGCCACTGTAAAAGTAACATTTTCAAACCATTGCAATAAATAGACCATTTGCTCCTATAGGAGCAAATGGTCTATTTTTCACAATGGTTTCAAAACTACACAATTCTAAGTTTTCCCGGGGGAGCATGTCCTCGGACTCCAGCTAAGGTGCGTACACAGTAAAGTTCCACTAATGCGACCACCTAAAAGAGGTATAATTCTGGGTGCTATATGCAGGTGGTAGCTTAATGCAGGGCAAAAGTAATGCAGAAAGCTCCTAGAGGAGCTTTCTGCATTACTTTTGTCCTGTATTAAGAAACCACCTGCTTATAAAGACACCCATGTTTATTCATTAAGCGGTCGCATTAGCGGGGTTTTACTGTACTTTACATTTGGATTCGGTCATGCTCCTGCCAGACATTAGTTTATATAGCACCGATGTCGCATAAATGCACCACGACAAATAGTGCAGTCCCAGATCAGACGCCACCTTTTCAAGGCGGCGTCTGATCAGGGACTTCACTTTTTGTCTTTTTGTCTCAAACTCTTCTTCTATATCTGCGTTTTATTCCTTTGAAATTTGCATTCACTTATTTCATTTCCTTACTTATCAAAAATTGCATTCCGGACGAACATTAGCAATTTGGCACCGAAAGGGTTAAACCCTTTGGAGGTGGGACACACGGGCACTGTCTTTTGCAAAAACAATTCTTAATAAGTTAATAAGTGCCGCCTGATTGGCATTTGAAAATAAAAGAAAATAAAAGAACATGTGTAACTCGGCGTCTCCCCAGGATCCAAACTGTTTGACACTGAATATGTTATTAAAAGACATTGATGAAAACGCCACTTTAAACCCCCAAGCAGACGATACTCTCAGCAAATGAAACATATTAGACGCAAAAGGGTTATAGAACAAAATAAATTATTATATCTCTTTTGAATGTCCTTGACGATGACGTCAGTTTGATACATTTAGCATGACACATATGTGATATACATCATAGGTAGCCGTATCAAACATACTTTGTAATGTACACAGAGGTCGAGGTAAAATGCATACATTAAAACATTTTCAAGAATATCTCCATTATTTCTCCACCAAACCTTATGTTGTGACCACTCTTTGGAATTGTCTTGAAGAGAGGATTCTAAAGAGCGGTCACAACATAGGTTTTAACGGAGAAAGGACAGATCTTAATATTTAACAGATTTTAATATTTAACAGGTAAAGGTACATACTCAAATATATCATAGATTCTATATGTTAAACTGGACACTACAGTAGTATAGTGCGGACAGTTGGGCAGAGTTGCGCGGACAAAATGTTCCATTCAAAATTCCAAAGTCCCATTTCTCTGAAGAAAATCATTGAACCGGAACAGGAATGAGATATGCACAACTAGGCTGATCAATCCTATGAAGTTTCATGAAAATCCGACCAAAGGTTTTGGAAAAATCGCGCGGACAAATTAAAATCTGGAATACAGACGAGCAGACGGACGGACAGACGGGCGGACAGACGGACACCACGTACAAAAAATGTCTCCCAAGTATAATGGGACAGACATAATAATAATAATTGAAAATAAAAACAAAGGCTGCAATGGACACGTTAAGCAGGCGTTTCTCTCTCTAGCCCCCTTATATTCCAAAGAAAACAAATTTCGTTCTCTATTACAGAGGAAAATATGCCTTGTTTCTTGAGAGACGATCGTAACAACCAAATCGGTTCCTTGCGTTGTCCCACATGTAATCTCGGCGACTGGGAAAATTGGCTGGATTATTAAATATCATGGATCTAGTAGTACGAGCTTTGCTTCGGGGAGGCGTCAGCGTGGACAACTTTCAAAATTTCTCCGCCACTTACGGCATTCAAGATCACCCTTACACGCTAGAGATCCTGATTGAATTGCTCGCGCAGAAGTACATCCTAGCGCCCGGTTCCCCAGTCACGTGGTCCGCGGTAGATGCCGATGTCCTAACTCCTATTTTTGCGATCTCCGGAGAAAATCGCCATAAGCAGAACGGTAGCCGATACCCTACCGGCAAAACAGGATGATGACGGCTTCTTAGAAATTTCTCCAATCCATCAGATTCGTAAGTTCCTTCGTTCCTTTCTCCTTTCCCTCCTTCCTTCTCTCCCTCCCTCCCTCCCTCCCTCCCACTTTTCCCGTCATTCATTCCTTCCCTTCCTTCCTTCCTTCCTTCCTTCCTTCCTAAGGGGAATGCAAGTCGTATTATATACCTATCATTTATTACACGTTAAATGTATTCAATAATTTGTCCATTCATTTACACGGTTAACAGTGCAGGGAAATGTCTACTTATAAACGTAACTTAACTCAACGCGTCCAAGGCTTTCACGAAAATGAAAACTACGTATGTACGCCATAAGGGAAATCATTTACCAGGAAGCTAAAACTACAGCACAACCAAGCTACCTACGCGAGGAAAGTCTCAGTCTCGTGTGATTTGACATTAACGTTGGCCAGAGAACTGGAGTTTCAACGGAACATAAAACAAAGTTAAACCGGCATCCCGACGCCTCACACGACGGGCAGCATCCCCAAAGTCCGCAAGAAGTTCTGGAGTAGAGGCCTACATATGTCGTCGCTGTCAGGTCGAGTTCGCATACGCCAACGAATTACAGGTTCGTGCAACGCCCGCCACCACCGATCCCGAAGTCCGAAAATCCCAACAACCGGGCCTAACGTCTACCGATACCGCCGGTGCCCGGTTCGGTTCGACGACAGACACACGCCCGTAACATGAATCAACATTATCAGGTGGGCTTGGGCTTAACCCCGTCCGGGAAGGAGAAAACCCTTGGATAATCACCGATGGCTCCGTCGATGAAGATTTGTACCGAACGTACACAAACCTGTATTTGGAGATATACAGGAAATGTCCGGTCGACTTAATCTACAATGGTCACATGTTACCCGGCATGACCGTAGCGGATATAGGAGAAGCCTTTCAAGGGATCTACGACCGTCAGAACCGTGCCTTCCAAATCAACTTGAGTTTCGGGTTCGTCATAAGACACGTCAAGGTCGGACGGTAATGGTAGGCCCTTCTTCCGGTCTTACGACATCGTCAACGTTTCAGACGCATACTTAAGTATTAAAATCGTCCGTTCTCCACCCAAACCAATGTTGTGAACATTCTATAGAATCGTCTGTTCGAAACGATTCTTAAGAGTAGTCACAAGTCACAACATAGGATTAGTTGTCAAAATAACGAAAATATTCTTGAAAATGTTTTAATGTATGCATTTTATCTCGACCTCTGTATACATTACACAATATGTTTGATAGGACTACCTATGATGTACATGTATATCACATATGTGCAATGCTAAATGTAACATAATCATATATATATGTTGTTGCATATGTTGTTTTATTCAAATTTGCTCCTGAATAATTATGATGTTGGTAATGTAAAACATGTATAACTTCATATTCATACAAAATTTGAAAAAACAATTATCTTTTTCCTTTTGTACACATTATGATGACCATGTGACATGTTATATATTTTGTTAAATACTATGGAATGACGAGAAACTGTAAAGTTTAAGTCAATAAAGAAATTTGATTTGTTTGATTTTGATATTTTGTAACAAAGTGACGTCATCATCAAGGACATTCGACCTCTCTATAACAGTCATCCAAAAGAGATGTAATATTTGTTCTATAACCCTTTTGGCGCCTGATATGTTTCATATGCAGCTATTGCTGATCATAGCTGGCAGGAGCCTGGCCGAATCCAAATGTAAAGTAGGAACAGTAGCTGAGTCCGAGGACATGCCCCCGGGACAATTTAGAAGTATGTAGGTTTTAAACCATTGTGAAAAAATAGACCATTTGCTCCTATAGATGCAAATGCTGTCTTTATCACATTGGTTTGAAAATGTTACTTTTACAGAGGTGCCAAGAGGCGTCAATATGAGGGATTGGATTAAAGCTTAAATGTACATGACAAGACAGATCGTTATTCAAAGTCTAGCCCTTAGCCTTCGATATTTGTTACATTTTGGCCACAATGATGTTTTTACCTTTCAGTTTGATGTTACGCTAGCTGTGCCATTGTCTGCTCAAATGCTAGTGCATTAGGTTTTTTTCTCCATTTTTTTTATATTTTTGATGCGAAAATTTGACCGAGTGTCAAACAGCCTGAATACTGGTGAGACGTAGAATTACTTGATGGCTTATCTTGATCAAAGTGGTTGGGTTTTATTTTTATCTTTTTATTTTCAAAAACCAGTCATGTGGCGCTTATCGGGAGAAGGGTTAACCCTTTACTCCATAAATACACCTTTCTACGCATTTCTGAACAGAGTATACCCAGATCAGACGGCTACTATAGGATACGCCTTTCTATGCCTTTGCAACCACAGCAGACCCAGATCAGATGATTCCTTTAGGATACGCCTTTCTACGTCTTTTCAAACAGAGTAGACCCAGATCAGATGGCTCCTATATGATACGCCTTTCTATGCCTTTACAAACAGAGTAGACCCAGATCAGACGGCTCCTATAGGATACGCTTTTCTACGCATTTGCAAACAGAGTAGACCCAAAACAGACAGTTCCTATAGGAGTCGTCTGATCAGGGTCTATCATGTTTGCTTATAGAATTACAGAAAAGACTCGATTCTACGAAATTTTAGTAATAAAGACTTTATGTCTTTGCAGGCAGGTGCCTGCTTAATGTAGGATGAATGTCTCGCAGAAAGCTCCCAGAGGAGCTTTCTGCATGACTTTCACCCTGCATTAAGCTGCCACTTGTGTTAAAAATCAATAATGGTACTTGTTTGAGTGTTCGCAGTATCGAGATTTTACTCTTCGTAGTATCGAACTTTTTACTGTACAGTAAAACCTCTCTATAACGACCACTTAATTGTGTTAGTTGGTATTTTGGGCAGGTGGCTACTTAAAGCAAGGTGAAAGTAAAACAGAACGCTCCTATAGGAGCGTTCTGTTTTACTTTCACCTTGCTTTAAGCAGCCACCTGCCTTTAACGCAAAATACTTGATGTAATCTAGTGGTCGTTATAAAGAGGTTTTTACTGTATATAGATATGACTGCAGCTTTAGTCAGGGCCAACATTAAGCCTGTTCATCTACAACCATAAATATTAAGCTAAGTAGAATTCAAACATGCATTATTTCTGACATGTATATTCATGGAATAAAGTTGTAAATATTTCATCTTAATCAGTTTGCATAAACGTTTGACCAATATTAGTCAGAGCGCTTCAGTCCTTTGTTTTCTGTTGAGCAACAAACATAGTAGACCGAGATTAGCAATTGAACGCAAGGTCTGATCTGGATATGTTCGGTTTGCTCGTCTGCTTGCTCTTTTTTGCGGTCATATTCTACCTACGTAACCCCTTTTAAACTGATATGTAATCTGATGTATAAGTTTCCTCTGAATACGAATTTTGATCGAATCGAATTTTCATTTTGCGAAGACGTTTGGCAAGAAATCTTTTTTCTTGTGTGCAGTTCGGATAAGTATTTTATTTTTATCGAACAGAACATTTTTGATCAATGGATGCATTTATAGCTATTGCCCGTTTTAGTAACACATTCCTTAAATGAGTAAATGGTGATTATCCATCTTAGAATTATTTCAAGTCAAATTTCGGTCTACTGTATTTTAACCCTTTACTCCACATTTATTGCCTTTTCAAACAGAAGCCGTCTGATCAGTGTCCGCTCTATTTGCGTGTGAATTAATTATATATCTGGTTCTGTAGTTTCTGTCATGACAAACAATCCCTTTGTCATACTGTCGTTATAAATATTCACTGCTTTAATCCATTTCCTCATAAACTATTTTTAGACCCAACATGTTTGAATAGAAATCTACCCAAAAAGGATCATTTACTCGAGGAAAGGAACATTTTAGAATTTTGTAGTTCTGAAACCATTGTGATAAATAGAGCATTTGCTCCTTAGGAGCAAATTCTCTATTTATCACAATGGTCACAAAAAGTTAATTTTACATAGGCGTAGAAAGGCGTATTTATGGAGGAAAGGGTTAATAGAAGCGTAGCTGAATCCAAATGCAATGTACACACCGTGGTTATAGGGGTCCGACAGCAAGATCCTCCGTTAAAAGTCAGAATTGTGTAGTTTTTAAATCATTGTGATAAATAGATCATTTACTTCTATAGGATAAATTCCTCTATTTATCACAATGGTTTCCAAAAGTTGACTAACATAAGCGACAAAAGGTATCTCTAGAAGGGAATTGGTTAAAGCTTGTATACCTGACAAGACAGAACGTTTACCAAAGTCTACTCCTTTAGCCTTCGTTGTTTGTTCAATTCTGACCACAATCATGTTTTCACTTTTCAGATTGATATTCTTTTTATTCTGACATTAGTGTTAATATTGTAATGTGTTTCACATTAGTTTGATTCGCTTATCTGAATTGTCAGAATCCTAATAAGGAGTCAATTTACTTAGTCATTCATTCATTCATTCATGCATTCATTCATTCATTCATTCATACTCAGCTCTATACAGAATTCAGTCGGTTTGCATATGATAATCACGTCCTTGGATATGGGTTAACCCATTCCCTCATCGGCTATTTCTAGATCCAACCTCTTTGAACAAATCTACCAAAAAGAAGCATTAACTAGAGAAAAGGAAATATTTAGAATTTTGTAGTTCTGAAACCATTGTGATAAATAGATCATTTGCTCCTTAGCAGTAAATGCTCTATTTATCACAATGGTTTCAAAAATTGACTTTAACAGAGGCGTAGAACAACGTATTTTATGGAGGAAAGGGTTAACTCGTTACCTCATGTCACAAATCCAACAGGACTTTTAGTACTTTGATTTTAATTGTAGACGTTTATTTGGGTTGTCTTGTCTGGTCATTTACCTTAGTAGAGCTATTTTTAGCCAAGAGGTTAGAGGGGTCATTAGTGTTTAGTGTTTACTATGGTGCATTCATTCTGGTACTGACACTCAATGAGAAGGGTTTACCTAGCTGTTTGGAAATGAAGTTTTGCAGGATGCAACAGACACTGTGAATTTATCCCTGTCCGGTCCCATCCCTGTTCTGTAACGTTTGCATTAAATTTGTGTTCGTGGAATTATTTCATTGCATTCACTCCTCTGCTTAATTAGAAAAGTTCACTCCTATTTTGTTTTTTTTGTGGCTACAAGTCCTCAGTTTGGTTTGGCTCTGGCGTGTCTGGTCCTTTGACCCTGTCCAGTTTGGCGCCTACTAAATATAGCCGTTAGCGTTTACGAGGACCTATACCTTATGAGGAGGTACATTACTTTGTGGGTGTTTTAGCTCTTCCCTCAAATATAAACGCGTTTTCATTTGTAAGCAGAGTAGACCCAGAGGAGCCGTCTGATCAGAGTCTGATCTGTTTGCTAATAGAATTTGAACGGTCCGTTCTTTTACTTTGTAAATTGTCTACAATGTTCCACCTTCCATATTTTTATAACTATTTTGTTAATGAATATTCAGTAGGTGTTGAAAGTTTGCCTAAATACAGAGTAGGGAAATGGTTAATATCACAGGAACCAGAAGAGTGATATAAGGACCCATGTATAAACACTATGTGTGTGCTTTAAGCGGCCACCTGCCTTTAACACAAAGTACTTGATGTAATTCAGTGGACGTTATAGAGAAGTTTTACTGTAGTTTCCTGTTATTAAATGCAGGGTGACGTGAATAGTGAGCAGTATGTTGACCACTTAAGCGAGTATTTAAAATAGTATATTTAACAGCCCTGTATTATAACTGTACTATAAACCTATATAAAAATATATATGTTGCCTTGTTTGTTCAGATCAGTCCTGTATCTAGAGGAAGAATATGTTAGCACAATGATTTCAAAACTACACAATTCTTTTAATTTTCCCCTTTGTTAGTAAATGCGCCTTTTCAGTATATTCATTCAAAGAGGTTGGTCATATGACAGCCTATGTGGGAAATGGGTTAAATTTGGGTCAATGTGTTATCAATGAAAATATGGTACCCTATTGAACCTTAGTTCTGCTATTTTCTTTTATTTTTAATTCAACCGAAAACATATCCTTTCTTTTCAAATGAGGTGAGTACGTTGAACCTGCGTAACCTGTATTCGAAGATCTACTGAAATATGTTTTGTTTCTTTCCATCTGCGTGTAAAATACATGTGTGTGCATGTTTATAACGTTGGGTAAAACATTAATAGTGACACTCTACATAGATTGCGATAAAGGCACGCGCGGTCCTTGTATTAAGGTACACATCAAGTTGAACTCCACAAGTTAGTTGATTGTTCGATTTGCTTCGAATTAGCAGGATGTTAAGTTCTTTAACTTTGGAGCAGAAAATAAAGGTGAGGTTATCTTTTTTACCTAATGTTTTTACTCTGTATATTCGGTCAGACAGCAAATAGTTAGATCTAGATCCAGCTGTTCGTGAAAGAGAGGCTAGGTCAGGGTATAACATATCAACACATGTTGAACCGTAATTTTCACACATATGAATAAGTCACAAGTGTGAAAATTTCGTACGATTTCCTCACGCATGTGTGATAAATTCGTACAAATATGTAACACATTTAAGAAAAGTTCGTTCTGTACTTCTACCATTTTCTTACACCCGGCTACATTACACATGCCTCTGTAGTTGGCTCAGAAAGTAGTCCGAAATGAAAATAAAACAGAAAGTAAATAAAACAGAAAGTAAATTGCTATGTATGTTTCTATGACAGTTCAACGGAAGAAAAGCAAAATGCTGGGATTTCTCATAAGTTGTGTGCCCTTTGGGGTTATAGCAGAATTTCAGTGCCCTTATAAGAAGTTCGGAATCTACATTTTGTGGGAACTGTTTTCAAAATATTGAGCAGACATCATTCAATTTTGTTTGTTTACACTTTGCAATACTCGAAGCGTAAAGCGGCATAAAATAGGTAATCAAATATTCTCTGAAATTAGACTATATTCCCAGTTTTATGATAAAATAAAAGGTATTTATTCTTGAATCAGGCTAGTTTGATATAAACTATCGACTCTGATAAATCATAAAACACAAACTATTGGTTTTGCCAAGATTATGCATGAGCCCATCGCAGAGGTGTATGTGAGAGTAACGAACGACAACTCTGCAAGGAGATTGTACTTCTACCTCATTAGAAACGTATACGTCACATGTGAAAAGTGTAGAAAAAACATAATGTAAGAAGATTGGTCATACGGAATATTTACATATTACAAAGAACAGTTTTTGCTTCTCAGATAGATTATGGGTCATATTATGTTTGCCCTGTCTGATAGAGCCTTTGTATATCATTAGATGACGGAACATATTAAGTAGATGGTTCATATAGAACTTTCGGTCAATCAATTAAAGGTCAATGTCACAATGTAAAATGTCAAAATAATTAGCATTCTATATCTTGATAATGTTTAGTCACTGAAACATATTTTCACAAGTTGATTTCTTGAATGTTTTTTAAAAGTTAAATATGATGTAATGGGGTCACTTGGTCTAAGGTCAAGGTCACAAACATGAAACCCGTTAATATTCAATAGCTAACATTATGTTTGATAGAACATAGTAAATTCAGATTGGTCGCAATAAAAAGTAGTTAAATGTAGCTTTGGGGACAAGAAGCCTTTCGTTCGTCTGTCGGTCGCATAAATACCGTTATGTAGAACTAACAAACTTCAAACAAACTGGTTACATTTGTTACTACTCATACATGTCGGCTGACAGAAACTCAAGTGTGGCCTGAGACTTTTACAGTTCAGGGAAAGTCGTTAGTAAATCACAAAGTCAAGTTCTCGTTAGTTTACCTTCTTGAATATAAATGTCAATAAGAACATACCTACGGATCCTAGGAACATGAAGTCTTAACCGTTTCCTTGTTAACCTTTCAATGTTAACCCATTTCCGTGTTCTATGTTTATTACAGATGTCAATGCCTACTGAATATTCATGAGCAAAATAGCTATAATGAAATATAGAAGGTGTAACAGCATAGCCATTTTAGAAACTAAAGAAACAGATCTACCAATTTCCATTAGCAAACACGACCTACCCTGATCTGACAGCTCCTATAGAAGCCGTCTTATCTGGGTCTTCTGTGTTTGCTGATGCTCAAAAAGACGTTATTATCACAGGCACCGTCACAAGGAATTAAGAACTTCGACAGAAAAAATGTATGAACACTAGATATAGAGACATAGGGTCGAACTTCCTATTTACGAATTTTACTCCTCTCCCAAGTAATGCCTATGTTGACATTCGATCAAACGGTATATCGGGTAAAGCTTTTTGCCAATAAGTAGTCTAATATATAGCCTACGTAACTGCAAAGTGAAAACTCCTTGTTGAAACGGTTCTCAGACGCTACAAAGGAGAATCCCAAAATACACGGTAATTTTGACAGACAGGTAATGACCTCGCAACGGCCTACTTACCGACTAAAACGGCTATTTGAACGTTTGCCAGGGCCGAATCAGGGCTGTATGCAATAGCTAGTAAGCAACTGTGAAACTTACTGCGAAAATCGCGTTCGATTGACTTCTAAGAAGTGTAAATTGGGCGTTCAAATGAACATTTTTCAGTTTATTCAAATTCCACACCATGTTTGTATCACGTGACTTATATTGTAATTGCAAATTACATTGGTCGAAACTGGGCCCTCGTTCAATCAGTTTGCAGCTTTCATTACTGGTCACTTGACGTAAAATGGATGCTGAAAGCTAAAACAAATGGTTTTGAGACAATTTCATCTGTCCAACAGTGTATATAAAGTCAATCGAACGCAGTTTTCACAGTAAGTGTCACAGTTGCTTACTAGCTAATGTATGCAGCCCTGATTCAGCGCTGGCAAGCGTTCAAATAGCCGATTTAGTCGGTAAGCGGGCGGTTGCGAGGTCGTTTCCGACCTGTCAAAATTACCGTGTTTCTCGAGATTCTCCGCTGTGGCTTCTGAGGACCGTTTCAACTAGGAGATATTTGCTTTGCAGTTACATAGGCTATACATTAGACTACGTATTGGCAAAAAGCTTTACCCGATACACCGTTTGATTGAATGACAACAGAGGCATAACTTGGGAGAGGAGTAAAATTCGTAAACAGGAAGTTCGACTCATTGTCTATATATCTAGTTTTCATACATTTTTTTCTGTCGATGTTCAAAATTCATTGTGACGGTGCCCTGTGGTTATTATAGGGGAAATGGCTAACCCAGGCGACCATATACCGAACAGTTGTTTTTAAATACATGAGAGTAAAACAGGAAACCAACTTGTCCATGCGAGAAAAAACAGGATTTGATAAAATAACGTTCATTTATGTATACCTTACGAGTTTGTCAGTGTCGTCAAATCTAATAGTGCTCATGTGAAAGATAACAACTCTTAATGGCTATCTAATCTTTGAAGAGTCTGTGCGATAATTGCCCTGTGGCTCTACTTTACCGATTTACTCCATTTATCATGCAACGTCAGGAAATACAGTCACTTCCTACTAGCATAATATTTTCCACATCGACGCTGTATTTTGTGAAGTACAGTGCATGTGTACTGACCCCACTGGGATGCACGTTTAATTCAGCCAACAGGAGGAAAACAGAAGGAAGAAATTTAACATAAACATCAAATTTAACACATTTGCTCACCTTTGTCTCAACTTTTTGTCCATATCAAAGGCTTAAATCAAGTTTAATCAGAATTTATAATTTTCACAACAGCAGGTGTTAAGTGTTTGTGTGACGGTCGTAACCCGTCGCCTCGTACTTCATTCTCAGTGTTGTTATATTTTCTGATCCTTCGAGATCATGAATTTCAGTACATTTTGTTCTAAAAATTGAATACCGCTTAAGCCAGCGCCAGGGGATGTGAGCAGTGTTGCACTTTCAATTACTGCTCATGAACAGACTCAATAAAACCGAGTCTGCAATTTTCTCCTTTTGTGTTGCAATGTTTGCTTTCGGGGGATCACCTCTCTTCAGAATTTATATTTCGTTTATGTTGTAAAAATCGACGACGTCACTGCACGCCGATATGACGTCACGTATATTGTACTAGCATGTATTTTTATTCAGGGGACAGAACCACTACAGCAAACTTTCTTTTTCTTCATTTTCTCCATTCTTTATTGGTGTTGCATGATAAAAGAATTACTACGCTAGTAGTTTTGAAGTTAAGCTGTATTTTGGCTCGTCAGAAATTAAGGTAGTTAATTACTCGCCAAGGCTCGCATTTTACAACTTTTCTAACTCGCCAAAATACCGCTGAACTTCAAAGCTACTAGCATAGTAATTCTTATATATGTTCTGCGCATTATTGGAATACGGACAATTCTAGAATTGCCCTGCGCGTTTTAAGAATTCCAATAATGGCGGACCATTCCAGAATTGCCCTGCGCGATTCTAGAATCGCGCAAAGCAAAATTACATTAGGCTCTATGATTAGCATTGTTGTTATGATCTACAGTGAGAAAAAAGAGAATTTGATGCGGGTACACTTAGGTCTTTTTTTCTAAATCATGTTTGTTTTGTGGTCATTATTACCTTATTATTTGTGGTATTTAATGTTTTTTAATCTACTATTGTTTTACGAGAAAAACAGTTGGATGCGCGTTCACATATCAAACGGCATGACTTAAATAAAGTCGATGTTTTCTAATAAACACGAGATTAAAGAATACAACCGTTGTTTTGTTAATTTCATGGATTTTCTGCAACGAGTTTACGTAAGGATTTCAGTATGCTACTGGAATCTGTCTGAGAGCCGTACAGTACAATTAATATAGGTGATGAATAAAATAGATTATGATTGAAAATCTATATATAAATGTATGTAAATTGAGAATTCCAACTTTGTCCACTATTCCAAAAACGCGCACGGACCATTCTAGAATCGCCCTGCGCGTTTTGGAATTCCAATACTGTCCGCCATTATTGGAATTCCTAAAACGCGCAGGGCAATTCTAGAATTATCCATATTCCAATAATGCGCAGAACATATTTACGCCTTTCTGCGCCTTAGAAAACAGTAAAGACCCAGATCAGACGGCTCCTGTAGGAGCCGTCTGATCAGTGTCTGCTCTGTGTTCTTATGGAATACTATATAGATCTGATTCTACAGTTTCTGCTTTGGCAAATGTTTCATTTGTTAATCTGCCACTTTGAAACTTTATCTAATTAATATTCATGATGGAATCATATTTTCATGAATATTCACGGAGCTCAAAGGGTTAATGTACCTTTTCATCACCAGCATTCGGCTCTGTACAAAGATGTACAGTAGTTAGTGCTAGTTGCTACGATGGCGTCTAAATGTATGACGTAATGTACAAGTAGAGTATAACCTACTCATAGCAACCATACACTGAATTAACATAGGCATCTATAAGAGCAGGTGATTGCTTAATGCAGGGCAAAAGTAATTCAGAAAACTCCAAGAGGAGCTTTCTGTATTACTTTCGTCATGCATCAAGTTACCACCTGTTCAAAAAGCCTATGTACAGGATCATTTCAGCATTACTTTAGAACTGTATTAAGCTGTCACGTGTGTTTCTCGATATCAGTTATAAATTTTGGAACGACTAAACCTTTTGTTCGGGTTATCCCGAAGTTCGAGTTATCCGAATTCGCGATATCAAAGTTCAGCTGTATTCCAACTAAACTGAACGAATCGCTGAAAAACAATGGCGGAGTTAGGTTCGTTGTCTCATCAGAATCGAAACTATTTTACGCTCTGATAGCAGTTTGCGAAGACATGCAGCAAAACCTAACCCTTCGCTTGCTATTCACGTTAATATACCGACCTGTAAATAGTGCAGAACAGATGAGACAGCTCCTGCAGGAGCTGTCTCATCAGGGTCTGCACTATTTACAAGTTGATTGTGCAACCAGTGCACTCCACAGCAGTGATTGCACAGCGAACTACGTGTACACAGTGAAGATATATGTAATTATACAACAGGGCATGGGTAAAGAAGGAGAAATATATTTTAAATTTCAGCAAGAGAAGGGCTAATAAAGCCACAAGCATGTTACTTGTAGCATTAGATACCCTTCACACGTTACCCTAATAGTTATATTGTCTTCTTTCAAGGCGTTCGAGAGAGCGAGAGATGCTGTCAATATTACGGAAGGGAAGCTTGTTCTTGTCACTGAAGAATATTATGACGATGCCCTGACGCTGATGGAACCCTTTGTAAAGGACGAACCGGCCGGCAAGTCCATAAACTTAGAATGGACGCCTGAATATTCTAATTTGTTTCTTGCGGCACTGCGTGACAACATGTCTCTGATGCTCATCAATTCGGACACAGGAGAGCCAATGGCCATACGCATAATACGCATCATTCGATCAAATCAAACCATCGAACCGGACAAAGCCATAGACCAAGGTATAAAGAAATATATGGCTCTTTTTAAACACTGTGGAGAAATGGCTGACTTTTTTTGGATCGACAGGAGCTGGTTCCGAGGCGTTTCATTTCTTTGGCCTCTCTACGGCCCGAGAATATCGACATCAAGGCCTGGCAACAAAGATCTTCACTGCTGCAATAGAAATGGTTCAAGGCTTCGACTTAGAAAATGTGTACATAAAAGGCGAGGGAACATCGAACTACTCCAAGAGCATTTACGAGAAAGCCGGTTTTCGGACACTCTACGAAGTTCAGTACTCTGAGTATATAGTGGATGGGAAACAGGTGATCTGCAACACTGGTGACCACAAGTCAATGAAAGTTTACGGTAAAAAGATTACAAAAAGTTGAACTGTGACTACAAGTGAAGGTGATATAGTATTGCTGTAAAGAACATGTTTGGATACGCCATTAGTCTTTGGTATCATCTGAAAAAAGAAATTAACCAATATCATAAGACAATTAGATAAACTCGTGGTAGGGAAATAATAATGGCAGTTATAACAATAAAGGTTATACGCTGAACGCACATGTGCTTACGAGTCTCAGTGTACCATTTAAACAATAGTTTCGTAAAAATGATTAACCATTACCCTGTTACATGTTCTTGTAAGAAATAATGACGTCATTAATATTAATTAGATTATTTTTATAATGGCATATGAACAACACATTTTGGCTCAGGCAGAAGCTGTAGAATCGGATCCATATTACACCATAAGCAAACAGAGCGGACCCTGATCAGACGGTTCCTATAGAAGCCGTCTGATCTGGGTCTACTCTGTTTGCATATGCGTTAAAATGCGCTTTCATAAGGGAAAGGATTAAACATTTAACCATCTACTCCGTGAATATTCATGTAAGACATAATTACCTCATGAATATTGATTAGATTACCTGTACAATAGCACATGGACACGGGAAATTTCGGCCATGTTAGAAACTGTAGAGTCATATCTAAATTATAACATAAGCAAACAGAACAGACCCCCCTGATATGACGGCTCCTATAGGCATCGTCTGATATGCGTCTACTCTGTTGGCAAAGGGTAGAAAGGCGTATTTATGGAGTTAAACGCTGAATTTTCAAATGGACTATTCTAGGTTTCAAACAAGTCAACCTTACGGTAAATATTCATGTTTATAAAGGGAAAACTGATATATACAAACGGTGAAGACCCTGATGAGAGGGCTCTTCCATCCCACCCCACCCACACACACATCTTGGTGTACACGGTTTGTTGTTTGTGTTGAAGTTTTGCGTTGCTTTAACAGTATTTCACAATCATATCTCGACGTCCAGCTAATTACAGGTGGAGGGACACTTCATAGTTTTATATTCGTGCACGTATCGAATTGCATTGTACCGTGCATACAAGAACACCCGGATAGAACCACCGAACTACCGCAAGCCAGCTGGAAGGTTTCCTCGCATGTAACATCCAAATGCCCAGACCGATTTTCAGCCGAACACCTTAACCACTCGGTCCCTTGTTTGCAAAGGACATTAGTGACTCAGTTCAGGGTTATATGTTTGTTATATTTAGCCTTTATCAAGCAGTTCAAATTATTCTGGGTCAGATTTCGAAACAGACTTTCGTTACATTTCTTTTCAAAAATATATACATACATGTATATACAGTAAACTTCTCTATAACGGCAACTGAATTGTGTTGATTAATTGGTATTTAGGACAGGTGGCTGCTTAAAGCAAGATGAAAGTAAAACAGAACGCTCCTATAGGAGCGTTCTGTTTTACTTTCACCTTGCTTTAAGCAGCCACCTGTCGTTAACACAAAATATTTGATGTGATTTAGTGGCCGTTATAGAGAGGTTTTACTGCAGTTTAGATCCTGATGAGGTACTCGACGTATCACGGGTAGTTAATATTGAAAGGTAACCACAGGTGCGTGCGCAACAGGATAATTATTTAACCTTTTCGGCGCCAAATTTCTAATTGTCGGCTGCAAACGCATTTTGTTAAGCCATTAGGTAAAATAAGGAAATGAGATAAATGAATGCAAATTTCAATGGAATAAAGTACAGTTATTACCAGTCAGAGTAAATCCTTGGAATTTGATTGGTCAGTTTGCCAAAAACTGCCGGGGTGTACAGTACCGTATTCAGTGGCTTCCGCGGAGAATACAGAATTATTCAAATTTGACGCGTGACGTCATTCGTTTTGTTTTTATTTTTAGCGTCGATTCGAAATTTCATATCGTCCTTACTCCAATAATTCAGGATGGATTACGACCAAATACTCGATAATAAACGTAAAATACTGTACCTCATACGTTCCTCAATTAAACACTATCAACTAATCAGTATAACGTGTTACCGTTAATGTTTACAAGTGAAGTTTCAATTCCTCTTTCGAAATTGCTCTGAGACGACGTCATATTTGCTCTGTGATGACGTCATGTTTTCTTTGTCATGTCGTCATACAATTAGAGATCTAATGTCAGCAAAATAAGAGTTGTTCGTTTCTTAATTAGGTAAATCGGATCTCTGACTGGTAATAAATTCGTTACACGGTAATTTGGCAGGGTGTACGGACTGGTATGACCGGGTTAGACCACGTATTTCCTTCGGCTAACGCCTCAGGAAATACGGGATCTAACCCGGTCATACCAGCCCGTACACCCTGCCAAATAACCGTGTAACTAATAGTATTCAAATAGAGTTTGAGACAAAAAATGAAGTCCCTGATAAGACGCCGCCTTGAAAAGGCGGAGTCTGATCTGTGGCTGCTCTATTTGTTGTGGTGCATTTTTGCGACATTTGCGGTGAAAGGGTTATTCCTTTTGACAAAAGCATACAAACATTGGACTACTTGCAGAAACTGTATGGTATCAGGTCGATACAATTCCTTAAGTAAACGGAGTACATCGTGACCAGACGACTCTGTTAGCAAAGTGGTTAAAAAGCGCATCTATAGTGTAAACAGGTAACCCTTTACTCAATGGAAACGCCTTTCTCCGTCTTTGCAACACAGAGTAGACCAAGATCATATGGCTCCTATATGAACCGCCTGATAAGGGTCTACCCTGTTTGCTTAATATATATTATACATGTAGATTTGATTTTATTGTTTCTGTCGTGGACACAATTTCACCTGTTCATATGCTATTATTACGATTCATCTAATTAATTTTCATGATGCCATTAGTTTTTAGATTAGTATTCAGGGAGTTAACGGTATAGCTGCCTCATACATACATAAACGTTTTAACCCTTTCGCTGCCAACTTTGTCGTCTGCTACAAATGTTCATTTTTTTGATTTTCTTCATTTTTGTTTCAAAAACATAGTAACAGTATTAAACAGTTTGGATCCTGATGAGACGCCGAGTTACTCGGCGTCTCATCTGGATCCAAACTGTTTGCATAGGTAATCCCAGATCCGACATTGGCAGCGAAAGGGTTAATTGAGAGGGCATCTTCTTATTCAAACTAATACTTAATACTAATACTAATACTTATTATCTAAACACGGTAATTTCGCGACAGACAACTAGATCTAGTCTAGATCTAGATCTACTAGGTCTAAGAATATAAGTTTGAGAGAATGAAGTGAAAGAATTATTTAGTTTAACGGGTAACGATTGAAATCAATTCGCTTTGTTAAACCTTTTTTATTCAGTAGATCTAGATCTAGATCTACTAGGTAGACGTAAATTTGTGTATTCACGAAATAAGCGTCTCGGTAAAAAACATTTTTTTTTTTTTAAAAGTAGTTTCGGCTACAGGTCATGTGACCAACTGACATAGTAACAAAAATTTTATCAGGCACCTTGTCAGGAAAATAGGCACGTGACAGGATAAAAGATACATACACTGTAATGCTATCAATATAAAGTAGTGATGACGTCAGGAGTTATGACGTAAAGAGTTTCAGATAAGATACATACACTGTAATGCTATCAATATAAAGTACTATCATTCAATGAGGAATGTTCATAGCCGAATAGCCCATCATTGTTTAACCCTTTAGCTGCCAAATTATGTCGTCTGCTAACTTTGTCTTCTGCTACAAAATTTCATTTTTTATTTTCTTCATTTTTGTTTCAAAAACATAATAACAGTAACAAACAGTTTGGATTCTGATGAGACGCCGAATTACTCGGCGTCTCATCTGGATCCAAACTGTTTGCATAGGTAATCACAGATCCGGCATTGGCAGCGAAAGGGTTAAGTGAAAAATCAGTATGAAATGCTTGAACTATCAAATTACACTTAGGTCAGAGAAGTTTTTTCCATGAACGACGTATTTAAATCAATTACAGACATGCTGATTTTGCCATAAGTCAATGACTTAATAAAGTTGGTGTCCATTTCGGTAAACTATCTTAGACTAGTCTTGAGGTATATCTTTGAAAGGATAATCTTATTAAAACAACAATTTCTTTTCTACTCAGAACTTTTTTGAATTCGATATCGGGTATGCATTCAACTCAATTGTTAGATAGAACTAGGCTTTCGCATAAAAATCGAATTGAGAACGTTAACTTTATTTTTTATTCTTCTAGTATGGTCGAGCTGAAAATAACCTCGTCGTCCCATAGATAGATTTTAGACAAAATCCCAACTTTGTTAATAAGAAAAATATGCATGATCAGAGAAAAAACATGTCCTTGTAAACATTCGGCATTTTATACTGTGTCATTGCGGAAATACGTCAATATATCGTTGGATAAACCATGTTTGGAAGTTATTTTTCCATCATTGCTAAGGAGTGAAGATTATTAAACTAAACTTGGTCTACTTCTTACCATAATGGACATCAAAATCATGTTTAAAATAAATATAATGAGCAGTATTCACATTTTTATCATGTGCCATTTTTCTTTCACGAAGACGTATTTCTGTCAGAGTTCTAGCGTCGATGTCACCTTATAACAATTTGTGAAACTAAAAAGGCAGGGCGAGAAGGTAAAAGAAATATGTCCTGGTGACAACCTCTGGCATTAATTGGAAAATAGCAAATAGTACAGACCCTGATGAGAAGGCTCCTATATGAACCCTCTGATCTGGATTTACACTATTTGCATATGGCTCATGCGTGTTTACATGTTAAGACATATATTGTCAGGACTGTTTCGAAGAACTTAAGCGGATAGAGCAGTTTCTAGGGCTGTGCACAAGTGACGAATTCCTACGACAAGTAGAACAGCGGTGCTCATACTCAAACTCGCAGAAAGACATCGAGAATGGCAAAATGCACCCGGGAATAAGGAACGAGGAAGGACAGAGTATACTCTTGAGGAAAGGTAAACTGACCAGTCTTTGGAATGTGTATTTTCAGTTTTGTCTTCAGTCACTAATATTGTTTAACCATTTCCCTGTTCTATATTTAGTCCAATTTTCAATACCTACTGAATATTCATGGACAAACTAGTTATAATGAAATGTGGAAGGTGGAACATTGTAGCCATTTTAAAAAGTAAACACACAGATATATTAAACTTCAAAAGAAAACAGAGCAGACCCTGATCAGACGGTTCCTATAGGAGCCGTCTGATCTGGGTCTAGTATGTTTGCAAATGCGTGAAAACACGATTATATGAGGGAAAGGATAAACTTTCTATTCCATAAATGTGCCTTTCTTCGCCTTTGCAAACAGGATAGACCCAGATCAGACAGAAATCTAATTAATATTCATGACGTCGCTATTTCTTATATGAATATTTATAGAGTAGATGGTTAAGTTCCATGTGATTTTATCTGATCAGGATCTACTCTCTTTGTAAATGCGTACCAAATGCTCTCCCTAAAAGGTAAAATGTTAAATGAATTTTTCAACGATCGTTTTTGAAGGAAATAATTTGCTATTTCAGGTCAGTTAAAAACCGGAATTCTAGTAGAGAAGAATTTGGATACTTTTAGAGAATTTGGATACTTTTAAGCTTTCTCCTAGATACTCCTAGAAGAGGTTTCTGTATGAGTTTCACCCTGCATTATGCTGTCCCCAGTCTCCAAGACCGATACTATATTGGACAATGTCCAGTTGAGGGGAGTTTTACTGTACAACTTATTGTCTGCATCACTTGCTTTCGTTTAATCCATTACCTCAAAAGCTATTTTTAGATCCAACCACTTTTGAATAAATCTACTGAAAAGGAGCATTAACTAGAGAACGGGAAATGTTTAGAATTTTGTAGTTTGAAACCAATGTGATAAATAGAGCGTTTGCTCCTATAGGAGCAAATGCTCTATTTATCACAATGGTTTCATAAAGTGACTTTTACAGAGGTATAGAAAGGCGTATTTATGAAGGAAAGGGTTAACCCTTTGAAACATCCCCATATATTCACCTTAAGCTTGACCTAATTGAATTATGGAATAGTTCATTTGACAATTCAGCGTTGTAAGGCCAGCATTGTGGTTTACTGATGCTTCAAGTGTTAGAGTGCGGTTTTGCTGAATTGCTTTACAAAACAATACACGGGGTGTCAAACAGTGTTTATCCCGATGATACGCCGAGTTACTCGTCATCTCATATGGATCCAAACCGCTTGCATGTGATGTCACATACGTTTTTTCCATGTCGCAGAATAGTTAAACTTTCTTTCAAAATCGGATAATGGAGATCTTAATGATACTCTGAATTACTTTTCGTCTCATCTGGATCAAGACTGTTTGGACAGAGTCGCCTTTTAGCAGCAAAAGAAGAAAGAAGTGAATACAATAGTATGATGTTATTCCCTGTTTATAACATAACCACATTAAATCATTACTTTATATTAGGCTATTTTTAGATTCAACCTATTTGAATTAATTTACCGAAAAGGAACATTTACTAACAAAAATGAAAATTTTAAAATTGTGTAGTTTTAAAACCAATTATGATAAATAACAATTATCACAATGGTTTCAAAAGGTGACATTTACAGAGGCGTCAAAAGGCGTCAATATAAGGGAATGGGTTAAACGCAAATTGAAATACAGTAAAACATCTCTATAACGACCACTAACTTACATCAAGTATTTTGTGTTAAAGGCAGGTGGCTGTTTAAAGCAGCCACCTGTCCTAAATACTGTAATACAATACATAGACGACAAGTCGGAAATCTACTTCATAGCTTTAATATACAGTTCTCTAGTTCCTAAACATCTTCTCTAAGCTCTTTCTCTCTCTCTCCCCCCAAATATACAAAATCTCATGCTATTTATACATATCTGAAAAACATTAACAGCTACGACTGCCAGCCATGAACTCTTAGAACACATACATGTGACATATGATAATTTATCTAGCTAACACACCTATGTCACTGTCTTCCCAAATCATGCAATGCACTCAAATCTTTAGCTTGCACACTCAAACCCTTAACATGCTAACTATCATTCTGAACCAGCATAATAACCTCTTAACTCTCTAACCTTTATCCTGTTAACACCCCGGCATTACAATACCATCTAAATAACACAATTTAGTGGCCATTATAGAGAGATTTTACTGTATTGTTAACAAACGAGTTTTAACCCATTTCAGTGCCATGAAGACTGGTCTGTGATATCATATGCAAATAGTTTGGATCCAGATGAGGCGTCGAGTTACTTTGCGTCTCATCATGATCCAAACTGTTTGTCAATCTGTTTTTCTTTTTATAAAGAAATTGAACAAACACCCATTCTAAAACTTGAAGTAGGAGACAATGTGTCCAGCACTGACATGCTTAATCTTCATTTCAGGAGAGGTAGGAGATTGGAAGAGACATTTTACCAAAAAGGAAAGCGATGCATTTGACAGGATTTGTCAGGATCGACTGAAACAGTCATTTTTTAATTTTAGATACGATGCTCCTTAAACACATACTCTATGAATTTTCAGGCTGGAAATAATGGCATCATAACTATTAATTTTAAAAAACCCAAATATTATAATGGCACTATGAACAAAATAGTTTAATCGTTACTAAAAGCAAACAGAACAGACACTGATCAGACGGCTTCCGTAAAAGCCGTCTAATCTGGGTCTACTCCGTTTGCAAATGCGCAGAAATGCGTTTGTATTCAGTAAAAGGTTAAACCTTTCCACGTTGATTTTTGAAAGTGGCACAGTCCATCAGTGTCTAACAGAAGAGTCCATTCACTATGGAATGTTAAATTTTCTACAGGATTTTGAATGACAAATAGTGCAGACCGAGATCAGATGGCTCATCTAGATGTCATCTGATATTAATCTACACTGTTTGCAAATGTCAGTGCACGGGCGGACCCCATTCATAGGAACAATTTCAATGCTTTGCATAACTATTCAAAATACAGCCAAATTTCGATTATTCGAAATTTTAGTATAGAAGAATTTCAGGCTGGTAGCTACTTAATACATGGTGAAATTCATGTAGAAAGCTCTTAGAGGAGTTTTCTGCATGACTTTCACCGTGCATTAAGCTGCCACCTGTCGATAATGAATTAATGTTCGAATAATCGAGACTATTATATTCAAGATGTATTGAATTTCAAACTGTTTGAATCTTGGTGGGATGCCGAAATACTCGAAGCTAATTAGCTCATAATCTCCCATAATCCAATTTAGGGACATAGGCAAACCGTGTAGAACCATATCATTAAGCTGTGAACTGTTGAAATTGCCCAGATCTTCGGATGACTCGATATTCTGTTATCTCGAAGTAATTTACACAGTCACTTGAAATTCGAATTCAATTGTTTTCCCTTTTCAAGAACCCATTATGTGAAAATTGACGAGTTCAGGGTTTCAAATAGAACGAGTTCACCTATAGAATATTTGAGTTAAACGTTTAATTGATTTCGAGATTGAATGAGTTTACCCGTGGAATATGTGAGTTAAAGGGTTAATCAATTTTCAGTTTGAACGAGTTTACCTGTGGAATATGGAAATTAAATCGTATATGTATCTAGATCCATACTGACCAAAGGTTTGAAATCATCCATGGAAACTAAATCTTCCTCTCGCTATGTGTAATACATTTGAACATATCTAAACAAAAAGTGTAGTAAATAAACTCTGATACGATTAGATCATTGGAAAGCAAAAACAGCAATGAGAAAATTGTAGACTGTTTAGTTGTGTCTGTTCATGAGCAATAATTAAAAGTGCAAAACTGCTCACGCCCCCTAGCACCGGCTTAAGCGGTATTCAATTTTCAAAACTAAAAGCACTGAGATTAGAAGAGTTTATATATATTAATGGGCAGGTGACAGCTTAATGTAAAGTGATAGTCATGCATAAGGCTCCTTTTCACACTGCATTAAGCTGTCGTCTTAATTGGCATTGAAACCGCTTTGAACGTCTGGTTTAGAGAGAGGAGCTGAATGTGTTGGGATTCTTTGGTCTGAGTGCATTCATACTCAATTCTGATGCATTGCAAGTAATGAACTGTTTAACACTTTCCCTGTTGAATATTTATGTAGGAAATAATGATATCGTGAACATTATTAAGATTATTTTTTATAATGAACACATGACATTTTGATTCCGACAGAAGCTCTAGAATCAGATCTATATTACAACATAAGCAAACAGAGCAGACCCTGATCAGACGGCTCCTATAGGAGCCGTCTGATCTGGGTCTACTCTATTTCCAGATGCGTCAAAATGCGCTTACATAAGGGAACGGGTTATACAGCCACCTATTAAATAAACATAGAGTTTTAAAGCATGCGCCTACTTGATATTTGTTCCATAAATATACGCCTTTATGTGCCTTTGCACACATCTAGTATTCCAAGATCAGACGGCTCTAACAGGAGCTGTTCTGTTTGTTGGAATGAATATTGAACAGGTAAGGAGTTAAGACCGTTATTTATTTATTTAATTTAGTTTTATGTATGTGTGGGGGTCGCTTTACACATAATTCCATGGATGTAAGAAATAATGAGTAAGTGAGTTGGGTTTTACGGTACTGCGACACTGAATAGGTCATATAGCGCCGATGAACGATAGGATGAGATGATAAGGAGGGATTATTTAAGGAAGATGTTTCGGCTAATATCATTCGCTGCAAAGCCACCGACCTGCCTTCAAAACCACCGACCTGCCTTCCTTTAGTTCTTGGCAGAGGGGATATTCTCCGTCAAATAAACAAAAACATCCCCTGTGACAATTAAGCCCCGTTACCACTTCAAGGTTGGAATGTCTCTGAGGTAAGAAATAATGACAACATGAATAAAGTTAACAGAGGTCCAGATAAGACACTTAAATTAAAACATATTTAAGAATAACGTCTTTATATCTCCACCAAACCCTATGTTGTGCTCTCTCTTTAGACTCGTCTCTTAGAAGACAGGATTCTAAAGAGTGGTCATAAAATAGAGTTTGATGGAGAAATAGGGATTTAGTACAGTAAAACCTCTCTATAACGACCACTAAATTACAGTAAAACCTCTCTATAACGACCACTAAATTACATCAAGTATTTTGGGTTAAAGGCATGTGGATGCTTAAAGCAAGGTGAAAGTAAAACAGAACGCTCCTATAAAGTAAAACAGAACGCTCCTATAGGAGCGTTCTGTTTTACTTTCACCTTGCTTTAAGCAACCACCTGCCCAAAATACTAACTAATTAACACAATTTAGTGGACAGTGGTCGTTATAGAGAGGGAGAAATGGAGATTTTAGTACTTGTGTACGGACGTTTATCTGTTGATCGGTAGGGTTTTTTTCTAATGACTTATTAGCATAGAATATCATCTGTAGAATCTAACCTCTATAATAACATCAGCAATCACAACAGTCCAAGATCAATCGGCTTCTTCTGTCCTGTATGAGTCCTCTGGTATGGGTCTATTCTGTTTGCAAAGGCGTAAAAAGGTGCGTCTATTGAGTAAACGGTTAAGGTGTGTGTTATTGTAATAATAGTGTAGACATTGTTTTTAATGGATGAAAATGAAAGAACAACGAATCTGATTCCATTAAATACTGTATTTGTTACAATAGCATCCAAGTACAATTGTTCTTTTTTTATTTTCCCGACAAACACATATGTTAACCTTTAGCTTGCTTTGCGTCACCAGCCTGGTACAGTAAAACCTCTATATAACGGCCACTAAAGTATATATCAAGTATTTTGTGTTAAAGGCAGGTGGCTGCTTAAAGCAAAATGAAAGCATAACAGAACGCTCCTATAGGGGCGTTCTGTTTTACTTTCACCTTGCTTTAAGCGGCCACCTGCTCTAAATACCAATTAATTAACACAATTTAGTGACAATTTAGAGGGATTTTACTGTATTTGCAAACACACTGGATCCAGATGAGACTCCGAGTAAAACGGCGTCTCATCGTGATCCAAACTGTTTGACACTTTGTTTACCCTTTCGGCGCCACATTTCTAATTGTCGTCTGCAATCAGAGTTTGTTAAATCATTCAGTAAAATCAGGAAATAAGATTAATACATGTAAATTTCAAAGGAGTAAAACCCAGATATATAGAAATACACTTTGAGACAAAAAGTGAAGTCCCTGATCAAACGCCGCCTTGAAAAGGCCGTGTCTGGTCTGGGATTGCACTATTTGTTGTGGTACATTGGCAATGAAAGGGTTAACAGTTTTAACGAATAGAAAAACTTGAGATACGTTTAGCAGATCATAGTTTGAGCAGCAGTCTTTCTCAGTAAGAAATATGAAAACGTCAAAATAATGTTTGTATATTATAGAACCTGTCTTAAGCGGTCATCAAAAAGAAGTCCAATTATGGGTGTGTGAGACAGGTGGTAGCTTAATGCAGGGTACATATAATATAGAAAGATCCTAGGAGCTTTCTGTATTACTTTTGCCCTGCATTAAGCAACCACCTGCCTTTTAAGACTCGTGTGTTCAATAAATGAATGGTCGCTTAAGGCAGGTTCTACTGTAAATCAGTTATGCCGATCATTTCCAGCGATATCGTCCAAGCTGGGTGCGGGAATACTACAGTACTCCTTCGGTTCCGTGAAGAAGATTGTTATCCCATTCCCTCATATTCTTTTCGGTAGATCTGTTCAAATAGGTGGTGTCTAACAATAGCCTTTAAGGGAATAGTCTAAAATAGCCTATAAGGGAATGGGTCAATACCAGGATGTACCCAGCAGTTTTACAGCTGGCAGTGTGGACCATGATCAGATAGCTCTTCAGTGGTTCCTCTAATCTTGGTACAGCTGGCAGTGTAGACCATGATCAGATAGCTCTTCAGTGGTTCCTCTAATGTACCCAGCAGCTTTACAGCCGGCAGTGTAGACCATGATCAGATAGCTCTTCAGTGGTTCCTCTAATCTTGGTCTATACCGTCTGCTAACGCCCCTGTTTTCAAAACGCTGGGCATGAATGATTTAAACATGAAAAAAAAAATAAAACATTTATATGCTTTTCAGTAACGTGTCACATGTAATTCTGTTTACTATTCTTGTCGCTGTAACCATGTAACGTGACATCTGTTAACTCATTCCCTCCTAGTGACGCATTTTTGCGTCTCTGTAAAAGTCACTTTTCTGAAACCATTGTGATAAATAGAGCATTTGCTCCCATGGAGCAAATGCTCTATTTATCACAATTATTTCAAAACTGCACCATTCTAAAGTTCACCTTTTCCATAGTTAATGCTCCTTTTCGATAGATTTATTCAAAGAGGTTGGGTCTAATAATAGTCTAGGAAAGAATGAGTTACAGGTCAAAGGTTAAGCTTTACCCAATCGACAAAATGATTACAACAAAACAAACAAAAATCACCTTCGACTAAATAACCGTCGACCTAAACAACTCAGTAGACGGTTCAAAACTGTCGTCTACAAAATGTTCTGTCGTTTAAAGGTTATTTACAATAATTTATGTCTATAACAACTTAAAATTATTTTAATTATTATCACTAACACAGGGGATAAAAAATAAGATAAATAAATATCACACTTCAGTAGAACCTGAATTTTATAGAACATGGAAGTGTTAAAAAGTAGGTGGTTGCTTAACTCAGGTCAAATATGTGACTACCTATGCAAACAGTTTGGATTCAGATGAGACGCCGAATAACACGACATCTCATCAGGATCCAAATAATTTATGTCTATAACAACTTAAAATTATTTTAATTATTATCACTAACACAGGGGATAAAAAATAAGATAAATAAATATCACACTTCAGTAGAACCTGAATTTTATAGAACATGGAAGTGTTAAAAAGTAGGTGGTTGCTTAACTCAGGTCAAATATGTGACTACCTATGCAAACAGTTTGGATTCAGATGAGACGCCGAATAACACGACATCTCATCAGGATCCAAACTGTTTGTTACTGTGAATGTTTCTTGAAGCAAAAATGAAGAAAACTAAAATTGGAAATTTGTAGCAGAGGATACCGTTTGCAGACGACACAATTTGACAGCGAAAGAGTTAACCCTAACTTTGTCGTCTGCTATAAATTTTCATTTTTTTCTTCATTTTTGTTTCAAAAACATAGTAACAGTAACAAACAGTTTGGATCCTGATCAGACGCCTAGTTACTAATCGTCTCATCTGGATCCACACTGTTTGCATATGTAATTACAGATCCGGCATTGGCAGCGAAAGGGTTAATGTTCCTATAGTAACACTTTGCATATGACCTGCATTAAGCTACCTCTTGCCTTGCAGAACCAGATTTAGACCTCTACATTTGACCTGCATTAAGCTACAACTTACCTTGTAGAAATAAATAAATAAATATCACACTACGATAGAACCTCTCCTATTGTATTGAACATGGGAGGGTTAAAAAGTATGTGGCTGCTTAATGATCCTAAAGTATGTGGTTGTAGAACCTCTATTTTATTGAACTTGGGAGGGTTAAAAAGTAGGTGGCTGCTTAATGATCCTAAAGTATGTGGTTGTAGAACCTCTATTTTATTGAACATGGGAGGGTTAAAAAGTAGGTGGCTGCTTAATGATCCTAAAGTATGTGGTTGTAGAACCTCTATTTTATTGAACATGGGAGGGTTAAAAAGTAGGTGGCTGCTTAATGATTATAAAGTATGTGGTTGTAGAACCTCTATTTTATTGAACTTGGGAGGGTTAAAAAGTAGGTGGCTGCTTAATGATCCTAAAGTATGTGGTTGTAGAACCTCTATTTTATTGAACATGGGAGGGTTAAAATGTAGGTGGCTGCTTGATGATCCTAAAGTATGTGGTTGTAGAACCTCTATTTTATTGAACATGGGAGGGTTAAAAAGTAGGTTGCTGCTTAATGATCCTAAAGTAGGTGGTTGTAGAACCTCTATTTTATTGAACATGGGAGTGTTAAAAAGGTGGTTGCTGCTTAATGATCCTAAAGTATGTGGTTGTAGAACCTCTATTTTATTGAACATGGGAGTGTTAAAAAGTAGGTTGCTGCTTAATGATCCTAAAGTATGTGGTTGTAGAACCTCTATTTTATTGAACATGGGAGTGTTAAAAGTAGGTTGCTGCTTAATGATCCTAAAGTATATGGTTGTAGAACCTCTATTTTATTGAACATGGGAGTGTTAAAAAGTAGGTTGCTGCTTAACGATCCTATAGTAATGCACTAAATGTAACCTGCATTCAGCTACCACCTACCTTACAGACATAATACACAATAAGACATCTTTTGTATTTGCCGTTTGAGACAAATTCTACTGTATAACACCTAAAACTAATACACAGTAAAACCTCCCTACTACGGCCGCGAAATTACATCAAGTAGTGTGTGTTAGAGACAGGTGGTTGCTTAAATCAAGGTGAAAGTAAAACAGAACGCTCCTATAGGAGCGTTCTGTTTTACTTTCACCTTGCTTTAAGCAGCCACCTGTCCTAAATACCAACTAATTAACCCAATTTAGTGGCTGTTATAGAGAGGTTTAAATTTACTGTATGTTAATTATTATCACAAACACTTAGCATAAATTAATAAATATCACACAACGGCAGGACCTGCCAAAAGCGGACATTCAGTTAATGAACACGGAATTGTTAAAAGCAGATGGTTGCTTAATGTTCCTTTATATACATGAGCTTTCTGCCTTGTCTGATGCCTGTATTAAGCTACCAGCTGCCTTACAGATCCATAATTAGACCTCATTTGTGATGGCCACTTATAACACGTTGAAAATATGCTTAACTATCACCATCATCGAGAAAAAATAAATAAATAAATAGATAAATAAATAGAAAAATATCACACAAAATCAAACTTGGTTATTATAAATAAATAGAGATTGATGGAGAAATCGGGTATGCCACACTTTCATTTTTCGCTTTAGCTTGTATAAATTAATGTGCACTGTTCAATGTGTTGCAGGACGACATGAAGTGTCTGAATCTGCCGATCTCGTCCATACTGATTGACTGAGGTGCACAAAATATTGCTAATATTTGTCTATTGCATATCATGTTGGAAAAGCAGGTCAAATGGTGTAGTCTCAGTAATGGTCATATACAAAGATCATGACCATTACAAAAAGTCGTAATTAACGTTCCGTCTTTAAATCTGGCCGTTGTAAATGCTTTCCAAGAACTCACATAGTGTTGTAAGAGTTTTTCCAGCTTTACTATCCCTTAACTTCTCCACACTAATATCACCCCGTTAAAACTCAACAAACCTGATACGTTCGTAAAATGTCTCTGTACCATGCAAAAATATCTTGAATTTCTTATTCGGAGATTGAATACTTGTAATCACGTCTTCATCGAACTTTAGTCTCTCCCCACAGCATTTTATAAAGATATCCTTTACGACCTTTATGGAAACAGTTTTGTTTTTAAATGTGTAAAAAACACCACCATCCTCATCAAAAAACAACCCTTCCAGACTTGTGAAGCCTAATATGTAACTCGTCTTCTGTTTAGGGTCACTGCCACGTTCGTCTTTCGCTTTATCCAGTATAAAGTAATGATCCTTTTGCAGTTTTTGACAGAATTTGCCAAACCCTCTGTGTTTGTCCTTTCCGCCCATATTGACGAACTGAATACTGCGATACATTGTTTTTTCTTGTCTCATATATGTCGCTAAAGCCTCAAGAAATTGTAGATCACTCGGGCCCTCAACGAAAATTGTCTTTTTTGCGAAACAAAGATTTGCAAAGTCATGAACAGAAACCGTGCCGGGTATAGCAGACATCATGGCTTCGTCCTTAGCCAGCTCTTTTCCTGTCGTGATCTTATTCTCATTGTTGTCTTTTCTCAGGAAAAACATTCTGTGTATAAATTCTGGGTTTATAAAGCTCGGGCTGTGAGTTGATATGATGGCGACTTTGTCAATATCTTTGGAAGACATTAACATGCGAAGTCTTTCTATCATCTGTACATGCATTCCTGTTCCTGGGTCTTCAAGACAAATTGTGTGGAATTTGTCCTGAGCCAAAAGTATTGAACATATTTTGACTTCAAGGAAACCTTCAGATTGCTTCAGTATAGGATCTTTATCGTTTACTAATATTCCGTCTGGTCCCAACTTGTACTCACTCCCTTGTAGTTAGTGATAAAGTCAAAAAACCTTTTCTCATCTGATTTTGCCCTTTCGCTTAGTTTATTTTCAAATACCATTTATAATTTCTGCTCTGTCACTGGCCTCTCTGTAGTTTTCCTTTCTTTTCGTGATATTCTTACTCTTACTCCACTGCAGTGGACCAATCCCTCGCATTGCAAATGTAAACCCAACACAGTTCAGGTGCTCTTTCAACAGGTCTTCACATCTTTTATGGCTAGTGTATGTCTTTATCCAAGTTTATCCAACCAATTTTCCTCCTCCATAGCTTCGGTTGTAAATACGCGTAATTCAGTTTCAGGCCAACTACGATAGTCAGACAAGCTGGTTACTGGTTTAATTTCATTATCTTCATACACATAATGATCTATTCCAAGGTCTGTCACTTGTGAACTCTTGTCTAATATCACACATTCTTTTACAAATTCGTTCTTATTTCCGGCTTTATGTATGTAAAAAGATATGCAGGAACGCCCATCCTTGGATATGTATTTGCATACGACAATAGAATATTCTTTTTCGGTGCATAGGGACGAAATCGAAGAATTAATTTCTACGCTAAGGCAGCGTCGAACAGCTTCAAATAGCTTGATTTATCAGATTGGTTTTCTCCAATAAGATAGTATGCACTGTTTTCATCAAATGTCAAAGTTCTTTTCTCTTCGAATTTTATAAAGTTTTTCCACGTCACCTCACGGAGAATAAGTAGCTGAAATAGAAAGTAGACCAGGAAATTAACCAATATCCATTTCTGCAACATCCAACGCAGTTATATCCCCTAATCGCTACGCTGAAGAAGAGATCCCTGCCAACACAACATTCACGTGCCCATGATGTACATCATGTGATCAAACTATGGCGGACGCCATGTCGGCTGCAAACTCTTATCATAGCCAACCGGTAAATTTACTAAATTACATCCCGTCCCGCAAGAATATTTAATCTGTTCGGGATTTGGGTAAATTTGAGAATCACATTCATGGACAGCGTTCCGAATTTAGTTTGGCATTTTCAACATCCGGTGGCCTGATAAAAATCTACTTCGTTGGTCTATTATAAATAATCTTGTAAAAAGTTTTTCGAAATTCGTTTTTTAGGAAGCTGATTATTTTTTATACTTTATTGGTTGAAATATTAAACAAAATCGAAAACTGTTGAAATCAACATTTAAAAATATAAAAAATACAAAAAAAATAGCTAAAATCTTGCTAAAATACTTGTGTTGGCAGTGATGTTAATTACAGTACAAAAATGAGTCATGCAGGAAACACCACATACAGAACAAACACTCGCCCGAACAGCAACACAAGGAAACAGCAAACGTACATAACTAGAAAAAACAACAAGAGACGCACATAGACAAAACAAACATACAATAGGAGGAAGATGGAAGTACCGCATTGGAACGGTCAGTGACAAAAGTCACTGGGGGTTAAACCGGTTTATGGTCGCCCAACCTCACTCTTATTCCATCCCCACCCTAAAAGACAAACAGTGTAAATAAACGTATCCCCTCTCCGACTTATCTACAACAACCGCGATGGCAAATACAGTGGTTAAGTGCATGTATAACGAAAACATTTAAGTGAACAAACTGTATCCACCAATCGCTAGTGTACTCAATGATTGAGCTGCAAACAGAGTAACTGTAGAAAAGTAATAAAGGGTACGACAACAACGAACTAGTATAGATATCCGACGTACTCCTTCCGGTTCTGGATTTAAGAGGTCGCCTTCATAGAGTACTAAACCTTTCTTGTCGGCGTACATGCAAAGAGGCCAGCGTGATTGCCAACTGTAAAAGGGTTCACAACCAAACATGCAGTATGTTGTATTACTACAGGATCATATCCCTTTTTAATGAAGTTTTTAACATATTTGATGAACAAAGTGAGAAAGTTTGTAAATCACATCACCATAAAATTCAGGATGTGAAATACCGTGTCGCAGAAGCGCCTTGAGATTACATTGGTACTTGCCAATAAGAGAGAGATTTCGATAGTAAAATTTAGAGAAAGTTTTTCTTAGTTTATGGTATCATAACTTTTACTATCTATATCCTTGCTCAAGCAGTTTCGACTGTTAAAATCGTCAATAGATGAACAAGCTCTAGCAAAACGAATAAGTTGAGATATGTAAACCCCGTAAGATGGAGCACGGGGAACATCCCCGTCAAGATGAGGAAAATTTACAATATTAAAATCAAAATCATATTTTAGAAGAAATCATTCCATTATCAATTTTAAGGTCTAGATTAATAAACGCTACATAATTGTCGGACGGGTTAGCTTTATTCAATTTGAGTTCTTTAGTATAAATTGTAGGAATCAGAGTATCAAAGAAAGGGTTATCTAAGTTAAAAATATCATCCAAATATCGACAAGTTTCATTGAAGGCTTTTATAACATCTTCTTGTGATTGCGGGTTCAAACGCAACATGAAATCTCTCTCATAGCAGTACAAAAACAAATCTGCGACAAGTGGTGCACAATTCGCACCCATAGGAATACCAATTACCTGACGGTATATATATAAGTTTTAGAAGAAATCATTGCTTTATCAATTTTAAGGTCTAGGTCACGAAAAGCTGCATAAGTGTCGAAAGGGTTAGCTTTATTCAATTTGAATTTTTTTGGTAAATGGTAGGAATCAAAACGTCAAAGACAGGGTTATCTAGGTTAAAATTAACATCCAATTATTGAGAAGCTTCATTGAAGGCTTTTATGACATCTTCTTGTGATTGCGGGTTCAAACGTAACATGACATCCCTCTCATAGCAGTACAAAAACAAATCGGCGACCAGTGGTGCACGAATCGTACCCATAGGAATACCAATCACCTGACGGTATATAGCATTCCCATAACGTACAAATATGTTATCCAGAAGAAAGGATTTGCAAACTTCTGAGCAAGTCCAATTGGTGTAATATTTCATTTGCTCTTCAGTAAAGAAACCTAGAACTTATCTCAAACACCCTAGCTTAACAGTGTAAATAAAGGTAACCCCACCAGACTTCCCCACAACATAGCAGAACATAATTATTCATGTAAGATATAATGACTATATAAATATTAATAAGATTAATTTGTTATAATTGCAAATTGGACACGGGAATATTTGACCATGACAGAAACTGCTCATACATATCTATATTATATCGTAAGCAAACAGAGCAGACACTTATTGAATAATGTCGGATTTCCTATAGGAGCCGCATGATCTGGTTCTTTTCTGTTTGCAAAGTCGTAGAAAGGCGTCTTTATGGAATAAAAAATAATATATAAATACAAATATGCTTAACCACTTTCTATATCATTTTTGCAGCATCTGTATACCACCTGTTTCAAAAATTAACAGTAACAACTCTTTTCGGTATTCGCGTCAGTGAAATGTGTACGAAGGTTGTCCCAAACTGTCGTAGAATTGTTGAAAATGTAAGTAAAATAGAATGTTACAGTCTTGAAATTTCCCAAGTACATAGTTACAACTGTTTTACACACATTTGAATGTGTATTGAAATTTGTATTTAAAAAACATTTTGACAGTATGTCGAGAAATAAAGTCTCTAAAGAACGAATACATATTATTAAACTTACGGTGCGTTTTATTTATTATGATAAAATGCAATTCTATGGCATTTTGGGATGGCCCTTGTATTTGTGTTCTATTATCTATTGACAAGATTATGTTAATATGACTGACTTTGCAATAATTGGAACCGATTGTACAAAATTGGTGTCAGATTATTTCGTTGTGTCTTTCTCCTAAGATAACAAAATGAGCCAAAGGCAGTGCAAAACATGTTAAAGACGTAGCTAGAAGAGATGAATCGAACATCATGTTCATGCTCAGAATGATAGCGTGACGTTGATCGTATAAAAAAGCCTATTATATTCGAGTACACAATTGGAGTAATAATTTCCAATGTGATCCATCATGAAATACATGGTGAAAATAGTTTGAACACTACTTGTTTAGTATTTATACTGTTTACGATCAACATTACAGTCACGTAAGATACTTGTATACATAATACACGATTTGCAATTGACCCCACAGTTGGGTCTATATTTGAACTGAGGCTTTTAAAACACCAGTACTGAGGAATAAGAAAGAAAAACTTGAACCTACGTTTTTCGTTAAAATTTGTCTAATATATTACAATCCGTTGCAAGCCTATTTTTTTATCAACTAAACTTTGTCTTTGACATGTGATAAAAAAGCATTTGATATTCAATGCATTTGTTCCCAAACACGTTGTAGAGAATACAACTGGCCAGGGCCTAAAAAAAACAGGTATTGTCTCTTCGAGAAGCAAGTACAAAATGTAAAGTTTTCAGGAAAATATTGTCCCACTCATACATTACTTTTCCTACAATGGCATCGACTCTGTTATACAGTACAGTATATATAGTGTATAATGCTAAATATTTGTTTCAAATAGTTAAACTATAAATACCACATCTGACCTCTTTGATCACCAAGTTCACAATGCTTTTTAAGTGAAAAATGATCCAGTACATGGGCATCAGAGATACCTACGTGTAAATTAGTTTGAAACATGTATCGAACAGTCAGAGCTTCAAAACGTGCGCCTGTTCTTCTTCAAATTAAAGTAACGAATGAAATATTTGAAGTGAAAAACTGTCTGACCGACGCATTATTATTAATGGGCATCAGAGATGTGATAGTGCAAACTAATTTGAATCATTATCAAACCTAGTTTCAAAATGGCGTCCGTTACTTTGAATCAAAATTTAGCTGATTTTTTTCCGACTGTCGCCTATTTTTGTACGTGGCATTAGTCGTGTTGCAAAGTACGATACATAGTGTGTATTGCTGCAAATTTGTTTCAGCTAGTAATAGCTTCAACAGCACGTCTTGTCTTGACGAGTTCAAAAGCGCAAATCACAATTTTGGGGTTGAAACGTTTTCCGACCGGTGCATTATTTTTTTTAGAATTGGCATTGGAAATATCAGGCATATAAATAGCTGTACAATCTGTATATTCTCAGTTCTGTTGAGATTTTGAAAATGTAAAACTTGTTACTTTACGTTTCGTTTGATTTTGGTCAAAGAGGCGTGAATTTTGTTCTTCTGGTATTAGAACAGCACGCGTTTATTTTTTTAAAATTTTAATCACATGCTCCATTGCATTCGACTGAGCATATTAGAATCAGACACATGGACGTTCAAAGACAAAGAGAATCGACATGTACTGGAGAAGAAATTCTACCGTCCTACAGGATATTTACCAGCGCACTTCAACCATGGACATCCATTTATTAGCTCAAGAAACGTTACAGTAATCTGGCCATCAAGAAGGGGACATATGTGATTACAGCATACCCAATAGCCTAACAATGAACCTTACTGATGATATACGAGGAAATTCATCACTATTATGTTAGGTTGATATAGATCTTTATTGTTTCTACGACAGTCTGGTGCGTTTTCATTTTCGTCAAAAAATATCTGGTGTTTGCCATTTTTGTCTTTTTCGAAAAAGCAAATTATAGATTTCCTTCACATTTGATGGAAATGTTCTCCGTGTCCCATCTTACGGGGTTTATATATCTCAACTTATTCGTTTCGCTAGAGCTTGTTCTTCTGTTGACGATTTTAACAGTCGAAATCTCATTTTAATTGAAAAGCTGCTTAAGCAAGGATATAGATATCAGAAACTAAGAAAAAACATTCTCCAAAGTTTATTATCGAAGTCTCTTACTTATTGGCAAGTACAAATGTAATCTTGAGGCGCACCTGCAACACGATGTTTCACATCCTGAATTTTATGGTGATGTGATTTACAAACTTCGTAAAATTGTTGGACATACCCATTTTCTCACTTTGTTTACTAAATAATTAAACAATCATTAAAAAGGGATATGATCCTATGGTACTACAACATACCGCATGTCTGGTTGTCAACCCATTTACAGATAACAATCACGCTGGCCTCTTTGCATGTACGTCGTGTACATAGTACTCTATGAAGGCGACCTCTTAAATCCGGAAACGGAAGGAGGACGTCGGATATTTGATATCTCGTTTTTGTCGTACCCTTTATTACTTTTCGTCAGTCACTCTGTTTGCAGCTCAATCATTGAGTACACTAGCGATATGTGGATACCGTTACTTCACTTGAATATGTTTTCGTTATGCATGCACCTTACCATTGTATTTGTCATCGCGGTTGTTGTAGATTAGTCGGAGAGGGGATACGTTTATTTACACTGTTTGTCTTTTAGGGTGGGGATAGAATAAGTGTGAGGTCACTCACCGTTCCAGCGGTATTTCCATCTCCCTCCTATTGTATGTTTGTTTTGTCTGTGTGTCTCTTTGTGTCTTTTATATACATGTACATTTGTTATTTTCCGTCGTAGTGCTGTTTGGGCGGATGTGTGTTTTGTATGCGACGCTTCCTGCATGACTCTTACATGCACATTTACTCCCCTATTTATTGAGCCATTCGCCAAGAATATTCAGAACTGCTAACATATGGCGCAATCATGCAGCCGCAGTACCGGCTAGTGACCCAGATACCCATTTTAACCCCTGGGCGGAGAGGAGACAACGTCATGCGGATGGTTGACACTGAAAAAGCGTCTTTGAAATTTCCGGGAGTGACCGGGATTTACTAGACCACTGCACCACCACAACCACGTCATTTATGACATAATTTGCTTATACAGTAAAACCTCTCTAATGCGACCACCGAAAGGGGCATAATTCACAGTGGCAAATGCAGGTGGTAGCTTAATGCAGGACGAAAGTTATGCAGAAAGCTCCTATAGGAGTTTTCTGCATAACTTTCGTCCTGCATTAAGCAACCACCTGCTTATGAAGACAGCCATGTTTGTTCATTAAGTGGTCGCATTAGAGGGGTTTTAATACCAAATATAGAAGTACGGTCGCGTGATCTTGTTAAACCGCGACATTTATGACATCATTTGCTTATACTATAAAATATGTAAGAACGCTTACGCGAACTTGTTAAACTACATCATTTTTGACTTCCTTTGTTTGTATTGCTAAATATGGTTGAACATTGAAGTCATTTGTTTATATTACCAGCTTTATAAAGCAAGCCGAAGATACAAGTACAAGGGAGGTTCCAGAAGTTAAAAAGTTGGTATCAAGAAAAGTCACACTCGATTGACTATTGGTTATTCATTATTGATACATTTGTTCTACTGAGCAATTGAAAAACAGCAACTTTGATGTATTTTTACCAGCTTAAATTTACGTGTATGTCGCTAACGTTCCAAGAGGTCGAGCTGTTTAATAGAAGAACGCAAATCTGTAAAAAATATATATGAAAGGCAACATGTACATGGGCATGGCTTTTGAGTCTAACAAAAGGCACAAAGTCTAACTCTCTCATTTTCAACATCGAAAAACATTAAACAGACAGTGACTAGAATATATTTTTTATATCTTCGGATCAGACGCAACGAATGTAAAAATAAAGTAAAAAAAATAACATCAAAGTCAGTATGTGGCTTAAAATTGAATGCGCTGTTCTGTGGTCAATTTGATTAAGTTCAGTACTTGGCATCTGTATAAAATATGCCTACTTCAGTACATCGTGAGTGTTTGTATTAAACGAACTCATATAAAATCACCAAATTAATCGTCAGAAGAGGAGCAGTGTGAACCCTTATCCTGCTATGAAAGTCTGCGCATGGGCAAATTCTCGTATGCTTCATTTTTAAGCTCCACAAATTGTCTTGGTTTTTGGGTAGAACTAACAAAAAATAGACTAAATCAATGTCAAACAGCTTTGAGTCGGATGAGACGCCGAGTCACTCGGTGTCTCATCCGGATCAAAGTTGTTTGCATATTGGCAGGGTAAGAGTTAATATCCGATCGCTATGCAGTGCAGCAAAACCCGGTGTTTCGGTTTATATTTACTTGATTCATGGAATGTTCCCATTTCTTGTCTTGTTCTTGCAATAAATATACTTTTCAGGTTTGTTTGAGTCGGGTTTGATATCGATTCTACGTGTGTTAGGTTACCGATATGGCGCGATTATTTGAGTTTGGTTTTAGTTTTATATAATGTCGTTTCAACATTTCGTGGCACCTGGTTTTTCAATGATGGGAGCCGTTCGATTGTTATACCCCCCCCCCACCCCACCCCACACACACACAAGTCCTGCTACAATTTAATCGAGACGTCTTCATGATTATGAAAGTATTGGAACCCACATAGTTGCTGGCGAAAGTTAATCAGTATCATACGTTCACCTATCTTGATTGTATATGATCATCTAGGTCATGTTTCAACGAGGTCCTTTTTCACATGTTGGTCTCTTTTTCACGTATGAGTAGGGCCGTTATTTAACGACCGGCTCATTTCCTGACGTTAAAACTTGACCCGTCTGTCGTGGAATAGAGACCCGCCGCGTCATTTTTCAACAGGGTCAATGATATACAGTAAAAATCGATATTAGGCCATTGATCTTTAACACACGTGGCAGCTTAATGCTGGATGAAAGTCAATCAGAAAGCTCCTCTAGTATTTTGTAGTATCAAGATTTTACTGTATTTGATGAATTATTAAGTGTTACTCGTCGTTTTGCTGATGATACTTCCATTTCTTCTACATTAAGGAACACAGTTGATATTGAAGGTATTCTAACTCACGACTTTAATCTAGTTATGCTTGGTCCAGGCACTGGCTTGTTTATTTTAATCTAAACAAAACAGAGTCATTGTTCTTTACAATCCAGTAAAATTCGTTGATCAACATAAACATTCAGGGCTCACATTCAGCAATAATGGAAAATGGCATTGTCATATTAATAACATAGTTACATCGGCTTCTAGGGCTTTGGGCATGCTAAGAAAAGTTAAATTATATGTAAAAAGAAAATGTCTGAATCAAGTCTACATGTCCTTCCTACGACCATTATTAGAATGCAGATCTACCACGAAATCACTTACGAATAAACGAAGACTGCGAATGTGGAGCTGAGAAAGAGGACACAGATGCCAGACGAAAATGTTTCAGTCAACTCCAGGTTTCCTCCCATTGCTGCATAGTTTACATTTGCTGCGGATGTCGTACGATTTCTTTCTCTGCGATTTTCCTACGATTTTGTTTGGCATCGTAGAAGTCTACGGGCTGCGATGTTTTTGTCTACATTGTCCACGATCATCGCACGATTATTTGTGTATACTGATCGCGGCTTATCCGTATGGTAACTGAGCGGCGACCGTACGGATATCGTGCGATCTCCGTGCAGTCATCGTGCGGTCCCTGCTTGGATAAGACAATCGTACGGAGCCCGTAGGGGCCCATACGGAGACCAGTGGGGTTGTTGATGCAGGAAATGTAAAATAGATATGTACCCATCAGAAATCTCAAAGCGTTGCACGGCCATCGTGCGGTCGCCATGAGGTTGCCGCAGGATGACCGTGCGATGTCCGTACGATTTCACGGGTATCGCACGGACACCGAGCGGCAGCCTTGCGATGACCGCACGGTCGCCGAACGATTTTTTGGCTACATGTCTACCGAAAATCGGTCGTTTTCCGCACGGTCATCGTGCGGCCTCCGCACGATGCCAGTGCGGAGATCGTATGATACCTGTAACCACGTGTTTACGGGATGCGGGCTTGCGATTTTTGAAAATACATGTATGTATAACTTGTTTTTATGACAATTCGTAGAGGCTATGGTGCCCGGGAATCCATAAGAAAATCGTACGGCGACCGTATGCCTCCATACAGAGGCCGTGCGGTTTTGACCTTACGACGAGTCTACGAGCGCCGTAAATTCATCGCAGGGCAAATGTAAAGTAGGCATAAGTTGCACAAGTTACTTTTTTGGTATTACTGATCTTTTTTGATATTACTGATCTGTCTGTCACTGATGATCTAATTCTTTTCACAGAACTTCAAAACCATATAAAGGATACTAAACGATTCAAATAGTGGAACATGTACATTTGCAGATGATAAACAAATTAATGTGTAATCTAGTTCTAGTGCATGAACACTTTGATAATGGTGTATGTCTTCTTCTTCTCCTGCTCCTTTCCTCTTCCTCGTCAGTTACTTGACTCTTCACCCATTATGATAGTAATTATTTAAATATTACTGAATGGTGCAGTTGTAATGTATAACTTGTAAAGCACCAGCAGCATTGATAAAGGTTATACAATGGGGAGGACCTTTACTGGTGTTGTTAGAACTTGTGGTCTAACCCTATTTCTTGTATATTTGATAGTGGTATATGTACATACGTATTGTGTTCAACTGTAACTAGTATGGGTAATAAAATATGTATAAGCTACGTGTTGCTATAACTGTAACGGGTTGCATGTTTGTTTATAAATGTAGCGGGTTGCATGTGTGTTAACTGTAGCGGGTTTCACGTGTGTTTTTAAATGTAGCGGGTTTCATGTGTGTTTATATAAAACTGTAGTGGGTTGCATGTGTGTTTATATACATTTGTAATACTAGCGGGTTGCGTGTATGTTTATAACGGTAGCGGGTTGCTTGTGTGTTTATATATATATATATGCATGTGTGTTTATAACTGTAGCGGGTTGCATGTGTGTTTATAACTGTAGCGGGTTGCATGTGTGTTTATAACTGTAGCGGGTTGCATGTTTGTTTATAACTGTAGCGGGTGGCATGTTTGTTTATAGCTGTAGCGGGTTGTATGTGTGTTTATATATAACTGTAGCGGGCTGCATGTGAGTTTGTATTGTAGCGGGATGCATGTGTGTTTATATATAACTGTAGCGGGTTGCATATGTGTTTATAACTGTAGCGGGTTGCGTGTGTGTTTATAACTGTAGAGGGTTGCATGTGTGTTTATATATAAATGTAGCGGACTGCATGTGTTTTTGTAATTGTAGCGGGATGCATGTGTGTTTATAACTGTAGAGGATTGCATGTGTGTTTATGTATAACTGTAGTGGGTTGCATGTGTGTTTGTAACTGTAGCTGGTTGCATGTGTGTTTATATATAAACTGTAGCGGGTTGCATATGTGTTTATAACTGTAGCGGGTTGCGTGTGTGTTTATAACTGTAGAGGGTTGCATGTGTGTTTATATATAACTGTAACGGGTTGCATATGTGTTTATAACTGTAGTGGGTTGCGTGTGTGTTTATAACTGTAGCGGGTTGCATGTGTGTTTATATATGACTGTAGCGGGCTGCATGTGTTTTTTGTAATTGTAGCGGGATGCATGTGTGTTTATAAGTGTAGAGGATTGCATGTGGGTTTATGTACAACTGTAGTGGGCTGCATGTGTGTTTGTAACTGTAGTAGGTTGCATGTGTGTTTATAACGGTAGCGGGTTGCATGTGTGTTTATAACTGTAGTGGATTGCATGTGTGTTTATATATAACTGTAGCGGGTTGCATGTGTGTTTATAACTGTAGTGGGTTGCATGTGTGTTTATAACTGTAGCGGGTTGCATGTTGTTTATAACTGTAGCGGGTGGCATGTTTGTTTATAACTGTAGCGGGTGGCATGTTTGTTTATAACTGTAGCGGGATGCATGTGTGTTTATATATAACTGTAGCGGGCTGCATGTGTGTTTATATATAACTGTAGCGGGTTTCATGTGTGTTTATAACTGTAGCGGGTTGCATGTGTGTTTGTTACTGTAGCGGGTTGCATGTGTGCTTATATATAACTGTAGCGGGTTGCATGTGTGTTTATATATAACTGTAGCGGGTTGCATGTGTGTTTATAACTGTAGCGGGTTGCATGTGTGCTTGTATTTTAGCGGGATGCATGTGTGTTTATAACTGTAGCAGGCTGCATGTGTGTTTGTATTGTGGCGGGATGCACGTGTGTTTATAACTAGCTTGTTGCATGTGTGTTTATAACTGTAGCGGGTTGCATATTTGTTTATAACTGTAGCGAGTGGCATGTTTGTTTATAGCTGTAGCGGGTTGTATGTGTGTTTATATATAACTGTAGCGGGCTGAATGTGAGTTTGCCTTGCGTCTTTGTGCTTGTGGTTTGTTCATGTTGTGGAACGTTTGTCCCTGGTTCTTGTGTCTCTTTTGGTGTTTTCTGTGTTCATTTCGTGTGTGTGTGTGTGCGTGCGTTTGGGTGTGTGGTTGTGTGTTTGTGTGTGTGTGTGTGTGTGTGTGTCATGCTGTCTATCGGTGTTTTTGGTGGTGGTTGCGTCTTGCATGTGGCTTTGCCTGCTTGACTTTACTACTTTTCCATTTGTATTGTAGCGGGATGCATGTGTGTTTTGTATATAACTGTAGCGGGTTGCATATGTGTTTATAACTGTAGCGGGTTGCGTGTGTGTTTATAACTGTAGAGGGTTGCATGTGTGTTTATATATAACTGTAGCGGACTGCATGTGTTTTTGTAATTGTAGCGGGATGCATGTGTGTTTATAACTGTAGAGGATTGCATGTGGGTTATGTATAACTGTAGTGGACTGCATGTTTGTTTGTAACTGTAGTAGGTTGCATGTGTGTTTATAACTGTAGCGGGTTTGCATGTGTGTTTATATATAACTGTAGCGGGTTGCATATGTGTTTATAACTGTAGCGGGTTACGTGTGTGTTTATAACTGTAGAGGGTTGCATGTGTGTTTATATATAACTGTAGCGGGTTGCATATGTGTTTATAACTGTAGCGGGTTGCGTGTGTGTTTATAACTGTAGCGGGTTGCATGTGTGTTTATATATAACTGTAGCGGGCTGCATGTGTTTTTTTAATTGTAGCGGGATGCATGTGTGTTTATAACTGTAGAGGATTGCATGTGGGTTTATGTATAACTGTAGTGGGCTGCATGTGTGTTTGTAACTGTAGTAGGTTGCATGTGTGTTTATAACGGTAGCGGGTTGCATGTGTGTTTATAACTGTAGTGGATTGCATGTGTGTTTATATATAACTGTAGCGAGTTGCATGTGTGTTTATAACTGTAGTGGGTTGCATGTGTGTTTGTAACTGCAGCGGGTTGCATTTTGTTTATAACTGTAGCGGGTGGAGTGTTTGTTTATAACTGTAGCGGATGGCATGTTTGTTTATAACTGTAGCGGGCTGCATGTGAGTTTGTATTGTAGCGGGATGCATGTGTGTTTATATATAACTGTAGCGGGTTGCATGTGTGTTTATATATAACTGTAGCGGGTTGCATGTGTGTTTATAACTGTAGCGGGTTGCATGTGTGTTTGTTACTGTAGCGGGTTGCGTGTGTTTATATATAACTGTAGCGGGTTGCATGTGTGGTCATATATAACTAGTGGGCTGCATGTGTGTTTATAACTGTAGCGGGTTTCATGTGTGTTTATAACTGTAGCGGGTTGCATGTGTGTTTGTATTTTAGCGGGATGCATGTGTGTTTATAACTGTAGCAGGCTGTATGTGTGTTTGTATTGTGGCGGGATGCATGTGTGTTTATAACTGTAGCGGGTTGCATGTGTGTTTGTATTGTGGCGGGATGCATGTGTTTTTGTAACTGTAGCGGGTTGCATGTGTGTTTATAAGTGTAGCAGGTTGCATGTGTGTTTGTAACTGTAGCGGGTTGCATGTGTGTTTGTAGCTGTAGTGGGTTGCATGTGTGTTTATAACTGTAGCGGGTTGCATGTGTGTTTATATAAAATTGCAGTGGAATGCATGTGTGTTTATAACTGTAGCGGGTTGCATGTGTGTTTATATAAAATTGTAGTGGGATGCATGTGTGTTTATAACTGTAGCGGGTTGCATGTGTGTTTGTAACTGTAGCGGGTTGCATGTGTGTTTGTAACTGTAGTGGGTTGCATGTGTGTTTATATATAACTGTAGCGGGTTGCATGTGTGTTTGTAACTGTAGCGTGTTGCATGTGTGTTTGTAACTGTAGTGGGTTGCATGTGTGTTTATAACTGTAGCGGGTTGCATGTGTGTTTATATAAAATTGCAGTGGAATGCATGTGTGTTTATAACTGTAGCGGGTTGCATGTGTGTTTATATAAAATTGTAGTGGGATGCATGTGTGTTTATAACTGTAGCGGGTTGCATGTGTGTTTGTAACTGTAGCGGGTTGCATGTGTGTTACAGCTGTAGTTGGTCTCCGGGGTGCGCCAATGTGGTCGCGTGACAGATGTAGTGACTCTCACGGTTAAAAACACATTCTTATTTGTAAGAATTCTCCACATTTGAACCGCACGGCATCCTATTAAGGCTGTTTCATATTGTTTTATCGAATCAGTTTTACTATATCTATTTTAGAAGTACGTGTAGTGGCTTTCAGGTGTTATACACAATGTAGTGATTTTCAGGTGTGTGTGTGTGTGTGTGTGCGTGCGTGCGTGCGTGCGTTTCTAGCGTGCGTGCGTTCTAGCGTGCGTGCGTGCGTGCGTGCGGAAAATAAATAAGCAGCCGGTTATTTTGGCAATTTCTCAGTATGATAAAGGTCATATAAAGCTAAACATTTACAGTTCGCCTTGAGTCCTTTTCACGCGGGCAAAAATGGTCGCATTCATTTTCAAAGTTCATCCAAATCGCCCAGGTTGTAGAATATTTGCCCGTGTTCCAAACAATTTGCAGTTATTCGAATATAGCTGCTTGCAATTCTGTTACATCGCGCTTAGCCGGATTAAAGAACACTGGTAATACCCCCATTCCACTGGGCGGCGTTTCCACTGCGCTCATGGCGATCATTGCGCTTCTCCAAAATCTTCCAAATCGCCGCAGAAGCGCCGTCATGTGCCTAATTTTGGGACTTGGGCGTTTCTAGTACGCTGATAGTACGCTTCAATAACGATCTCGCTACGCTGTTTACGATCCTGTCGCGATGTTGCTGCGATTCTACGGCGCTTGAGGTCTCTCCAAGACACTTCTACTACGCTTCCACTACGACAAGGGATTTCAGACTACGCTTCGTCTACGCTCAATACGTTGCTGTTATGACCTTGCTTCCACCTAGGTGCAGGAGCTGGGCTTCTGTTGCGCTTTTGGAACGTTTCTATATAAAATGGGTGATTAAACTGATTTCGAAGTAGTTGACCATCATCCTTCGAAGAAAATTGATCAAACTGTTTTGAAGACCCAGATCAAGAAAAACACAGTGTTGGGCCTGATCTAAATCTTCTTTTTGCTAAGTCTTTCATGAGGTGACTCAAGCATTAACATTTTCCCTGTTCAATATCCATTTAAGAAAGAACGATCTTATGAATATTTATTAGTTGCATTTTTAAAATTTAACCTTTTTAAGAAATGTTTTTGCTTTGACAAAAACTGTAGAATCATATCTATATCATGTTATAAGCAAACAGAGCAGACCCTGATCAGACGACTCCAATAGGAGCTTCTGATCTGGGTCTATTCTGTTTGCAAATTTGTGAAAAAGCATTTGTATGCGGACAAATATCTCGCTTTTGTTGCGATGCGACTGCGATTGCGCTACGTTACTCACGCTGCGGCTACGATACTGCTGCGTTCGTGAATTTCTTACTACGCTTCTGCGGCGATTCGAGTCCACGGCGATGCCACTACGATTGTTTTGAGCAAGGTCAAAAGAATCGCCGTGAAGTGGCGATCAAGAAGCTTCTGTTACGTTTCTACTACGATCAGGGCGCTTCTACTGCGCTGTTACCGCTCCTGCTATGATTCGCGGCGTTTTTACCGAAATTTTGAAGCGTAGCGGAATCGCCGCTCAGTGGAATGGGGGTATAAGTGATCGGCGAAATTGTACAGACGTTTAGATTGCTATTTATAAATGCTACGTGTGGGTTTTGCACTTTATTGAATGTTATCATATTTGAGCAGCATAATAAAAGTACAGTTTCTGTATCACAACAACTTAACCCTTTCGCTGCCGAATTCTGTCGTCTGCTAACTTTGTCGTCTGCTACAAATTTTCATTTTTTATTTTTTTCAGTTTTGTTTCAACAAACAGTTTGGATCCTGATGAGACGTCGAGTTACTCGGCGTCTCATCTGGGTCCAAACTGTTTGCATAGGCAATCACAGATCCGGCATTGGCAGCGAAAGGGTTAACACTGCCATTCATTAGTACATGAGTAACATACAGTATAATCCCGCTAATGCGACCACCTAAAAGAGGTATACTTCTGAGTACTAGATACAGGTGGTAGCTTAATGCAGGACAAAAGTAATACAGAAAGCTCCTAGAGGAGCTTTCTATATTATTTTTGTCCTACATTAAGCAACCACCTGTTAATAAAGACATCCATGTTTATTCATTAAGTGATCGCATTAGAGGGGTTCTACTGAACTAAATTTTATTACGAGTTTCAATCCGCATATAAAATTATTATTTGCAAAGCAAATATGTACGTCTTTGCCGCATAAGAAAACAGGTTTTAGCATATTCCTACATGATTGGAAAATAAATCGCTCCATTTATCACAGTCTGACAATTTGGTCAATCTGACATGAAATTAGCGCTGCTGTCAAAATCCAACTACGAGATCCCAGAAGACCAAAATCATTCATTTTATCGCTTACGTAGTATCTCGCCTGTGTCCGTTTGTTGTGGTGATAGACTTAATTATCTTGATTAGTATAAATGTTAAACAGTGAACATGGCATCTGTTTGAGTTGGTTCATAAATGGTTTTTGTGGTCGGAATGATAGCCAAAAGGCCAAAATATGCACTATTATTATTGTAAATAATGTCACTATGTACATCACAGCAGAAACTAAACCAAACAAAGTCCGGTGTTTACAAACTTGAACTCTGACTCTGACATACTACATTACGCTGAACCCAATGTGTTGTAGAAATACTGATTGAGTGTCAAAGCTGTTAGCATATAGCTTTTTGTTTTTGGTCGCGAACTGCAGGATAAGGGTTAAATTGCTATAAATGTATTGACAAGACGCCACACTTGCAGGTATCCAGAGTTTTACCGTTTCAAGACATTAATGAGTAAGTATGTGTTGTTTGGCAGTTAAAACATTAACCTGCAATAAAACTTTGTACATGCGCAGTATATCGTCTGTGGCACTTTTAAAACTTTACCGATTTACAAAATGCTTTGTGAAAGTTTTGGCCAAGTTTCATCAAACCTAGATCGGCGTGAGACGCGTAGTTGCTTATCGTCTTATTTGGATCTATACTGTTTGCATATTTAACACAGTCGCATCCAGCAGGCTAAGGGTGACCGGATGGGCACTGTACGGGATTTTGACACGGTAATGTACATTTGGGAGAGGCTACAAAGCGGTATAATCAAATAGTCTTTGCGGCGTGAATCTGCTCGCGCATCTCATTAGCCCCTGATGTTACGTAAATTAGTTTAAACATACTTTATTTCAATGAAGCTTGAAAGGGGTTGGCCCACAAGTTCTACCAAGTACACCCCCCCCCCCCTAGAATATGCATGGATGTCTAAGAGTACTAGATATTGTAATTTGAACTTTGGCAATTTAGTGGTCAGACTAAAGTGACTGCTGCTAAAATATGTATGTTTCCCTGTGACGCTTTAGAACTAACAATTGCGTTTAGTCTAGCAAAGGATTAACAAGAGACACTCTGACATTAAGAATCCTTAAATATTTTGTTTTAAAAAAAGGCTCTTAGAAAGCCATTGCATGAGCTGCCACGTTGAACAGTTGGTAGTCACACGTGTTTAAACCACGGTATATCTCGTTATTTATTGGCCATTCCTTCCGACGGCACGAGTTATATGCGGAGGATTACCAGCTCACTAATCTACCGTAACTGTAAAGTGGTCAGCAAATCACCGGTCCTGTTGAGCATGAAAATTGCATCTGTAGCATCTAAATAAAATGAATGTTAGTTTAAACACTCACTATACTTATTCCAAACGTACTCAAACTTACTTTAACATTAATAGGCATATAACATTATTTATGTTTTTCTGTTTTGTAAACATTCAACAGAGAATTTATAGCTTATATCTTGAAAATGATCTCACCGCTGAACTGCATTGTTATTTTTCTTTTGTAACGATAGTTAGGACAAGTAATCAGCCGTGTCCTTCAAACCGGTTGCATACAAATTATTACCGGTTTCATACAAATTATTTCTCTTTGGGTACAAGGCATTTCGGTAATGTTGTACGCAATACTTACATTTCCGAGGTTCGTGTATTGAAAAGCAGATCAAATAAGGAAAACATGGTATTAGTATGTAGAACAGTAGATGTACTGAATTTAAATGGAAAAGTAGTAAAGTCAAGCAGGCAAAGCCACATGCAAGACGCAACCACCACCAAAACACCGATAGACAGCATGACACACACACACACAACCACACACCCAAACGCACGCACACACACACACACACACGAAATGAACACAGAAAACACCAAAAGAGACACAAGAACCAGGGACAAACGTTCCACAACATGAACAAACCACAAGCACAAAGACGCAAGGCAAACAAAAGGAAGGGTGACAAAGAGAGTACCGCCTTGGCACGGTCAGCAGCAAAAACACCACTGGGGGTTTAACCGGTTTACGGACGTCCTAACCTCGCACTTCTCTCAAAGTCACCCTAGCTTTACAAATATTGTAAATAAAGGTATCCCCGCTGGACTTACCCACAACATAGACGACGGTGAACACAGGACAACATGTAAAACATAGCATAATAACTGTGACAATCCGTCAAATATGTACTCAATGACTTTGCTGAAGTCAGAGCACCTGCAGGTAAGCCGTTAAGGGCACGCGGATTGCGTCTAAAACTGTCTGATATTTAGTATGCTTTAAGTCAAATACGCAGAGCTACATAGGTGGCGTTATAGTGTTAATTTTTACGTCAAATTTCTCAAAACATTTCGATTTCAAAGGGGAATTTTTAACATTCCTAACTGCACAAAATGTAATTTTTGGTTTGTTTTGCAGAAAAGTATTTCCAATTAAAATATTATACATGTACAAAAGTAGGGGTTTACCGGATGATTTGTTGTAACTCCTTAATATGCTTAGTCCACCCTAAAAACTAGTGTGTCGTTAGGGGACTGTGCTTCCATTGTAGGGATTTTCCATATAAATACTAAACCTGCTCGATACTAGCGTTTTATTAGAATTCAAACATTTTAGGGTCTGGTATAAAGGAATGCCAAAGCCTTAGGTTTCAATTTCTAAGCGCCGGAGACTATTAACTACGTTGAACTTGTGTAATATTCCCGCTTTTAACTTGGATGTTGAAAAAACACCAGTTTCCAAATGAAAATGTATGTAACAATCAGAAGTACAAATCATTATTTTCGGTACACGCAGTAAATATTTAAGTTCTTTAAAGACATTACCTGCTATTTAATACTGTATTGTGCACTATACCAACCAAATCTTAATTTGAAGTTTAGCCTAAATTTATTCACTTTACGCAAAATAAATGTAATATTTAGCGTCTCCAATACTTCTCCTGTGAACTGTTTAGCGCGTTAAAGTAAAACAAAACATGACAGATAAATATGTAAAATAGTCAGCTTATGGAACTCAAAACAATGTCAATGTGAACAATCTAGACCCTAGCAAGCCACTGCGTTTCCGACACCGCGACAGTGTATGATGTTTACAACAGTAGGAGAAATACAAAACACGGTGTGTTATTGAGTGACATTACATCCACATACATATACTGTAATTAACGTTATCCCGTTTATCGAAAAACTCAATATAGATATTCAGATTTGATTCGGAGTGCATATATCAATGTGTATCTCAACGTCTGATCGCAGATCTACACAGTTTGGATTATTTCATCACAAACTAGAGACCTATTGGCATTACTGGTATTGCATTGTAAATTGGAACAGATGCATACCAGAAACCATGCCATAAAGTTGTAGTCTGATCAGCGTCTGAACTATTTAAAACGTATACAAACGTTTTGATCTCTTGAGCAGAAAATAATCAAGAATGTTATTAGCACCGGAAGGCGAGGAACGAAACCACAGCGGTAAGGCCTAAATTATTCGTAGTCGGAGATCGTAACCACTAGACCACACATTTACTCTAGGTTCCATGGAAATAACCGTTTTGCAATCATGTAAAAGCACACTACAGTATTTGAAGCAGACGGAAATATTTGAAGGCAATTTGATCAAAATTAGTCTGTTACATAACGGCGAAGGTTGAACAACAATTATAGTATATTTACTTAGCTGTTCCTAATTTCGTTTTGCAATATGTACACATGCTATCATATTCACCGTTAAAATGTGATGTTGGTTTTTACCGGATTAACCCTTATTATGCTTATTATGCTTAATTACAATTCGTCTGCTCAACGTCTCGTCTGCTCATTTTCAATCTTCAGCGATGCGCTGAATATCGTTCTAGTCACAAAAGACAATTAGGGCTAAAGATAAGACGCCGAATAAAAAAAATGTTTCAGTATATACTATCAGTATATACGGTTATTCTTCCAAGCAAGAAGTGCCGCTCTGACATATCTATTAACAATAAATATTAACATGATACTGTAAATCTCTCTCTCTCTCTCTCTCTCTCTCTCTCTCTCTCTCTCTCTCTCTCTCTCTCTCTTCTCTCTCTCTCTCTCTCTCTCTCTCTCTCTCTCTCTCTCTCTCTCTCTCTCTCTCTCTCTCTCTCTCTCTCTCTCTCTCTCTCTCTCTCTCTCTCTCTCTCTCTCTCTCTCTCTCTCTCTCTCTCTCTCTCTCTCTCTCTCTCTCTCTCTCTCTCTCCGTCAACCTGTTTGTAATATTCACCGACTCGCCCAAAGTAAAATAAAGTATCTCTCCCCATAATTGTGTGTAAGTTGTAATTACTTCTATGCACCCACAGAATGAACGAAACCGCTCAAGTTTATCGATAAACTTGACAAAGTTTGAACCGGATTTGTGTATATAGTGCCTGTTATTCGGCTTATTAAGATAGATCAGAATAAGGCATGTCTGATTTGTTTGCCTTTAAATTCGAGAACCGTGTCGAAAACGTAATACATATAATATTGTTCAGTGAGAAAGGGGACACCTTAGTATAGCAGACGGTGACGGTGTAGACCCCGACGAGTCCTGAAACTTCTCAGGGTTTGCTCTATTGACATCCATCAGTTTTTATTCGTGCAAAAACAGTGGGGACTCCGAATAATTAGAACGTGCAGCTGATTGAGATAATTACTCAGTAACACTAATTGCTTATAGTAAATAAATTTTAACAACGTTCAAAATTAAAGTGTAAGTGCGTGGGGCGGGGGGGGGGCACAAATCGCATTTGAACGGCATGGCATTTAGTACATTAAAAAGCATTGTCTGTGTTTGTCGGAAATGAAGATTTGAAAAACATATATATAACACTAGAGCGGATTAAGTAAGAGATAAAAAGCAAACTTGCTCAGGATTATGATTTGCATCAATAGAAACCTTAACATGCTCTCTCGGACCTACGACATTGTCAAGATTTGAATCAAACAGGGTTGAATTACTTTCAACTTCGCGTCTAGATTACGTTGAGTTAGACACATACAGTTGTGCAAATCGTCTTAATGCTATGTTTGGCTTGTTTCTGTAAATATACTCTGTTCTTGTTTTTATTTTTCATTAACTCAGAATAAAAATTGAAAACAATATGTCGGTCTGAGTACATACACGAGGTCTACGGGCTCATCTATAAGCTAAGCATCGTCGATATTGTGAAGCCGACTATAGTTTGAAACCTAATGGGGGTCCCATGAACTCGACTTCTCAGGATTCAAACTACCTTGCCTGTACGAACAGGTGACACCAGGGGTCCCCCCCCCACCCACACACACACACACACACACACACAAACACGCAAACAAATACTCTCTCTCACACACACACACGCACACAAACACATAAAAAGGTAAAGATAAAGGTGAGGTTTATAGTCTGGAACTACATACAATGCACATATTCTCCCGACTTCACAATTTACCCCCTGATCACTGGGTTATAAGTCGACCATTAACACTCGGTGCCTAGGGCAGCCATGGCACATTAGCTTATTTCCCTCACAGGTACCCATTTATACACCTGGGTAGAGAGGAGCAAACGTGGGATGCATTTTTTGCTCAGAAAAAATCTGAGAGTCCGATGGCAGGATTTGAACCGGGGACCCTTCGATCCCAAGTATAACGTCCTACCACTGACCACCACTCCCACATAAACAAATACCCTCACACACACACGCACACACATAAACAAATACACACACAAACACATGTTTGTATTGCATGCGCCCTGAGTACGTTGGCTTATTTCTGCGCTGTGAGAACTCATAAGAAATAACATGTCTATGGTGTTACTACTTTCTCAACAGACTGGTCATAAGGGGTGGTTATTAGCCAACTAGATCATTATTTTGTTAAACTAATATTTTTGTCAAAATCCAGTCAGGAAGTTATGTCAACCTTATCAACGTTTTATGTTAACATAAAATAAATAAACAGGTATTTGATTTAGAATGTCTTGTTGTTTATAAGTTCATTAGCATATTCATGAATATTAATGAGAAGCCTCTTAAATTAGAGAAAATGACAGGAAAATGGTGAAAACCAGCTCTGAAATCACTTGTGATGCTCCAAATGGATAGAGATATGTTCTTATACCTAAAACCATCTCATTGAGAGTAATCAATATCTTTAACAACTTTTCAGTTATGATGATTTAAAACCATCTCATTGAGAGTAATCAATATCTTTAACAACTTTTCAGTTATGATGATTTAGTCGGTATTATATTAAAATATGATTTCTTTATCAGGCATTTGCTTTTTCGTACGCGGGTGCGAGTATGAAAACAAATTAACCATTAAGATACAAATAACAGAATGTTTAAATTTCCAAGTATAATATGAACATTTAAATCATGTTAAAAATAAAAAAACTTGAAGGATTAAGATTTATCTAAATCACTCTGCTTACTTGCTTATTTATGAATAATGATTTGGGTATCACAAACAGTCATGAAATGATTAAGGCTGTATTATGATTAGACCAAAGAACAAAATATTGAATCAAGAATTTAAACCTTTAAACTTACATATTTCGTTTGCGTTATCCTCCTCAGTACATCACATCAATGGTGATTGAAAAAGATATTTCTATAAAAAATATCAACTTTTGAGGAGATGCTTATCTAATGACTTGTACACTACAATCTGCCAGCAGAAGACGCAATGAAACGAGGTATGTAAAATGGAATTAAAATAGACAGTAACAGAGAGAAATCATGTCTTAGTGGTGTTTAACTGGTAAATCTCGTGAATTAACTTTGAACTGATCGAAGCATGTATTATGCAGCATATTTACAAATAATTATATCATTGTCGCCTTAGTATATGTACAAAACATTATGTCCCTGAATACTGTAAAGAATGTCTCAACCGGTTTACAGAGAAAGACATGTCTGTGTGATGCGCTCATTCATCACCATATCTGTGTGCATTATACTGCAAGTTTAGTCCCAATGGTAACCAGTGTCTTCAATGATCCCCATTTTTCATCTTCTTTATGTGCCTCAAATTACAGAATGTCTACCATGACTTGTGGAGACAAGTAACCGCATACTCATAATGGAATGGTCTAAGAGCCACACTGGCATGGCTCCAGTCATGTGCATCTGAGGCTGTGGTATTACTGGATAGGCTATATATGAGCTTATCCAAATTGGCACCTGATTGGTGACCCGTTAAATGTGTCGGATTAAGCAAATCTACAAGGTGGCAAAGATCCAATGTCAATGTTATGCAAATCATTAATTGTCTTATCTTCGCGCTTCTCCTTAGATTGCAGCAGTTTCAACTAGAGGTTTGTTTTTGTCACAAAAACAGATGTCCCCCCTCCCATCCTCTTTCAAATACACACGTGTAATGTCTGTAACTCCAAACTTATCAGGGTCTAATTTTAAGTCATCTGGGGGCAATAACTCCAACGTTATCAGGGAGAGACAATTAAAAAATCCCAGGTACACAACAACACATGCTGGTCAACATTCCTGTGAAATTTGGTGACTCTAGTATTTGTGGTTTCAGAGATACACTCGGCACAAAGTAAAGTTTCTCTTATTTTAAGTCATAAGGGGCAGTAACTCCAAAGTTATCAGAGGGAGACAATTAAAAAATCCAGATGCACAACAACTGGTGAATATTCTTGTGAAGTTTGGTGACTAGCCCTACTGGTTTCAGAGATATGTGCAGCACAAAGTTTCTCTAATTTTAAGTTATCATATCAGGGGCAATAACTCAACAATTTTCAGGCGGAGACAATTCAAAAAAACAAGAAGCACAACAACTTATGTTGGTGAACATTCCATTTGGTGACTCTAGCCCTTCTAGGTTTTAAGATATGCATGACACAGTTTCTCTAAATTTAAGTAATCATATCAGGGGCAATAACTATAAAGTTATCAAGGGGAGACAACCAGGTGCACAACAACTCATGCCGGTCAACATTCCTGTGAAGTTTGGTGAATCTAGCCCTAGTGGTTTAAGAGATATGCACGACACTAAGTAAAATTTGTCTAATTTTAAGTCATCAGGGGCAGTAACTCCAAAGTTAACAGGGGGAGACAATTAAAAAAAACTCAAGAGCAAAACAACCCATGATAGTGAACAATCCTGTAAAGTTTGGTGACTCTAGCCCTACTGGTTTCAGAGATACGCGAGACACAAAGTTTGTATCAATTTAAGTGTTCATATCAGGGGCAATAACTCAAGAATTATCGGGGGAGATAATTAAAAAAACATAGGTGCACAACAACTCATGCTAGTGAACATTCCTGTGACGTTTGGTGACTCTAGTACTAGCGGTTTCAGAGATACGCGCGACACAAAGTCTTTCTAATTTTAAGTCATCAGGGGCAATAACTCCACAGTTATCAGGGGGAGACAATTCAAAAAACCCAGGTGCACAACAACTTATGCTGGAGAACGTTCCTGTGAAGTTTGGTGACTCTAGCCCAACTGGTTTCAGAGATACGCGCGATACAAGTTTGTGACGGACAGACAGACAGACGGACGGACGGACAGACATACAACTCTGGCAAAAACAATATGTCTCCCCATAAATGGGGGAGACATAATTCAGCGTACATTGTGTATTATTTGGTCAAAACTTGCATTATGATTAATATAGATGTGATGATAGTTGAATATATCACACAGAAATGTCTACCGCTTGTAAACCCGTAGAAACATTCTTAACATTGAGGACCAGAATCGAAATGAGGGATGGGTTTTCCGTTTCTTGTGTTATCATTAGTTTTATTGAATTTGCCATGATAATGTTTCATGCATTTTTTGCCATGCATCTTATTTTAGTAATGTGACATGTATTGTTTCTCAAAATCTAGCTATCCATCTTCAGCATGCACTGACAACGTTTTGTACATGTGCTGTAAACGACAATGATATAATGGTTTGTAAATACATGTATGCTTCTGTTTGTAAATATATGTATGCGTCAAAAGCATTAGCCCTAGTTTAGCCATTAGTCGAAAAGTCTAATGTCACTTGTATGTCACGAAATACACACGTTAAAAAGCATTGTTTCATTTCTACTTTACAAACCATGTTATATTACTTTTCGATGTCCTCATCAATACTGGTAATTTACACATCATTACAATGGCGTCTCCTCAAAATATGATACTTTTAAAAATGATTTCATATATCATAATCATTGCTATGGTGTACTGATACGGATAACAACAACGAAAATACTCGTATATATGCAACTATTCAAATGAGCCGAGACATCAGCCTACAAACCATAATCGTGCTCCAGGGATCGTTGTATTATTTCTGCGCATAAACACTTTTGCCATATCTTGGATTCGGATATTTGAATTCAATTTTATAACTGACAAAGCAATTAGAGTCGTATTTATTATTCACATTCTGTATGGAAATTGATTTAGCGTATATCATCCTATATCAAGGCATGCAAATGTAAAGTAACTAATGTACTGTATACCAGTAGCTGGTTTTTGATAGTGTGAGGACTTGGGGTGAGCGCTCCGATTGGCTGCTTTCTTTATCTACCGGAAATCTGACCGGCTCATCATACACACATTTTATGAAGGGGAAGTAAATTGTGCATCAGTTGGGTACACTTGCGACAACTTACCAACTTCATTAGGACCTATAAATTTCAGGTTATTCTTAGCATAGATCTCGTTTTGACAGCATTTGTGAAAAACACTTTCCGAGGGCCCGAATGCAAGTCCTCTATATGCAAACCGTCCTCAGATCGTTGGTGTGCATCAACGCTTAAGTCCTCAGGACGTATGCAACACACACACACACACACACACACACACACACACACATACATACACACACACACACATACACACACACACACAAACAAACATTTTACCATTGTTGAAATAACAGATATAAAATTATTGTCAATGCATCCTGTCGTAATATTTTTAGGGTTAGGCCTTCTCTACAGTCTGAGTTCAATAACATTATTGTCAGAATGTTAGTCCGTGTGTACACGACCTAAAACAAATATTCTAACGCAATCTGTAAATTTTCTGCAATCTGATTGGCTCATGTGACCAAATTTGCGGCATATAAAAAGTGTTTTATATGTCGCAAATTCAACCAATCGAAAACGACCGAATGTAAATATATCAATGCGCGTTGTTTATCTCACACTTAAATCTACTGTGATGTTCCTTGTAAGCAATCCTCCTACATTGACATATATTCCCAGTGTTTTATGTTATTTCCATTGTTTACTTTGTCACGACTTGACCGGTCTCTTTTATGCACATGTGTCATGTTGAGAATTATTGAGATACTCTTAGCGCTGTGTTCCAGATTTTTCCATATTTATTTTAAAATTCAAGCATCACGTTATAACGTGACGTCATTGTTACAAACGACGTTTTGGGGTGTGGCGCCAAAGACTAGGATAACGTTTTATTGTTCCCGACATGTGTATTGAATTAATTGAACATGTGAAATAGCTATTGCATAATTATTCATGACTAATGAAATAACAAATTACAACTGGTCCGGTGTTTTATTTTTGTATGAACCAGGGTGAAAAGTTCCAGTTAAGAAATCTGAGATAAACTGGTGCACTATTTCTTGCTTCATCACTCATTTAATCATCGGCGCGCGTGGGATAGAGAAAACTCGGGCACAAAGGACATTAAAATCGGATTCAGCAATTTGGTATTTTTCGTGTTAGGATTGCGTTAGAGTAGGCCTTCGGCGTCGCCATTAAAATAATTTTCGACCGTTCAAAACCTCATATACCGTCGCAAATTTCAAATTACAGTACAAATATATTACAGTAAAGCCATGAAATAGGTCTTATTCTGGGTCTGTATGGCAAGTGGTACGTTAATGCAGGTCAAACGTAATGCAGAATGTTCATATAGGAATGTTCTGAATTACATTTGCGCTGCATTAAACAACTACCTGCGTTTTAAGACTAATGTATTTCCATATATGAAAAGCTGCTTATGACAGGTGCTACTGTCCATCAAATTCTAAACTTTTTTCCACATGTGGACATCGTTTTTATTAAAGGTAGAACTAACAAAAGTAGAACTGCCACTACGTGGTCTTTTACCACTTCCGTCTTCATAATGAATCAAGCTATTAATGGCGCAAAATTAAAAAAATGCTCAATTAAACAAAAACAGGGTATTGGGAAAGAAAAACCTTTTGTCGCTCTTTTACAGATTTTGCTCTAACCCATGACAGTATAGATCCAATGTTTTTACTTCCAGATGAGTTTTTTTGTACGCCAGTAACTTACTCAGCGTCGTCAGGAAACAGTTTGAGCAGCTTTAATATATGCCAGTGATGTAGCAGTCTGCAGCCACTGTAGACATGTGCCAACCAATATCAAACAGATTCAATCGCTAAACAATCCAGTACATATTTATGTTTTACTAGTTGTCATGAGTACATTGCCCAGTTACTGGTTATCAATATGTGTGTGTGATGCTACCTTTTGTAACAACTTCTTACCCCTTTTCTCCTTGTTTATCCTGCAGACAGAGGGCGCACCTGTTCATCTATCTCTCTCTCCCTCTCTCTCTCTCTCTCTCTCTCTCTCTCTCTCTCTCAGTATGCAGCTGCGGCGATATAGAAATTAAAACTGTTTCAAGGGCATGTCCCGGTTCCCTTGAAAACAAACGTGTGTGAACACGTCAATTGTAGTGAATCTATGCCTCACATACATCAGAATGCAGCTAAGACGATGCAGAATTTCAAACTGTCCGAGTGCGTATCACCGAAACACCAAAGGAAACGTGTACCTATATTATTTTAGTTAACCCCTTCAATGCTTCAAGTATTTCGTCTGCTTTAAGTTCTGCGCTCTTTCGTCACTTCCATACTTAGAGACACAGTTTGAATCCTTATCAGAAGCTGAATTACTCATTGCTTTTGATATCGCGGCAGATATGCACGCATATTCACTTTAGTCCAATGGAGAAATGCGTGCCTATAAATTCTCACCCTTTCGGCGAAAGAGACTTAAATCACATTTTTACACTCCATAAAGTTACTACGTTTATCACACGCTTCAAAGATTTTACAATGTTAGTTCAAGAGAGCCCATCTAAAGGGGTATAAAACTTGGGAGTTTTTTGCACTTCCTGTGTTCTGCATTAAGCGTCCATCTGTTGGTATTTGTTTAAAATTGGCCGTATGGTTACTTTCATATTTAAACACGTTATAACGGCAAACTCGGTATACCAGCACAATGTCTAGAAACAAACACCTCCGTTGTAATGAGGGTTCACTGTATATACTCTAGGGAGGTATAGCTCTCTAAACATTGTAGACACTCCATAATTGTTTAGCCACATGTATCCACAATAACTGTTAGTAACTGATAAGCACACACACGGTGTCCACAAATACTATTAGTTATTGATATACACACTAGATGTGTCCACACCGAATATTGATACTGAACAGGTACACACACGGTGTCCACAATGTAAATATTGTGTCCAGAACGCTGGTTACGCTACTTTTACTATATAAAAGTACAAAAATGAGTCATGCAGGAAACACCACATACAGAACAAACAGTCGCCCGAACAGCAACACAAGGAAACGGCAAATGTACATAACTATAAAAACATCAAGAGACGCACAAAGACAAAACAAACATACAATGGGGGGGGGGAGATTGAAGTACCGCCTTGGAACGGTCAGTGACAAAAGTCACTTTGGGGTTAAACCGGTTTATGGGCGCCCAACCTCACACTTATTCCATCCCCACCCTAAAAGACAAACAGTGTAAATAAATGTATCCCTCTCCGACTAATCTACAACAACCGCGACAGCAAATACAGTGGTAAAGTGCATGTATAACGAAAACATTTAAGTGAACAAACGGTATCCACCTATCGCTAGTGTACTCAATGATTGAGCTGCAAACAGAGTAACTGTAGAAAAGTAATTTGGTATTAAAGCATTTGGTATTTCTAGGTAACTTTAGCACCAGCTAATATCATATAATGTCTTCGAAATCCGGATAGGTCTATTATTTCACATAGTGTCCATTATGTAGGTTTTGAGAGGTAGTGTCCACAATGCCCTAAAGATGATAGAGTGTGTGCGTGCGTGCGTGCATGCATGCGTGTGTGTCATGATATATATCGGTGTTTTGGTGGTGGTTGCGTCTTGTATGTGACTTTGCCTGCTTGCCTTTACTACTTTTCCATTTACATGCACTTTACCCATCGCCGTTGTTGTATATTAGTCGGAGAGAGGATAGGTTTATTTGCACTGTTTGTCTTTTAGGGTGGTGATGGAACAAATGTGAGGTTGGGCGCCCCTAACGCTTTTGGTTTACAGAACAAAATATCGAAAAAACATAGTTTATGTAAGGGTTAACACTTTATCGTATAGACTTCTTTACATCACAGTAGATAATGTTACAATAGTACAGAAAAAACCCGCTCAAGTGCTGCTTATACAAGATGTATTTTAATTTAAATATATTGTATATAACACAGTGGTCAAGTAGTTGCAGTCCCAAACTAACACTTACTTTGCTTCTCATAGCACTGTGTTTGATCCAGGTCTTAGAATGATCTGTCATGTAAGGATGTCTTTTAGTCGGTTTGTACGTAATAATAAATGTTTACTACAAACATATTAAGAGCACTAATTTAAGTGTCATTAAAGCAACGGTTTATTAATTTAGCTGTTATGATTTCTCAAAATACTATTTGGTAAAGAGTAACAGCTAAATCCGATGTGTTTTGTTTGTTTTATGAAATAAATGATTGTAATCAATACTTAAAAAGATTCCTTTAAAATTTGGAGCAACTGGGAATAACTGTAATGATAGTATGTTCATTTCATTTCCAGAAATATCCTTACTGGTTTTTGTTACAGCTGCACGGGGAACATCGTTGTTTCAGCTAATTTAATTCCTTATAAAATGTAACTGATATTATGATAGTATTCCAATAAACATGTGAAAATGAATGAATTTAAATACAATTCTGTAGGCTAGTAAAACTCTTGTTTCAACAAAAAGCCTTTAATCATCAAGCATTTCTCGTTCAGATCTTTACGACCGTATACCACAATTTCCAGATTATAATAAATGCTTTAAATAGCATTCGGTAGTCATGCACTTTTAACAGCGACCCAGTAAAGTATATAATATGCAAACACGTCGAAGTCCGTCTAAAGGGTATAACATTCGTCTAAATAAGCAACTGACATTGTTGTATGCATATTCAAAAATGGTACAGTGCCAGTCTCAGTCTCGCTGTCTGTGAAAACAGAGCCAACATTATGATCAGTTTGGTGCTGGGGTGATTTGGCCGAGGGGCGCTTCAGCAACTTCTGCTGTCCGTCTGTCATTCTCTTTGGTACACTTTTGTAAGGAAAACAATAGAATCGATTGCATTAAAAAACAGTAAGAAACAATGTACGGTAATATATGCATATAGGGTATGCAAATAAACTGCGCACGTATAAAGGCTTGGGGCGATTTGGCCGAGGACGCATCTTTTGTTTTGCTCTTTGTCTGTCATTTTATTTCCTACTCTTTTGTAAACAAAACAATACAGCTATAACGCCGATAACTGTTGAAAAAGCAACTTTTTTGCAATGTATATATTACCTACGCTATTGGTTATTAGCCTTGCTGCGCAGGCGGCGTGTGCCATGGGTCTAAACGAAAGTGAGTTCAACCCGAAAGGGAGGAAACTGTGAGCACGTATATTGCTTTATTAAAAGGCAGTGAAAACTCACCAAATGCATGTATAAACAGTCACAAACCGTCTAATGTTTTGTCTACAAATACTAAACGAGAAACAAAAAAACAAATACGTTTGTGTCCGTATCGGAATACTCACCAATCGTCACTCACCTTGGCAGGTATTTTCCCGTGTTTTTGTAGATTGACTATTTCTGTAGGTTGTGGAATTTCTCTGTCTGTCCTCTCGATAGAATGTTATGAGATCTAACAAAGACGCTAGACTACCCTGGTAGAATCTACAAATAAGTATATGGACTAAGCAATCGTCTAGTAGCAGACCCTGATCAGACAGTTCCTGTGTGAACTGGGTCTACTCTGAAAAGTTTTTGAAAAGTGTTTCCATGACGGAAAGGGTTAATCTCCAGTGCTGGACCCGAGTTACATTTATGACAAAAATAAGGTATGAGTCATGCTGGAAACACCACATACAAAACACACAGCCATCCGAACATATAACAATCTTCCTAGAAACATTCTTTTGACAAAATGTAGCATAGCCTTTGTGCAAAAGTGTAGACCCAAGTCATTGACTGTATTATTTTCTTTAGTAGAAATTTCATGGAAAAACAGTCAAATGTAAGCTGACCGAATATCCAATGTGGGAGAATCAATCTGACCATTCAGCCTCCTCCACAGACCTTCTCGTCCTTTGAGAATTTAGAGCTACACACATAGGCAGCACAGATTATCATTTTAGCGCTCCAAACGAATAATATATGCGATGTTTATTCGAGTTCCGACATTTTTCGTGACTTCACAAGTGGCGTCATATCACAAGGGAGGTAACCGAAAAGGAAAACCAGTTGGTACTTACTTCTCGGTAATATATGGCAACTGTTACTTGCGATATGACTGTGTTTTGTTTGTGTTTTCACTATAGGTCGTGCAAGTTAATTATGTGTCAAATATCACCGAATAGCAGGAAAGGCTTTTTCTCTTTTTGCATTTCTACTTTTGCTTTCGAAGGATCACTCATTTTCAGAATATATGTACTTCACAACAGCAGGTGTTAAGTGCTTGTGTGGCGGCCGTAAAAAGTCGCCCCGTACTTCATTCTCAGTGTTGTTATATTTTCTGGTCCTTCGGGATCATAAGTTTTCATGCTATTAATTTTGAAATGTGAATACTGCTTAAGCCGATGCTAGGGGGCGTGAGTAGTGTTGCACTTTAATTACTAATCATGAACAGACTCGATAAAACCGAGTCTGCAATTTTCTCTTTTTGCATTTCTACTTTTGCTTTCGAAGGATCACCCATTTTCAGAATATATTTAATGGAATGATACAGCAAAACATAGCACAAAAACAACTGTGAAATTCCGTCAAACATGTACTCCATGACTTTGCTGCAGGAAATCCATTAAGGGCACGACAAAGAAAAGGCAATACACGAGTCCTGTAAGCAGAATTTAAATTTTGCAGTGGTATAAGACGTCACTATTCCAATAGCTCGAGTATCGTCTCAAGGAACAAAGACCAAATACAGCTGGACCAACCCTACCTTTTCACCACGAAGTTTCCTTTGTTAAAACTAATATTCGAGTTTCAAATGATTTTGATCCCGAAATGAGCTACTTTTCTGGTCCAAATCCAAACTATATACAAAACCCATACCGTTCAGTGAGTAACTGTCGCATCATATTAATCTTTAGCCTGCTGAGCAAAGTGTGTCTGTAGAAAACGTCTTTGATTTCGGTCGTCAAAGATGATATATCTTGCATTTCTTTTCAACATTACTGTCAGAGTATCAAACAGTTTGGATCCTGATGAGACGCTGAGTTACTCGGCCTCTCAGCTGGGTCCAAACTGGTTACAAAGGTAATCACTTATCCAGTCACAGCAGGCTAACGATTAATTTTCTGTCCCTATTTCTTCTTTGTTTAAACCCTGTAGACACTACAAGTAACTTTTATTTTCAAACATGATGTCCACTGTAACTACTTGGAGGTTAACTGGGTCTCATCTGGGTCCATGCTTATAAAGCTTTTTAGTTGAGTCTGAGTTCGTTCTCAAGCTTTTGATTGGTCAGCTTTGAGTTCTCAAGCTTTTGATTGGTCAGATTTGAGCCAAAGGCTCCAATCAGACCAATCAAAAACTTGGGAACGAACTCAGACTCAACTAAAAGCTTTATAAGCATGGACCCTAGAACTTAACAATAATCTTTAATTTGGAAATAAGTCAATTCAACTGAATGCAAAACAAACTATAGATGGAAACAACAACTGTTGAGTTAAATTTGTCCATCATTATCAGAACATATCCATAAACAGATGTCCAGAAGAATTGACGAACAGACACGCATTAAACAGTAATAATATGAGAATGACAAGAAAGTACTTTTATATTTTTATGACCATGACCATGACACATGTATGGTGATATCTCAACACGTTGCATCAACGGTGCACGAGATTGTACACAAAATGTGACTGATTTGATAATATTAAAGAATCAGGTTTTGCGTAATGCGCCTTAAAGGAGCCCTTCAATAGAGACTGTAGCTTGCTTCACATAAGGTCATATCAGCAAATTAATACGTGTAAAAAAAAACGACGGTAACCTGTTTGTAGTGTTTGAGACCTTTATATTTTCATTACAATATTTTTGTCGAATTATATAATAAACTTGGTCTATGTATAACTATTCAGCACATGGCTTGGAGCTCTCGGCCAATCAGATGCCTCAAAAAGTGTCGACTATATCATGTAGTTCGACGCTTTTTGAAACTAAAACATGGACTAACAAATAAACTGTTCATTTAGTCAATGGTTCCTGTCGACAAATCACCATAATGCATTTTTGACGTCAATCCTACGCTCCCACGTGATAATTACCCCAGTGCATCATAGCCTTGATCAGCTGATTACACTCAACTACATTAAGACCTAGGTAAAACGACAAGTTAAAGGGAAATGAATTTGCATTTTTATATACAGGTGACAATTAAATTCAGTTATTTTGAGCTTTCAGTATTACTTTTATCCCGCATTCAAGCAAACAAGTTGCCTTTAAAAAGCGGTACCATACATAGTGTATTATTTTATTGGTAGTTGTACATAAGTTAAATACTGTAAATAATGAATAATCAAGTTTTTGAGGACATTGAGAAAAGCAATTACACAAATGTTCAAGTTTTAATGAGTGAAAAGTTGCAAACACAAATTAAACATAATTAGACTGCTAAACGGATCTAGGTCTAGAGCTCTCAATTAATTAACTATTCAACAGCAAAATTTACTTGAATTGCAACATATTGAAATAAAAAATAATATTGAACATTTAATTGAACACAGTTTTAATAACTTGCCTTTAAATTTTCAGCTTTATCATGCTGTTTTCGTCCTGTTTCTATTTTCAAAATATCAATGGATTCAGGCACAAAGATTTTCAATCTTGCTCGAAGAGAAAGTATGGAAATTAGCACGCGTTCGATGACGTCAAATTGATGCCGTTTATTTCTTGTTTTTCCTCGAGCCCAACCCAGTGCTAAATAGGTTAGGCAATGGTTGAGCGCGACTGACTATATCGTTTATTCACGCACAATCATGGTCTAACCTATACATAAAATCAAACATCTGATTTCTTTATTAAAAAATTAAAATTCCGTGGTTGGATATGGTTTCCGATCTATGATACTTACTTGTATTCAGTGGTAGATTCTCTGATTGCAGAATCAATTAAATAGCCACGTGTCAGAATCTAAATAACTAACATGGAAACCACTATGGTAATAGATAATTCTATGTGCAAGATTCGGAGAAATAGCGAGAACATGGTCTCACTTTTGATTGGGCTTGTTTCATTTATAGCATTATCTCTTAATATGGATTTACCTATATACCTTTCAAAATTGCATTTACTACCTACAATTTACCACAGGTACCTTTGATTGACTACGTGTATTCACATGTGACATCACTGAGGCATGTAACCTGTGATACGATATGTAACGAGTTTAGTTGGTTTTCAGTACACAACTCAGATCACTTTATAGTAAAACATCACTATAACGGCCACTAAAATAAAATCTACATCAAGTATTTTGTGTTAAAGACAGGAAAGCAAGGTGAAAGTAAAACAGACGGAACGCTCCTATTGGAGCGCCCTGTTTTAATTTCCACCTTGCTTTAAGCGGGCACCTGCCCTAAATACCAACTAACTAATACAATTTAGTGGCCATTATAGAAAGGTTTACTGTAGTTCGAAAATTCGTTCAATTGAAAAGCGGTCTGCTGTTTTAATAAAGTATTTTCTTCATAAACTCTCTTCATCTTTTGTTTCAAGTAGTTGATGAAATAACAGCGGCATACTTTATTCATGAGATTACCTCCAAACATCTCTATCCAAGTATTAGGCTTGGCTTGATAACCTTTTAGTAGCCCATGTGCATGCATGCAAGAAGCTAGATAAATTCAGAATAACTGCCTGCTGTTACACACATCTATACAACCTGCAACAAAGCATAGGCAGGTAACTCTTTGACCTTGAAACAATCGACATCTTACACCTGCATGTTTGTTTGCTTCACATGTGTGCTGTTCGGGCGGCTGTATTGTATGTATTTGTCCTGCATTAATAATACATTTACTTTTACGTCGGTGCGTCTCGAGGGATCTTTAACATGGGTTTATTGCTGGTTTTCTTTTATGGACATTATGCATAAATGGACTAAATATTAACTCGCACATACACGTCATTTAACTCATCTTATGTTAATCGCGTATTGGCTACTATTTGCAAACAACCCTTGCAAACAGTTTAAATCCAGGTTTGGCGTCTCATTAGGATACAAAGAAGTCAGTGCAAAAAGGATAAGCGCAAAATGAAGCAAATCAAAGATTGAACAGACATTATGCTTTCACCGACATTATGCTTTCACCATGAAAAGGGTTAAATTAAATTTTGAACTGTACAAAGTATTTACGACTAAATATTTTCACTGAGCTGTTAGTTTGGTCACTACACTTTAGTTTTATCCATGTCAGGTCAGAGACATTACATATTATTTTCTTTAGACAGATCTCAGAACTACCATTTTCGAGGCAAGCAAAGCTCGTTCAGTTTAATCAAGTTGGCTGTCGGACTTACAAGGGCTGATTGATAAGTTGTGAGCCTAATTGTAAAGATTTGACTGGGGAAAAGTGTAGTAGTTCATAATCCCGTAATACTTCTATATACTTTTGATAATATATCTTGAAAGTGGGATACCGCCTTTAATGGAGATTCTACAGAAAATCCCCAAATACACGTATAGCGTCATCATCTGACTTAAAAATGGGTACCAGAAATGGATTGTTCCAACGTTGAAAATAAATGCTTTGATGGAGCGAGATCTGGCGAGAAAGTCATTAGCCATACACATAGATTTCACCAATAGCAACAGCAGATGTATGTTCTGGTTAGTGAAACAACACTCCTTTACTGATTTATAAATGGAGCATGAGTTTGATCATTTCTCTTGCCTACGAAGCTCTATTAATTGTCTGTCCCCTTTAGACATAATATATGATAAGAATGCCACAATCTTCTAAAATCGAGGCAATAACCTTTCCAGCTGACGGAACCGTCTTTGTCCCTTTAGCAGTGTTGAGCAAGGGTGATACTGTTGTTTGGATTTGAGGGTGAAATAATGATCCCAATGTTTCATTAATAATCACAGACTTGAGCAGAAAGTTGTCAGGTCTTATAAAGGTTCATACATACTTCTGGTGTCTGTCAAATGTATGAGATGTGGGTTTTAACATCTCCAGATCCTCCATGAGAATGGAATATTTTTTTGAGAAATCCCCAAAACACCAACTATGTATTCTGTTGTAACTCGACTGTCACACATAACCGCGGTATGGATAGTTCTAGCTATTTCGGGAGTTTCCCACGTGGCAGGCCTACCAAGACCGCGAATCAGCTACACGGTTCTCCCTGTCATAATCACATTCTGCCTACCAACGTATTACGGCAGCATATACAAGGGTCATCCTTCCTCAACTTTTGCTACCATATCATGAATCGCCTAGATGAAGGTTCTAAACTTTCGGGGGATCACAACCCTTCAGAAATTTTATGTAAATAATTTGAATCACCGCTCGTTTCTCCATATTTCAAACGTTACTTGTCCTGTTTATTTTAGAGTGTTACCACTTCGACATAAACTGACCAGTTAACACAGGCTATTTGGCAGCGTACTCTTATATGGTAAAGGAGTAATAGGGCCGAAAATGGGTAGCCCTGCCTAACTGATTCAATACAAGACTCATTACTTATCAACCAGCCCTCGTATTTGAGCGTGGACACAAAATAAACTTTACAGTCGCTACACATCGAACTTGCACGAGGGCAGTTGCAGTTGTTTTCGCCTATAGTAAACAAATATATACGCCTTACAGTTCTGGGAAAATTGCTTGGGTATAATTTTCCGTTTTAGATTATTTCCAGCGAAGAGATCACCGAGATCACCGACATGTATTGTAAGTATTAGTATGGTTAATTGTTTTGCGACCGTAAAGTTTGCTAAATATATCTATTTTACCGATTTGTTACCTTCCAACATAAATATGTTTGCAAGTAAGCTTGAGTTGTGTTCCGTCGAAATATATTGTATACACAGACGTAAATATCTGACTTTATATTATTTTGTAACATTAACAAATCGTCAGCTTTATTGCGTGTTGTTGTTTTACTTATCCCTATTTACCATTCTGAATAACTATGAGTGAGATGTCGCTTTCACGAGACCAAAACGTCTAACAGAATAATGTTTCCCTACCATATAGTTGTTATGTGTGCAGATCGTATTTTAAGAAAGACTAATATAATGCATTGCATTGATTACAAGTTCTAACAATATTTATTTGTGGTAACTTTTTCACAGACAGAAGTTAGAATCGATTTAAAAGTACCCGTATGTATGCATGTCCTACATTCAACGGGTTACATTGCTCACATAACCGGTATACATATAATGTAGGCCTAGAAACATCAGTTTTCCACTGCCATAACACAAATAAGAACAGTGGCGAATATATTTTACATGATGATGGTTTCAGTAGAGTTAGTTTCGACAGTGTATTAAACTGAAAAAATTGACAATACATTTAATAGTACATTGAGACCGTAATATCACATAGTTGTACAACTGGAACATCTATATCCCTATTGTACATGTACATTCTAGTTTTATTTTAATCAAACATGGGGCTCTAGATTTTTAAAAACGGCCGTTAAAAGGCACCCGTGCTTCATTCTCAGTGTTGTTATATTTTCTGGTCCTTCGGGATAATTCGTTTTGATGTTATTTATTTTGAAAATTGAATACAGATTAAGCTGGTTCTAGGGGGCGTGTGTAGTGTTGCTCTTTTCATGACTACTCTTTAACCCTTCGCTTGCTATTCACATCAATATACCTACCTGTAAATAGTGAAGACCCAGATGAGACAGCTCCTGCATGAGCTGTCTCATCAGGGTCTGCACTATTTACAAGTTGATTGTGCAACCAGTGTACTCCACAGCAGTGATTGCACAGCGAAATACTTGTACACAGTGAAGATATATGTAATTATACAACAGGACATAGGTAAAGAAGGAGAAATGTATTTTAAAATTCAGCAAGCGAAGGGTGAATAGACTAAAAAACCGAGTCTGCAATTTGCTCTTTTCGTATTACTACTTTTGCTTTCCCACTTAATAATATTAAAATCCAGCATAAGACATTTATTTCTAAATATACACTTTCTCTGCATACTCACGGTAATACAGCCTGGATAATAGTCAGATACATGTACATGGTCTGCTTGAAGGGGTCACATGTATACCAGATAAGTAATATTTTAAATCATTCCTGCTATATTATACCTTTCTAATTATTAGCTCTAAAGACGTTGCCATAAACTTACGATGGATCGATTCCGTTTCCGGCATTCTGTAGATGTAAAACGCAACGAGTCAGTTGTGCATATTCATCGATATTTTGTAAATTGTGAAAGGTGGATGTCCTTCGAAAACAAAAGCAGCAATACAAAAAGAGACAAAAATGCAGACGGTTTATTGAGTTTCTTTAACAATTGTCATCTAAATAGCAAAACTATTCACGCTCTTAGTACCGGCTTCAGCGCTATTCGATAACTAAAAGCATGAAATTTATCACGAAGAACCAGGAAATATATCAACACAGAGGATGAAGTATGGCCAAAGTGTTACCCTTGCCATTCATTTTCAGTGTTATTTTTTCTGGTCCTTCGGTTTAGTTTCGATGTTATTAAGTTTGAAAATTTAATACTGCTTCAGCTGGTGCTAGGGGAGGCTTGAGTAAGATTGCACTTTTAATGACTACTCATGTACATACTAAATTAAACTGAGCATGCATTTTCTCTTTTCGCAATGCTACGTTTGCTTTTGAAGGATCTCCGTCTTTCAGACATCAATATCTACTGTTGTGAAGTACATAAATACTGAAAGCATGAAACACTACTTGCGCCCCTTGCACCGGCTTAACCCTTCGCTTGCTATTCACGTCAATATACCTACCTGTAAATAGTGAAGACCCAGATGAGACAACTCCTACAGGAACTGTCTCATCAGGGTCTGCACTACTTATAAGTTAATTGTACAACCAATGCACTCCACAGCAGTGATTGCACAGCGAAATACGTGTACACAGTGAAGATATATGTAATTATACAACAGGGCATGGGTAAAGAAGGAGAAATGTGTTTTAAAATTCAGCAAGAGAAGGGTTAAGCGATGTTTCATTTTCATAGCTAAAAGCATTGAACGTTGACAGCATTCTTGCAATTTCAGTACACATGGAGGAGACAATACTCTTTGTCGCAAGGCGATGCCCGTCTTTTAAAAAACTTGTGTTCACCTGTATTGCGTTGATGTCTGTAGTGATATTGGTGTTCAACGCAAGTTTGATGAAAGTTTGCACACGGTTTGCTCCTGTGAACAAAACTATAACTGACACTCAAAATATCTACGATAAACCGGTACATGTCTTACAAGATATACTGGATTATTCTGGTCATAACGGTCATCATGGATTTAATTCAAGCCAAACATTTCAGGACACAGTACTTAAACCAACGGGATTAGAAATCCTCTTACACAAAGTCAGGTCGGTTATTCTACAGGACGAAAATTTTGGGGCGACATTTCTACCAGCCGATCATTTTTTTAAAGTCAGTAGAATTGTGCAAAATCTGACATGCGCGAAATTATTTAAAGGAGATAAAACCGAGACAGAGAAAGCAAAATTTCTGATGCAAAAAGAACCTACACCACATGCTCAAATAAATGCTGAAGAATACATGGAGATTACCAAAAACTGTTCATCGTTCAAAAGCAGAAGGGGTTATATTCTAAGCTCGTTAACTAAGGTAGAAGAGTTATTTCCAATAGCTTTTAGCATAGTTATGTACAAAGACGTCTGGCAGTTTGAACGCCTTTTACGTGCGATATACAGACCGCAGAACATTTATTGTCTACATGTAGATAATAAAAGCAGCCCGATCATATTCAGTGCAGTGTTAAAAATATCGCAGTGTTTTGATAATGTATTCATATCATCCAAGAGGGTCGACGTTCGATGGAGTGACATGACAAACCTGGAACCAGACCTTATCTGCATGCAAGACCTGTGGAACAAAAGCAAGACTTGGAAGTACTTCATAAATCTTACTGGACAGGAGTTTCCTCTCCGGACCAATTATCAACTAGTAACTATTCTGAAGGCTTATAATGGAGCAAACGAGGTTGAAAGCACTATAAAAAGGTACTACAAATTCAACAGCTAAGACTAAATACGAAACGAGTCTATCACCTTTAAGGGTGTCTTCTGCTAATATTGTCGGAAACTTTGCGTAACAAACTGACACTAGCCTCTGAATATGTATCACTTATATTTGAAACTTACTGCAATCTAGCATGGTAAGAAACGTTTTTTGTCACCTGCCAAGAGGCGGTGTGTTAGGGATCAGGTTTCTGTCGTCTGCCTGTCTATCTGTCCGTCTGTCTATCCGTCTGTCTGTCCGTCACAATTTCTTTCTTTTTGCCTGACACTTCTATACTAATCATTATAGAGCTTTTAAATTCCATATGTGTCTTCCTCGCATTAAGGACTATTGAGGTAACTAAGGTCCATTATTCTGCATGCAAAACGTTTTGAGTTAGTCACATTTATTCAAACTTTCTTTTTTGGCGGTCATTTCTGAACTAATCATTATAGTGCTTTCAAATTCCACTTGTGTCTTCCTCTCATTGATGAAACTAAGGTCCATTACTCTGCATACAATACTTTCTTACTTTATACCGTTCATTGTTTTCCTCCCACTCTCTATAGTCCACTTTATTACTTTCGTCTTAGCTGCTGGAATAGTGTTATTCTGTACTGGCTTTTATCTTTTACATGACTTTTCTTTTAGTTTGATATATCTATACTTATTTGAAGTCTACCTTTATGTCGCCTTTTACGGAAGGGTGCTCAAACACCTACTACAAAAACTATGAATAGTCTCCCTACTATAAAACTCAAAAACATAAAATTACACCCTGTGTCTTCTGTTCAGATTCCTCATTATCTGGCTAATTTTCAATCTCTACAGCCGTCTGTTTGTATAAAACCTCTAAAACTACTTTCGGCTTCGTCTTTTCATGTTCCTTCGTCTGCTATAAATAACGTTTTTCATAATGGACCTAAAATCGTGCTTTCTCCTTTAAAGCAATCTATCCTTCGTTATACTAAATGGAAAAGTAGTAAAGTCAAGCAGGGAAAGCCACATACAAGACGCAACCACCACCAAAACACCGATAGACAGCAAGACACACACACACACACACAACCACACACCCAAACGCACACACACACGAAATGAACACAGAAAACACCAAAACACACACAAGAACCAGAGACAAACGTTCCACATATGAACAAAATCACAAGCACAAAGACGGAAGGCAAACAAAAGGAAGGGTGACAAACAGAGTACCGCAAAGCTAATCTAAATTCACATTATTTGAACAAAATACATAGAGTATATCCAATAATTACAAAGTGCAATAGTAAGAGGTATATGTGTTGCAATTTTATTTCTACTAGATCAACTATTAATCTCTTGTAAATGGTAGAGTGTTTAGTGTGAAGATTAATTCTGATGTAGACTGAAAATCGTCAAATATTATATATGTTATAACCTGAAATTTGCCACGCTGTGGTATTCAGTATGTAGGTCAGATGAGTCGATCTTTAAACACAAGGTTTCGGGAACATAATTACCGTTCTAGTATCAAAAACGTTCGCAATTTTCTTTACCAGCATTTTCGTCATACAAGACATTCATTTAAAAAAAATTCGGTTCAACCAGTGGGGCAAAAATATTATGATTCTAATACTACCAGTAGTTTGAAATCTAAAGCTCGTTTTATTACAGAGCTAGACTGGATTTAAAAATTACAAACACCTTTCCCTTTGGGTTTGAAAGACAACATTTGGTAATATTATGTGGCGGCCCCATACTTCATTCTCAGTGTTATATTTTCTGGTCCTTCGGGATCATTAGTTTTCATGTTATTAGTTTTGAAAATTGAATACTGCTCTTTTTGCATTTCTACTTTTGCTTTCGAGGCATCATCCATTTTCAGAATATATATATCTAAAGATCGTTACATCGATATTTTCTAAATATTTTCAATTAGAAAACATAAAAGCAGATCGCATGGTAAACGTAGAAATGGTAATATTAAGCGCAAATTACGTCTTAATATGTCAGTTCACGATTTACATACTGTTCTTAAAGAAACGTGCAAATATGCTATGCTTTCTTGTTTATCATATTTGCCATTTCTTGTATTCAGTCCATTGACGAGGAGGCTGATAAAATTTTATGCGTACATACCCACTGATCAAAACTGCCTCTATTATACAAAGTTACACCCAGCATGTTCTTCGTCCTCATATTGATAAAGAATCTGAACATAAAAGGCATTTTCTTAAACTTCAATTCATAAATAAAGGTAGCGACTTCATTGATATTCAAAGTATATTTCGTGATAAGAATGTAATCGATACTATTCCTAAATATTTCATAAATTCTGAATCACCTATCATCTGTTATAAATACAATAAACCAATAAGGAACGTTATTTTTAATTACAATAAAATTGTATCCGACTTAAATATTGATGTCAATACCCCTACTTCTTGAGACTGTAGCACTTCAAGCTTTTGTTATAAATCAGTTGGTCACGTCATTTGGTAATTCTGGTAATTTTAATATTATTAAAGATTAACGTCTCAGGACCCTCCTTGCTAAAGGACCCAAATATAGATTACCTTCCCTTATTGATTTTGACACTTGTCGTACTCATATTGCTGAAGCTATTCAAGAATTCTGCATCACATGGTGTCGACGAGAACATGCTGATGTAAATGCCCTTTCGGATTGGAAAAAACATGTTTTTGACATTATTGATACACGTATTGCTTTTTATAAATCTAATTACCATCTATTACCACCTCGACCTAGAATTACATTTCGATATCTGAAGAAAAACATTTCGAATTTTCATTCTAATTATGTTTTGCTCCTGGTGACAAGGTATCAAATAATGTAATAATTATGTGACGATTGTATTATGTTGATGTTTTGAAGAAGGAATTAACTGGTTCACAAACATATATTACAGTGCAAATCCCTGAAAAGATATAGTCACGGAACATGTAAAAATGTGCAATACTTTTAAGTATAATCCTAACGTAAAACAACATAACTTTCTACTATGTACTGGATTCCTAAGCTACATAAAAATCCGTATAAGGCGCGTTTTATTGTTAACTCTAGTTGTTGTACTACTACTAAACTATCTAAACTTTTAACGTCGTGTCTTACTACTATCAAAGAACATGTTAAACGTTACTGTGATAAAATATATGACAATTCTGGTATTAATGCTTTTTGGTCCATAAAAAAATCAAATGGTATTTTAACTAAACTTGAAAATGAACAGTATAACATTTCTTGATTGAGCTCTTACGGTTTCTCTACACTCTATACCACTCTACCTCACCATCTTATAAAGGATAAACTGATTAAATTGATAGAAAAAAAACCTTATCCAGAGAAAATAAAAGGTTCCTTGCTTGTAATGTTCAACGTTCATTCTTTTCAAATTCTGAAGTTAAAAATTACACAATGTGGACTTGCCTTGGTGTTTGTAGATCTTTAACATGTCTTTAAGATAACATATTTGTGCGCTTTGGGGATACCATATATCGTCAAGTTGTTGGTATACCTATGGAAACAAATTGTGCCCCTCTTGTTGCAGATTTGTTTTTATATTGCTATGAGAAGGAGTTCATGCTTAGTTTAAAACCTGATACACAATCTGACATTGTTAGTGCTTTTAATAAAACGTCTAGGTATTTAGACGATATTTTGAATTTGGATAATCCTTATTTTGAAAATATGGTTTCTTCTATTTACCCAAAAGAACTTACTTTAAACAAAGCGAACCCATCTGACATTCAGGCTTCCTTTTTAGATTTGAATCTTTCCATCACTAATGATAAAGCTTCGTCTAAAATATACGATAAAAGGGAAGATTTCGATTTCAAAATTGTTAATTATCCTTTTCTAGATGGAGATGTTCCCCGGTCTACATCTTATGGGGTTTATATTTCTCAACTTATTCGCTCTGCCCGAGCCTGTTCTTTGCTAGTAGATTTTAATAGTCGTAATTTAATTATAACTCATAAACTTCTTAAGCAAGGCTACAGATATCATAAAATTCGGAAAGCTTTTTCAAAATTCTATTATCGAAATTTACCCCTCATTAGTAATTATAACTATTTCGCATCCAGATTTCTATGGTGATATTATCTACAAACTTAGGAAAATTCATGGTCATATCCATTTTCACGATTTGTTTATTAAACGCATTAAAAATTTTAGGAAGAAAGGTTATGGCCCTATTATATTGAAACACACTGCATGTTTGGCTATCGACCCCTTTACAGTCGATCGCTACGCTTTCCTCTTTGCTTGCACGATGACAGGCCGAGGGTAGTACTCATGGTATACTCTTAAACCCAGAAATGGGAAGAGCTTACCAGACTCATGTATTACCTTTTCTCTGTCGTACCTTTAACGGCTTCCCTGCAGTTGCTCTGTCTTCAGCAAAGTCATAGAGTACATATTTGACGGACTTTCACAGTTGTTATGCTATGTTTTACATTTAGTACTGTGATTACTGTCTTCTATGTTGTGGAGAAGTTCCGGCGGGGATACCTTTATTTACAATGTTTGTTTAGCTAGGGTGACTTTGAGATAAGTGTGAGGTTAGGACGTCCGTAAACCGGTTTAAACCCCCAGTGGTGATATTGCTACTGACCGTGCCGAGGCGGTTCTCTCTTTGTCACCTTTACTTTTGTTTGTCTTGTGTATTTGTGCTTGTGTTTTGTTCATGTTTGTCTCTGGTGCTCCTGTATTTGTTGGTGTTTTCTGTGTTCTTCTCGTGTGTTTGCGTGTGTTTGGTTGTGTGTGTGTGACATGCTGTCTATTGATGTGTTGGTGGTGATTGCGTCTTCTATGTGACTTTCTACTGTATGTGTGTGTATGAGTATAAATTGCTATGCTTTCTGTGGGTGTTTTGATGATGGTGGCGTTTTGTGTGTGGCTTTTCCTGCTTGACTTTACTACTTTTTCATTTATTCCCCCTTTGTTCACGCTTTCTTGTTTTTTGGCTGTCATTTCTAAACTAATCATTATAGAGCTTACATATTTTTATATGTGTATTGACTTAACAACATGTACTTTTTTATTTAAAATGTACAAATATGAGTCATGCAGGAAACATCACATACCGAACAGCCACCCGAACAGCAAAAAAAGAAAACACACAAATGTAGATAACTAGCAAAACCATAAACAGACGCACAAAGACAAAACAAACAGACAATAGGGGGAGGAAGTACCGCCTTGGAACGGTCAGTGACAAAATTATCACGGGGTTTAAACCGGTTTTCGGACGCCCAACCTCACATATATTCCATCCCCACCCTAAAAGACAAACAGTGTAAATAAACGTATCCCTTCTCCGACTAATCTACAACAACCGCAAAGGAAAGTGTACGACAATAACGAAACAGTACAGATATCCTACGTCCTCATGGTCCTCACGTCCTACGTGTTTCATTTTTTATAACTGCTCATGAACAGGCTCAATAAGTGCGTGTATTGTGGCCGTAAACAGACGCCCCGTTTTTCATTCACAGTGGTATCTTTTCTGTTCCTTCCGCATTACTAGTTTCGATGTTATTAGTTTTGAAAACTGAATACTACTTAAGTGGGGGCTAGGCGTGTGAGTAGTATTGCACTTTTAATAATTGCTCATAAACATTCGGGATCATTAGTTTTGATGTTATTTGGTTCTAAAATTGGATACTGCTTAAGCCGGTGCTACAAGGCGTGAGTAGTGTTGCATTTTAATTACTACTCATGAACAGACTCAATAAAACCGAGTCTGCAATTTTCTCTTTTTGCATGTCTACTTTTGACTTCGAAGAATCACCCATTTGCAGAATTCATAAAACCGAGTATGTACTTTTCTCTTTTCACATTGCTGCTTTTCGCTTTCGAAGGATCTCCTAGTTTCAGAATTTAGAAACATGTTGTTAGGATAAAAGCAATTTTATACATGGCACACTGTGTTCTTATTCAGGGAAAATACTATTGAAGTAGAGCCAACTCGGCTAATGATGCGATATGGGGTTTTTTTGGTAAAAATGTATATAGTTTCTAAACTGGAAGCTACAAAGTTATTCTATAGAGGTGTAAATAATAGGAGTATTACGGAAACTTGGCTAAAGTCATTGACTAGCATAGTGTATCAACATGCTCAGACAACCAGATCAGTGCCGTATTTATACTTTATATTTTGTTCATCCTTTTTTCGCACAACTAAATTTTTTCAGACGTTTTACATTAACTTACATTAACTTAACTTCTCAGGACCCTCCTAACTAAAGGACCCAAATATAAATTACCTTCCCTTATTGATTTTGACGCTTGTCGAACTCATATTGCGGAAGCTGTTCAAGAATTCTGCATCAAATGGTGTCGACGAATACATACATGCTGATGTTAATGCCCTTTCGGATTGGAAGAAATGTATTTTCGATATTATTGATACGCGTATTACTTTTTACAAATCAAATTACCATCTTTTACCACCTCGACCTAGAGTTACATTTCGCTACTTGAAGAAAAACATTTATAATTTTCATTCAGATTATGTTCTTGTTCCTGCTGACAAGGCATCAAACAATGTCATCATTATTTGAAGATTGTATTATGTTGATGTTTTAAAGAAGGAGCTAACTGATTCAAAAACTTATATTACAGTTCAAACACCTGAAAAAGATATAGTCTCGGAACATGTAAAAATGTGCAATAATTTTAAGTCTGGTCTTAACATCAAACAACATAAACTTTAAAACTTAGCTTAAAACCTGATACACAGACCGACATTGTTAATGCTTTTAATAAAACTTCAAGGTATTTAGACGATATTTTGAATTTAGATAATCCTTATTTTAATACTATGGTTTCTTCAATTTACCCAAAAGAACTGTCTTTAAACAAAGCTAATCAATCTGACATTAATGCTTCATTTTTAGATTTGAATCTTTCAATTACAAATGATAAAGTTTCGTCCAAAGTATACGATAAAAGAGAAGATTTTAATTTTAAAATTGTTAATTATCCTTTTCTAGATGGGGATGTGCCACGTTCTACATTTTATGGTGTTTATATTTCTCAACTTATTAGGTTTGCCCGAGCCTGTTCTTTGCTTGAAGATTTTAACAGACGTAATTTAGTTATAACTGATAAACTTCTTAAGCAAGGTTACAGATATCACAAACTTCGGAAAACTTTTTCTAAATTTTATTATCGAAATTTACCTCTCATTAGTAAATATAATTGTAATCTACGGACGTTACTGCGACAAGGCATTTCTCAACCAGAATTTTATGGGGATGTTATCTACAAACTCAGGAAAATTCGGGATCATATCCATTTTCATGATTTGTTTATAAAACGCATTAACACATTTAAAAAGAAAGGTTATGATCCTATTATATTGCAACGCACTGCATGTTTGGTTATCGACCCTTTTACAGTCGGTAGCTACGCTTCCCTCTTTGCTTGCGCGATGACAGGCCGAGGGTAGTACTCTATGATGGTATACTTTTAAACTTGGATACAGGATGAGCTTACCAGACTCATGTATTACTTTTTCCCTGTCGTGCCCTTAACGGCTTACCTGCAGGTGCTCTGACTTCAGCAAAGTCATTGAGTACATATTTGACGGATTGTCACAGTTATTATGCTATGTTTTACATGTTGTCCTGTGTTCACCGTCGTCTATGTTGTGGGTAAGTCCAGCGGGGATACCTTTATTTACAATATTTGTAAAGCTAGGGTGACTTTGAGAGAAGTGTGAGGTTAGGACGTCCGTAAACCGGTTTAAACCCCCAGTGGTGTTTTTGCTACTGACCGTGCCAAGGCGGTACTCTCTTTGTCACCCTTCCTTTTGTTTGCCCCTCTTGTTGCAGATTTGTTTTTGTATTGCTACGAGAGGGATTTTATGCTTAGCTTAAAACCTGATACACAGACAGATATTGTTAATGCTTTTAATAAAACTTCAAGGTATTTAGACGATATTTTGAATTTAGATAATCCTTATTTTGATACTATGATTTCTTCAATTTACCCTAAAGAACTATCTTTAAACAAAGCTAATCAATCTGACATTAATGCTTCATTTTTAGATTTGAATCTTTCAATTACAAATGATAAAGTTTTGTCCAAGGTATACGATAAAAGAGAAGATTTTAATTTTAAAATTGTTAATTATCCTTTTCTAGATGGAGATGTGCCACGTTCTACATCTTATTGCGTTTATATTTCTCAACTTATTAGGTTTGCCCGAGCCTGTTCTTTGCTTGAAGATTTTAACAGACGTAATTTAGTTATAACTGATAAACTTCTTAAGCTAGGTTACAGATATCACAAACTTCGGAAAACTTTTTCTAAATTTTATTATCGAAATTTACCTCTCATTAGTAAATATAATTGCAATCTACGGACGTTACTGCGACAAGGCATATCTCAACCAGATTTTTATGGGGATGTTATCTACAAACTTAGGAAAATTCGGGATCATATCCATTTTCATGATTTGTTTATAAAACGTATTAAAACATTTAAAAAGAAAGGTTATGATCCTATTATATTGCAACGCACTGCATGTTTGGTTATCGATCCTTTTACAGTCGGTAGCTACGCTTCCCTCTTTGCTTGCGCGATGACAGGCCGAGGGTAGTACTCTATGATGGTATACTCTTAAACTTGGATACAGGATGAGCTTACCAGACTCATGTATTACTTTTTCCCTGTCGTGCCCTTAACGGCTTACCTGCAGGTGCTCTGACTTCAGCAAAGTCATTGAGTACATATTTGACGGATTGTCACAGTTATTATGCTATGTTTTACATGTTGTCCTGTGTTCACCGTCTAGTCCAGCGGGGATACCTTTATTTACAATATGTGTAAAGCTAGGATGACTTTGAGAGAAGTGTGAGGTTAGGACGTCCGTAAACCGGTTTAAACCCCCAGTGGTATTTTTGCTACTGACCGTGCCAAGGCGGTACTCTCTTTGTCACCCTTCCTTTTGTTTGCCTTGCGTCTTTGTGCCTGTGATTTTGTTCATATGTGGAACGTTTGTCTCTGGTTCTTGTGTGTCTTTTAGTGTTTTCTTGTTCATTTCGTGTGTGAGTGTGTGTGTGCGTTTGGGTGTGTGGTTGTGTGTGTGGGGGGGTCATGCTGTCTATCGGTGTTTTGGTGGTGGTTGCGTCTTGCATGTGGCTTTGCCTGCTTGACTTTACTACTTTTCCATTTACAATTTCGGTAAATCAAACGAAAAAGCTTACATGACAGTATATACCCTACTTTGCACCGTTATAGTCAGTTAAACCATGTACAACGAATCATTATCTACAACTGATGTCGCACATAATACCCCATTTCCAAACTACGTGTGCAAAAGTGCGATAAAACTTACAAATCCTGACATGTTTTCATGTTGTATGGGATCAACGCACGGTATGAATATTATTGTAATAATGGGCGGTATTTTAAAATTAAGTTTGCACGACTAAAACTTGGCTCTTTATTTTGCTCAAGTTAAGCAAAACTATATTAACAAAACCATGATGGATATAAATTGCAAAGTGGATAGATAGACATACAAATCCGGACTTTGGCAATTATTTAGTAAAAAATCAAAAAAGGCCAATTAACATGCAAATGTATCATACCAAAACAAATCAGCTTCAAAATGTAGCTTCGACCTACCACAAGCCAGTTTGGAGGGGTTTTTCACGTGAGGAAGCCTTCCAGCTGGCTTGCGGTAGGTCGGTGTTTCTAACACGTTTGAGTCAGTATATGTATATAGATAGAAAGAAGGGATCCGACTTCAAAAGATCCAAATTACCCACTCCTCTACTTTAAACCCTAAAGGCATTGTTTTATTCGAATATGCAAATAGTGTCCCGGTCAAATAAGGGATACACTTAACACGGCACAAGAACCATAAGAAAAATGGCCAAAATAAGTTTCGGACACTATTACTTGTACGTCAAACACAGTAAAATCTGATGTTCTTATCAGCAATATATTCAATGAAAAGAACTTTCTTACAGCGATCTTACACAGAACGTGGTTCACCGTCCTTCTTGCGATTTTCAACGTTTGCAGCTTACATCGTTTTCAAGAAGTCAAACTTTGTCACGTGGCTATACAACAGTTGCGTTATTTCATTGGACGGGCGGAACATGGCGATGGTTTTCCGATGGATCACGAACAAGGTTGATTAGTTCGCTTTCGTCAACGGCAAATCCGCTTTCGTCAACGGCAAATCAAAACTTGCATAACAAGAAGTCACGTGACATGACTTTAACGACTTGAAAATGAAAGTAAAAGTTTCCCTGTGTTGCTGTTCGGGCGACTGTTTGTTCTGTATACTCATTGTTGTACTTTTGCTGACATGTGAGGAACATGTAAAACACAAAAGGGAAAGTAAAACCTCGTTTTCGTGTAAGATCGCTGTGAAAAAGTGTTCTTTGTATTGAATATAATGCTGTTATGAACGCAAAATGTTATTGTGATTGATGTATTAGTGAGTTTCAAGGTTGTCAGCGGTTCGCACTCGGGGACGTGGTCATGTCCGACTAACTTATTTTGGCCATTTTGCTCATGTTTCTGATGATGTGTTAAGTTTATTCCTAACTAAAATCTTTGCATATTCGAATAAACCAATGTCTTTGCTTACGGAATAGCTTTTTCTCTGATCAAATTCGGTGCGTTTCTTGCAAAACGAAGGGTTTAAAGTAGAGGAGTAGGTAATTTGAACCTTCTGAAGTCGGATCCCTTCTTTCCATATACATGTATACATATACTGAATCAAACGTGTTTTACCCATGTGTTTCTAACTGGATGTTCTTCTGTGCAGGAAACAAGGTAAATTGTTCCGTGCACAGAAGAACCTCCACCTATTATTAGCTGGACATCGTGATATGACTGGAATTCTGTTAAAACAACGTCAACCCGATCAAATCAAAACCAAACTGTAAATGGAAAAGTAGTAAAGTCAAGCAGGCAAAGTCACATACAAGACGCAACCACCACAAAACACCGATAGATAGCATGACACACACACAACTACACACCCAAACGCACACACAAACCCGATATGAAAACAGAAATCACCACCAAACACACATGAACAAAATCATAAGCACAAAGACACAAGACAAATAAAAGCAAGGGTGACAAAGAGAGTATCGCATTGGCACGGTCAGTAGCAAAAACACAACTGGGGGTTTTAAACAAGGTTACGGACGTCCTAACCTCACACGTCTCTCAAAGTCAACCTAGCTTTACAAATAGTGTAAATAAAGGTATTCCCGCCGGACTTACCCACAACATAGAAGACGGTAAACACATGACAATATGTAAAACATAGCATAAAACTGTGAAAATCCGTCAAATATTTACTCAATGACTTTGCTGAAGTCAGAGCACCTGCAGGTAAGCCGTTAAGGGCACGACAGGGAAAAAGTAATACATGAGTCTGGTAAGCTCATCCTGTATCCAAGTTTAAGAGTATACCATCATAGAGTACTACCCTCGGCCTGTCAGAGCACCTGCAGAGAAGCCGTTAAGGCCACGACAGGGAAAAGGTAAGACATCAGTATGGTAAGCTCATCCCGTATCTGAATTTACGAGTATACCATCATAGAGTACTACCCTCGGCCTGTCATCGCGCAAGCAAAGAGTGAAGCGTAGCTAACAACTGTAAAAGGGTCGATAACCAAACATGCAGTACGTTGCAATATAAGGGGATCATAATTATTCTGCTTAAAGGTTTTAATGCGTTTTATAAACAAATCATGAACACTGATATGGGCCTGACGTTTGTAGATAACATTCCCATAAAATTCTGGTTGAGAAATGCCTTGTTGCAGTAAAGTCCGTAGATTGCAATTATATTTATGAGTGGTAGATTTCGATAGTAAAATTTAGAAAACTTTTTCCGAAGTTTGTAATATCTGTAACCTTAATTAAGAAACTTTTTATATCAGTTATAACTAAATTACGACGGTTAAAACATTCTAGCAAAGAACAGGTCTCGGGCAAATCGAATAAATTGAGAAATATAAACACCATAAGATGTAAAACGGGGCACATCTCCATCTCGAAAAGGATAATTAACAATTTTAAAATCAAAATCTTCACTTTTATCGTATATTTTGGACGAAACTTTATCATTTGTAATTGAAAGATTCAAATCTAAAAATGAAGGTATAATGTCAGATCGATTCGCTTTGTTTAAAGACAGTTCTTTTGGGTAAATTGAAAAAAAAATCATAGTTTCAAAATAAGGATTATCCAAATTCAAAATGTCGTCTAAATACCTTGAAGTTTTATTAAAATCATTAACAGTATCGGCCTGTGTATCAGGTTTTAAGCTAAGCATAAAATCCCTCTCATAGCAATACAAAAACAAATCTGCAACAAGAGGGGCACAATTTGTACCCATTGGTATACCAATGGGACGTTGAGACGATGAGACGTTGAATAACGGGGCTCAAACTACAGTATAACATTGGTTATCCGGAATCTATTGCATCCGACAAACTAATCTGTCCGACAGCAATGTTTGGTCCCGAACATCATTTCCTTATTTGTTCTCTGTAATTAAAACATTGGTTTTACGGATCCTCGCGTAACTGTTATCCGACACGGTTTGGAGGTCCCAATGTGATAATTGCGGCATTTTTCACACCTGCGTATCCGACATTGTATTGAATTGAGACCACCTATCACTGAGCGATTATCGCTTCCGCGACATTTCCGGTACATGCTAAATCCATAATTACAGGTTATTACCGTTGTGGTCACACACTTAATCCATGTAATAGAAAACATGTATAGTTGTTTGAATAATGTTAGGTGTAATCTCGATCTGAAATAAAATGCACTTTACTTGTTCAGCCAGATCTAACTGTTGCAAACAATTTGCATACAGATGAGATGCAGAGTTGCTCGGTGTCTCATCTGGATCCAAATTGTTAGATACACTGATATTTATCTGGGTACCTACATAAACTTACATAAACCCTCTCATCCTGAAATAAAGAAATTTCGAACTAAACTGACTTGTTGGCAGGATGTCAAATTTTGCTTAAGGAAGAAATGTTAATTGCTTCTGGGCCTGTGACAAACCCCTAATCCGATTGAAATTTGTTGTGTTAACACAATAAATATGGCTGTCGCTGTTCAAAAAATGAAAGGTCACCGTTTTCAGAAAATGAAAGGTCACATGTGATGTGTGTGATTTAATGGGGTTTTAAATTTCATTTGATTGGTCAAAGAGTACACACCATTTTCTACATTAGCATATAACCACCAACCCCGCTCTGAGCCAGGGTTTAGATTTCTAATGCTGTTTGTTATTCATAAACACCCGACGCCATGCAATTAAAGTAACATGCACACAAACTTCTCAACACCCCATATTGGCACATTTAACAGGTAAAAGAGTTGAAAGGATTATCAGGCCATCGATTATAATCTTACTCTAAGGCCAATGCCAACGCTTGGTTTATTTCGTTCACTTCCAACATAACGAAATACACCGACACGACCAATCTATGTACTTTCCCAACATAACGGAAGTTTCCGAAGCGGTCACGATATACGATTTCCGTAATGTCGGAAAGTTACGATGCGCAGCCTCTATTTTCAGCTGAAAGTGTGTATTGGGTTTTCACACTTTTCAATCGGACCGCCAGGCTGTCTGCTGGCCGTCTAATGGGGTTGAAATATAGGGTTTGGGGTGAAATATGGCGTATGTTTTATTGCGATATTCAATCATAGTATAAGGTATTTACAAAATAATATATTTCAGCGACACAGACCACCGGCGTTATATCGGATACCTCAGTAAGACGGTCCTCGGTATAACAGAGCTCAAGTGTGCATTTATTTTCATAAACTTTCAGAATTGCTGCAGACTCATGCTGCCTATGACATTTACGAAGCGTGCAGAATGTTAATATTTGCTTCTAACGGGTTTCATGACGAATGTGAATAAATATCAACAGTCAGTGTTTATCGTCGTCGTATATTTCTCCTCCGATTTTGACCAACCGACACACCGATGCATCCGACAATTTCAAGCGGTCCGAAGGTATGTCGGATAACCAAGGTTATACTGTACAATACAATTTAGAAGTATTAGTGTAGAAGAATGTTAAGGCTTTTAGGCAGGTGGTGACGTAATGCGGAGGTTATAGAGAACCATCCTCGAAAAGCTTTCAGTATGACTTTCGTCCTGCATTAATCTTCCACAAGTCTTAATCCTCTGGAGCTCACACAATTCTGAAATTGTAAAGAGTTACGATCGTTGTAGATTCGGGATATAGGGGTATGTTTATTTACACTGCTGGTCTCTTAGGATAGGGATGGAATAAGTGTGAGGTTGGGCGCCCACTAAACCGGTCTAAATGGAAAAGTAGTAAAGTCAAGCAGGCAAAGCCACATGCAAGACGCAACCACCACCAAAACACCGATAGACAGCATGACACACACACACACACAACCACACACCCAAACGCACGCACACACACACACACACGAAATGAACACAGAAAACACCAAAAGAGACACAAGAACCAGGGACAAACGTTCCACAACATGAACAAACCACAAGCACAAAGACGCAAGGCAAACAAAAGGAAGGGTGACAAAGAGAGTACCGCCTTGGCACGGTCAGCAGCAAAAACACCACTGGGGGTTTAAACCGGTTTACGGACGTCCTAACCTCGCACTTCTCTCAAAGTCACCCTAGCTTTACAAATATTGTAAATAAAGGTATCCCCGCTGGACTTACCCACAACATAGACGACGGTGAACACAGGACAACATGTAAAACATAGCATAATAACTGTGACAATCCGTCAAATATGTACTCAATGACTTTGCTGAAGTCAGAGCACCTGCAGGTAAGCCGTTAAGGGCACGACAGGGAATAAATAATACATGAGTCTGGTAAGCTCCTCCTGTATCCAAGTTTAAGAGTATACCATCATAGAGTACTACCCTCGGCCTGTCATCGCGCAAGCAAAGAGGGAAGCGTAGCTACCGACTGTAAAAGGGTCGATAACCAAACATGCAGTGTGTTGCAATATAATAGGATCATAACATTTCTTTTTAAATGTTTTAATGCGTTTTATAAACAAATCATGAAAATGGATATGACCCCGAATTTTCCTGAGTTTGTAGATAACATCCCCATAAAAATCTGGTTGAGAAATGCCTTGTCGCAGTAACGTCCGTAGATTGCAATTATATTTACTAATGATAGGTAAATTTCGATAATAAAATTTAGAAAAGGTTTTCCGAAGTTTGTGATATCTGTAACCTTGCTTAAGAAGTTTATCAGTTATAACTAAATTACGTCTGTTAAAATCTTCAAGCAAAGAACAGGCTCGGGCAAACCTAATAAGTTGAGAAATATAAACACCATAAGATGTAGAACGTGGCACATCCCCATCTAGAAAAGGATAATTAACAATTTTAAAATTAAAATCTTCTCTTTTATCATATACTTTGGACGAAACTTTATCATTTGTAATTGAAAGATTCAAATCTAAAAATGAAGCATTAATGTCAGATTGATTAGCTTTGTTTAAAGACAGTTCTTTTGGGTAGATTGATGAAACCATAGTATCAAAATAAGGATTATCTAAATTCAAAATATCGTCTAAATACCTTGAAGTTTTATTAAAAGCATTAACAATATCGGTCTGTGTATCAGGTTTTAAGCTAAGCATAAAATCCCTCTCGTAGCAATACAAAAACAAATCTGCAACAAGAGGGGCACAATTTGTACCCATGGGTATACCAACAACTTGACGATATATGGTATCTCCATAACGCACAAATATATTATCTAAAAGAAAGGTAAGAGATCTACAAACATCAAGGCAAGTCCACATTGTGTAATGTTCAATTTCTGAATTAGAAAAGAATGAACGTTGAACATTACAAGCAATGAACATTTTGTTTTCTCTGGCAAAGGTTTTTTCTATTAATCTAATAAGTCTATCCTTTATAAGATGGTGAGGTAGAGTAGTATAGAGTGTAGAGAAATCATAAGAGTTCAGTAAAGAAATGTTATACTGTTCATTTTCAAGTTTTGTTAAAACATCATTTGAATTTTTTATGGACCAAAAAACATTAATACCAGAATTTTCATATATTTTATCACAGTAACGTTTAACATGTTCTTTGATCGTAGTAAGACAGGACGTCAAAAGTATAGATAATTTAGTAGTGGTACAACAGCTAGAGTTGGCAATAAAACGCGACTTATAAGGGTTTTTATGTAGTTTCGGAATCCAGTACAAAGTAGAAAGTTTATGTTGTTTTATGTTAGGACCAGACTTAAAATCATTGCAAATTTTTACATGTTCCGAGACTATATCTTTTTCAAGTGTTTGAACTGTTATATAAGTTTTTGAATCAGTTATCTTCTTCTTTAAAACATCAACATAATACAATCTTCAAATAATGATTACATTGTTTGATGCCTTGTCAGCAGGAACAAGAACATAATCTGAATGAAAATTATAAATGTTTTTCTTCAAGTAGCGAAATGTAACTCTAGGTCGAGGTGGTATAAGATGGTTATTTGATTTGTAAAAAGTTATTCGTGTATCAATAATATTGAAAATACATTTCTTCCAATCCGAAAGGGCATTAACATCAGCATGTTCTCGTCGACACCATTTGATGCAGAATTCTTGAAGAGCTTCCGCAAAACAGTGTCTTTTGTCACTGACAGTTCCAAGGCGGTACTTACATCTTCCCTTATCGTTTGTTTGTTAAGCCTTTATTCGTATCATTTGTCTTTCGGCATAAACAATTGCCATTTTTTATGTTATGTTCGAGTGGCTGTGTGCTTTGTAAGTGGCGTTTCATGCATGACTCATACATTTACCTTTTTACATCTATTGATTTATGTTTATCAGATCGTAGTAAGACAGGACGTCAAAAGTTTAGATATTTTAGCGGTGGTATAAATGGAAAAGTAGTAAAGTCAAGCAGGCAAAGCCACATGCAAGACGCAACCACCACCAAAACACCGATAGACAGCATGACACACAAGCACACAACCACACACTCAAACGCACACACACACACACGAAATGAACACAGAAAACACCAAAAGACACACAAGAACCAGGGACAAACGTTCCACAACATGAACAAACCACAAGCTCAAAGACGCAAGGCAAACAAAAGGAAGGGTGACAAAGAGAGTACCGCCTTGGTACGGTCAGTAGCAAAAACACCACTGGGGGTTTAAACCGGTTTACACTAGAATTGACAATAAAACGCGCCTTATAAGGGTTTTATATAGTTTCGGAATCCAGTACAAAGTATACAGTTTATGTTGTTTTATGTTAGGACCATATTTAATAGTATTGCACAATTTCCCTTTATTACTTTTCTACAGTTACTCTGTTTGCAGCTCAATCATTGACTACACTAGCGATAGGTGGATACAGTATGTTCACTTAATTGTTTTTTCGTTATACATGCACTTTACCACTGTATTTGCTGTCGCGGTTGTTGTAGATTAGTCGGAGAGGGGATACGTTTATTTACACTGTCTGTATTTTAGGATGGGGATGGAATAAGTGTGAGGTTGGGCGCCCATAAACCGGTTTAACCCCCCAGTGACTTTTGTCACTGACCGTTCCAAGGCAGTACTTCCATCTTCCTCCTATTGTATGTTTGTTTTGTCTTTGTGCGTCTCTTGTTGTTTTTTCTACTTATGTACATTTGCTGTTTCCTTGTGTTGCTGTTCGGGCGAGTGTTCTGTATGTGGTGTTTCCTGCATGACTCATTTTTGAACTTTTAACATGTTCCGAGACTATATCTTTTTCAGATGTTTGGACTGTCACATAAATTTGTGAATCAGTAAGCTCCTTCTTTAAAACATCAACATCCTAAACCTTTGTAAGCAGAATATTTGTGAGATATGTTTCACCTGAAAGCAGCCATATTTAGAAACGTTCTGTTCTGAACAAGAAACCGCCAAGCATGGACTCAACTGCTTCAAAAACACTCCTTCGCAAAGTTCTGCACTGCAAACAGCTGTATTCAGAAGATATCTGGTCAAGGAAAAGGGCAAACCTCACAAAGAAGTCGGATTCAAAGCAACTCGAATATGCAAAGAGGTCTGCTCTATTAATAGAAGAAGACATGCCACAGAAGTTCATTACAAATACGACAAGGTTCCGATGTCTTGCTTTAAGACTTGCTATTGTTTAACTAAGTATTGCCAAATTTTAGTCCAGTGACATTGTTAGTCAAGCCTCCTTTCCCATTTGTTTTCACAGTTTAGTTTTGTCATTTTCGTGTTATATATGTTAACAATATCTCTCAGTTTCGGTTCCGTAAGGTGTATAACTTTTTCCTGTAATACCATATTCTATCTAATCGAACACACATTTAATTGTTCATTAATTCAATTTTGAGAAAGGTGTACATTATTACCCAATTTTATCTGAAATCTTATCTACAAATCTGCTGGAGTAGATTATAACCGAGGGATAATTCAATATTAAAACTTTTGTATTGACCTTCACGTACGGCACATTTCTGCGACAACTTACGCACACAAGTTTACATATTACTTTAGAGCACAAAAAAGCAGATGGCAGAAAGCAGACCCACCTCCACACGGACTAATTCCGGTAAAAGGAAATCTTCATGTGACAGTTACTAGGGGATATGTGGACTTCATGCTGCACGACCAAAGAGCTCATGACTTGTTGGACTGGGTCAGAAAGACACATCACCCTGATGAAGTTTTCTTCTCTACATTGAATCATAATCCAAGTCTTAAGGTTCCAGGATCTTACAGAGGTACTTTTGAAATAACATTTTTCATGAGATGTTGGTTTGGTAGAAACTGACTTTGACACCTGGATAAACCTAGATTATGACACCACCTGTTTTAAAGACTAAACTTACATTTCGTTTCACTGATCGCTTTAAAGATTTAAGTTTTGGTCATGTTATTACTAACTTAATTCAGAAAGTATTTGCCCGGTAAAAAACATTATTCCTGGCATGTAATGCTGCACAAGTTTTCTTTACTGACGAGCAAATCAAATATTAAACCAATTGGACTTGCTCAGAAGTTTTCGAATCACTAACTCTTCTTTTGGACAACATATTTGTACCTTATGGGAATGCTATATACCGTCAGGTAATTGGTATTCCTATGGGTACGAATTGTGCACCACTTGTCGCAGTTTTGTTTTTGTACTGCTATGAGAGAGATTTCATGTTACATTTGAATCCAACAATTGAATCCACAATCACAAGAAGATGTTATAAAAGCTTTCAATGAACCTTCTCGATATTTGGAAGATATTTTTAACTTAGATAACCCTTTTCGATACTCTGATTCCTACAATTTATTCTAAAGAACTCAAATTGAATAAAGCTAACCCGTCCGACAATTGTGTAAAATTATTGGACATACCCATGTTCTCACTTTGTTCTTCAAATATGTTAAACAATTCATTAATAAGGGATATGATCCAATAGTTCTACAACATACTGCATGTTTGGTTGTCATTCCTTTTACAGTTGGCAATCACGCTGACCTCTTTGCATGTACGCCGACAAGAAAGGTTTATATGAACAGACTCAATAAAACCGAGTCTGCAATTTTCTCATTTTGCATTTCTACTTTTGCTTTCGAAGGATCACCCATTTTCAGAATATTAGTATTCTATGAAGGCGACCTCTTAAATCCAGAAACGGAAGGAGAACGTCGGATATCTGTACTATTTCGTTTTTGTTGTACCCTTTATTACTTTTCTACAGTTACTCTGTTTGCAGCTCAATCATTGAGTACACTAGCGATAGGTAGATACAGTTTGTTCACTTAAATGTTTTTACTTTATTACTGTATTTGCCATTACGGTTGTTGTAGATTAGTCGGAGAGGGGATACGTTTATTTACACTGTTTGTCTTTTAGGGTGGGGGTGGAATAAGTGTGCGGTTGGGTGCCCAAAAACCGGTTTATTCCCCCCCCCCCCTTGTGCCTTATATCATTGACCGTTCAAAGATGCTACTTCCATCTTCCCCCTATTGTATGTTTGTTTTGTCTTTGTGCGTCTCTTGATGTTTTTATAGTTATGTACATTTGCTGTCACCTTGTGTTGCTGTTCGGGTGGCTGTTTGTTCTGTATGTGGTGTTTCCTGCATGACTCATTTTTGTACTATTAACGTCGTGTCTTACTACTATGAAAGAACATGTTAAAAGTTACTGTGATAAAATACAGTCTAATCGCGATACTACGAATCGGGACCGGGTCGGGCCGATTTTTCGTAGTTTCGCATTTTCGTATTAATGCATCTTTAGGATACGAACTAATTTCCACAAACCTTTTCTCGGTTTCGTAGTGAATGCATACACATATCATACATCTGCAATTTTCTCTTTTTGTGTTGCAATTTTTGCTTTCGGGGGATCACCACCCTTCAGAATTTATAATCTTCACAACAGCAGGTGTTAAGTGCTTGTGTGGCGGCCGTAAAACGTCGCCCCGTACTTCATTCTTAGTGTTGTTATACCTTCTGATCCTTCGAGATCATAAATTTCAGTACTTCTTGTTCTGAAAATTGAATACCGCTTAAGCCGGTGCTAGGGGGCGTGAGCAGTGTTGCACATTCAATTACTGCTCATGAACAGACTCAATAAAACCGAGTCTGCAATTTTCTCTTTTTGTGTTGCAATTTCTGCTTTCGGGTGATCACCACCCTTCAGAATTCATACAATGTATTGGTTACCAAAACTACATAAAACACCATATAAAGCGCGTTTCATTGCAAATTCTAGTTCATGTACAACTACTTAATTGTCTATACTTTTGACTTCTTGTTTAACGAAGGTAAAGGAACATGTAAGGTTCTACTGTGATAAGACTTAAGACAATTCTGGAATAAATATCTTCTGGTCTATTAAGAACTCTTCAGAAGTCTTAAACAAACTTAAGAACAAAAGGTATCTTGCATCCACTGTAAGCACGTACGATTTTTTCTACTCTGTACACAACTCTTCCTCATATTTTAATTAAGGATAAGCTTACTAACTTAATCCAGAAAGTATTTGCCCTGGAAAAAAACATCATTCTTGGCATGTAATGCTGAAAAGGCTTTCTTTACTGACGAGCAAATGAAATATTACACCAATTGGACTTGCTCAGCAATTTGAGAATCACTAGCCTTTCTTTTGGATAACATGTTTGTACGTTATGGGAATGCTATATACCGTCAGGTAATTGGTATTCCCATGAGTACGAATGGTGCGCCACTTGTGGCAGATTTGTTTTTGAATCCTCAATCACAAGAAGATGTTATAAAAGCCTTCAATGAAACTTGTCGATATTTGGATGATAGTTTTAACTTAGATAACCCTGTCTTTGATGCTCTGATTCCTACAATTTATCCTAAAGAACTCAAATTGAATAAAGCTAACCCGTCCGACAATTATGCAGCGTTTCTTGATCTCGACCTTAAAATTGATAATGGAATGATTTCTTCTAAAATATATGAAAAAAGAGATGATTTTGATTTTAATATTGTTAATTTTCCTCATCTTGACGGGGATGTTCCCCGTCCTCCATCTTACGGGGTTTATATATCTCAACTTATTCGTTTTGCTAAAGCTTGTTCATCTATTGACGATTTTAACAGTCGAAATCTCATTTTAACTGAAAAACTGCTTAAGCAAGGATATAGATACCATAAACTAAGAAAAACTTTCTCTAAATTTTACTATCGAAATCTCTCGCTTATTGGCAATTACCAATCTAATATCAAGGAGCTTCTGCGATACGGTGTTTGACATCCTGAATTTTATGGTGATGTGATTTACAAACTTCGTACAATTATTGGACATACCCATTTTCTCACTTTGTTCATCAAATATGTTAAAAGATTCATTAAAAAGGGATATGATCCGGTAGTACTACAACATACTGCATGTTTGGTTGTCAAACCTTTTACAGTTGGCAATCACGCTGGCCTCTTTGCATGCACTCCGACAAGAAAGGTTTAAAAAGAAAGGTTATGATCCTATTGTATTGCAACACACTGCATGTTTGGTTATCGACCCTTTTACAGTCGGTAGCTACGCTTCCCTCTTTGCTTGCGCGATGACAGGCCGAGGGTAGTACTCTATGATGGTATACTCTTAAACTTGGATACAGGATGAGCTTACCAGACTCATGTATTACTTTTTCCCTGTCGTGCCCTTAACGGCTTACCTGCAGGTGCTCTGACTTCAGCAAAGTCATTGAGTACATATTTGACGGATTGTCACAGTTATTATGCTATGTTTTACATGTTGTCCTGTGTTCACCGTCGTCTATGTTGTGGGTAAGTCCAGCGGGGATACCTTTATTTACAATATTTGTAAAGCTAGGGTGACTTTGAGAGAAGTGTGAGGTTAGGACGTCCGTAAACCGGTTTAAACCCCCGTGGTGTTTTTGCTACTGACCGTGCCAAGGCGGTACTCTCTTTGTCACGCTTCCTTTTGTTTGCCTTGCGTCTTTGTGCTTGTGATTTTGTTCGTGCGTGGAACGTTTGTCTCTGGTTCTTGTGTGTCTTTTGGTGTTTTCTGTGTTCATTTCGTGTGTGTGTGTGTGTGTGTGTGTGTGTGTGTGTGTGTGTGTGTGTGTGTGTGTGTGTGTGTGTGTGTGTGTGTGTGTGTGTGTGTGTGTGTGTGTGTGTGTGTGTGTGTGTGTGTGTGTGTGTGTGTGTGTGTGTGTGTGTGTGTGTGCGTTTGCGCTACATACATTCAGAGGTTCAGGATATAAATACACAGCAACGTACCGAGGTTCATTGTACTACCGAGGTACATTTTCCCGTTACCTCGAAATGTTAACCCCGGAATGTCTTTGTAAAGTTGAAACAAACATCCCTGCTAAATATTGACTGTACCTCGGAACATAACTGATTTGCATCCGTGTGTGACGTGTGTGCTTGCACACAGTCATGTTTCATATCTGGGCGTGTCCATAAGTTCTGTTGAGCATGCGCAGTTGTAAACGCTTCATTACACGCATGCATGACTCAACCTTCACTTGCACTGCTCACTACGATAAGAGTCTATAAATAACTACTGTGCGAGGAGATTGCTTCCGAGTCCGTGTATCTGCAACATTGCACTGGACAAAAACAATATTTATCTGGACAGTACGAGAATAGGTTTGTAGAGACGTTGATTTAATATAGAATATATTTTGATCACTTCTGAATTTTTTGCAGACAGGTGTTCTTGTAATCACGCATTCACTCTTTACGTTACTGGTGGTGGAGCAGAAGACAGCTATGTTAGTCATCGCGCATGCGCTCTATACGTTACTAGCAGTGGAGCAGTGAGATAAGCACATGTATGTAATAGCCTATGGGAGCAATTTAAACCATGTTCTGAATAGTATTGATACCGTTCTTGTATAATATATTTGTCCATTATCTCTTTATTTGATATCTCTCTCGATCGTTCTCCAAATCCGGATCCAATTGTGTAGAAGCAAATCAAATATTCAGTGCTCTTACATACTGTCCATTTTCAATAAATGTTGTTACTCAATTTGAATCGATATTTTTATTTATTATACGACATACTGAACATAAATCTACTTCATTCGACCGCTGTGAATTTATGCTCTGCAAAGAAGAAAACGCCGAAAATGCATTTGCTATATGCTAAATTCGATTAGTTGCGGCCCTCATATGGCACAATGCACATGTACAAAAAATGAAGGATGGAGGAATTAATTACATACTGATATAAAATTAAACAAGAAGGTTTTTACGCAAGCGTAAAATGGCTGTTTAACACATACTTAACCCATTTGTGTCCTCGATCCCATAAATGGGACGTAAGCAAACAGTGTAGACACTGATCAGACACCGCGTAATGCGACGGCTGGTCAGAGTCTACACTATTTGCTAACAGGAATTTCAATATAAAACAAACGAAATTGAAAATTTAGGCCATGCATCCCTTAGATAAAAATAAAATGGACTAATCCAATATATAGCATGGAAGAATCCACTGGACGCAAATGGTTTAAGCAAGATAGAAGAAAGAGTGACAGCAATATTGTTTAGTGCTTTTAATTAACAGATATATCGGGGAAAATTACTTTATATAATAAAAGCAGAACATTTGGAAAGTTTTAATGAGCCATGATGCGTTATATCCGTGTAAGACACCAATAATACACATTACGTCACAGATCAATGTTATTCATTTTCTGAAGCACACTGACATAGAAACCATTATCACATCACTGTTGAAAAGTAAAAATAATTCATGATAAATCACAAAGCTTCTAGCACCATACGAAATTCAACACTAATAAATAATAAAAACTGAATTAAGAAAAAAACAGAGATCATGATGAGAAAATGAAATTGTTGGTGCATTTTAGAGTAAAAGGTTCCTTAACTCTTTTAGAACCTCCTGAATGTATTAACTCTTGTTAAATAAAGCTTCAGACAGGCAAGTTCAATCCAGTCAGTGTAGTTTAATGGTAGAACACCTTCTTGTCTACGGTTGAGAAGGACATCTGGGTTCAAGTCCCGGCACTGGCTATTTGACAAGCTTGAAGATTAATTAATGCATGTTAATATAATCAAACAGACCGTACTGAATTGTAAGGAAAACACTGCACAGTATACATACACGTTTGGTTTACAGATCAATACATAGGGGATTTTGTGGTTATTAATTATTCAAATAGATTTAGCCCTAAAGAACGCTGTTTTACGCAAACAGTTTGGACACAAATAAGACACCGACGTGTGATCCAGCTCTGACATATTTGACTCTCAAACTGTAAACGTAAGCAAACTTTTATGACGTAAGAATATGTCATGCATTTACATGTACATGCAGTAGGGCCCTGTTGTTGGATTTCCACCAACAGGACATAGCAATAAGCTCAGGAATGTATGTATGTATGTATGTATGTATTTACACACGATCGGACAGACCCATATATGCATGCATAAGTTATGTCCAAGATTAGTTCTTTATATTGGTATATAGATATAAAGAATATATGCAGGGATTATGTAATAATGGGACCCCAAAACGGCGGAAATCGCGAAAGAACAAAGAACGGTTTTGGAGCCAAAAGGGTTTTCGCGCTCGGACGGACGAACGCCTTCGCTGAGGAATGTGAATTTAGTTCCGTTTGAAAGACCTAGTAAGCAGCTACAAGTCGGTGCAGAAATATTGAAAAAATATTGTAAAATGACTGGGATATCAGGTTCCAAACCCTTAAAATGAGCAAATCCTGAGCGATTTGGTTGTATATGTATCATGTTGACACATGATAGGACCTTAATTGTTACATCTGGAATAGTTCTACATGTACATGAAAAAATATTACAGAAATATTAAGTTATAAGCGCGTTATAAACGTTTGATATAAATCGTCAATTTAAGGAAGTGTCTATTTTTAATATGATTTTGTTTTACTTTTAAGGAGAACGCATAGGGCTAGACTATCAAACCATATGTCATTTTGTAGATATTATACCCTACACGCCGATACCTTTTAAATTGGAATCAGTGAAACGATAAGATTTTTTATAGCCCAAGTACGGACAGGGACACTTCAACTACCAAACCCTATCAAAATTCAACCCTCGGAAAAATGAAATAACTACCTTCCTAACTTCCCGTACGGCCCGCACAGACAGACAGACGAACAGACGGACATTCAAACCTACGCGGACGGTTAGCAAATATCCTGTACTATATATGTATATATTATAAGTCTATACCACCCTGTTATAGATACAGTCTTTGTCAAAAGTCATGAAACCGACCCGTTTTTTATAGCAAAATATAGATTCCGAGGAGAGAATTCACTGCGCGAACACATTAATACTGCAACATCTGGTGTTTTCGTAAAGTATATTATAGGGCCTTAGCAATGAATGTAAAAATATATTATCTGTCTATAAAATTATGCCTTATACGGGCATTTGAAATTGCTAATTTCATTAAAGAAAACAACGATCGCGTAATAACCCTATCTTTTATGGCCCGCACAGACAGACATATGAACGGACGGACATTGAACCCTACGCAGACGGTTAGCAAATGTCCTGTACTATATACCCATGTATATTTTATAAGTCTATACCACCCTATTATGGCTACAGTCTGTGTCAAAAGTCATAAAAACGACCCCTTTTTATAACAAAATTTAGACGCAGATTAGAGAATTTCTTGCGCGTACGGTCGGACAAACACGTTAATATTGCAACATCTGGTATTTTTGTAAAGTATATTATAGGGCCGTTGCACTGAATGCACAATTATATTATATATCTAAAAATTATGCCTTAGACGGGCATTTGAAATTGCATTTTTTTACTTTCCGTATATCTGAATTTGGCCGTTTTATAAGCTGTACGGACGGACGAATGTCCCAAACTCTACGCAAACTCTGTCCTTTTGTTTATATCTTTATTACCTACTTACATATGTAAAAAAAAAATATATATACAAAGAATTGATGTAGAAATAACCCTCAAAAGAGACCAAAAACGGCCTGATTTTCACAAAATATAGCGATTGGGGCATATAGAACGGTGTGTACGGACGGACGAACAGCCGTGCGAAGTATATTGAAATACCAGCTTGTAGGGACTAACTTGCTTTATACATACACGTTGGTTTAAAATAAAAATAAATGTTCATACAGCCCAGGGCTCCATTAAATAGGGTCCAGAATGTGCATTTTGGACTCTTTAGCGGGTGTCCAGGATTGAACCTAGACCCAACTTTATCGATGAGTTTCGGTAAAACACTTAGTACCAATAGAATAACTATACTCAGATCTACATATGCAATATAAATTTAATGCGCAGACATGGCGAGGTCTGTTCAGAAATGATGGTCAAAGTTCGTGAAATTCGGAAAAACCGGAAATCTTCGCGATACTTAGCTAATTCAAGACCTCGCACAGACATACACAAGAACGGACAGACCAGTATATTTATGCATAAAGTATGCCCAAGAACAGTTCTTTATATTAGTATAAAGATATAAAGAATATATGCAGGGATTATGTAATAATAAGACCCCCAAAACGGCGGAAATCGCTAAAGAACAAAGGAATGTTTTGGCGCCAAAATGGTTTTCGCGCTCGGACGGACGAACGCTTACACCGGGGAACAGACATTTAGGGCCATTTAAAAGGCCTAGAAAGTAGCTACACGTCGGTGCAAAAATATTTAAAAAATATTGAAAATTGGCTGAGATATCAGGTTCCAACCCCTTAAAATGATCAAATCCGGAACCATTTAGGGGTATCTGTGTCATAACTGGCAACCTAATTAAAACTCTGAGTTGACACTTGGTTAGTACTTACTTTTAACATCTTGAATACTTCTACAAGTATATGAAAACATATTACGGAAATATTGATTAATAAGCGCGTTATGAACGTTTGATGTAACAGGAGCAAATATGAAAGTGTCTGTTTTTAACATTTTTTTTAAATTTTTAATGATAACCCGTAGAGCTAGGATATCAAACGACATGTCATGTTGTAGGTCTTAACGTGCCCTACACGCTGATACCTTCATAATGGAAATCGGTCAAAAGATAAGTTTTTATTGCCCAAATACGGCCAGGGACACTTCAGCCACAAAACCCTATCAAAATTCAGTCTAAAAAATGCGATAACTTCCTTATATGGAAGTTTTCAGAAATGACACTTACAGGATCCAAAGACATTTGGTTGCTGCATCTTTTGACACCAAAATTGCTATATTCGGAAAATAAGTAAAAGTGTCATAAACGAATCACGAAAGTTGCGAACTTTTGTTAGGTTAAATAGTATACCTGACATGGCATCATAATCTCAACTCCCGACTTTGGAGACAGACATTTTTTTTGTGTGTGTGTTTGGTATGTGGTTGGGTCAAGGTCATCGAAACCCGACATTGAAAGGTCACGATTGGTGTTGCGTAATCGCTGGGGGTTAAAAATCAAGGGTTGGAATGTTCCTCAAAGTTGACCAGAAATTCGGATCCTTATTATTGTGTGTACTCAGGGACACTCGGCTCAAAGACATAAAGCGGACTCAAGAAACATGACATACATAAGTATGTATGTCTGTCAACGGGTTGCAAAAACACGAAATATAGCCTCAGATAAGAGAATTTTCAGCGCGTACGGTCGGACGAACATGTTAGTATTGCAACATCTGGTAATTTTGTAAAGTATATTATAGGGCCTTTGGACTGAATGTAAAATTATATAATCTATCTATAAAATTACGCCTTATACGGGCATTTGAAATTGCAATTTTCGGTAATAAAAACACCGGTCGAGTAATAACCTTATCTTGCACGGCCCGCACAGACAGACAGATGAACGGACGGACATTCAAACCTACGCGGACGGTTAGCAAATATCCTGTACTATATACCCATGTATATATTATAAGTCTATACCACCCTGTTATTGATACAGTCTTTGTCAAAAGTCATGAAACCGACCCGTTTTTAATTATAGCAAAATATAGATTCCGAGGAGAGAATTCACTGCGCGTACGGTCGGACAAACACATTAATACTGCAACATCTGGTGTTTTCGTAAAGTATATTATAGGGCCTTAGCAATGAATGGAAAAATATATTATCTGTCTATAAAATTATGCCTTATACGGGCATTTGAAATTGCTAATTTCATTAAAGAAAACAACGATCGCGTAATAACCCTATCTTATACGGCCCGCACAGACAGACATATGAAAGGACGGACATTGAACCCTACGCAGACGGTTAGCAAATGTCCTGTACTATATACCCATGTATATTTTATAAGTCTATACCACCCTATTATGGCTACAGTCTGTGTCAAATGTCATAAAAACGACCCCTTTTTATAACAAAATTTAGACGCAGATTAGAGAATTTCCTGCGCGTACGGTCGGACAAACACGTTAATATTGCAACATCTGGTATTTTTTGTAAATTATATAATAGGGCCTTTGCACTGAATGCAACAATTATATTATATATCTAAAAATTATGCCTTAGACGGGCATTTGAAATTGCATTTTTTTACTTTCCGTATATCTGAATTTGGCCGTTTTATAAGCTGTACGGACGGACGAATGTCCCAAACTCTACGCAAACTCTGTCCTTTTGTTTATATCTTTATTACCTACTTACATATGTAAAAAAATAATATATACAAAGAATTGATGTAGAAATAACCCTCAAAAGAGACCAAAAACGGCCTGATTTTCACAAAATATAGCGATTGGGGCATATAGAACGGTGTGTACGGACGGACGAACAGCCGTGCGAAGTATATTAAAATACCAGCTTGTAGGGACAAACTTGCTTTATACATACACGTAGGTTTAAAATAAAAATAAATGTTCAAACAGCCCAGGGCTCCATTAAATAGGGTCCAGAATGTGCATTTTGGACTCTTTAGCGGGTGTCCAGGATTGAACCTAGACCCAACTTTATCGATGATTTTCGGTAAAACACTTAGTACCAATAGAATAACTATAATCAGATCTACATATGCATTATAAATTTAGTGTGCAGGCATGGCGAGGTCTGTTCAGAAATGATGGTCAAAGTTCGTGAAATTCGGAAAAACCGGAAATTTTCGCGATACTTAGCTAATTCAAGACCTCGCACAGACATACACAAGAACGGACAGACCAGTATATTTATGCATAAAGTATGCCCAAGAACGGTTCTTTATATTGGTATAAAGATATAAAGAATATATTCAGGGATTATGTAATAATAAGACCCCCAAAACGGCGGAAATCGCTAAAGAACAAAGGAATGTTTTGGCGCCAAAATGGTTTTCGCGCTCGGACGGACGAACGCTTACACCGGGGAACAGACATTTAGTGCCATTTTAAAGGTCTAGTAAGCAGCTACACGTCGGTGCAAAAATATTTAAAAAATATTGAAAATTGGCTGAGATATCAGGTTCCAACCCCTTAAAATGATCAAATCCGGAACCATTTAGGGGTATCTGTGTCATAACTGGCAACCTAATCAAAACTCTGAGTTGACACTTGGTTAGTACTTACTTTTAACATCTTGAATAGTTCTACAAGTATATGAAACCCGTAGAGATAGAATATCAAACGACATGTCATGTTGTAGGTCTTAACGTGCCCTACACGCTGATACCTTCATAATGGAAATCGGTCAAAAGATAAGTTTTTTATTGCCCAAATACGGCCAGCGACACTTCAGCCACCAAACCCTATTAAAATTCAGTCTAAAAAATGCGATAACTTCCTTATATGGAAGTTTTCGGAAATGATACATACAGGATCTAAAGAACCATTGATGTCGCATCTTTTGACACCAAAACCGCTATTATCGGAAAATAAATAAAAGTGTTATAAAGGGAACACGAAAGTTGCGGACTTGTGTCTGGTTAAATAGTATACCTGACATGGTGTCAAAATGTCAACTCCTGATTTTTAACATAGAATTTTTTTTATTACTGCTGGGTAAGAGGTCGGGTCAAGGTGACCGAAACCCGACCTTGAAAGGTCACGATTGGTGTTGCGTTATCCCGGGGGGGGGGGTTAAAAGTTGGAGTGTCCCTGAAAGTTGATCGGAAATGACGTCAAACGTAATTAACCCTACCCGGAATTCTGAACTGGTATAACTCAGTAACAGTATGAATTGCAAAAATAGTGACAACTACAAAACTGCTTCGTTTAAAAGGCTCTGTCAATTCAGTTCCACTTTCCCACCTAGCATGTTTCTTTATGGGTTATATATATTCCACATCTCTCCAGTCGTTTGTTGTAAGAGAAATTTTAATTAATTAAATGATTGCTGTCGAAATCTTGATGTCCATCTAATTATTTTCTAGGACTTAACGACTTTTGTTCTTATATGTATAATCCAAATCTCTCCGGTAGCTTGTTATAAGGGCACATTTAATTCATTAGGCTGTATCACAAACAAGGGCAGACAACCCACTTGTATTCAGCCGATTTGTCCATTTGACCATAGTGTCATACCCAATGCATTGAAACTTTTACAACGATATGCTACAAGCCTGGGTTTGATTGCATCTGGATCAGGATAACACGACCGACAACCACCGGTCTCTCGGCACGAATGTGGGTGGGGTAACAAAATTGAAATATTAAAACCGTTATAACCTTTGAACGGAGAAAAATAGAAAACCAAAGTAAACTGCAAAGTTGCTTGTCCTGGTGGGACCTATCGATTGATACTTACTAGGTTATTTATGCGACCGGCCGAGAACGGGACCGAAAACCATTTCCGTTCAAAGTTCGCGAACATCCAGCATAACTCAGGATCCATAGGAAATAGAAATATAGTGTAAACAGTAATTTTGCTTTATTAGACAAACCCTGTCGTTTGCTGTCGCATTGTTTCACTTAGCACTTTTGGTTCGGATTTTCGCTCTAGATAGTGCACGGTTTTGAGGTCTCAAGTTCGAAACCTTGATATCAATCGATTTACTGGCTAGGACTGAACAACTTTTGTTCTTACATATATATTCCAAATCTCTCCGGTAGCTTGTTATAATAGAAAATTTAATTCATTAGGCTGTGACACAAACAAGGTCAGAGAACCCACTCGATCTCCGGCCGCGACAGACTAAAAGTCATTAAAAGCTGGTTCTAGTAGCTCCCTTGTCTACGCTCGACATTAAAAGGGTAGTTCTAGGACTGGTCGGCCCGGTGTCAGGATAATGAGACTGGATGGGGTGCCTTTGCCATGTGCCCGCGACAGGGGCATTCCAATGATGCAGCACTATAACTTGTCTCAAGTACTCAAGAAATACTGTTGGTCGGACGTAAAGCCTAACTCACAAATTCACTCACTCACTCACTCACTCAACAGCAAATTTGCTTCATTTGACAAGCTCGATCGATTCTCGTCAAGTTTTCTTATCCAGTCGTTCTGGTTCCGGTTTTTCGCTCTTGTGCAATATTTTGAAACCTTCATGTCAATCGATTTAACAGTCAGAAATGGAGAACTTTTATTCTTACATATATATTCCATGTATCTCCGGTAATATGTTTTGTTAAACCCTTTCCTTCATATAAACGTGTTTTTAAGCATATGCTTACAGAGTAGACCCAGATCAGACGGTTCCTTTATAGCCGCCTGATCAGGGTCTGCTATTTTTGCTAACGGAATTTGATACTTCGTTCTTTACTTTCTAAAGAGGCTACAATTTCCCTTCTTTTAGAAATGAAAAAATAATGAAATCTTATTTTTTAAACTCAAGAATAATCTAATGCATTTTTCATCAGCAAGCTAAAGGTTAATGTATACCTCTTGTGAAACACTCAAGTAAATGCTGATTAAATCTACTTGGTCAGATAGATCTTATAAATGGAATCAATCCATAAAGTCAACACATGCAATAGTTCTCATGAGAGTGTGTAGTGTTCTTGTAAACTAACCACTGGTCAGATTGTTTGTACACAGTTATCAAGCATCTGATCAAACTGCTAATGAATCTGAACTGCCGTAAGCTGGAAAGTCTGATTTCGCTTTAAACACTATTTCCCATGGATATTTCTTGAGAACTATGTTTATGTAAATGTAAGAAAGGAATTTCAAATTTCAAGGTACTTCCAATACTGACAGGGAAGGTAATTATACTACATAGGCGTAGGAGCGTTTTCAATATTGTGTGTGTGTGGGGGGGGGAGGGGGTGTAATGGCGGGGGGAGGGGGTCAAGGAGAAAAAAATATATTTATAGCTTAAAACTTCTTCCAGTGGTTGATATATTATACATTTCTATATAAAATATGACGAAGATGGGGAAACGGAAGAAAAAAGATTCGATCCACTGGCTTATTAGTCTTCATTGTGTTACAGACAGCTTGTTAGACCACTCGAACAAGATGACCTGCAGTATAACGTAATTTTACCATATTTAACTTGTCTAACGAGCAAATTTCCCTTCATCCCGGAAGACGCACATTTTCGGAAAAAAATTAAAACATAGATCTATTCAAAAGAATAAGTTAATTTCATATTGTAACATTCACTCAATAATACGAATATTATTCCTGTCTTATCTTGAGTCATGTCTCACAAAAGCAATGCCTGTATCGTTACCATTTTCTTTAAATTAATGAATTCCCGGTCAGGTTTATGGAGATACCTTCAGGAGAGGATTCTTACATTTCACCTGTTCGTTGGTTTTAAACACGTGTAGAAAAAGACAAAATAGCGCCAATCGTAACTACTCGTCGTTTTCCGTCAGTGTTCGGAGTAAAGCCGGGGAAACTTATCCGATGGCACTCGGGACACTTCAGATATTCCGAACCCTGGTGGAATAAGACGAGTAGTAGAATGGAGACGTAAAGTTTTTTATGAGCTATGATCACTACTAGCTCCTTATTTGTTTTGAGAAACCCTTTTCTTGAGATAGGAGCTAAATTATGAATGATCACAAAGTCGATAAGTCGTGGATATATTTTGTTTTCTGAATGCGATTCTAAAGATCTACTCTGCGTTCTGAGAAATTGGAACCTGAACATCAAGACGTAATATTAGTAACGATTATTGAACTGACACGCATAATTCTTAGCATTCCGATTGTCACTTTTATAATCATTTCTGGTATAAATAAAGAAGTACTGCAGGTTCACATATGTGTGGAGCTTATCGATTCCCACGAAAATATAAAAATATACATGAATGGCAGTTTAATAATGTTTACCAGTACTCACAATCTATACCAACAAACAAGTAAAACTTGGAAACCTTGCTCAAGAATGTTATATTGCTATAAGTTTCATATAGAATACAAACTGTTCTAGGACAATAAATATAGAAAACAACATAGTAAGCTGGAGCATAATATTAAGTCAGGTATTCCCCAATATTCGCCAGTATTGCATATTAATCATTACAGTATAACCTCTCTTAACCGGAATTCTAGTAGATAAGTATTTAGATACTTTTATGCAGGTGGTTGCTTAATGTAGAGTGAAAGTCATGCAGAAAGCTCCTAGAGGAGCTTTCTGCATGACTTCTATCCTGCATTAAGCTGTCACCTGTCTCGAAGACCGATATTCATACTACATTTAACGACCGGTTAAGAGAGGTTTTACTGTACTTATTGATTATTGCTGATTCTTAAATGGTCTGCTCAGTTTTTGATATAAATTTACATTTCGCATAATCTAAACGATATGCATATGCATGGAAAAATAACAATAATAATGCATGATAACATCACATTTCCTTATCTTGAAATAAAATAGTTGCATTATACCTAAAGGAGGACCTAGTTCTCAAATACTCTCTGCATATTTCATAAATACATTAGTATCTCAAACCTTCATCTGCTTCAGCTGTAAAAATACGTTATATTCCCTTTGTTTACAATAAAAAACAAAAACAAAACAGTTTGGATTTCAAACAGTTTGGATCCTAATGAGACGCCGATTTAATCGTTGTCTCATTTGGACCAAAACTGTTTACAAACTTCATCACAAATTCGCCCAAATTAGCAGACTAAAGGTTCAGTGGAAGAGAGGTTAATCTTATCTCCTCTGACCTATGGACAGTGACTGCTGGTACCACGGAGTATTTATGAGTCCGTGCTTAAACGAATAACGGAGAGTTTCATTTTACTGAGATTGCAAGCGAGCGAATCTTGTCGAAGCTTGTGGTACAATGGCAACACGGAACTCAGCAATAATCTGAGAAAGGTATGTCAGTTACATTAAACAAAGCTTATGTTAAAAACGTACCTTAACTATAAATCGAAACAAAAGAAACACACCTACTGCGCGTTTACCATATCATTAACTGGAGTTGCCATTAGTACAGCGCCATCGACCATTGCTTTACAAATTCTGTCAATACTGATATATAGTTTATGAATGCTCAATGATTAAATTTTTCGACTTAAACGTTACCGTCTGCAGCTATTTTATATGCTGTATCTTTTAAAACATCGTGTGGTTTAAGGTCTGAGTCAAAATCACTCTCAAAAGGTAATTTTATTGTTCTTCGGGATCATTAGTTTCGATGCTATTAGTTTTTAAAATTGAATACTGCTTAAGCCGGTGCTAGGGGGCATGAGTAGTATTGCACTTGTAATTTCTACTCATGAACATACTCAATAAAACCAAGTCTGCAATTTTCTCTTTTTGCATTTCTACTTTTGCTTTCGAAGGTTCACCCATTTTCAGAATATACATGGATGTATAATTGTAACGCAAATTGTTATAAAGAAAGTGTTAGCATATATAGTTTTCATGCAAATATGCATGTCGTTTAAATTTGTGTTGACAGCATTTGTACTGCAGATTGTTCAGAAATGAAAATAGAAGATGTGGTTCATTGTTATCTCGGAATGTTCATGATATAAAACTCAGTTAGTTAGCCTTCCTAGAATGTGTTCGATTCTCACCGTAGGCAGATTGGAATTCTTTCTTGATGAAGAGCAAATAATATGCACTGATTATGCAGAGAAAAACTCTTTTGTTTCAAACATTTTAGATGAGAAACGGCAGTATAAAACAATTTTAACCGTAAAACTGCAGCAGCTAATGTTTGACCCTTTTACCTCATAATGTTTACACAACATATGTGTATGTGTGAATCCATAAATGTACCTCAGAACGTCTGCGTATAGTATTTATGTTATGTTTGTTTATTACGTACACCAGACAGAGGTTTTAAATGAACCACAGAATAGTTGTATGTCAACCCTTTCCCCATAAATACGCCTTACTAGGCCTTTGCAACCGGAGAAGACCCAGCCCAAACTGGTTCGGTAGGAACTGTGAGATCACGGAATATTCTGTTTGCTGACGATACATGTTCTGTGCTTTATATTTGGTATTCTCATGCATATGTACATGCTGCCTTTGTTGAACTTTTTGTCCTGTTTGTTTTCTGACCCCAACTTTTGAAATAGATGAAATAGAAACTTTCTGTTAGTATATACATGCATCTGTTAAAGCTGTATCTATTTAATGGGATCAGATAAAGGTCAAATACAGCTTGTAGGATCAAATTTAGTGTACAAATGCAGGTTAAAAAGATGCATTTATTGGGTGGGTTAAGATCTAGGTTACAATCACTCTTTGTGATAAAATATCAATGATTGCAGAAAAAGAATAATGTTGGCGTTTGCCTCTTTAGAGGCTTAATTGTTGATAAGTAATCATAAAAATGTATAATTACTTGTATATCTGCAAGGCAGATTGTTACAAACGGAATTTGCAAATATCCTTGTCAAGCACATATGCATTGTGCTAAATTTGTGTGAATAACATTTGTACTGCAGAATGTTAAGAAATGGAAATTGGGGTTCATTGTTACCTCGGAACGTTCATGATATAACACACAGTCAGTAAGCCTTCCCAGATAAAGTTCTATATTCCCACAGATTGGATGATCTATGGCGAGGTATTACTCAGTCTGCTTAACTAATGAAACGTAGAATTTTTTTTAATTTGAGTGACTTTCATCTGCCTAAGACTATTTTAATAAAATTACTTAAGTATAGCTCAGTCTAATTAGCTAAGCATAATTTTGAAACGGCCAGTATTTAATTATCTTATCACAATGTTTCATAGGACATAATGACAAACTTAAAAAATCAGTAATTGATGTTTGACGCTTGTACCTCATAATGTTTGCATAGCATCTATGTATGTGTGTGTTCATAAATGTACCTCAGAACATGTGTGTATAGTATTGATGGTATGTGTATTATAACGTACGTCAGGGTCTACTTTGTTTGTTTAAGAAATATGCTTTGTATATTTTTTGTATTCTTATGCATATTAAAATGCTGTATTTGAATGACATTTTTGTCCGGTTTGGTTTCTGTTTAGATATCTTAATATAACTGTGCTCCAAAGGATATAAATATAACCATAAAACTTCAGTAACTGATGTTTGAAGCTTGTACCTCATAATGTTTGCAGAGCATCTGTGAATGTATGTGTGCATAAAATTACCTCAGAACGTCTATGTATAGTATTGATGGTATGTGTATGTATATACATGTACATACCTCAGACAGAGGTTTGAATGTTGCCTTTGAGTGACCTGTTTAGTCCTGTTTGATTTCTATCAGCAACTTTAATCTTGACACCTACTTTTGAAGCAGATGAAATAGAAACTTCATGTTAGTGTACACATGCATCTGTTTAAGCTTTATCTATTTAATGGGATTAGGTCAGGGTCAACGTCACCTTTCAAGATCAAAGTTTGTGCACAAATGCAATTTTTAAAGATGCATTTAAGTTGTTTAAGGTCTAGGTCAAAATTACTCTCAAAAGGTAAACCACATATCTGTTAATTTGTCATGTCATTCGGGATCATTTATTTTGATGTCATTAGTTTTGAAAATTAAATACTGCTTAAACCAGTGCTAGATGACGTGAGTTGTGTTGCACTTTTAATTATTACTCATGAACAGACTCACAAACACTGAGTCTGCAAATGTTTTCTTTTTGCCTTTCTAGCTTTGCTTCCGAAGGGTAACACATTTTCAGAATACATGCATAATTAGATTGCAGAATGTTATAAAAGAAGTGTTAGCATATATCGTTTTCATGCAAATGTGCATATTGTTAAGTTTGTGTTGACAGCATTTGTACTACAGAATGTTAAGAAATGAAAATAGTAAATGTGGTTCATTGTTACCTCGGAATGTTCATGATATAACACACAGTAGTAGCCTTCCTAGAATGTGTCGATTCTCACCGTAGGTAGATTGGATATTGTTTCTTGATGTAGAGAAAATAATCTGCACTGGTTATGCAGAGAAACCCTATTTTGTATCAAACATTTTAGATGACAAACGACAGTATGAAGCATTTTTTAACCCTAAATCTTCAGTAACTGATGTTTGACCCTTTTACCTCATAATGTTTGCATAGCATCTGTGTATGTTTGAGTGCATAAATGTACCTCAGAACGTCTGCGTATAATATTGATGTTATGTGTATTTATTCCGTACCTCAGGCAGAAATTTTAAATGGATCACAGAATATTTGTATGTTTCCCCCCTTCCCCCATGAATACGCCTTGATAGGCCTTTGCAATCGGAGAAGACCCAGACCAGACCGGTTCTGTAGGAACAAGGAGATCACGGACTATTCTGTTTGTTGAAGATGCATACCCCGTGCTTTATATATTGTATTCTCATGCATATTTAAATGCTGCCTTTGGGTGAACTGTTTGTCCTGTTTGTTTTCTATCAGCAACTTAAACGTTGACTCCAACTTTTGGAATAGATGAAATAGAAACTTCATGTTAGTATATACATGCACCTGGTCAAGCTCTATCTATTTATTGGGATCAGGTAAAGGTCGAATACACCCTCCAGGATCAAAGTTAGTGTACAAATGCAGGTTTTAAAGATGCATCTATTGAGTGGGTTAAGGTCTAGGTCACAATCACTCTTTGGATCAAAAGAAAAGATCAATGATTGCAGAAAAAGAATAAAGTTGATATGCTCATGCGCCAATGCCATATCTTTAAGTAAACGTTATCTTTGGAGGAAAATTAAACCGTCTAGCATTTTGTTATGCAAATCAAACATAACACTGCTTTGTTAAATTGTTATTTTGACAGTCTTACAGCAACTGTACAAGTCTTGAAGCAAGCTGAAGAACATCCCGGTTAATTATCAAAAGGATATTCTGCAGAATCGTAAACCTGTATAATTACTTGTATAACTGCTGCAAGGCGGATTGCTATAAACAAATTTTGCAAATATCGTTGTCAGGCATATATACATGTTACTAAATTTGTGTTGACAACATTTGTACTGCAGAATGTTAAGAAATAGAAATAGTGGTGCAATGGTACACAGTCGGTAGGCCTTCCCAGATAAAGTTTTATATTCCCACAGTATGCAGATTGGATTTTCTGTGGCGAGGTAGTGAAACTAATCTGCACTGATTATGTAGAGAAAATCTATTTTGTTCCAAACATTTCAGATGAGATATAACAATTTAGAAATAATTTTCAAAGATCGTGTTTGTATTCTGATAATTGGTATTGTACTTTAAGTGATTGTAAGTATTAAAGGCGTTAGTAATTGTGAATTCATATCTATTAAGAGTGTAGGAATAACACATTTCATAAAGTATGTTCATTGAGTGATTTTCACCTGTCTATGACTGTATTCATAAAAATAATTAAGCACAAATCAAGTCTAATTAGCTAAGCATAATTTTGAACCGGCCAGTGCTTAGATATCTTATAATTGTGTTTCATGTAATATAATTGTAGTTTAAATGATTGTAAATCGAAAAGTAGTAAAGTCAAGCAGGCAAAGCCACATGCAAGACGCAACCACCACCAAAACACCGATAGACAGCATGACACACACACACACACACACACACACACACCCAAACGCATACGCACACACATACGAAATGAACACAGAAAACACCAAAAGACACACAAGAAACAGGGACAAACGTTCCACAACATGAACAAACCACAAGCAAAAAGACGCAAGGCAAACAAAAGGAAGGGTGACAAAGAGAGTACCGCCTTGGCACGGTCAGCAGCAAAAACACCACTGGGGGTTTAAACCGGTTTACGGACGTCCTAACCTCACACTTCTCTCAAAGTCACCCTAGCTTTACAAATATTGTAAATAAAGGTATCCCCGCTGGACTTACCCACAACATAGACGACGGTGAACACAGGACAACATGTAAAACATAGCATAATAACTGTGACAATCCGTCAAATATGTACTCAATGGCTTTGCTGAAGTCAGAGCACCTGCAGGTAAGCCGTTAAGGGCACGACAGGGAAAAAATAATACATGAGTCTGGTAAGCTCCTCCTGTATCCAAGTTTAAGAGTATACCATCATAGAGTACTACCCTCGGCCTGTCATCGCGCAAGCAAAGAGGGAAGCGTAGCTACCGACTGTAAAAGGGTCGATAACCAAACATGCAGTGTGTTGCAATATAATAGGATCATAACCTTTCTTTTTAAATTTTTTAATGCGTTTTATAAACAAATCATGAAAATGGATATGACCCCGAATTTTCCTAAGTTTGTAGATAACATCCCCATAAAATTCTGGTTGAGAAATGCCTTGTCGCAGTAACGTCCGTAGATTGCAATTATATTTACTAATGAGAGGTAAATTTCGATAATAAAATTTAGAAAAGGTTTTCCGAAGTTTGTGATATCTGTAACCTTGCTTAAGAAGTTTATCAGTTATAACTAAATTACGTCTGTTAAAATCTTCAAGCAAAGAACAGGCTCGGGCAAACCTAATAAGTTGAGAAATATAAACACCATAAGATGTAGAACGTGGCACATCCCCATCTAGAAAAGGATAATTAACAATTTTAAAATTAAAATCTTCTCTTTTATCGTATACTTTGGACGAAACTTTATCATTTGTAATTGAAAGATTCAAATCTAAAAATGAAGCATTAATGTCAGATTGATTAGCTTTGTTTAAAGACAGTTCTTTTGGGTAGATTGAAGAAACCATAGTATCAAAATAAGGATTATCTAAATTCAAAATATCGTCTAAATACCTTGAAGTTTTATTAAAAGCATTAACAATATCGGTCTGTGTATCAGGTTTTAAGCTAAGCATAAAATCCCTCTCGTAGCAATACAAAAACAAATCTGCAACAAGAGGGGCACAATTTGTACCCATGGGTATACCAACAACTTGACGATATATGGTATCTCCATAACGCACAAATATATTATCTAAAAGAAAGGTAAGAGATCTACAAACATCAAGGCAAGTCCACATTGTGTAATGTTCAACTTCTGAATTCGAAAAGAATGAACGTTGAACATTACAAGCAATGAACATTTTGTTTTCTCTGGCAAAGGTTTTTTCTATTAATTTAATAAGTCTATCCTTTATAAGATGGTGAGGTAGAGTAGTATAGAGTGTAGAGAAATCATAAGAGCTCAGTAAAGAAATGTTATACTGTTCATTTTCAAGTTTTGTTAAAACATCATTTGAATTTTTTATGGACCAAAAAACATTAATACCAGAATTTTCATATATTTTATCACAGTAGCGTTTAACATGTTCTTTGATCGTAGTAAGACAGGACGTCAAAAGTATAGATAATTTAGTAGTGGTACAACAGCTAGAGTTGGCAATAAAACGCGACTTATAAGGGTTTTTATGTAGTTTCGGAATCCAGTACAAAGTAGAAAGTTTATGTTGTTTTATGTTAGGACCAGACTTAAAATCATTGCACATTTTTACTTGTTCCGAGACTATATCTTTTTCAGGTGTTTGAACAGTTATATAAGTTTTTGAATCAGTTAGTTCCTTCTTTAAAACATCAACATAATACAATCTTCAAATAATGATTACATTGTTTGATGCCTTGTCAGCAGGAACAAGAACATAATCTGAATGAAAATTAGAAATGTTTTTCTTCAAGTAGCGAAATGTAACTCTAGGTCGAGGTGGTAAAAGATGGTTATTTGATTTGTAAAAAGTTATTCGTGTATCAATAATATCGAAAATACATTTCTTCCAATCCGAAAGGGCATTAACATCAGCATGTTCTCGTCGACACCATTTGATGCAGAATTCTTGAATAGCTTCAGCAATATGAGTTCGACAAGCGTCAAAATCAATAAGGGAAGGTAATCTATATTTAGGTCCTTTAGTTAGGAGGGTCCTGAGACGTTTATCCTTAATGATATCAAAATTACCAGTAATTACATGACCAACTGGTTTATAGCAAAAGCTAGAAATGCTACAATCTCAAGAAATAGGGGTATTAACATCAATATTTAAGTCAGAGACAATTTTATTGTAGTTCAAAATAACATTTCTAATAGGTTTATTATATTTATAACAGATGATTGGTGATTCAGAGTTGATGAAATATTTGGGAATAGCCTCGATTACATTCTTATCACGAAATATACTTTGAATATCAATAAAATCGATACCTTTATTTAGGAACTGAAGTTTCAGAAAATGTCTTTTATGTTCAGATTCTTTATCAATACGTGGACGAAGAACATGCTGTGTGTAACTTTGTATAAGTGAGGCAGTATTAATTAACGGATCTGTACGCATATAGATTTTATCAGCCTCTTCGTCTATTGACTTAAGACAGGAAAAGGGTAAAGATGATAAACAAGATAACATAGAATGTTTACCAGTTTGTTTTAGAATAGTATGTAAATCATGGATAGACATATTACGACGTAATTTACGCTTAATATTACCATTTCTACGTCTGCCATGTGATCTACTTTTACGTTTTCGAATAGAAAATATAGAGAAAATATCGATACTTGGATCTTTAGAAATATTGCCGCTTTGGAAAATGTTATCATTAAGGCCTAAAGGAAAAGGTGTTTGTAATTTCTTTATCCAGTCTAGCTCTGTGATGAAACGAGCTTTAGATTTTAAACTACCAGTAGTTTTAGAATCATAATAAATTTGTTCTACTGGTTGAACCGAAACATATTTGAAAGAATGTCCTGTATGACGAAAATGCTGGTAAAGAAAATTGCGTACTTTTTTGATCCGGCAATGGTAACTGTGTTCACGAAACCTAGTTTTTAAAGAACGTCCTGTCTGACCTACATATTGAATGCCACAACGTGGCGCATTTCATGTAAGAACATATATAATATTAGATGAGTTTCAGTCTAAATCAGAATTAATCTTCACACTAAACACTCTACCATTAACAAGAGATTTAATTGTTGATCTAGTAGAAATGAAATTGCAACACATACACCTCTTACTATTGCACTTAGTAATTATTGGATACACCCTATGTCTTTTGTTCAAATAATGTGAATTTAGATGGACTTTACCAGAACGAATGATAGATTGCTTTAAAGGAGACAAAACGATTTTAGGTCCATTATGAAAAATGTTACTAATAGCCGAAGAGGGAACATGAAAAGATGAAGCAGAAGACAATTTTAGAGGTTTAATACAAACTGACGGCTGTAGTGATTGGAAATTAGCCAGGTTATGAGGAATCTGAACGGAAGACACAGAGTGTAAGTTTAAGTTATTAATTTTGAGTTTAGGGAGACTATTCATATTTTGTGTAGTAATTGTAGCACCCTTCTGTAAAAAGCGACATACGTATGTAACGAAAAGTGGTGTAAAATAATAGAAAACATACCAGAGATTATGACAAAAATAAAGAAGACTAAGAATATGAATGAAACATTGAATAGTGAAACATTGAAAGGGTAAAAAGTAAGAAGAAACACAAATAAGGTAAAGTCGCACTAGAGAAAACGCAAACGGCACAAATCTTAAAAGGGAAATTAAAATAGTCACACAATATGTCGGTGAGTACGGAAGCCACCATGAAGTGCAAAGTACGGTGTAAAGGTATGAGGAAACACATTGAATGTAGAGCAATTCCTGCAAGAGGAAGAAAACAATATTGATTGGATGTACGGGGAGACGTTTCACCGCCGCCACACTGCACAAACAACACTATTGTGCTTATAAATCGAAAAGTAGTAAAGTCAAGCAGGCAAAGCCACATGCAAGACGCAACCACCACCAAAACACCGATAGACAGCATGACACACACACACACACACACACCCAAACGCATACGCACACACATACGAAATGAACACAGAAAACACCAAAAGACACACAAGAAACAGGGACAAACGTTCCACAACATGAACAAACCACAAGCAAAAAGACGCAAGGCAAACAAAAGGAAGGGTGACAAAGAGAGTACCGCCTTGGCACGGTCAGCAGCAAAAACACCACTGGGGGTTTAAACCGGTTTACGGACGTCCTAACCTCACACTTCTCTCAAAGTCACCCTAGCTTTACAAATATTGTAAATAAAGGTATCCCCGCTGGACTTACCCACAACATAGACGACGGTGAACACAGGACAACATGTAAAACATAGCATAATAACTGTGACAATCCGTCAAATATGTACTCAATGGCTTTGCTGAAGTCAGAGCACCTGCAGGTAAGCCGTTAAGGGCACGACAGGGAAAAAATAATACATGAGTCTGGTAAGCTCCTCCTGTATCCAAGTTTAAGAGTATACCATCATAGAGTACTACCCTCGGCCTGTCATCGCGCAAGCAAAGAGGGAAGCGTAGCTACCGACTGTAAAAGGGTCGATAACCAAACATGCAGTGTGTTGCAATATAATAGGATCATAACCTTTCTTTTTAAATTTTTTAATGCGTTTTATAAACAAATCATGAAAATGGATATGACCCCGAATTTTCCTAAGTTTGTAGATAACATCCCCATAAAATTCTGGTTGAGAAATGCCTTGTCGCAGTAACGTCCGTAGATTGCAATTATATTTACTAATGAGAGGTAAATTTCGATAATAAAATTTAGAAAAGGTTTTCCGAAGTTTGTGATATCTGTAACCTTGCTTAAGAAGTTTATCAGTTATAACTAAATTACGTCTGTTAAAATCTTCAAGCAAAGAACAGGCTCGGGCAAACCTAATAAGTTGAGAAATATAAACACCATAAGATGTAGAACGTGGCACATCCCCATCTAGAAAAGGATAATTAACAATTTTAAAATTAAAATCTTCTCTTTTATCGTATACTTTGGACGAAACTTTATCATTTGTAATTGAAAGATTCAAATCTAAAAATGAAGCATTAATGTCAGATTGATTAGCTTTGTTTAAAGACAGTTCTTTTGGGTAGATTGAAGAAACCATAGTATCAAAATAAGGATTATCTAAATTCAAAATATCGTCTAAATACCTTGAAGTTTTATTAAAAGCATTAACAATATCGGTCTGTGTATCAGGTTTTAAGCTAAGCATAAAATCCCTCTCGTAGCAATACAAAAACAAATCTGCAACAAGAGGGGCACAATTTGTACCCATGGGTATACCAACAACTTGACGATATATGGTATCTCCATAACGCACAAATATATTATCTAAAAGAAAGGTAAGAGATCTACAAACATCAAGGCAAGTCCACATTGTGTAATGTTCAACTTCTGAATTCGAAAAGAATGAACGTTGAACATTACAAGCAATGAACATTTTGTTTTCTCTGGCAAAGGTTTTTTCTATTAATTTAATAAGTCTATCCTTTATAAGATGGTGAGGTAGAGTAGTATAGAGTGTAGAGAAACCATAAGAGCTCAGTAAAGAAATGTTATACTGTTCATTTTCAAGTTTTGTTAAAACATCATTTGAATTTTTTATGGACCAAAAAACATTAATACCAGAATTTTCATATATTTTATCACAGTAGCGTTTAACATGTTCTTTGATCGTAGTAAGACAGGACGTCAAAAGTATAGATAATTTAGTAGTGGTACAACAGCTAGAGTTGGCAATAAAACGCGACTTATAAGGGTTTTTATGTAGTTTCGGAATCCAGTACAAAGTAGAAAGTTTATGTTGTTTTATGTTAGGACCAGACTTAAAATCATTGCACATTTAAGTATAAAGGCGTTAGTATTTGAGAATTCGTATCTATTAAGGGTGTAGGAATAACACATTTCATTTGGATTAAGTCTTTCCATTGAGTGATTTTCATCTGTCTAAGACTGTATTCATAAACATACTTAAATATAACTTAAGTATAGCTTAGATATCTTATAAATGTGTTTGATGTGACATACATTAAATGTACAACCATAAAACTTCAGTAACTGATGTTTGACAGTTGTACCTCATAATGTTTGCCCCGCATCTGTGTATGTTTGTGTGTGAGTGCATATATTTTCCACAGAACGTCTGTGTATAGTATTGATGGTATGTGTTTCTAATTACGTACCTCAGACAGAGGTTTTAAATGGATCACATAATATTTGTATGTTAACACTTTTCTATGGAACGCCGCAGTTGTCTTATGCTGAGGTCGGAAATGTTGTCTTGTTGAAACATTATGTCGTCATGTCAAAAACATATGTTATCCTGTTGAACTATAATGTCATTATGTCAAACATAAGTTATCCTCTTCAAAACAAGTGTTGTTATGTGAAATTGTTATGTCATCATGTTAAATAGAACGTCATCTTGTTCAATTCGAATATGTGATTAAGTCAGTTCTGCAAGCAATTTTGTTATAATCATATATCATTATGTTAGACTAACATGTTATCCTGTTAAACGGGTATGTTATTTTGTTCACTGTTAAACTACTATGCTATAAGAACAAATGGGTAAGTTGTCTTCTTCAATACAAGTGTTGTTATGTTAATTTGTTATGTCATTCAGTTGAACACATATGTCTGCAATTCCGATTTCCTTGTAAAAAGTATGGGGTAGGTAGACTAGGTCGGAAAATATTTTTATTTTACAAAATATTTTTACACATATAGGATATATACCGTATTAGAAATCTATGAAAGATTTCCAATGATAAGAAAAATTCAATGTTTTAATATAATGCGGGATGAAATTAATCTAAAGTTGTTTTTAAGTTTAACAAGAGCTGTCGGAGGACAGCGCACTCGACTTTTTCGAGAATGTCACGAAATTGGAAACAATAACTAGACTAGATGTGTCCATAGGACACAAATGCTCCCGCTGTATGCTTGTCAGTAAAATGGCAAAGTCCATTTGAGATTTTATATGTTCAAGGTCGGAAATGAAGGTCACAGAGACACGAAATCCACCACAAAGCATTATCAAGGTCAAGATTACATGGATATGAAAGTAACCTCATGCTGTATCCATACACCAAGTTTAGTAATCCTAGTTGATAAAGTATAATAGATATGCTCCAGACAAGGTTTTTTAATGTTCAATATCAAATATCAAGGTCAAAGAGACCTTTAATTTGTGTGCGATACTCAACACTCCCAATATAAATCCATACACCAAGTTAAGTAATCGTAGATGATGTAATATAGGTGATATGCTCCGGACAAGGTTTTTTAATGTCCATGGTCAGCGAGGTCAAGGTTAATGTCAGAGAAGTGAAAGTGGTACGTGACATTTCTTAACCTCAAGATGTATCCATACACAAAGTTTGATAATCCTAGATGATTTAACAATCACCTAAACCTAGAACTTCATTTAGACATCTTAAAAAGGGTTTACAGGATTTCCATTCAAAATACGTTTTTGTTCCTGCTGATAAGGCATCAAATAATGTGATTATTATTTGACGATTACATTATATCGATGTCTTGAAGCAGGAAATTATTAATACCAAGTCATACATTTCAGTTACCACTGACGAAAAGACCATCATTTTAGACCATGTCAAAAAGTGTGAACAATTTGGAACCGATATTAAAATTACACAACATAAACTTCCTACTATGTATTGGTTACCAAAACTACATAAAAAACCATATAAAGCGCGTTTCATTGCAAATTCTAGTTCATGTACAACTACTAAATTGTCTATACTTTTGACTTCTTGTTTAACGAAGGTAAAGGAACATGTAAAATTTTACTGTGATAAGACTTATGAAAATTCTGGAATAAATCTCTTCTGGTCTATTAAGAACTCTTCAGAAGTCTTAAACAAACTTAAGAACAAAAGGTATCTTGCTTCCACTGTAAGCACGTACGATTTTTCTACTCTGTACACAACTCTTCCTCATATTTTAATTACGGATAAGCTTACTAACTTGATCCAGAAAGTATTTGCCCGAGAAAAAACATCATTCTTGGCATGTAATGCTGAAAAAGCTTTCTTTACTGACGAGCAAATGAAATATTACACCAATTGGACTTGCTCAGAAGTTTGCGAAGCACTAACCTTTCTTTTGGATAACATATTTGTACGTTATGGGAATGCTATATACCGTCAGGTAATTGGTATTCCCATGGGTACGAATTGTGCACCACTTGTCGCAGATTTGTTTTTGTACTGCTATGAGAGAGATTTCATGTTGAGTTTGAATCCTCAATCACAAGAAGATGTTATAAAAGCCTTCAATGAAACTTGTCGATATTTGGATGACATTTTTAACTTAGATAACCCTTTCTTTGATGCTCTGATTCCTACAATTTATCCTAAAGAACTCAAATTGAATAAAGCTAACCCGTCCGACAATTATGCAGCGTTTCTTGACCTAGACCTTAAAATTAATAATGGAATGATTTCTTCTAAAATATATGACAAAAGAGATGATTTTGATTTTAATATTGTAAATTTTCCTCATCTTGACGGGGATGTTCCCCGTGCTCCATCTTACGGGGTTTATATAGCTCAACTTATGCGTTTTGCTAGAGCTTGTTCATCTATTGACGATTTTAACAGTCGAAATCTCATTTTGACTGATAAACTGCTTAAGATACCATAAACTAAGAAAAACTTTCTCTAAATTTTACTATCGAAATCTCTCGCTTATTGGCAAGTACAAATATAATCTCAAGGTACTTTTGCGACACGGTATTTCACATCCGGAATTTTATGGTGATGTGATTAACAAACTTCGTAAAATTATTGGACATACCCATTTTCTCACTTTGTTCATCAAATATATAAAACAATTCATTAAAAAGGGATATGATCCTGTATTACTACAACATACTGCATGTTTGGTTGTGAACCCTTTTACAGTTGGCAATCACGCTGGCCTCTTTGCATGTACGCCGACAAGAACGGTTTAGTACTCTATGAAGATGACCTCTTAAATCCAGAAATGGAAGGAGAACGTCGGATATCTGTACTATTTCATTTTTGTCGTACCCTTTATTACTTTTCTACAGTTACTCTGTTTGCAGCTCAATCATTGAGTACAATAGCGATAGGTGGATACAGTATTTTCAATAAAATGTTTTTTTGTTATACATGCACTTTACCACTGTATTTGCTGTCGCGGTTGTTGTAGATTAGTCGGAGAGGGGATACGTTTATTTACACTGTTTGTCTTTTAGGATGGGGATGGAATAAGGGTGAGGTTGGGCGCCCATAAACCGGTTTAAACCCCCGGTGACTTTTGTCACTGACCGTTCCAAGGCGGTACTTCCATCTTCCTCCTATTGTATGTTTGTTTTGTCTTTGTGCGTCTCTTGTTGTTTTTCTACCTATGTACATTTGCTGTTTCCTTGTGTTGCTGTTCGGGCGAGTGTTTGTTCTGTATGTGGTGTTTCCTGCATGACTCATTTTTGTACTTTTAGTACAGGAAATATGACCCAGACAAGTTTTTTAATGTTCAAGGTCAAGAGAGGTCAAGGTTAGAGAAGTTAAAGTGGTACGCGACACTCCGCAACTTCAAGATGTATCCATACACCAAGTTTGGTAATCCTATATGATATAGTAGAGGCGATATGCTCTGGACAAGGTTTTTTAAATGTTCAAGGTCAGAGAGATCAAGGTCAAGGTCAAAGAAAAGAAAGTGGTACGCGACACTCTGCAATCTCCAGTTGTATTCGTACACCAAAGTTGGTAATATTAGATGTAATAGTATAGGAGATATGCTTCTGACAATGTTTTATTAATGTTCGAGGTCAAGGTCAAATAAGACAACGACATGCTATTAGAACAAGACAACACGCACATTCATCATGATCACTAATTCAGTGAACAGAACAACGTACCCATTTAACAGGATAATATACAAGTTTAACATAGTGGCTTGTGATTATAAGAAGATAGCTTACATAACTGACATAATCACATAACAAGATGACGTATCTAATGAAAAAAATGACATGAAAATTTAACTTAACAGCACTTGTTTTGAAGAAGACAACTTACGCGTTTGACATAATAAAATAATAGTTCAACAGGACAGCTTATGCATTTGACATGACGACATACTGTTTCAACATTTCCGACCTCAGAATAAGACAGCTGCAGCGTTCCATACTTTTCTCCATGAATACTCCTTACTAGGCCTTTGCAATCGGAGAAGACCCAGACCAGACTGGTTCGGTAGGAGCGGTCAGATTAGTGTCTACTTTGATTGTTTAAGATATATGTTTTGTGCTCTATATTTTGTATTCTTATGCATATTAAAATGCTGTATTTAAGTGACATTTTGTCCTATTTGATTCTGTTTAAATATCTTATGACTGTGCTCCATAGGACACAATTATAGCCATAAAACTGATGTTTGACGCTTGTACCTCATAATGTTTGAATCATATCTATGTATGTATGTGTGTGAGCATAAAACTACCTCAGAATGTCTATGTATAGTATTGATGTTATGTGTATTTATATACGTACGTCAACGTAGATAACAAAGAACTTTTTAAGCTATATACGGAACCTAAATTATGGATGTGTTCGTGCATCTCAAAGAGTTTCATCATTTGAGTGAGGTATGGCCAATGCCATATCTTACAGTAAAACGTTTTCTTTCGAAGAAAAAAACCTGTCGAGCATTTTGTTACTTACTAAACTTTCTTTGTGGAATTATTATTTATACAGACGCTGACAATCTTACAGCAACTATACAAGTCTTGAAGCCAGTCAAAGAAACTTCAGGTGCATTATCAAAAGGATATTCTGCAGATTCTCACAAAGGTAAAACACCAATTTTTATAATATCATGTATATTTGTAACGAATATTGTTACAAAAGAAATGTTTTAAAGTATCGTTTCCATGCAAATATGCATGTTATTAATCATTTGTATTGCAGAATTTTAAGAAATGAAAAAAGTAACCGTGGTTCATTGTAACCTCTGAATGGTCATACTATAACACACAGTTAGATAAACTTTCCAGTATGTGTAGGCAGATGGATAGTCTATGGCGATGTAGAGAAAGTAATCAGCACAGATAATGTAGAGAAAGTTTTTTGTTTTAAGCATTTTAGTTGAGATATGCAGTTTAGAAACAGTTTTCAAAATTCGTGTTACTTCACAACAGCAGGTGTGAAGTGCTTGTTTGGCGGCTGTAAAGGTCGCCCCGTACTTCATTCTCAGTGTCGTTATATTTTCTGATCCTTTGGGGTCATTAGTTTTGATGTTATTCGTTTGTAAAATTGAATAATGCTTCAGCCGGTGTTAGGGGGCGTGAGTAGTGTTGCAGTTTTAATTACTACTCACCAACAGACTCAATAAAACCGAGTCTGCAATTTTCTCATTTTGCATTTTAACTTTTGCTGCTAGATATCTTAATAAAACTCTGCCCCAAAGGACATATTTATAACCATAAAACTTCAGTAACTGATGTTGACGCTTGTACCTCATAAGGTTTGCACAGCATCTGTGTATGTATGTGTGCGTGCATAAAACTACCTCCTAACGTCTATGTATAGTATTGATGGTATGTGTATTTATATAAGTACCTCAGACAGAGGTTTTAATACATATATAAATTTTGCCTTTGAGTGACCTGTTTAGTCCTTTTTGTTTTCTATCAGCAACTTTAATCTTGACTCCTACTTTTGAAGCAGATGAAAAAGAAACTTCATGTTGGTGTACACAGGCATCTGTTCCAGCTTTATCCATTTTAATATTTTAGGTCAAAGTCAACGTCACCTTTCAGAATCAAAGTTTGTGAACAAATGCAGTTTTTAAAGATACATCTATTGAGTTGTTTAAGGTCTAGCTCAACATCACACTCAAAAGGTAGAACACAAATCTGTTAATGTTTCTGGTTCTTCAGGATCATTTAATTTGATGTCATTAGTTTTGAAATTTGAAAACTGCTTAAACCGGTACTAGGTGGCGTGAGTAGTGTTGCCCCTTTAATTATTACTCCTAAACAGACTCACAAAACCGAGTTTGCATTGGATGTTCATTTTTTATGTAGAGAAAATAATCTGCACTGATTATGCAGAGAAAATCTATTTTGTATCAAACATTTTAGATGAGAAACGACAGTATAGAAACAATATGTAACAGCAAAACTGATGTTTGACCCTTTTACCTCATAATGTTTGCATAGCATCTGTGAATGTATAAGTTCATAAACGTACCTCAGAACGTACCTCAGAACGTCTGCGTATAATATTGATGTTATGCGTATTTCTAACGTACCTCATACAGAGATTTTAAATGGATCACAGAATATTTTAATGTTTCCCTTCCCCCCCCCCCCCCATGAATAAGCCTTACTAGGCATTTGCAATCGGAGAAGACCCAGACCAGACTGGTTCTGTAGGACTAAGGAGATCACGGACTATTCTGTTTTCTGAAGATACATGCTCTGTGCATTCTATTTTGTATTCTCATGCATATTATATGCTGCCTTTGGGTGAACGTTTTGTTCTGTTTGTTTTCTGTCAGCAACTTAAACGTTGACTCCAACTTTTGAAATAGAAACTTCATGTTAGTATATACATGCACCTGTTAAAGCTTTATCTATTTATTGGGATCATGTAAAGGTCAAGTACACCCTTCAGGATCAAATTTAGTGTACAAATGCAAGTTTTAAAGATGCATCTATTGAGTGGTTTAATGTTTAGGTCACAATCACTCTTTGTGATAAAAGATCAATGATTAGAGAAGAATAATGTTGGCTTTTGCTTTTTAGAGGCTTAATTGTTGATATGCTCATGCGCCAATGACATGTTTTTTAAGTAAAACGTTATCTTTGGAGGAACATTAAACTGTCTAGCATTTTGTTATGTAAATAAACCTAAACACTGCTTTGTTAAATTGTTATTTTTACAGATGCTGACAGTCTTACAGCAACTGTACATGTCTTGAAGCCAGCTGAAGAACATTCTGGTTCATTATTAAAAGGAGATTCTGCAGATTCGCACAAAGGTAATCATAAACCTGTATAATTACTTTTAGAACTGCAAGTCGGATTGCTATAAATGAGTTTTGCAAATATCGTTGTCAAGGATATATGCATGTTGTTATATTTGTGATGACAACATTTGTACTGCAGAATGTTAAGAAATGGAAATGGTTCATTGTTACCTCTGAATATTCATGATATAACACACAGATAACCTTTCCCGTATGTGCTCGCTTCTCACTGTTGGCAGATTGGATAGTCCACGGTGATGTAGAGAAAATAATCTGCACTGATTATGTAGAGGAAGTTGTTTTTTTTTATTTTACGCATTTTTGTTGAGATAGGCAGTTTGGAAACAGTTTTCAAAAGTCGTGTTTGTATTCTGAAAATTTGTGTTGTAGTTTAAATGATTGTAAGTATACAGGCGTTGGTATTTGAGACTACGCATCTATTAAGAGTGTAGGAATAAAATATTTCATGTTGATTAGTTTTTTTTTTGAGTGATTTTCATCTACCTTATACTTAAGTATAGCTCAGTCTACCTAGTTAAGCATAATTTTGAAACCGCCAGTATTTAATTATCTTATAACAGTGTTACATAGGACATAATGATAAACTTAAACAATCAGCAAATGATCGTTGACGCTTGTACCTCATAATGTTTGCATAGCATCTGTGTATGTGTGTGTACACAACTAGACATTGTTGTCCGGTTTGTTTTCTGCTTACATATCTTAATATATCTATTATAGGACATAAATATAACCATAAAACTTCAGTATCTGATGTTTGACGTTGTACCTCATACTCATAATGTGTATTACAGCATCTATGTGTGCATAAAACTACTTCAGTACGACTATATATAGTATTGAAGGTATGTGTATTTACAGACAGAGGTTTAAATACATATTTAAGTGTTGCCTTTTAGTGACCTGTTTTGTCCTGTTTGTTTTCTATCGGCAACTGTACTCTTGATTCCAACGTTTGAAGCATATGAAATCGAAACGCCATGTTAGTGAACACATGCATCTGTTTAAGCTTTAACTATTTAATGGGATTAGGTCAAGGCAAGCCTCACCTTTCAAGATCAAAGTTCGTGCACAAATGCAGTTTTTAAAGATACATCTATTGAGTTGTTTAAGGTCTAGTTTAAAATCTCCCAAAAGGTAAAACACAAATCTGTTATTTTTCTGGTCCTTCGGCATCATTTATTTTGATGTTATTAGTTTTGAAATTAAATACTGCTTAAGCCGGTGCTAGATGGCGTGAGTAGTGCTGCACTTTTAATTATTACTCTTGACCAGACTCACAAAAACCGAGTCTGCACATGTTCTCTTTTTGTATTTCTACTTTTGCTTTCAAAGGATCACACATTTTCAGAATATATGTATAATTGGAAGCAGAATGTTATAAATGAAGTGTTAGCATATATAGTTTTCATGCAAATATTTAAGTTGTTGAATTTGTGTTGACAGCATTTCTACTGCAGAATGTTAAGAAATGAAAATAGTAAATGCGGTTCACTGTTACCTCGGAATGTTCATGATATAGCACAATTAGCCTTCCCAGAATGTGTTCGATTATCACCGTAGGCAGATGGGATGTTTTATCTTGAATTTTAATTGATGTTTTACCTCATAAATGTTTGCACAGCATCTGTGTATGTGTGAGTGCATCCATGTACCTCAGAACGTTTGTGTATAGTAGTGATTGTATGTGTATTTATTACGTACCTCAGACGGAGGTTTTAAATAGATCACAGAATATTTGTAAGTTAACCCTTTCCCTCATGAATAGGCCTTACTAGGCATTTGCAATTGGAGAAAACCCAGACCAAACCGGTTCGGTAGGAACTGCGGGATCACGGACTACTATGTTTGATGAAGATGTATGCTCTGTGCTATATATTTTGTATTCTCATGCATATTTAAAAGCTGCCTTTGAATTACCTTTTGTCCTGTTTGTTTTCTGTCAGCAACTTTAATCTTGGCTCCAACTTTTGAACTAGATGAAATAGAATTTTCATTTTAGTGTATACATGCATTTGTTCAAGCTGTATCTATTTAGTGGAATCAGGTAACGGTCAAAAACACCCTTCAATATTAAAATCAGTGTACAAATGCAGTTTGTAAAGATGCATCTATTGAGTGGGTTAAGGTCTATGTCACAATCACTCTTTGTGATAAAATATCAATGATTGCAAAAACAGAACAATATTGGCTTTTGCTTTAAGCTATATACAGAGGACTAATTATTGATGTGCTCACGCATCTCAAATGGTTGCATCATTAGGGCGAGGTCGCGCCAATGCCATGTCGTAAAGTAAAACGCTATCTGTAAAGAGAAATTAAATTGTCAAGCATTTTGTTTTGTAGATCAAACCTAAAACAGCTGTTTTAAATTGTTAGTTATACCGAGGCGTGTGACAGACTTACAGCAACTTACAATTCTTGAAGCCAGCCGAAGAACATTCCAATTCATTATCAAAAGGACATTCAGCAGATTCTCACAAAGGCGATCATAAATCTGTAAAATTACTTGTTTAATTGTAAGAGGCAGATTGCTATAAAAGATGTGTTTGCAAATACCGTTTTCATGCAAATATGCATGTTGCTAAATTTGTATTGTCAACATTTGTACTGCAGAGTGTTAAGAAATGAAGATAGTGGTTTATTGTTGCCACGGAACGTTCATGATATAAAACACAATTTAGTTTAGCATTCCCAGATAAAGTGCTCGATTCCACCGTATGCAAACTGGATGTTCTATGGCGATGTAGAGAAAATAATGTGCACTGATTATGTAGAGAAAAGCTATTTTGTTTCAATCATTTTAGAAACTATTCTAGCCGTAAAACTTCAGTTACTGATGTTTGACCCTTGCACCTGATAATGTTTGCACAGCGTCTGTGTATGTTTGGGCGTGTGCATAAATGTACCTCAGAACGTCTATGTATAGTATTGATGATATGTGTATTTATTACGCACATCAGACAGATATTTTAAGATTTTATTTTAAATAGATAACAGAAGATCTGTATGATAACCATTTCCTCCATTAATACGCCTTACTAGCCTAAGGCCTTTGCAATCGGAGAAGACCCAGACCAGACTGGTTCGGTAGGAACAGCGAGATCACGATCTACTCTTGTTGCATAAGAGATATGCGTTGTGCTTCATATTTAGTAGTCTTAAGCATATTCAAACAGCTGCATTTCGATGATTTATTTTTGTCCTTTTTGTTTTCTTTTAGCAAATTTAATATTGGCTAGATGAAATAGAAACTTAATGTTAGTGTACACATGCATCTGTTAAAGCTGTATTTATATAGTTGGACCAGGTCAAGGCCAAAGTCACTCTTCATGATTAAAATGTACAAATTCAGTTTTTTAAAGATACATCTATTGAGTTGAGTCAGGTCTACGTCACAGACACTCTTTGTGGTAAAATTTCAGTACTTACAAAAACAGTATAATGTTGGCTTTTGAGTTTTAGCTGTATATAGTGGATCAAATTTTGGAATGTTCATGATATAACATACAATTAACCAAAATGTGTTCGATTCTCATCGTAGGTAGATTGTATTTTCTTTTGTGATGTAGAGAAAATAGTCTGCAAAGATTATGTAGTGAACACTTATTTTGGTTCAAACAATTTTAGTTAAGATAGGACAGTTTAAAAACAATTTTCAAAAGTGTTTGTATTCTGAAAATCCACTCCTTCATGGATAACATTTTATACAGATCCTCCTCAATAAAAAAAATAACAGTACATATATATTTTATGTTGTCAACTCATAATTTTTAAGTAAAAGACACGTGCCCCTCGTAGGTAAAAATTTTGCAAACAGTCAAATAGGTACAGATTAGCGACCGCTTCCCAACCGAAGTTCTGAATTCGGCCTGCACTATAGGAAGTGATGCAAACATTCATATAGTGTTCTGTTTAGTTACGACGATAATACATCAGCTGGTTTAGATCAATATATTTTAAAACACACCTTTTAGGCACAGTATTTGCTACTTGAGAATTACACAATACATTGTACTCTGCAAAAGTATTTGTATATTCCTTTTTCCGTACAATTTAAGCACATTATCTTCTATGGTTGAAGTTTGGCAACTTGATTACCTATCCGTATTGAATTTTAGTGCCAAACAATTTTGTTTGGTTTAATACCGTTTGCGTAAGTCTTTAAGTATCGGCTTTATGTACCCATCGAATAAAATAAGTTTAGAATTTTTGAAGCCAGTATAATTATAAGGATTGGTCCTGTAATTATACTGCCATAAAATGAAGTTGTCCGTCCATCCGTCTACAGAAGCAATCTTGCCCTCAGTATCAAGCATAATAAAAAATTACACATTGACTTTGACTAAAGTAAATACATAGATTGCAATACATGTCTCTGATTATAGTGATCATATTTAGTATCAGTTAATCGCTAGAATATCTATTTAAAAGTTATGATTATTACAGATGTATACTATTAAAATTTATTAAAAACGATTCAAATCTAAACAAGAGTGGAACGATTAATCGATTAGTGATAACTCGGATTATTCCTACTGTTTAGACCCGTTCAATATTTTAAAACATATGCTCAAATTGAGAAGAATATTAATTTGTATGGATGATACAATGTATTTGCAATACGCACTTGTAGTAGTGCGTAGTTGCACACGTACACGCGTACACGCACATACGCTGGTTTATATAGCTCGAACTATTTGACTTGGGCCCTGGCCTACTTAGCATGCATAAATAAAAATTCGTAACATTTCTATTTTTATCATCGGCATTGCACGGGTTTATCCTCGGCACGTGTCCCGGCAAGCAACTATACATGGATACACTCGTGATTATATGGTTTATATAGGCACGGGTTATCGCTCTCCTGTAATTTCAGCGAGAATAGAATTCGCGATTTACCGGCGGAGTTTTATCTATACAGCGTCATCTCATTATGTATTCTGCATATAGGTGAATGTCCAGGTCAAATTCTTCGAGCTATACGAGGTAAAACGTGTTTTAACGAGGTAAAACATGTGTTATGTTAACTGTATGCCAACTGCAGACCGTCAAACGGAGGTATTTTAAGAGGAATGACAACTTTCCAGGGGTCTTAATCGGACTGTAAATGTTACGTCTAATCTATTTTCTCATCGGTAGATTGGTAGTTCCACCCGGTTCTACCGATCAGGTAACAATGCAATTTGCTCTGTAAATCGAAAACACTCCTGGATCTTCCGCCACCTGTAATTAGCTGGTTGTCGCGATATAATTGCAATACTTTGTTTTATTCCTGCTCAGTGGTATAATGAAAACAAAATATTGTTAAAAAGGTCCGGAATACAATCGTAATACTGGTTATGGTAATCGTACTATGCACGTGAGTTACGTCACAAGAAATGTGCATTCAAGATACCACAGACCATAGCACAAACGTGTCAGGCTCTTTCACAGCACTTACAGTTATTTGCGTACATATAGATTTTATTTGCAACTGGATAAACTGTGGAGCACACTATCTGACAAAATGTTGGAATATTCGTACTTAAGATTTATTATCGGCCTGATTACGTCTGTTAGTTTGACTTAAATGCCCTAGAACATACATATTGGTTAACGGAACTGTTTAAGCACTCCAACGCCGCAGATTATGTAATGAAATGTTATAAGATAATATGATGTTTTATTAATGTGACTTGTGTATTGTGCATAACTTAAATATACACTCACGTGTTAATCAATGGTATAGATACATATTTCTATGTTAACTGCCAGTACAAGATTGATGAACCTTTAGTACGCTTTGCAAAGTGGTGATATAAACAAGTCCGGCTCCATGTTCATAATACATTTTCCGTTTTTTTCAATACCGGAATATTAGAAAAATTGAAGTCATACTGTCTGCTGAGTGGCCCGACATATAATATAGGTCAGTGGTATCCACATAGGTTACCATGAATTCGCCCGCTTCGTGCTAAAGATTAAAAAATGTTTCTTGATAAATTCTTGTATTGAATAAATTGACTGTCGTTTATAATGCTAATAACATAGTAAATGCTATAAAATCGGTCCTTCTCCTGGCTATCTGACAATCAAAATATTCATAGACTTTGCGAGGTAGCTGTGTGCTAATATGCAAATGAGGTAATTACCTCTGAATGACATACCATATATGTAAATACCTCTCAATAATGGTGAAAAGTTGAAGAAGAAATATTCAAGTAACTTGAATTATCTAATAAGATTCATACTCTACATCCTCTGCACTGTACAAATGTGCAAACCTTATTGCTCTATCTTGAATGGAAAAGGTAAACCTCGGTACGTCGATGTAGAAATTATACCTCTAAAGTATAGAAAAGCAAACATGTGTGTGTGTGTGTGTGTGTGTGTGTGTGTGTGTGTGTGTGTGTGTGTGTGTGTGTGTGTGTGTGTGTGTGTGTGTGTGTGTGTGTGTGTGTGTGTGTGTGTGTGTGTGTGTGTGTGTGTGTGTGTGTGTGTGTGTGTGTGTGTGTGTGTGTGTGTGTGTGTGTGTGTGTGTGTGTGTGTGTGTGTGTGTGTGTGTGTGTGTGTGTGTGTGTGTGTGTGTGTGTTTGGGTGTGTGGTTGTGTGTGTGTGTCATGCTGTCTATCGGTGTTTTGGTGGTGGTTGCGTCTTGTATGTGGCTTTGCCTGCTTGACTTTACTACTTTTCCATTAGTACTCTATGAAGGCGACCTCTTAAATCCAGAAATGGAAGGAGAACGTCGGATATCTGTACTATTTCGTTTTTGTCGTACCCTTTATTACTTTTCTACAGTTACTCTGTTTGCAGCTCAATCATTGAGTACACTAGCGATAGGTGGATACAGTTTGTTCACTTAAATGTTTTCGTTATACATGCACTTTACCACTGTAGTTGCCGTCGCGGTTGTTGTAGATTAGTCGGAGAGGGGATAGGTTTATTTACACTGTTTGTCTTTTCGGGTGGGGATGGAATAAGTGTGAGGTTGGGCGCCCATAAACCGGTTTAACACCCCAGTGACTTTTTTCACTGGCCGTTCCAAGGCGGTGTTTCCATCTCCCCCATATTGTGTGTTTGTTTTGTCTTTGTGCGTCTCTTGTTGTTTTTATAGTTATGTACATTTGCTGTTTTCCTTGTGTTGCTGTTCGGGCGACTGTTTGTTCTGTATGTGGTGTTTCCTGCATGACTCATTTTTGTACTTCTATGGTGTGGGTAAGTCCGGCGAGGATACCTTTATTTACAATGTTTTTAACTAGGGTGACTTTGAGATAAGTGTGAGGTTAGGACGTCCGTAACCCTGTTTAAACTCCCCAGTGGTGGTTTTGCGACTGCCCGTTCCAAGGCGGCATCCTCTTTGTCACCCTTGTTTTCTTTGTTTGGTGTCTTTGTACCTATGTGTTTGTTCGGGTTTGTGGTTTTCGTCTCGTGCGTGTGCGTGTTTGTCTGTGTTCGCCCTTGCGTTTGTGTTGACCTGGTGCCTTTGTACTTGTGCGTTTGTTCGTTTGTAATATTTCCATCCTGTATAAATTGCTTTCTATCGATGTTTTTTAATGTCGGCGTTTTTGTGTGGCTTTTCCTGCTTGAGGTTACTACGTTTTCATTTTATCATTTATGTAAATTACCGACCAAAACGTACCAAACCTCCACACGGTGTTTCTACTTTATACAATAATCTACCTTTGCTAGAGAAAATAGATAGATTATTCCCCCATGCAATGCATATTGGGGATGACACAGTATTGGTATTCACATGGGTACAAAAAAGCGCCCCATTTATCGTAGAACTGTGTTTGTAATACTTAAACAGCCGGGGTAGCAATCTATGGCGGTATACTCTTAAACTCAGAAACGGGATGAGCTGAACAGACTCATATATTACCTTTTTCCTGTCGTGTCATTTTTCTTTTAACAGCTATGCCTTCTGCAAAGTCATTCAGTACATATTTGCCGGATTTTCACAATTGTTATTCTTTTTATCGTTTTCGAAGTTGTAGGAAGCCTTTCGGGGATACATTTATTTACACTATTTGTTAATACGTCGGGAGACTTTCAGATAAGTGTGATAACCTTCATTAACTGGTTTAAAAGTATAAACAGTGCAGGAAACACCACATACAGAACAAACGGCCGCCCGAACAGCAACACAAGGAAACAGCAAATGTACATAACTATAAAAACATCACGAGACGCACAAAGACAAAACAAACATACAATAGGGGGGAGATGGAAGTACCGTCTTGGAACAGTCAGTGACAAAAGTCACTGGGGTGTTAAACTGATTTTGGGCGCACAACCTCACATTTATATCATCCCCATCCTAAAAGACAAACAGTGTAAATAACCCCAAGTGGTAATTTTGACACTGACCGTTCAAAGGCGGCAAAAAGGCACCAATATAGTAAAATTAGTAACGTTAAAAGCTGATAAAATAACTCACCAGAACCGCCATGACTGGCCAGAAATCTATCCCCAGGGATCTATGCTGCTCAATGTCTATGAATTTTCGTTTATCTTGTGTCTTTGTAGTTGTGCTTATGGTCATGTTTGGAATGTTTGTCTCTAGTACTTGTACGTTTGTTAAGGTTTTCTTCTCGTATATGTGCGCGTGTTTCGGTGTGTGTGTGTGTGTGTGTGTGTGTGTGTGTGTGTGTGTGTGTGTGTGTGTGTGTGTGTGTGTGTGTGTGTGTGTGTGTGTGTGTGTGTGTGTGTGTGTGTGTGTGTGTGTGTGTGTGTGTGTGTGTGTGTGTGTGTGTGTGTGTGTGTGTGTGTGTGTGTGTGTGTGTGTGTGTGTGTGTGTGTGTGTGTGTGTGTGTGTGTGTGTGTGTGTGTGTGTGTGTGTGTGTGTGTGTGTGTGTGTGTGTGTGTGTGTGTGTGTGTGTGTGTGTGTGTGTGTGTGTGTGTGTGTGTGTGTGTGTGTGTGTGTGTGTGTGTGTGTGTGTGTGTGTGTGTGTGCGCGCGCGTGTTTCGGTGTGTGTGTGTGTGTGTGTGTGTGTGTGTGTGTGTGTGTGTGTGCGCGCGCGCGCGCGTGCGTGAGAGAGACATATCGTTAACATGCGTTAACTATCGACGTTCTCGTGATGGTTGCGTCTTGTTTGTGGCTTTGCCTGCCTGACCTTACTACATTTTCAATAAAGTTCAGCCTGAAACCGGATAAATAGGCGAATGTAATTTTATCACTGACCGTTCGAATGCCGTTCTTAATCTTAGTATTGTGTAATATATCTTACATCGTCAATACTTTTGTACATTTGTTTTTGTGTGCTTTTGTGATGCCATGCTTGTAATAGTCATTTGGCGTAGCATCTTACTTTTTGTTTTGAAGTGTGTTAGTGATTGTTTAATGGCTCAGCTAGTATGGTGTCGGTGTTGAACATGCTAGGAACAGTCTTTGAATGTGTATAAGTTGCGGTATGTGTGTTAGCGCTCTTCGTTTGATGTGAATCGGTGCTTGTATAGTTCCTTTGTGTTCTACATTCGTTGGCATTACATAGCATGATGGTGTCGAACAGTTCGGTCGTATATGAGCATACAATTCATTTACGTTTCTGGTATTGCTGTGCACAGTCGTATGTCATTTCCAAATACCCCACCTGATTTGTGTTCTGTTTAAGTGTATAACAATGTCAAACTACTAAATATGTTTTCACCAGTCTTACTGGCAACATCTTTCAGGTTGTTGACAATAAGCAAGCAGCTTGTAAAGAGGCTGTTTGGCACTTTGTTGGATCGAACGATTCAATTTGAGCAAACAAGTTTTACAACTGGGATTTGTTCACAGTTTGAAAATACCAGGGCTGGAAATTGCATCACAGCTAGTTGGTAGCGCTTAAAGCACAGCCGACTTCGTCTAGTTTGCAACTGGTCCGAACCATTTGTGTTGTAACTATTTACTCCATGAATACGCCTTTCTGATGGCATGACCAAAACTTCATTAAACATTCATTATAAAACATAATCTAATTGATATTCATAAGTATAATTATTTCTCACATGAATATTCATGGAGTAAAGGGTTACATATAACTCTTTCCTCGCTATTACAGACCTCGTGATAATCCAGTAGTTTGGATTCAGATGAGACGTTGAGTAACAGGGCTCAAACTACAATAAAATTTCGAAATATTAGTGTAGAAGAATGTAAACACTTTTAGGCAGGTGGCGACGTAATGCGAGGGTTATACAGAACCCTCCTAGAGAAGCTTTCGGAATGACTTTCGTCCTGCATTAATCTTCCACAATTCTTAATCCTCTGGGGTCCACACAATTCTGAAATTGTAAAACAGTGTCTTTTGTCACTGACAGTTCCAAGGCGGTACTTACATTTTCCCTTATCGTTTGTTATGCCTTTATTCGTATTTTTTTGTCTTTCTGCATAAACAATTGCCACTTTTTATGTTATGTTCGAGTGGCTGTGTGCTTTGTCAGTGGCGTTTCCTGCATGACTCATACATTTACCTTTTTACATCTATTGATTTATGTTTATCAGAGAGGAAATCATTAATTCACTCTTATGGATAATAATGAAGATAGAAAATTTAACATATCTGCTAAATTGGTCCTTTGTGAAAATGAAGATCTGCCGTTTTGAAGAAAAAAATTGATTTGCTGAATTCTAATGATACTCAACATATTTAAACATTTAAATTGGAATAAAACATTACAGGTGAAAATAGTTTGGTTTAACTAAATCACCATTTAACCATTGAATCACCATTGAACTTGTTAATATGACTAGTGTCAAGTTGTAGCCAAGCACTCTAACGAAATTTTATTTCTGGATAAGCTTTTTTCTTCCATGTAATACGTCTTTGTTACTACAAATGGTCAAAGATGTAACATTTTGTATTATTTAGAGGTTGCAATTTCAGCAATTGTTCTCTCGGCCAATTTCCATAGTTTATTCGGAAGGTCATTATTTTGATCAAAGTTGCTGAAAAAATGTAACTATCTTAGCAAATTCAAAACAACGTTTGCGAGTCATGGTGTCAGCAACCGGACCATACCTAATAGCAATGTTTCAGTAAGCATGTAATGTGTAGAATTTGGCAATGCCCATTCTGAGATAGACCTCTTTAAATATCTCTTTTTCTGTAGCCGTCCACCTTCCTCCTGCATGCTATAGATAATTTTCTCTCTACACACATTTTCTAACAGTTCATCTGTAACACATGTTTTGCAATGCACATTTGGGGATTGCAGGTCTGAGGTTTTGTGACTTTACCTTTAAATGTTTTCTTCGTTGGTATAAATGCTTTTCCCAATTGGTGCTATATGGTACCTTAATAATCTTGTTATATTTTCCATCTTGATTTCATCTGAATCTGACTCCGGTGCCGACTTTGGTGCAGAGTGCTTATTCCGCAAATTCGGTAATGGTTCATTATCACTGTTACTAGATTATAAAGTCACTGTCAATTACAGCTTCCTCTTCCGAAGAATCGTTTACCTCAATATCACTATCAGTTTTGGCATAAGATGTGGAGACATCTTAAATAATGTGTCAGTCATATCTGAACCTGTAACAAATATTGATTATATAAAAGTGAAATATCGGTGTGAACATTCTTAAAGTGCATAAAATGCATTTATCTTACAAAAAACAGTTTTGAAACCAACAGGACCTGCCATAATAACTAGGAAATATATGTAGAAATTAAAACCCAATGTTGCAGATATGTTACAAGAAGGTTAAAGTTAATTTGTCTAAGTTAATGAAAAAATAGTAAAGTCAAGCAGGCAAAGCCATACAAAAGACGCAACCACCACCAAAACATAAATAGATAGCGTGACACACACACAAAGCTACACACCCACACACACACACACACATACACATATACACGAGATTAACACATAAAACATTAACAATCACATAAATGCTAGAGATAAACATTCCATACATGAACAAAAGCACAAGAACAAAGACACAAGACAAACAAATGTAATGGTGACAAAGATAGTATCGCCTTGGCACGGTCAGTAGCAGAAAAAACCACTGGGGTTTCTAACCGGTTTACGGACGTCCTAATCTCACAATTCTCTCAGTCACACTATCTTTACAAATAGTTTAAATACAAGTATCCCCGCCGGACTTACCCACAACATAGAAGAAGGTAAACACATGACAATATGTAAAACATAGCATAACAACTGTAAAAATCCGTCAAATATTTATTCAAATACTTTGCTGAAGTCAGAGCACCTGCAGGGAAGCCGTTAAGAACACGATAGGGAAAAGGTAATACATGAGTTTGGTACGCTCATCCCGGTACTGAGTTTAATTAAGAGTATACCATCATAGAGTACTACCCCCGGCCTGTCATCGTGCAAGCAAAGAGGGAAGCGTAGCTACCGACTGTAAAAGGGTCAATAACCAAACATGCAGTGCGTTGCAATATAATGGGGTCATAACCTTTCTTTTTCAAGGTTTTAATGCGTTTTATAAACAAATCATGAAAATGTTTTTGGCCCCGATGTTTCCTAAGCTTGTAGATAACATCCCCATAAAATTCTGGTTGAGAAATGCCTAGTTGCAGTAACGTCCGTGGATTGCAATTATATTTACTAATGTGTGGTACATTTCGATAATAAAAATTATTAACGAATTATAACTTTTTCCGAAGTTTGTGATATATGTAACCTTGCTTAAGAGGTTTATTAGTTATAACTAACTTACGACTGTTAAAATCTTCTAGCAAAGAACAGGTGCGGGCAAACCGAATACGTTGAGAAATATAAACGCAATAAGATGTAGAACGGTGCATATATCCATCTAGAAAAGGATCATTAGCACTTTTAAAATTAAAATATTCCCTTTTATCATATATTTTGGACGAAACTTTATCATTTGTGATTGAAAGATTCAAATCTAAAAATGAAGCTATAATGTCAGATTGATTCGCTTTGTTTAAAGACAGTTGAAGAAATCATGGTTATCCAAATTCAAATTATCGTCTAAATACCTTTTATTAAAATCATTAACAATATCGGCCTGTGTATCAGGCAATTATTACAAATTTTCTTGCACGAGTCTTGGGACTCGATAAACAGCAAATCTGCGAGTCCCAAAACTGAAAGAATGAGTCCAAATTTTAATATTCTATGAAAATACATTAAAGCACCCAGTCAAAGGTATTTACAAGACTGGCCTTTTCATACTTATAGCTGATGAAAAACTGGGTATTGATAATAATTAAGATATACTTCAAAATTAAATTTTGTTAGAAATTTCAATGCATTATTGGGACTCACATAATTTGAAACTTTGCATCCTCAGAGAATTTTACGAGTACAGGACTCGGGACTCGCAGGTAAAAAATCACTGATCAGGTTTAAAAATAAAATCCCTCTCATACCAATACAATAACAAATCTGTAACAGGAGGGGCACACTTTGTACCCATGTGTATACCAACAATTTGACGATATATGCTATCCCCATAACCCACAAATATATTATCTAAAAGAAAGGTAAGAAATCTACAAACATCAAGGCAAGTCCACATTGTGTAATGTTCAACTTCTGAATTAGAAAAGAATGAACGTTGAACATTACAAGCAAAGAACATTTTAATTTTCTCTGGCAAAGGTTTTTTCTATTAATATAATCAGTTTATCCTTTATAAGATGGCGAGGTAGGGTAGTATAGAGAAATAATAAGAGCTCAGTGAATAATTGTTATACTGTTCGTTTTCAAGGTTAGTTAAAACATCATTTGAATTTTTAAGGACCAATAAACATTAATATCAAAATTTTCATATATTTTGTCATAGTAACGTTTTACATGTTCTTTGATCGTAGTAAGACAGTACGTAAATTTTTTAGATAATTTAGTAGTAGTACAACAACTAGAGTTGGCAATAAAACGCGCCTTATAAGGTGTTTATGTAGTTTCGGAATCAAGTAGAAAGTTTATATTGTTTAATGTTAGAACCAGACTCAAACGTATTGCACATTTTTACATGTTCCGAGTCTATATTTTTAAGGCGTTTGAACTGTAATTTAAGTTTCTGAACCAGCTAGCACCTTCTTTAAACATCAGCATAATATAATCTTCAAATAATGATTACATTATTTGTTGCCTTGTCAGCAGGAGCAAGAACATAATTTGAATGAAAACTGGTTACGTTTTGTTCAATAGCAAAAAGTAGCTCTAGGTCGAGGTGGTAATTTGATTTGTAAAATGCAATACGCGTATCAATATTAAAAATACATTTCTTCCAATACGAAAGGGCATTAACATCAGCATGTTCTCGTCGACACCACTTGATGCAGAATCCTTGAATAGCTTCTGCAATATGAGTTCGACAAGCGTCACAATCAAAAAGGGCGTGTAATCTATATTTAGGTCCTTTAGTTAGGAGGGTTCGGAGACGTTTATCTTTAATGATATCAAAATTACCAGTAATTACATGACCAACTGGTTTATAACAAAAGTTTGAAATGCTGCAACCTCAAGAAGTAGGGGTATTGCCATCAATATTTAAGTCAGAGTCAATTCTATTGTAGTTAGAATTAACATTCCTAATAGGTTTATTATATCTATAATAGAGAATAGGTGATTCAGAGTTGATGAAACATTTGGGAATAGTATCAATTACATTCTTATCACGAAATATACTTTGAATATCAATAAAATCGATACCTTTATTTAGAAATTGAAGTTTCAGTTTCTTTTATGTTCAGATTCTTTATCAATACGAGCACGAAGAACATGCTGTGTGTAACTTTGTATAAGTGATGCAGTATCAATTAACGGATCTGTACGCATATAGATTTTATCAGCCTCTTTGTCTATGGACCTGAGACAGGAAAAGGGTAAAGACGATAAACACGATAACATAGAATGTTTACCAGTTTGTGTAAGGATGGTATGTGCAATTTACTGAAGTTAACAAGTATATATTCAAACAGTGCAATCCGTAGTTTATAAACAAGAATGTGAAATACGTGTAAGGTATTTACTGATTATATAATTCCAGTGCGGCTTGTAAACTGTAATTCATATACGTTTTATCTTTTGCTTCATCATTGTAAATGGCCAGCTGCTAAAGAGGGAAGCAGCTGTGTTACAATGGGTAGACAATCCCAGTTATATATGTATGGAACGCCGTATCTGTCTCCTGTTGTCACATTCCTTCTTGTCTTGTTCAAATTCAGGCTTGTCATGTCTAAAAACCGTGCCATTATGTCGAAACACTCTGTGAACTTGTTGTTATCATTCTCTTGCAGGATATGCAAGTAACATACACAACTCTCATTCGCCTCTTACATCATCATAAGTATGTCATGCACCTCGTGGTAGGTGTTGTGTTCACCAACAATTTGATGCACTTGGTAGCTACACTAATGTAATTGACGTGTTGATGAACACAATACAGGTGCCCCTCTGTTTCCTTGTGTTGCTGTTCGGGCGAGTGTTTGTTCTGTATGTGGTGTTTCCTGCATGACTCATTTTTGTACTTTTATTATGTGCAACACCTATGTTATTATGTAGCAAAGAAGTCTCATCTTGTTAAAGAGCATTGTGAACTTGTCTGTATAATATGTTATCATGTTAAGTAGCAATGTGAACTTGTCGATATAATATGTGATCATGTTGAATGTACGTGTTGTCTTGTCCATATGTAGTGTGGACTTGTCCAATTTATGTCTTATTATGTTAAAAGGCTATGTTACAAATAATTGGACATGTCAACACTACATATTGACAAGACAACACGTGCGTTGAACATGATAACATATTATATAGACAAGTTCACATTGTTCTTTCACAAGATGAAACTACTTTGTTACATAATAACATAGCATTTTAACATAATAAGACCTAAGTTGGACAAGTCAACACTATATATTAACAAGACAACACATGCTTTTAACATGATAACAGATTATGTAGACAAGTTCACATTGTTCTCTAACAAGACGAAACTACTTTGTAACATAATAACATAGCAGTTTAACATAATAAGACCTAAAACGGACAAGTCAACATTACATATTGACAAGACAACACGTGCGTTTAACATGATAACATACTATATAGACAAGTTAACATGCCTCTTTAACAAGATGAAACTACTTTTTGACATATTTGACGGATTGTCACAGTTATTATGCTATGTTTTACATGTTGTCCTGTGTTCACCGTCGTCTATGTTGTGGGTAAGTCCAGCGGGGATACCTTTATTTACAATATGTGTAAAGTTAGGGTGACTTTGAGAGAAGTGTGAGGTTAGGACGTCCGTACCCCGGTTTAAACCCCCAGTGGTGTTTCTGCTACTGACCGTGCCAAGGCGGTACTCTCTTTGTCACCCTTCCTTTTGTTTGCCTTGCGTCTTTGTGTGTGTGTGTGTGTGTGTGTGTGTGTGTGTGTGTGTGTGGGGGGGGGGGGGGGGGGGTGGGGGGGGTGGGGGTGTGGGTGTGGGTGTGCGTTTGGGTGTGTGGTTGTGTGTGTCATGCTGTCTATCGGTGTTTTGGTGGTGGTTGCGTCTTGCATGTGGCTTTGCCTGCTTGACTTTACTACTTTTCCAATAATAACATAGCAGTTTAACATAATTAGACATACATTGGACAAGTCAACACTACATATTGACAAGACAACATGGGCGTTTAACATGATAACATATCGTATAGACAAGATCACATTGCTCTTTAACAAGATGAAACTACTTTTTGACATAATAACATAGCAGTTTAACATAATAAGACATACATTGGACAGGTCAACACTACATATTGACAAGACAACATGGGCGTTTAACATGATAACATATCGTATAGACAAGATCACATTGCTCTTTAACAAAATGACACTACTTTTTAACATAATAACATAGCCGCTTTAACAAGATGACACTACTTTTTAACATAATAACATAGCCGTTTAACATGATAAGACACAGTTTGGACAAGTCAGCACTATATATTGACAACACAGCACGTGCACTTAACATAACATGTCGTATAGACAAGCTCACGTTGCTCCTTGACAGGATGAAACTGATTTGTAACATAATAGCATAGGCCACAGACATAGTAAGACACTGATTAAACAAGTTAATCGACAGGTAGACAAAATAACACAACGACATAATAGCACTTTTTTCAGCATAATAGGAAGCCGTATGGACAAGACAACACACTGTTTTGACAAACATGCTCTAGACAAGATAACTTCACTTTTTAACATAATTACAATATATTTTAACATAACAAGGCGTTGTTTGGACAAGTCAACACCACATATTGACAAAACAACACATGCATTTACCACGATAACATATCATATAGACAGGTTCACATTGTTCTTTAACCAGATGAACCTACTTTGTAACATAACATAGCCGTCGTCCATAACAACACAATTCACGGGCAAGTTAACACATCGCTTTGACATAATGATACGGCGTTTCGAGATGACAGCATTAAAATAGACAAGTTTACACAGTACTTCGACATAATAACATGACGTTTAGACATGATAACACTGAATTTGAACAAGACAAGAAGACATTCGACAACAGGAGACAGCTACGGCGTTCCATATATATGCATCATTATTGATTAATGGTATTGAAAACATTTATAAAATAATCTGCTATATTGGGCTGTTGTGGGTTCAATATCAATCATGATGCGTACTTTAGTGCTCAAACAGTCGAGGTTGTTTACTGTTTTAAATATCATAACGTTACTGTAAAAAGGATGAAGAAATATGACGAATATGCTTATGATTGCAAAAGATGGTCACCTTCCGTAATTTCAGGTATACCAGAGACTGACCCTGTTGTTAAACCATATCTGTCACGTTATGTGAACTGGGATGGCTTTTGTGGGGGAAAACGGGTGAGAGCCGTGTGTGTGTTTGGCGTTGGTGACCTTCCAGTCCTAGCGGAGCGCAAAGAGCTGTTTACTAATAAATTCTATTCTGATTTTGAACACTTTGCATTGGACTGTATGGAGGAGTTAGTTTTCAACAACACGAGGGACGAGTATCTTGGGAAACTTTGGTTCGATGCGAAATGGTATTCTCAATTTGACTTCGTTCTAAACAAAGTTGACACGTAATAAAGCTTGGTTATTGGGGAAATGCAATTCATGCGATGTCTGCAACCAATAGGGACCCATAAGAAAACATTTTCCTGTACGGACGCAACTCATGTTTATATCACCGTAATCATGTTCGTATTCACCAACTGTTCCTTAAGTCTTTGATAGCAATCTACTGGAGTCAATTGTGAATTTTAAGATTCGTATCCTGTTAGACTAGTCTTGATTACAGTCGAACGTGCTGTTAATGTTCCTTCTAGGAAAGATGCCAGCAGGTAACCACCTAAACCAGGTACAGAAAATCATGCATACTTTCGAGTGATTATGAAGACAGGTATGATGTGCTAACTGGATGGTATTTGTAAAGACCGTTTTGATCCAATGTGCCCGTAGTAATCACAGAATATATCGAATTAATTACCTTGTTTGTCGTACTTTAATCGCTTTGTTGCTTATTCATCAGTGCCAGTTATCTCATTTGAGTAATGCACTTGTCGCAAATAAATATCAAAATCGCCTATTTCGAATTTTGTAGACGACGTAGCCATTTTTGACACAACTGGTTCCCCGAATAGTATGTTCGTTTAAATGTAACTGTATAGCAGTTAAACCAAACATTAACAGACTCAATAAAACCGAGTCTGCAATTTTCTCTATTTGTGTTGCACTTTTTGCTCTCGGGGGATCACCTCCTTTCAGAATTTATTACATGGTACATGCATGCTTTAGAATGTCCGGTGATTCCAAGAGGGTATTCTCTAATAAATATGACGTGAACAACAACCGATGCGATTTGTAAACAAACAACAGAAAGCCCATGTTTGAATTGAGGATCCAAAATTGGTAATGACCGTCAGTGATGTGTATTCAAAGGTAACAAAATAACTGCTTCCGGTCGATAGGAATGAAAATAGATTTCACGCTTTACATCTGTAGAAAGTCTGGTCGATAACGTCAGTGCTTATATGTCATTTGGTATGAAATTGAATGGGCAGTGACCGCTTTAGACCGTTTATTATAGGTTTAATATATAGTGATGGAGTGGCCGCTTAGAGCAGTGTGGTTGCTGATAGGTTAGAAGCAGGTTAGACTGTGCATGTATATCCATTGTAACAACGTTGACGTCATCGCAAGCTAACCACAAACGGACAGACGTTTCATCAAAACGTATGGGGTGGGGTGGGGGATCAGCACGCGCCGAACACCTGTGGGTAGTGTAGAGTCTGGATAAAAACGGAAGTTTTAGGCCAACATTTGCATGAAATTGTAAACGTTTGTATTAATAACGATTTAGGAATGTATATGGAGCCATATTTTACATGAAATTCCCTAGCAGTTTGTTTAAAAATCGACTCAAAACATAATATCGAAAGGAAAATATACGACCGGTTACACGTAATATTAACACGTTGTTAAAAAACACTCAAGAGTCTGGTAAACCAAACCAGCAAATTTTATTTAGTCTTTTGTGCATATGCGAATATCTTGCAATACAGTGTTTAGCCCTAAAATGACAGTTTGTGTAGCCCGAAAAGGGCTTTCAAAGATAGAGTGATACACACGGAGTATAGATATGTTCTTCTATGATAAAATAATATTATTGTTTTTCAGAACCATAGCGTCCCATTAATGTGTCCATGTATGCATGTTCCTTACCAACATATTTCAGTGTTGAAGAGCCATTATGATGAAACTTGTCTTACATTGCTTGACCACCCCCTCTCAAATAAGAAAGAAAGAAAGAGAGAGGGGGCGGACAGACAGACAGACAGACATACGACAGACAGACACATATTGTTTCATTAGTCACAATACATTGAAAAGACTGCATCCATGCCAAAAATACGATTTTCTGTGCTTTAATTGCTTTATGCATGTAATAACTGGACACAATAGTGGAGCTATTAACTTGTTTCAATTTATTTCTATCAATTCAAGTCTAACACTGGTTTCAGAAGTTTTACTGCCATTGCCTGCCAGGTATAAATTTGAAGCAGAATTTGTTTTCAAAGTTCAATTGATACATGAACGCTTTACGAAGAGTTAGGCTGTTGTTTTGTCATCTGCTCCGAACAACATTGTTTTTTGCTATTAGGTTGTTGTTGTTGTTTTGGGGTTTTTTGTTGTTATTTTTGTTTTTCCAGGCCCTGCAGCGAGGGATCCCATTTATTTTCCCCGTCCATTTGACGTGTGAGGGTCGGAGAACCATCCCTCTCCACATCTTACAAGCCTGCATACAAAACATAAATTTACAAGCAATACAAAGAATGGATATCGTACATATAACTAATAAAACGATAACAAAGAACCTGTTGAGCTGAACTATAATATTAACAGACTGAACAAAGAAAATATAAATAATTGTAATAAAAAAACAAGCAAAAAAACAAACAAAACTCTTAGCTGCCAGTTCGGTTATTTGTTGATAATGTTTATATTGTATACACCCTACATGTACCAGTATACTGATCTTTTAAGATCTTTGTATAGGACGCACTGTATTTTAAGATTTTTGAAACAGATGTTCTATATTTTGCCATGTTTTTTCAAGTATATATTCGTTATTTTGTACGGCGGTCTGGCTAAGTAGATTGTATTTAAAAGATATGTATTTTAGCACCTTGCTCAGTTGGAAGAAATTTCAGGTTTCTGCATTAAAAAATATATATTTTGAAGAATATGAGCACGAGATCATAAGCTGTATCTAAAGCATTTGTGTATCCAAATAACATAGTTTCTAAACTTAATTCTCTGAAATGGTGTTGATCAAACATATTTTGTATTAGGTTTAAGGTAATTGGGCAGTGCCAAAGCAAATGTTCAATCGTTTCTTGATTTCTTTTACAAAAGGTACAAAGTGGATCGTCCGTGTATTTCATTTTAATGAGGTATGAATTTACTCCTAAAGGTCTATGAATGACTCTTACCTGAAACCACTGTATTTGTGTATCAGTAGTAATTTTGAATGGCAGCGAAAATATGTTTTTCCATTGTTTGTCCGAGATATGTGCTGTTAATTTGTTATTCCAAGTGTAAATGCATTTTGGCTCAATTTCATTTCTATTCAAAGCTTTATAAAATCGTTTAGCACATTTGCTGTCTTTAATAATAAAATCAATATAAGGCGGTATATAGGGTTTGTGCAAAGGTTCAACTTCTTTCAAAATTATATCCAATTTTCTTGCTGTTACTTGCAATGCACATATAACACCATTATAAGTTAAAAAGTTAGTCTTAAGATTGTATTTTACTTTCAACTGTTCGAACCCTATGATAGTGTTGTTCTCGTTCAGCAAATCACCAATACAGTGTATTCCTGCACGAAACCACGATTTTAGGAAAACACTTTGTGACCCAATTAAGAGCATATGGTTATAGAAGAGGGGAAAATTGACTATGTTTTCTTTTCCCATACAATGAGTACACATTAACTTTGAAAATGCTTCAAAAACATGTGCCCAAAATTTATTACTGCATTTAAATGATAATAATTCGGGATAATGTTTACCACAATTCATTAATCTTTCTACTTCTACATATTTCTTGGTAATTGTTGACCATCTGCTTTCACAATGTACTAATCTTCTATCCAAGAGATATTTAAAGACTCAATAAAAGCCTTGATATTTACCATTCTAAGACCACCTTCTGTGTAATCTTTGACTAGTATTTCTTTCTTAATCTTGTGAGGGCCATTCCAGATAAACTGAAATAAGGAACTTTCTAGTTTCTTCAAAATTTCGTCAGATGGGTTTGGTAATGAAAGAAATAAATGGTTTAACTTTGCAATTATTAGAGTTTTAACAACTGTATTTTTTCCTATTGGAGAAAGAATACGTCTGCTCCACTTTTTAATTGTATCTTCTATCTCTGCAATTTTAGATTTATAATTCAAGTCAATCATTTTAGTCAGATCGACATGAAACTTTATGCCTAACATACTAAACTGCTGTTGATTCCATGTTAGTTTCCATTTAGTTTTAATTGTATCTGAGCTCTACTTTTTCTTACCTATCCAGACCACCTTAGTTTTATCAAAATTTACTTTTAAGCCTGATATCAAAGAGAAATTTGAAAGTGCATTCAAAGTTTCATTTAATGATTCACTAGATCCGTCTAATATAACGCTAGTGTCATCTGCAAATTGCGATAATTTATATTCTGTATCATTAATGGTAATGCCAGTAATTTTAGGATTAGATCTTAAATGAATAGATAAAATTTCTGCACATAAAATGAAGATGTAACAACTTAAAGGATCACACTGTCTACAGCCCCTACGGACATTGAAAAAGTCCGAAAGGAAGCCACATTGAGTTACAGTAGAGGTTGCATCTTTATAGAAAAGATTAAAAATTCTGAAGGGTGATGATCCCCCGAAAGCAAAAATTGCAACACAAAAAGAGAAAATTGCAGACTCGGTTTTATTGAGTTTGTTCATGAGCAGTAATTAAAAGTGCAACACTGCTCACGCCCCCCTAGCACCGGCTTAAGCGGTATTCAATTTTCAGAACAAGAAGTACTGAAATTCATGATCTCGAAGGATCAGAAGGTATAACAACACTGAGAATGAAGTACGGGGCGACGTTTTACGGCCGCCACACAAGCACTTAACACCTGCTGTTGTGAAGATTATAAATTGTGAAGGGTGAAACCACCTTTGTATACCATGTCCAAAGTTAAACTGTTTCAAAGTTTTATTTACAAAAGACCATGAGAGGGAATCAAAAGCCTTTTCGAAATCTAGTAAAAGTAAAATGCCAGGAATGTCGTTTTCTTTGGTATAATCAAGTATATCGTATATTAGTCTAGTGTTTTCACCAATGAATCGACCTTTAAGGAACCCTGTTTGGTCAGTATGTATTATGCTTGGCAACAAAGATTTAATTCTGTTTGCAATACATCCAGTTCCAATTTTTAAACAGTGTTCAGTAATGTGATGGGGCGCCAGTTTTTAAGAAGGTATTTTGATTTATTTCCTTTTGGAATACATGTAATTAAGCCTTGTGTCTGAGTGGTTGCCAATATATTCATACTAAATGCTTCATTAAGAGCTCTAACAACAAAAATACCTATCTTAGCCCAAAATACCTTATAAAATTCTGCACTAAAACCGAAAGTCCCCGGGCTACGATTGTTTTTCATATTTTTCAAAGTATTCGTTGCTTCATTCAGAGTTATTTCACCTTCTATACTTTTTGAATCTTGATCATTCAATCTTGGTATATTTTCGTTTTCAAAAAAGACATTTAATTGTTCTTTTGTTACAATTTCATCTCTTGCTTTGTATAAGGTTTCGTAAAAAAAGTTTTGTTTCAGCTAAAATACCGGTTTGGTTTGTGATTTCCGACCTATCCTCTCTTATAATAATAATTTTCTGAATTGTCTTTGATATGATATTAGATTTCTCTAGTCCACAAAAATATCTGGTTGGTTTTTCCCCTTCTATACTCCATTTAACTTTAGACCTTATTACTGACCCTCTCATGTTTTCATCGTTAATATTTCTTAATTCCTTGGTTAAAAATGAATGCTCTTCTAAATTGTGTTCCGCTAAGTTTTGCTCTAAGTCACGTATTGTATTTATTAATTCTATTTCTCTGACCTTTGTTTGCCTTTTTTAAACGAACCATATGAGATTGATTTACCTCTTATCTCCATTAACAAAATATCTAGGAATAATTGGTCACTTATGCTTAATTGTATCTCCTGTTTTGGTATATCTTTAATTGACTCTCTATTATAAACTGGTAATGCATATTGTTCTATTACATCTTCTATTTTCTTGTTTGAATATATTCTAAGTCTTTAAGTAAAGAATTGTTGTGTTTCCAAAGTCCTGACTTGTGTTCAAAATTGTTAAATTGAAACATTGTCGTAATTATGGAGTGGTCTGATTGAAAACTATGTTCTATAGAGGAGTTACTAGAATAAACAGACAAAGGTTGCGAAATAAGGAAAACATCTAAACGAGCTTGTTGTATGGGTGTTTGCTTTCTCCAAGTATAACGTTTCTTTTCTGGATTCATTTCCCGAAAAGGATCTATTAAATCCCTATTTGTAATGTGATTTAAAAGAACTTCTCGTGATTTCCTGTTGTTTACATGTTTATAATTATGATAGTCTAGATCTGGATCCAAAACTAAATTAAAATCTCCGCAGATTACATATGTCATATTTCCGATGCTATCTATGATGTCAAAAATGTTATTATAAAAAGACGGTGTATCACTATTTGGTCCATATATCGATACAAGAGTAAATATAACATCTTGTACACTTAAAAAGCACTGCTACTCCCCGGCTATTTGAGAAATTACAACTTAAGTAAACTTCAGACCCCCATTCTGTATAAACAGTTTTGTATAGATCTTGAGTAAAATGGGTATCTTGAAGACAGAATATATCATATTTTAGGGATTTGAGATGATGGAAAACATTCAGTCGTTTCTGTTCACCATGCAACCCTCTACAATTCAGAGACAGGATTCCCAGACTCACCATTCCCAGTTTTGTTGAAAGGGGAACCATACATTAATGTGCAGAAAAACAGTTGTGTCGTTGACCTGGGCAGTAAGATAAACAAAAAAGGTAATAGCATAAAACACAAATACATAGTAATCACTCACAAACATTTCACCAAAGAAATACAATGGCAGAAATCACACGCTAAAAATACCCTGAAAAAATATTCAAAGATTATAATACAAGTAAATTCCCAATTAAATATTATTTTTTAAGTCTAGTGTTTACCATGTTGCCGCATTGTTTATAAATAAATCTGATTTTTTATAGATTTGTAATATATGCAGCATATCTATGAACACATCAGCAAGCTTATCGAGCTCATCAAAATTAATCGAATTAATTGCTATAAAATCGCACACATATTTAAGGCTTAGGTCAACAGACAACTAACTTTCGATCCAACGTACTTTCATATTTAAAGATTAAAATTGACCTTCTAGTCAAATGTCAATGCCACTTGAAAGTTATTCTGTTATATCACACTGAGAAAAACGGGGTGGACGGCCTTTTAGTAACTAAAGAAACATATCCAAGATCCATAAAAATGGTCGCTAAAGGCAGGTTATACTGTAAATCAGTTATGCCGATCATATCCAGCGATCTCGTCCAAGCTGGGTGCGAGACTAGATCTACAGTACTCCTTGGGTTCCGTGAAGAAGATTGTTATCCCATTCCCTCATATTCATTTCGGTAGATCTGTTCAAATAGGTGGTGTCTAACAATAGCCTTTAAGGGAATAGTCTAAAATAGTCTATAAGGGAATGTATCCAGCAGTTTTACAGCTGGCAGTGTGGACCATGATCAGATAGCTCTTCAGTGGTTCCTCTAATCTTGGTACAGCTGGCACTGTAGACCATGATCAGATAGCTCTTCAGTGGTTCCTCTAATGTACCCAGCAGCTTTACAGCTGGCAGTGTAGACCATGATCAGATAGCTCTTCAGTGGTTCCTCTAATCTTGGTCTATACCATCTGCTAACGCCCCTGTTTTCAAAACGCTGGGCATGAATGATTTAAACATGAAAAAAAATAAAAATAAAACATTTATATGCTTTTCAGTAACGTGTCACATGTAATTCTGTTTACTATTCTTGTCGCTGTAACCATGTAACGTGACCTCTGTTAACTCATTCCCTCCTAGTGACGCATTTTTGCGTCTCTGTAAAAGTCACTCTTCTGAAACCATTGTGATAAATAGAGCATTTGCTCCCATGGAGCAAATGCTCTATTTATCACAATAATTTCTAAACTGCACCATTCTAAATTTCACCTTTTCCATAGTTAATGCTCCTTTTCGGTAGATTTATTCAAAGAGGTTGGGTCTAATAATAGTCTAGGAGCGAATGAGTTACAGGTCAAAGGTTAAGCTTTACCCAATCGACAAAATGATTACAACAAAACAAACAAAAATCACCTCCGACTAAATAACCGTCGACCTAAACAACTCAGTAGACGGTTCAAAACTGTCGTCTACAAAATGTTCTGTCGTTTAAAGGTTATCACAATAATTTATGTCTATAACAACTTAAAATTATTTTAATTTTTATCACTAACACAGGTGATAAAAAAATCAGATAAATAAATATCACACTTCAGTAGAACCTGATTTTTATAGAACATGGGAGTGTTAAAAAGTAGGTGGTTGCTTAACTCAGGTCAAATATGTGACTACCTATGCAAAAAGTTTGGATTCAGATGAGACGCCGAATAACACGACATCTCATCAGGATCCAAACTGTTTGTTACTGTGAATGTTTCTTGAAGCAAAAATGAAGAAAACTAAAAATGGAAATTTGTAGCAGAGGATGCCGTTTGCAGACGACACAATTTGACAGCGAAAGAGTTAACCCTTTCACTGCCAAACTCTGTCGTCTGCTAACTTTGTTGTCTGCTATAAATTTCCATTTTTAGTTTTCTTCATTTTTGTTTCAAAAACATAGTAACAGTAACAAACAGTTTGGATCCAGATGAGACGCCGAGGTAATCACAGATCCGGCATTGGCAGCGAAAGGGTTAATGTTCCTATAGTAACACTTTGCAGTTGACCTGCATTAAGCTACCACTTGCCTTGCAGAACCAGATTTAGACCTTTACATTTGACCTGCATTAAGCTACCACTTGCCTTGTAGAAATAAATAAATATTACACTACGGTAGATCCTGTCCTATTTTATTGAACATGGGAGTGTTAAAAAGTAGGTTGCTACTTAATGATCCTAAAGTATGTGGTTGTAGAACCTGTCCTATTTTATTGAACATGTGAGTGTTAAAAAGTAGGTTGCTGCTTAATAATCCTAAAGTAGGTGGCTGTAGAACCTCTCCTATTTTATTGAACATGGGGGGGGGGTAAAAAGTAGGTGGCTGCTTAATGATCCTAAAGTAGGTGGTTGTAGAACCTGTCCTATTTTATTGAACATGGGAGTGTTAAAAAGTAGGTTGCTGCTTAATGATCCTAAAGTAGGTGGCTGTAGAACCTGTCCTATTTTATTGAACATGGGAGTGGTAAAAAGTAGGTGGCTGCTTAATGATCCTAAAGTAGGTGGTTGTAGAACCTCTCCTATTTTATTGAACATGGGAGTGTTAAAAAGTAGGTGGCTGCTTAATGCTCCTATAGTAATGCACTAAATGTAATCTGCATTCAGCTACCACCTGCCTTACAGACATAATACACAATAAGACATCTTTTGTATTGGCCGCTTGAGACAAATTCTACTGTATAACACCTAAATACACAGTAAAACCTCCCTATTACGGCCACGAAATTACATCAAGTAGTGTGTGTTAGAGACAGGTGGTTGCTTAAAGTAAGGTGAAAGTAAAACAGAACGCTCCTATAGGAGCGTTCTGTTTTACTTTCACCTTGCTTTAAGCAGCCACCTGTCCTAAATACCAACTAATTAACCCAATTTAGTGGCTGTTATAGAGAGGTTTAAATTTATTGTATGTTAATTATTATCACAAACACTTAGCATAAATTAATAAATATCACACAACGGCAGGACCTGCCAAAAGCGGTCATTCAGTTAATGAACACGGAATTGTTAAAAGCAGATGGTTCCTGAATGTTCCTTTATATACATGAGCTTTCTGCCTTGTCTGATGCCTGTATTAAGCTACCAGCTGCCTTACAGATCCATAATTAGACCTCATTTGTGATGGCCACTTATAACACGTTGAAAATATGCTTAACTATCACCATCATCGAGCAAAAATAAATAAATAAATAGATAAATAAATAGAAAAATATCACACAAAATCAAACTTGGTTATTATAAATAAATAGAGATTGATGGAGAAATCGGGTATGCCACACTTTCGTCTTTCGCTTTAGCTTGTATAAATTAATGTGCACTGGTCAATGTGTTGCAGGACGACATGAAGTGTCTGAATCTGCCGATCTCGTCCATATTGATTGACTGAGGTGCACAAAATATTGCTAATATTTGTCTATTGCATATCATGTTGGAAAAGCAGGTCAAATGGTGTAGTCTCAGTAATGGTCATATACAAAGATCATGACCATTACAAAAAGTGGTAATTAACGTTCCGTCTTTAAATCTGGCCGTTGTAAATGCTTTCCAAGAACTCACATAATGCTGTAAGAGTGTTTCCAGCTTTGCTATCCCTTAACTTCTCCACACTAATATCTCCCCGTAAAAACTCAACAAACCTGATACGTTCGTAAAATGTCTCTGTACCATGCAAAAATATCTTGAACTTCTTATTCGGAGATTGAATACTTGTAATCACGTCTTCATCGAACTTTAGTCTCTCCCCACAGCATTTTGTAAGGATATCCTTTACGGCCTTTATGGAAACAGTTTTGTTTTTAAATGTGTGAAAAACACCACCATCCTCATCAAAAAACAACCCTTCCAGACTTGTGAAGCCTAATATGTAACTCGTCTTCTGTTTAGGGTCATTGCCACGTTCGTCTTTCGCTTTATCCAGTATAAAGTAATGATCCTTTTGCAGTTTTTGACAGAATTTGCCAAACCCTCTGTGTTTGTCCTTTCCGCCCATATTGACGAACTGAATACTGTGATACATTGTTTTTTCTTGTCTCATATATGTCGCTAAAGCCTCAAGAAATTGTAGATCACTTGGGCCCTCAACGAAAATTGTCTTTTCTGCGAAACAAAGATTTGCAAAGTCATGAACAGAAACCGTGCCGGGTATAGCAGACATCATGGCTTCGTCCTTAGCCAGCTCTTTTCCTGTCGTGATCTTATTCACATTGTTGTCTTTTCTCAGGAAAAACATTCTGTGTATAAATTCTGGGTTTATAAAGCTCGGGCTGTGAGTTGATATGATGACGACTTTGTCAATATCTTTGGAAGACATTAACATGCGAAGTCTTTCTATCATCTGTACATGCATTCCTGTTCCTGGGTCTTCAAGACAAATTGTGTGGAATTTGTCCTGAGCCAAAAGTATTGAACATATTTTGGCTTCAAGGAAACCTTCAGATTGCTTCAGTATAGGATATTCATCGTTTACTAATATTCCGTCTGGTTCCAACTTGTACTCACCTCCCTTGTAGTTAGTGATAAAGTCAAAAAACCTTTTCTCATCTGTTTTTACCCTTTCGCTTAGTTTATTTTCTTTACTCTTTTTCAAATACCATTTTATAATTTCTGCTCTGTCACTGGCCTCTCTGTAGTTTTCCTTTCTTTTCTTGATAATTTTACTCTTACTCCACTGCAGTGGACCAATCCCTCGCATTGCAAATGTAAACCCAACACAGTTCAGGTGCTCTTTCAACAGGTCTTCACATCTTTTATGGCTAGTGTATGTCTTTGCCAAGGGTGCAAGTTTATCCAACCAATTTTCCTCCTCCATAGCTTCGGTTGTAAATACGCGTAATTCAGTTTCAGGCCAACTATGATAGTCAGACAAGCTGGTTACTGGTTTAATTTCATTATCTTCATACACATAATGATCTATTCCAAGGTCTGTCACTTGTGAACTCTTGTCTAATATCACACATCCTTTTACAAATTCGTTCTTATTTCCGGCTTTATGTATGTAAAAAGATATGCAGGAACACCCATCCTTGGATTTGTATTTGCATACGACAATTGAATCTTCTTTTTCGGTGCATAGGGACGAAATCGAAGAATTTATTTCTTTACTAAGGCACCGTCGAATAGCTTCAAATATGCTTGATTTACCAGATTGGTTTTCTCCAATAAGATAGTATGCACCGTTTTCTTCAAATGTCAAAGTTCTTTCCTCTTCGAATTTTACAAAGTTTTTCAACGTCAGCTCACGCAGGATAAATTGCTGAAATAGAAGGTAGACATGGAAGTTAACAAAAGTCTTGATCTGAGCAACATATATATGGGATTCCTCTGTTCTAACTCATCTTAACTATTTTATATATACTGAAGTCCCTTCCCAAATAAGTGATGATTGTAAAAAATGAAAAGGTGTACAGTAATACAATGTGAAACAAATGCAAAGTTTATTTAATGTGGACGCACATTTACCAGCAGCGAGATACGTTCATGAATTTGGTAGAGGTCAAAATATAACAAATATCATAAAAGAATGATGTAAATAACATTCGTTTTTGCAGAAACACTGAAGCGTTGCCCAAAATTAAGAATCAATAAAAAACTAGTATTCATTTCGAAACTGAATAAACATAAAAGCTACAGCATTAGGAAACGTACTTATCCCGTCAGAACGGAGAATATTTCAAGCCCAAAGGCATTGCATACTTAATATCTAAATGGCATTACTTTTTAAATTCATTTACAGAGCCCTGATCACGGCGTCAAACAGTTTGGATCCTGATGAGACAGCAACACTGAATTACTCATCGTTTCAAATTCCTCACTAGGACTGAATGAGTTAACCATTTTACGAATGGATATTTGGCCCTTTCACCGCAAATGTCGCATAAATGCACCACGACAAATAGTGCATCCCAGATCAGACGCCGCCTTGAAAAGGTGGTGTCTGATCAGGGACTTCACTTTTTGTCCAAAACTCTATTTCTATATCCTTGCTTTTTTCCTTTGAATTTTGCATTCATTTGACTCATTTCCTTATTGTACCGAAACTGGATTGCAGACGACAATTAGAAATGTGGCCCAGAAAGGATTAATAAGAGTTTTATAATGGCATTATAAACAAGTGAATTTTTTACCAATGCAGAAACTATAGAATCATGTCTAAAATATTTTATAAGCCAACACAACCGATCCTGATCAATTGTCTCCTACAAGAAACGTCTGATCTGTGTCTACTCTGTTTACAAACGTGCCAATGGATGTTTCGATGAGTTTAAGGGTCGGGCAGTGTTCCTTATTGAGATTTGTCAACTAGTTAAGGCCATATCGAAAGCAAAATTAGGTTCAGGTTCACATATTTTTTTATTTTTTTTTTACCTTTCAGGCCCAGCAGCGAGGGACCTCGTTTATTTACCCCGTCCATTTGATGTGTGAGGGTTGGAGAACCACTCCCCCAACACCTTACACACTGGCATAATATAGTACATACAAATTCACAAACAGTATAAGAGATGGATATCAGACATATAACGAAATATAACGATAACGATATTTTTGAATGAGTTGTTATAAATGTAAATCTTGTGTTATTCCGAAGGCATAGCAACCAATCGCACAAGTCTTTTGGCTAAAATCTCTTTTCCTGTACATTTAAGCGGTATGGCTAAAACAGTAATCCCATATGTACAGTCGCTGCAAGAACCAATTTAGTTTAATTGTAAAACAAGCAAATTAATCAATTTGAATGTAGTAAAAACATTTAGTTGCCAGGCCGGTTATTTATCTATTGTGTTATTTTTGTCTTCATCCTACATGTTACACTATACTGATCTTTTAAGATCTTTGTAGAATACGTACTGTATTTTTAAGATTTTTGAAAAATATGCATGGTATTTTGCCATATTTTTTTTCCAAAAATATACTCCCTGTTATTTTGTACGGCGGTCTGTCACATATATATTTAGCTCACCAAAGCACAAAGTGCTCAGGGTGAGCTTTTGTGATCGCTTGATGTCCATCGCCAATCGGCGTGCGTCGTGTGTCGTCAGTCGTCAACAATCTGAACCTTTAAAATATTCTCCTGAATCTACAAGGTTATCAACTTTCATCTTTGGCACATAGCATCACCTGTAGGTCCCCTACTAAAGTTATATAAATTATGCCCCATGGTCAAAATTGGTCCGGTCCCAGGGCTGGCCAGTTTTCTATAGATACATATTGTGAAAGCTTTGAAAATCTTCTCCTCTGGAACTGAAAGGTCCTCAGCCTTCATATTCATATTCTACTATTCGAAGAAGTTTAATCATTACAACTGCAGTTACATGTTTTTACAGCTTAACCCTTTACTCTATAGCTTGTTTTCAGTATGAAAGTCAGATGGTTGCTTAAAGCTGACTGAAAGGAAAGCAGAATGCTTCCAAAGGAGCATTCTGCTTTAGTTTCAGCCTGCTTTAAGCTACCATCTGCTAATATATAAGACATATACAAGTCGATATGACCTTAACATTAACATTGCATCTTCCTTAGAAAAGCGGACAGCCCTTTTCCGTCTTTGAAGAAGTGTACCTGAAACCAATACCATTTTCATTGGCCTTACTCAGTAGTGTACAACTTTATAATGCGCACGATAAATGCGTGCATGGTCGTCGTTTAAAAGTTAATTGATGTGTACATGTTTTAAGGATTTTCATTTCAAAATATATTGTCACTTAAGTTAATATATGAAAAATGTATAATCTTCTACATTTTATAACTTAAAGTATAAAGTTACACTAGTTAAAACAATAATTAATACAATGAGTCATAAACCTAGGTATTACACAAAAATGTTTTGAGAACATCCCCCAAATATTTACCACAGTCAGCAGCGGTATCGGCATTGACATAAATGACAAATCTCATATAGAACAGCCACGGCAACACAAACTCGGCGTCTGTCCAATACCTACACTAGTAATTTCAGTTTGACAAAACAATAAAGCATTGTTGAGTGTCAACAATTATAAGACCTGATAGTCTGTACCTATCTTTACGAGGCAGATGGTTTTGATCCACACTGTTTGAAAAACATGGTTTGCACAGGTTTAAATGACAGAAAAAATAAATTAGGATATAATAAGAAATAGCGCAATACCAGGAACGGACATTCTGACTGTGGGATTGAATTCACTAACACTGTCATAATCGGAATTCATTAACCCTTTCGGTGCCTTGAAAAGGCTGGGAATGCACTGTTTGACGGGCAAAGACAAAATGAGCTGTATAACAATATACTCGAAATGTCTAGATTTAACTGCACGAACAGACGATTATAAAGAGTGACCACAACATAGGTGTTGGCGGAGAAATGACGAGAGTAGTATTTGAATAATATCTGACCACGTTGACGAGTGGGGTCAAAATTAGCTCATGATAAACGTTTAAGTATGAATAGTGACATCACGACTATATGTATTAACCCTTCTCTTGCTGAATTTTAAAATACATTTCTCCTTCTTTACCAATGGCCTGTTGTATAATTACATATATATATTCACTGTGTACACGTATATCGCTGTGCAATCACTGCTGTGGAGTGCACTGGTTGCTCAGTCAACATGTAAATAGTGCAGACCCTGATGAGACAGCTCCTGCAGGAACTGTCTCATCTGGGTCTTCACTATTTACAGGTAGATATATTGACGTGAATAGCAAGCGAAGGATATCCGAACTGTTTACGGCCAACGACAAAACAATGGATTTGGGTACAGAAGAGCTTTCTTGAGATATTAGTTCTACTGATTATTTAGTCACGTTTTCAATGTATTTAGTACTAAAGCACGATTGGATTATAAACCATCCAAGACATTCATTCAGGCGCACCTTTTTGCAAAGTCTAAAATAAGTCTTCACACTCCAAAATATGCTTGGGCGACTCAAGAAGTTATGGATATCTGATATTTTGAAGAAATTCGTGGGATTTGTTTTCTTTCGTTTTCCTCAGCCATATCAGAGCACGTTGTCAAGTTAAATTCACTGCATAGACACGTTGAACTATTTTATCGTGTTACTATTCCTTTATGAAATAAGGGGCACGTTTGAAAGAAGTGTTTATTTATATAAGGAGGGCGATAGTTTAATATCTTCCTTTGATTGGCAATGTCTAAACGATGGTTCTGTGGACGATGCTTGCAAGCTTTTTACAGAAACATTTCTTCTTTTTGTAAATGTGTGCATACCGTCTCGAAGCATTACAGTTCGATACGATGAGAAACCTTGATTAGGTTCTGAGTTTCGAAAATATTTTAGAGGCTGCAATCAACAAAACTAAACATGCGAGATTGCAGTTACAGTAACAGTCTAATAGTAACTATTATAAAGAATACCTTTCCTTCACCACCATCGCCTTCACGGCTTTCACAATGCTTGGTCCCACCGTCCTCGTGTATATGACTAGTGTCGGTGTCCTGGTCGTCAATTTCCATTTCCTTTTCCATTTTCCTCTAGATAATGATTATCGAAAAGAAAAGATCGAAATGAAACGTTACCATACGTTCAGTTGACTCAGTAGACACCAAGGGAAACCCCTTTATCCTCAAACTCTCATGATCCCGTAGATCAGGCATATGCAAACAGTCCAGACCCAGACCAGGGTCCATGCTTATAAAGCTTTTTAGTTGAGTCTGATTTCGTTCTCAAGCTTTTGATTGGTCAGGCATAAGCAGACAGTCCAGGCCCAGACCAAAGATCATTGGATTTGACCAGTGCAACAAAACCTCTCTAAAACGAAATTCTGGTAGAGAAGAATTTAGATACTTTTAGGTAGGTGGCTGCTGCACGTTGTGTGAAAGTACAAAAATGAGTCATGCAGGAAATACCACATACAGAACAAACACTCGCCCGAACAGCATCACAAGGAAACAGCAAATGTACATGGGTAGAAAAAACAACAAGAGACGCACAAAGACAAAACAAACATACAATAGGAGGAAGATGGAAGTACCGCCTTGGAACGGTCAGTGACAAAAGTCACCGGGGGTTTAAACCGGTTTATGGGCGCCCAACCTCACCCTTATTTCATCCCCATCCTAAAAGACAAACAGTGTAAATAAACGTATCCCCTCTCCGACTAATCTACAACAACCGCGACAGCAAATACAGTGGTAAAGTGCATGTATAACAAAAAAACATTTAATTGAACATACTGTATCCACCTATCGCTAGTGTACTCAATGATTGAGCTGCAAACAGAGTAACTGTAGAAAAGTAATAAAGGGTACGACAAAAATGAAATAGTACAGATATCCGACGTTCTCCTTCCATTTCTGGATTTAAGAGGTCGCCTTCATAGAGTACTAAACCTTTCTTGTCGGCGTACATGCAAAGAGGCCAGCGTGATTGCCAACTGTAAAAGGGTTCACAACCAAACATGCAGTATGTTGTAATAATACAGGATCATATCCCTTTTTAATGAATTGTTTTATATAGTTGATGAACAAAGTGAGAAAATGGGTATGTCCAATAACTCTACGAAGTTTGTAAATCACATCACCATAAAATTCAGGATGTGAAACACCGTGTCGCAAAAGTACATTGAGATTACATTTGTACTTGCCAATAAGCGAGAGATTTCGATAGTAAAATTTAGAGAAAGTTTTTCTTAGTTTATGGTATCTATATCCTTGTTTAAGCAGCTTTTCAGTTAAAATGAGATTACGACTGTTAAAATCGTCAATAGATGAACAAGCTCTAGCAAAACGAATAAGTTGAGATATATAAACCCCGTAAGATGGAGCACGGGGAACATCCCCGTCAAGATGAGGAAAATTTACAATATTAAAATCAAAATCATCTCTTTTGTCATATATTTTAGAAGAAATCATTCCATTATTAATTTTCAGGTCTAGGTCAAGAAACGCTGCATAATTGTCGGACGGGTTAGCTTTATTCAATTTGAGTTCTTTAGGATAAATTGTAGGAATCAGAGCATTAAAGAAAGGGTTATCTAAGTTAAAAATATCATCCAAATATCGACAAGTATCATTGAAGGCTTTTATAACATCTTCTTGTGATTGAGGATTCAAACTCAACATGAAATCTCTCTCATAGCAGTACAAAAACAAATCTGCGACAAGTGGTGCACAATTCGTACCCATGGGAATACCAATTACCTGACGGTATATAGCATTCCCATAACGTACAAATATGTTATCCAAAAGAAAGGTTAGTGCTTCGCAAACTTCTGAGCAAGTCCAATTGGTGTAATATTTCACTTGCTCGTCAGTAAAGAAAGCTTTTTCAGCATTACATGCCAAGAACGATGTTTTTTCTCGGGCAAATACTTTCTGGATCAAGCTAGTAAGCTTATCCTTAATCAAAATATGAGGAAGAGTTGTGTACAGAGTAGAAAAGTCGTAAGTGCTTACAGTGGATGCAAGATACCTTTTGTTCTTAAGTTTGTTTAAGACTTCTGAAGAGTTCTTAATAGACCAGAAGAGATGTATTCCAGAATTTTCATAAGTCTTATCACAGTAAAATTTTACATGTTCCTTTACCTTCGTTAAACAAGAAGTCAAAAGTATAGACAATTTAGTAGTTGTACATGAACTAGAATTTGCAATGAAACGCGCTTTATATGGTTTTTTATGTAGTTTTGGTAACCAATACATAGTAGGAAGTTTATGTTGTGTAATTTTAATATCGGTTCCAAATTGTTCACACTTTTTGACATGGTCTGAAATAATGGTCTTTTCGTCAGTGGTAACTGAAATGTATGACTTGGTATTAGTAATTTCCTGCTTCAAGACATCGATATAATGTAATCGTCAAATAATAATCACATTATTTGATGCCTTATCAGCAGGAACAAAAACGTATTTTGAATGGAAATCCTGTAAACCCTTTTTAAGATGTCTAAATGAAGTTCTAGGTTTAGGTGGAAGAAGGTGTTTATTAGAGCTGTAAAAGGAAATGCGTTTATCAATTATATCAAAAATTAGTTTTTTCCAACAAGAAAGGGCAGTAGACTCAACATGTTCTCTTCGACACCATTTAACACTAAAATTTTGTAAAGCCTCCGCAATCTGAACTCGACAAGAGTTAAAATCTATCAAGGATGGTATTCTATATTTGGGACCTTTATTCAAAAGAGATCGTAGACGTTTATCTTTAATTATCTCAAAATTACCAGTAATCACATGACCAGCCGGAGAATAGCAAAATTTTGAGGTGGCGCAATCTCAATTATCAGGAATATTATCATTAATATTAAGGTCGGCCACAATTTTATTATAGTTGAAAATTGTATTTCTGATGGGTTTGTTATATTTGTAGCAGATGATAGGTGGTTCTGTATTTTTAAAGTATTTAGGATATTTAGGAATAGTGTCAATTACATTTTTGTCGCTAAAAATACTTTGGAGGTCAATAAAATCAATACCTTTATTAATAAAAGGAATTTTCAAGAAGAATCTTTGGTGTTCAGATAATTTGTCGATGTGCGGTCTGAGAACATGTAGAGTAAAGCTTTGTATCAAACTAGCCGTTCCTATGAGAGGATCTGATCGAAAAATGATTTTATCGGCTTGCTCGTCAATTTCTTTTAATGAACATATAGATAAGGAGGAAAGTCTAGAAAGCATGGCATGTTTACCCGAAATTAGGCGTAAAGTATGTAGATCAAGAAGAGTCAATTTCAAACGAGATTTTCGTTTAATATTACCATAAGTCATGCATAGGGTCCTAAATGAGCTATCTGCATAACTTTCACCTTGCATTAAGCTGTCACCCGGTTTAGAAGGGTTTTGCTGTATATTTTTTGTTTTCAATGTTGCTCTCGTTATGATGAATGAATGAGTTTAAAGCTCGTTTTGGACTAGTGTACCGTACACAATATGGGACTTACTAAGTTAACCCTTTCCCTGTTGCATATTTATGTAAGAAATAATGACGTCATGAATATTATTCAGATTATTTTTTTATAATGGCATACGAACACATGATAGTTTGGCTCGGACAGAAGCTGCAGAATCAGATCTGTATTACACCATAAGAAAACAGAGTAGACCCTGATCAGACGGCTCCTATAGGAGCCGTCTGATCTGGGTCTACTCTGTTTGCAGATGCGTAAAATCAGCTTACATGAGGGGAATGGCTAAAAACCCCACTTATTTACTTATTTGATAGTATTATAACCCTTTACTCCATAAATATTCATGTAAGATATAATGGCTATGTGAATATTATTTAAATCATTTTTTCCATTGCAAAATGAGCACAGGAAGTTTTGGCCATGGCAGAAACTGTCGAATCCTATCCATAGTATATCATAACCAAACAGAGAAGACCCTGGTCGAATAATGTCTGATAGGAGCCGTCTGATCTGAGTCTACTCTGTCTGCAAAACGATAGAAAGGCGTCTCTCCGTAGTAAAAGGTTCTGTGGAAAACAGTAATGTGTTATTTGTTACGTTATTCTTATGTACACTAACTGAAAGAAATAAAACAAAAACTGTACCTGTCAATTTCTAGCACTCCATAATAGTCATACCACCGGAGCTAACTCGTGTTGCTGTGCACCTGAAGCAAATCCCCTGCCGTAGTGCAGTAAACCCCTTTTAAACCGGAAGTTAGAAATTAGAATGAGTATCAGTACCGGTTCTTTTAAGACAGACAGCAGCTTAATGGATGTTAAAAACTATGACTTACACCCTGCATTAAACAGCCACTTGCCTAAAATGACATACTTTGTCCTTTATACAATTCCGGTTTAAATATAATTATATATCTTCCAGTATCAACTCTACGCATACATCCAGGAGAGCTATGTTTACATGCTGAAGGATCAATAAACTAACTATCCGTTTTTCCAGGATCGACCAGTCATACTTTCTGCTGCTTTATCAAAGAATGAATCGATTATACGCACACGGAACTCTCATGGTAACACGTTGAGCAAACATACTCTGCAAGCCAGTTCCAGGTGTAGGCAAACATGTATGAATGAGTTGCATTGCGTTGGAACTTTACCGAATTGTCTCTGATTAACTGTTTTGTTTTGAATACAGTTGAACTTCGATTTGTCGAACTCGAATAAACGAATTTCAGATAACTCAAAATTAAGGTCCTATCCTTCAAAAATTTGCATTACAGATTTGTTTTTAAATGAATCACGACGCATATCTAGACACAAGCGTGACAGCTTAATGCAGGCCGAAAGAAATGCTGAAAGCTCCTACAGCATTACATTAGAACATCATTAAGCAGTGGACTTAAGAATAAGTTCAGATTAGAAATCTGATGACCCGAACCTCTGTTATCTCGAAGTAATTTATATTGCCACTTGAAGTTCGGGATATACAGGGTATATACAATGTATATCGGAAATTTCGGTTCAGGTGTAGATCCATAAAGGAAACCCATTACCCTTCTTATGATGAAAAGGGTACATTGCACAAATGTATGTGAATATTCAGGTAAGAAATATTCAAATGTATGTGAATATTCAGGTAAGAAATATTCAAATGTATGTGAATATTCAGGTAAGAAAGTACATTTTAGCTATGGTACAAACTATAGAATCGTATCTATATTATATCATAAGCAAACAGAGCAGATCCTGGTAAGACGGCTCAGAGTATATATACTTGACATTCATATCTAGCAACAGGGTTTGGTATATTTGGTTTCCGAGTTACTCGGTGCCTCAGTAGGATCTAAACTCTGTGCATTAAAAGTTACACAGTTTTCAGGTTACCTAATATGGAATATACACTGTCGGTAAATTTCATATGGGACGAGAGCGAAGCTCGAGTCCCATATGGAATTTACTAAAATGAATGAACGAATAAAAGACTTTATTTAAAGAGAGTTACCCGGTTAGTCAACAGACTAATCTACCCCCAGGGCCATCTAACAGAAGCATTTCATACACAATAGTTAACAAACAGAAATATAAAAATATCTGTAATTTAAAAGACAATACAGAGTAGCCATATAATGTACATTTTAATCGATTAAAACAAACCGAATACGAAGACTAGATCTAGTTGGAAAAGTGAAATATGGCGTTATAATTGTGTATATACCGTATTAGGCAACCTGAACACTGTGTAACGTTTTTATCCTACCGACTACCTTTTATTTTTGACGGACACACAAAACTAAGCGATGGACGAACATCATCATTAAACACAATGAAGAAAATATTCCAAAATAGGGAATTAATATATTACATAAATACTTAAACTGCTCTGATCTAATATTTCGACCACTAAGGGCCTTTGTCAAAGATTATCATGTCGACATGATAATCTTTGACAAAGGCCCTTAGTGGTCGAAATATTAGATCAGAGCAGTTTAAGTATTTATGTCATCATTAAACTTTTTTGACGAAACAGATTTTTAAAAGGCGACCGTTGTCATTGAAGATGATAACATGACGTCATCATCATCTGAACAACATTGTGTGACGTCATGTTTACCGCCAACAACGTCGTGTTTACCGCTAAATGTAATAGGGAATCGACCGGGCGCCGAAGGCGCCGTCGATTCCCTCTACGGTACAAAAGGTTAACTCTGTAAAAAGTGTGTGACAAAATCCATTCGGCTATTTCGGGAGTTTTCATTGAAAAGCATTGACCAGCGCCGAAAATCCGAAATCGACATGTAATTTTCTGAGAAATGCAATTGAATCGGCGACGCCGTAAATCGGGTATTAAATCGTGGTACAGTCAATCTTTTAGAATTTCTTTTATCGCTACATCTCGGACATTCTTCTTTTTTTCTGACAGATGCCGCCATATTGAAATTGACTCGAATCGACAAATTACACTGAATAAAAGGTGTCTACATCAAACAGACATTGGATATAAGCCTTTAAATACACACAAGAAGGTACATTAACAATGTTTATTGTAAGTGATTGGACTAATGAAATTACGAGCAAGCCGCAAAGCGGCTTGCGAGAAGTATAAATGTACATATTTTTCTAACTTCGACTTGCATGTCAGTGCCGCTGAAAACATGCAAAGATTGAGGTTCGATTGTGTAGGGACGTAACAGATAGGGTTATGTTACATTATATGACGGTTCTTTGTTATAACGAGCAATCTGCAAGCAGATTCCAAGGAATATACTGAATTTTAGCTCTGAATATGCTCAGATGAGCTTTTGTGATCGTCCGAGTCCTGACCGTCCGTCAACAACATCTCGGATACATCCTCTGATACTACATGGCAGAATGTAATCAAACTCCACATACACGATATTTGTATCATGCTTAGCTCTGTCAAAATTGTTCAAAGAATCTGGATCCATCTAGAACCGGTTGTCATGCAACCAAAAATAATCGCTATATCGGTATGACTAAACACCGGATATGAGATTCATATCCGCGGATATGAGTTAAACCTTTCAAAACAATGATAAAAATTGAGTGATAGTTGACCCTTTGATAAAAATACAGTGTTTATTCTAGAAATTGGAAAATAGGGGTGACGGTAGTCTCATCAATAAACTGTAAGACAGCATGCTAATTTTATAATGGTTGCCTTCTCACGGTGTACTCTGCTTGGATATGTTAAATCCGAAAGTAGCTTGATGTCACCATTTAGAGTACACAAATGTGAATTTGGGCGGAGGTGGGGTTCGCGATGGGGTTTGCCCCTGTCCAAAAAGGGGGGTTTAAAAAAATCGGGGGGGGGGGGGCTGAAACGATATCGAAGAGAAAATACATACTTCACAGTAAAGTAAAAAACACTGGAATGATGACAATATTATTTTGTAAAATAAAATTGAAGGGCCATGGCCACCTTTTGTATTTATATTTGTTCAGAATTGAGAGCTACAGAACTCTGAACAATGTGAACATCTGCTTGTGAAGTATATTCAGTGTATTTTGAAGGAGTTGTACTCGATTGAGCCTTCTCCATATTCCCTGGTTTTAAAAAGAAACCTGTAATTCTCTCCTTTTCCGAAATGATTCCAGTCTAAAAACCTCTTAACAAATTACATGCTGAGCTGAAAAATAGTTATGAATATCAAAATCTTAAGTTAGCTTGTGCTCCAAACTGGCAATTTCCATAAATGCTGTCAGTGTAGTTTAATGGAAGAACACCTCCTTGGCTTAGCCATAGAGGGAGTCTTGGTTCAAATCCTAGCACTGCCTATTGGAAATGCTTTTTGGAATCAGTAAGTGCTATAGACAACCTTTAAACAGAAAAAATAATTGTCCCAAACAAAATTTATGATACTATGTGCACTTTTTGTGTCAATTGCTTTAGCAGGATGACAGATAGGGATTATGTTTAGTATGGCATCTTTTTTGGGGTCACATTTCTGCTGACAGGTGACACATGATCCTTTCAATGCTTCTGTTGTAAATATTCCTGTCATATTTCTCACGTCCTTGCCCATGTGTATCTCAAAAAAGATAAAATATTAACTACTTCAAACTGGATCTTGATTCATCATCAGTACAAGGGTTTGTGTAGCTAAATGAGTTTACTTTGTATACAGTATCAACATTTCAGTTCCAACCATTCTCAACTTATCCTGTCAAATTCAAAATTGCACACATAAACAATATGTATGAGTTTTCAATTTTATTGTTAATATACTTTATTACAGTGAGTGTCCTGATTTTTGTCTAGCCTGCTTGTGGTCAACTCAACAGTTGCCAAAGTGGCAACTGTTTATGTGCATTCATATGTCTGTCTGTTGGTCTATTTGATTTTGTCACAGGCATACCAATATATTTTGCATTAATTTAGCCAATCTCCATATAATTTGGCCCATATCTTGAGTAGACACACTCAGTGTACAAGGTACAAGGGCCTTATCTCTAGCATCACACATTTTGAAATGTATCCCTGATTTAAATTTGTTCATTCACTGGGCCAACATTTTTTTTGATGGATGGCTTAATTAGTTGCTTGTAGATAGTGTAATTTTTGTAGGAATACTCAGTGCCATGTTTAACCCTTTCCCTGATGAATATTTATGTAGGAAAAAATGACGTCATGAATATTAATAATATTATTTTTTTATAATGGCATATGAACACATGACATCTTGGCTCAGGCAGAAGCTGTAGAATCAGATCTATTCTATATTTTAAACAATAATTTGACATACATAAATGTATGTTCTTACGTTTTGACCTCATGGCCTATTGTCTTAGATGAACGATACCAGAGACATATACATATGTATGTATAATGACTCTGACGATACTGGGCACTATTGTTATTATCATTATCATCATTATTTTTATGTAGGAACCATCTGGTCTTGGTCTACTCTGTTTTCAGATGCTTGAAAACACGTTTTTATGAAGAAAAGGGTTAATTTGACACGCATCTTAAGCACGTGTAGACAGTGTACCATGTACGATATTCTAAGTTATGTTTTGAATTATCTCCCATTTCTTTAGTGTTTTCTGTACTAAGTAAGACTTGAAATACACATACTTTCTTTAAATTCTTTATCTATGTTTTCTTCTACTTCATCTCAGACAGTACGACTTTCTGTGCTCATGTGTAAAAAATGTTGATTGTCGATTCCCGTTAGAGGCAGTGCCTTAGTTATATTATTCGGTTGCTGAACTCACACGGCTTTCATGTGACATCATTTAACCAATCGGATAGCTAGAAACTCGTTGGAGGTAGGTTATTACAGATAAACACGCATTGTAAATAATGCCTATGCAAACAGAGTCGACCAATATCAGATAGCTAGGCCTACTCTAAGAGCCGCCTGATCAGGGTCTGCTCTGTTTAACCCTTTCATTGATGAATATTCATATAGGAAATAATGACGTCATAAATATTAATAGATTTTTTTTATAACGGCTTTTGAACACATGACATCTTGGCCCTGGAAGAAGCTGTAGAATCCGATCTATATTACACCATAAGCAAACAGAGCTGATCGTGATCAGACGGATCCTATATATATTTGATCTATATAGGAACCGTCGTCTGGGTCTACTCTGTTTGCATATGTGTCAATATGCGCCTATAAATATAAGCCAAGGGAAAGGGTTAATTGTGGAATAATGTAGAACGAATCCTATAGTTTCTGACATGCTCCAAAATGCCCTGTATGCATGTTCCATTTATAAACACCCACCTACTTAATATTCATGATACATTTTGTACTATTATTTCTTACATGGACTGAAGGGTTTATGAAACAGTTGAGCTTCGATATCTCGAGCTCGGATAACTCGAACCTCGGATAACTCGATTCGAAGCTCGGTTCTTCCAATACTTACAATACAAAATTGCTCTAAAATGTATTACTACGTATATCTTAGAAACACGGGTGATAGCTTAATGCAGGTCTAAAGTAATGCTGAAAGCTCCTACAGGAGATTTCAGCATTACTTTAGACATGCATTAAGCTGTGAACTTGAGAAATTGTCAAGATTAGCAATCGGATAACTCGAGCTTCTGTTAACTTGAACTGATTCTCATGGTCCATTGAAGTTCGAGGTATCGAAGTTTAACTGCATCTGCATGATTCAGTGAGTTTTAGACGAGCTACAAATAAAACTGGCTTTGTGCAGTTATATAATCAATACAGACCATCACCAGCTGTGGCCTTGGAAACCCAATATAGCTCTGATCAAAACGAACAGTAAACCCCCTAAACCCATTCCCTCAAATTGATGCCTTTCAGCGCCCCTGTAGAAGTCACTTTTTGAACCATTGTGATAATAGAGCATTTGCTCCACGGGAGCAAATGCTCTATTTATCACAGTGGTTTCAAAAATACACAATTTTGAAATTTCCCTTTTCTCTAGTTAATGCTCCTTTTCGGTAGATTTATTCAAAGAGGTAGGATCTGAAAATAGCAAATGAGGTAATGGGTTAAACAATACATTACAGTTAGTATCGATTCCGGTCTGGCTTAATGCTGACTTCAACCGCCTGTATAAAATATCGAATTCCGGTTTTGATGGGATTTTCTGTATGCTGTTTTGTTCGTTACGTAACAAAAACTAAACAGTTCTATTTGTCATTCAATGCTGGCCACCATATTAATCAGTCATATAATCAATACATATGTGAGTCATTTCATATCGGGGTTATAAATAGCACAGGAGCTCGCGAAAGCTGGTGATATTTTCAAAAAGATTGCACTCAGACCAGACCTCACAAACATTATCTTGGATCCAAACTGTTTGATACTAATATTCGATTATTTTTTTGTGCAAAATTAGATAGATCTAGAAACATACCCGAATGCTAAAATAGGGGTCCAGATAAGATGCGTAAATCTAAACATTTTCATGAACAGCTTCTCTATTTCTCTACTAAACCCTATACTGTGACCACTCTTTAGAATCGTCTCTTCGAGACGATTCTAATGAGCGGTCACAGTATAGGGTTTGGTAGAGAAATGATGGTTTTGATATTTAAAAAAAATGGGGGTACCCACCTTTATAAACGTGTAGCTCTGTAAAATGCTGCAGGCGACAAATGTGCAGACGACATATTAAGCAGCATACATCAATGAGCAATATATTGGTTTCAACATGATAGCAAAGATTACAAATAACCCTTTCGTCCATGAATATTTAGAGTGGAATAGCCCATCAATGCTTAACAACAGAGTAGACTCACGATGAGGCTAAAACCTGCTAGAGGATTTTTGTATGACAAATAGTGCAGATCCTGATCAGAGGGTTCCTTTTGGAGCCCCATGATCTGAGTCTACACTGTTAGCAAATGTCACTGCATGCGTGCTTTGGTTTAAAAAAGGGTTAACATTTACCTTGAACAAAGTATTTTTACAGGATTTCTCACCTATTACTTTTTTTTAAAATTCAAGCAATAATCAATCTGTCTACACAAATGCAATTATGGTGCCAAACAGTTTGGATCCTGATGAGACACCGAGTTACTAGGCGTCTCATCTGAATACAAAATGTTTGCATATGTATTTACTTATCCGCCCATAGCAGGCTAAATATTATCTGGTAAAACCATAAGTATAAACGCATAGACATCAGGCTCTAAATATAGAACTAGATATATTACCGCTCATATGCACGCATGGTAAACTGATCTAGGCTCTAGTTTAATTTTGAATCTTCATTAGAACCTGTCCTAAGCGGCCATCCATTTATTTAACATACAAGTGTAAAAAAAGTGGGTGGCTGCTTAATGCAGGTCGAAAGTAATACAGAAAGCTCCTATTAGAGCTCCTATTGATCTGAATTAAGCTATCACCTGCCATACCGACCCATAATCATACCTGTTTTAGATGACCGCTTAAGACAGGTTCTACTGTATTAAATTAATGTAGCCTACATAGAAAATATCAAATATCAAATATATTATAAATTTTTGTAATATGATCTAGTAAATGTTATACATGTACTTTTACATACATAATTTCGTTGCGTATATATTCTGCTTTCAACCCGTAACACAGGTAATGACAACCGTTTGTACATCACTAACAACTGAACTTGTAAATCAGGTAAAATGGGTTTCCATGGTAATATCTCCTTGAGATGTTAACAGCTGGTAAGAATTAATGTTATGGTTGGCAAATTCCAATATTTCATGAGAGAAATTATGACATCATGAATATTTATTACCTGAAATTTTATAACGTAAATCTTTTCGAGGTAAATATCTGCTTTGAGAAAACTGTAGAATCCGATCTGTATCATGTCAAAAGCAAACATAGTATACTCTGATCACAGGCTCCGTCTATTCTGGGTCTACTCTATTGCAAATGCGAGAAAATCAATCTACTAAATATGCATGATGCTATTATTTTACATCAATATGCATGGAGTAACGGGTTAACCGATGTCTGTTTTTAGACGGACTGAACTACAATTCGCCCTTAATCTTTGGTCCAATCGTAACTACTCGCCGTATTCCGTCAGAGTTCGGAATATAGGTCTTATTTCGATAGAGGTGTTCCGAGTGATCTTTGGTCGATAGCGAGATTGCGTAAGATGTGGGACGAACTATCCTTTACACCACAGACACATCCTTTGTCGCTTGTTAACCCTTTCCCTTATGTAAGCGCATTTTTACGCATCTGCAAACAGAGTAGACCCAGATCAGACGGCTCCTATAGGAGCCGTCTGATCAGGGCCTGCTCTGTTTGCTTATGGTGTAATATAGATCTGATTCTACAGCTTCTGCCTTAGCCAAAATAGCTTGTGTTCATTTCTATTATAAAAAATAATCTAATTAATGTCATGACGTCATTATTCCTAACATGAATAAACAACAGGGAAAGGGTTAAGTAGAGTACCTAGTCATAGTCTCCTTTCAGTCCGAAGGACCGCTCCGCCATCTATACATTTACTCCCCTGGTCACTGAGCCATTCGCCTACAATATTGAGCACTGCCAACACATGGCGTAATACCTGTGAGTGATACTCACAGGTGCCCATTTTAACCTCTGGTTGGAGAGGAGGCAACATCGTGCGGGTGGGAGACACTGTTTATTTGCATTGCTTAGTTTATATGCATGAATTTCAAATTGACCTATTCTGTCCAATATATGTAAGGCAATATTCAATGCGTAGTGTTGTATGCCAAACAATGAACCCAAGTCTGGTGGTTCTTGGTCGTAACTGTGTGACGTACCGACACTGTGCATAGAATGTTACATTCAAGTTTTTGATGATCTGAGTGCGTTGACACAATATAACAGAGCATTATATGACACGGGCAGATAAACTTACGGAAAGGATGAAGTTGGTTTACCTATGCGCTAAATAAATTCCATTGTTTTATTTTTTTCTTATCTATATAAATTTTATTTCAAATAGTCTATATGCATGGAATATACCCTGTTTTGTACATACATTGTATATTTTATCTATTTGAAGCGCTTTTGAACGCACATATCCTGTGTGAACGGGGCGTTGTATAAATGTGGTATAATAGTAATAATAATAATAATAATAATAATAATAATAATAGTAATAATAATTATAATAAACGTGTCTCTGACATTTCGAGTTGGGCCAGCCGGGATTCGAACCCCGGATCCATGGGTTATAAGCTAAACGCTCAACCAATAGACCAAGCCACCATCAAATCATGATCTTCTTTGATTGTTCGCATATTGATTTTTTTCTTTCAATTATCTGTTAACCCATTCACTGTTGCATATTCAATGAAGACATAATGACATCATCATGAAAATTTATTAGCGGAACCTTTGAAATGACAGGTGAACACATGGTATTTTGCTCAGAGCTATTCCGGCAAAATATATATGGGGAGAGCAGGAAAGTACCTTCAAATTAGACCATCCACCGATAGAAACACTTTTCTTATTATCACAACTACCAATAGAATCTACTTTCTAATAATTATAACCACCCATAGATGCAAATTTAAAATTATAAGGACCACCTATGATATCTCAAATCATTTCGCTGTAAAGATTTACAAGGCTCAGTGAGAATGTTTGAAACGAATACAGTAAAACTTCTCTATAACGACCACTAAATTACCTGACGTATTTTGTGTTAAATGCAGATGGCTGCTTAAAGCAAGGTGAACGAAAAACAGAACGCTCCTATAGGAGCGTTCTGTTTTACTTTCACCTTTCTTTAAGCATCCACCTGCCCAAAATACCAACTAATTAACACAATTAAGTGGTCGTTGTAGAGAGGTTTTACTGTGCGCGTGTATTTATTTTTGTTTCAGGGATATAACTTTAGTTTAACCCTTTCGCTGCCAATGCCGGATCTGTGATTACCTAAGCAAACAGTTTGGATCCAGATGAGGACCACCTATGATATCTCAAATCATTTCGCTGTAAAGATTTACAAGGCTCAGTGAGAATGTTTGAATCGAATACAGTAAAACTTCTCTATAACGACCACTAAATTACCTGACGTATTTTGTGTTAAATGCAGGTGGCTGCTTAAAGCAAGGTGAACGAAAAACAGAACGCTCCTATAGGAGCGTTCTGTTTTACTTTTACCTTTCTTTAAGCATCCACCTGCCCAAAAATACCAACTAATTAACACAATTAAGTGGTCGTTGTAGAGAGGTTTTACTGTGCGCGTGTATTTATTTTTGTTTCAGGGATATAACTTTAGTTTAACCCTTTCGCTGCCAATGCCGGATCTGTGATTACCTAAGCAAACAGTTTGGATCCAGATGAGACGCCGAGTAACTCGGCGTCTCATCAGGATCCAAACTGTGTGTTACTGTAACTATGTTTTTGGAACAAAAACGAAGAAAATCAAAAGAATGAAAATTTGTAGCAGACGACAAAGTTAGCAGATGACAGAGTTCGGCAGCGAAAGGGTTAAAAGACATATCTGACACAGCTCTAATCTAAGAAACGGAATCACACATACCCTCTCATCCTTCCTGTTTTCTGAGCCGTCAGCTTTGTTTCAAATTTGATGAAATTTAGTTATCCAGACTATCATGACAACATATGCACTCCATGTTTCATCTTGATCTGATCGCTATCATAGGGGCTTACAGTAGCACCCCTCTAATGCGACCTCTTAATGAATAAATACTGGTGTTGTTATAAGCAGGTGGTTGCGTAATGCAGGACAAAAGTATGCTTTCTGCATTACTTGTTCCTGAATAAAGCTACCATCTGCCTTTAACACGTGGAATTATACCTCTTTTAGGTGGTCGCATTAGAGGGGTTTTTCGTTACTATGATTTTGCTTTATGATACTCCTGTGTCAAATGTGGTAATGGAGGTATTCAACAAATTCAGTGATTGCTCATCAGGGTTTTCCCAGGCTTCATGTTCTTAATTGGGGTCTTGTGGACCCCTACATTTCTATTTTTTGGAATCTAAATCAAAATTTTGTGGGCCCTTACTATTGATGCCTTAGAAACATTATAAAAGTAACAGAGCATTAACCCATTGTTTCAATTTTGCATTTTTTTCAAACAGTGAAGACTCAAATCAGATCATTCTCAAGCTAAGCATGGTTCTTGAAAGGCATTGATACTGCGATATTCCCGCATAAAAATCAAGAATGCTGCATTAAAAATGTGAGTAACGTTGCATACAAAAATCGCCTGTGACGAATTACCGTTGTGGCAACGTCATCGCAATTGATATTTAATGGCTAATTTAAATGGCGCCGTTTTTCTCAGCCAATAAAATTGCTTGTGGGGCATCTCCACATTGAAGACATCTTGCCACTTCCGATAGTAACACAGTCTCTTACACCCGCTTACATTACATATACCTCTGTAATTGGCTCAGAAAGTAGTCCGAAATGAAACTTACCCCCGTACAAACAGAAAGTAAATTGTTTTGTGCATTTCGTTGACAGTTCAACCGAAGAAAGACAAAAGGCTGGGATTTCCTAATAAGTTGTGTGCCATTTGGGGTTATGCCAGAATTTCAGTGCCCTGGTAAGATGTTCGAAATCTACAGTTTGTAGAAACTGTTTTCGAAATATTGAACAGACATCATTCCATTTTGTTTTTTTACATGTGTGCAATAATCGGAGCGTAAAGTGCTCATAGGTCATCAAAATACTCTCTTATATTAAACTGTATTTCCAGTTTTATGATGAAATAAAAGCCATTTATTCTCGTTTCAGGCTATTTTGATATAAACTATCAACTCAGATAACCATAAAATATAAACTATTGGTTTTGCTAAGATTCTTGTCATGAACCCATCGCAGAGGTGTATGTGAGAGTAACGAACGACAACTCTGCAAAGAGATTGATAGTAATAATGCCAGATTATATCAAACATCTGTTCCACTATTGATTTGCAGGATTGCAACACCATTCGTAAAAATGAAAGGAAGTCGTGTTTTGACAGACTATGACTGTAACAAATTATCGACTTTAGCCGCGCTTTACACGTGAATATTTGATACACAGTCTGGAATTTCGCTGCCTACAAATTTCTCAATATTTTTTTATATTAAATACGCTTATCTTCTGCTAAATGATTTTTGGACCAATGCAAAAATGGAACTGTGTCCAGTCAGGCGCACAAGTTTATATTTTTGCGGGCCAACGTTCCAAAATGGTGTTGAGACGCCGGATTTGTGCATCAGGAAAACCCTGAAATCATGCTATTTGTACAGTTTCGGATATCTATAGGCGACAGTAGATTAGAAATTCATTCAAGCAGCTATTATGTGGATCTTTTTAACATTTGAAATAAAAGATTAATGAATAAATGCATGACTCATGATGGAATAAGTGTGAGGTTGGGCGCCCCTAAACCGGTTTAAACCCCCAGTGATACATGCCACGGACCGTTCCCAGGCGGGACTTCCATCGTCCCCCTATTGTTTGTTTGTTTTGTCTTTGTGTGTCTCTTTGTGTCATTTATATACATGTACATTTACTTTTTTCGTCGTGGTGCTGTTTAGGCGGTTGTGTGTTTTGTATGCGGTGTTTCCGGCATGACTCATACATGTACTTTCGTATGTTGCTTTATTAGACCTTGGTATTCTGAATAGACTTTCAAAACACAATTATTACACTGCCAGTGTTTTATTTACTCTAACCAGTGATTTCAACCTTTGTTTACATATCTACACCTGACTAGTAAGTAAAACACGGAATTGTATAGGTATTTACACAGCGGCAGCCATTTGTTCATAAAGAAAGTATTTTGTTTATCTGTGTCTGATTAAATCCATGTCTGGAGTGGTCAACATGCAGACTTTCAATTCTGCTTAAAAATCCTTTTGAAATCAAGAAAGACGAGCAACGTGTCGAATTTGAGAAGGGTCGAATGTAAGAGCGGAATATGAGAGGGGTCAAATGTAAGAGTGGAATATGATAGGGATCGAATGTATCATGAACGGTATTCGGTAACACTGTCTGTCAAGACAAACAAATAATCTGCAGTGTAATATGCAGTTGGATTTAGCTACTGCAAAGTTTAATGAACAATGTGCTTTAGCCGCCGATTACCTCATAGGCGATTTTTAGATACAACATCTTTGAAAACATCTGCCGAAAAGGAGCATTAACTATAGAAAAGAAATTGTTTAGATTTTTTTGGCTTGAAACCATTGTGATAAATAGAGCATTTGCTCCTATGGGAGGAAATGCTCAATTTATCACAATGGTTTCACGGTAACTTTTACAGAGTCGTCAAAAGTCGTAAATATTAGGGACTGGGTTAAACTCCACCAAACAATATCATTTGCATTATTTGAAACAGTCTTCAAAAGAATATAGACTCGACCGTATTATAAATCTTAAAGTTAAATTTGTTTCTTACCAATTTACCAACAAAGTCCGATCTGACCCAAATTGCACGAGATAATCGCAAGCTAAATCCAATTAAGTGCCTTATCTGTCGTTCTTTAATATCTTTGTCGTATATTCTAAAGTGTCGGTTCACTGGTTTGAGCAATAAACGTGCCACAATAAGAAATCAAAATCCCCACGGATAAACTTGTAAACAACCTCGCCATTTTCTGACACAACTGTTTTCCCGCATAATTAGTATGTTTACATGTAACAGTAAAGCACAAATCGGGAACCAGCCAGAATCACGCATTTCACGCATGATTTCCGTTGTGTGCAAAGTGGAATTTCCCAAATAAGATACACTCTCTTGCACTCGGTTACATTACCTCTGGTGTTAGCACAGAGAGTAGTCCGAAATCATATGACGTCATTGTGTTCGAAATAGCGAAACTAACTCCCGTACAAAACAGAAAGCAAATTGTTGTGTGTGTTCGTTGACAGTTCAACGGAAGAAACTTAAAAAGACGAGGGATTTCCCAATAAGTTGTGTGCCCATTTGGGTTTTAGCAGATGTTTAGTGCCCTCATACGCAGTTCGGAATTTGCAGTTTATAGAAACTGATTTCGAAAAATTGAGGAGACATCATTCCATTTTGTTTGTTTACATTTGTTCAATAATCGAAGCGTTAAGCGGCATGAAAATAGACCATCAAATAGTCTCTGAAATTAAACTGTATTACCAGTTTTATGATAAAATAAAACTATTTGTTCTTGATTTATGCTGTTTTAATATAAACTATCGAATAAGATAATCATAAACCACCGGTTTTGCCAAAATTATTTTTATTGAACCCATCGCAGAGGTGTATGTGTGAGTAACGAAAGACAACTCTGCATGGGAATTGGATAATATGATGTTAACAATTGAGGCGCTTTGCACACAAACAGGAGAAACGGCGATACTTGACTGAGAGATCTCAAAATGGGTCTGCATTTCTCGGCTAAGTTTACAAAGTGGGGGAGGGGGGCTTTTTGGCATTTGGGCAGCCACCCACAGTAACTATTTGTGATATTTAGCATCCACCACCAATATTATTATTTTTAGAACCTCATCCATGCGTAGCCGCTTTTTAAAATGCCGTCCGTCCCCGGTACACATTTAAATGGAATAGCCCTCATGCAGAAACTGTAGAATCAAAGTTATAGTATACAATCCTATAGGAGTCGTCTGATTAGGGTCTACTCTGTTTGCAGACGCGTGAAAAGAAGTTTATTTAAGGGAAAGGGTCAAGGTCATATATTCTATTGTAAAATTCAGATCCATAAATACCCACGAGGGAAAGGGTTAACCCTTACTGCACGGGACACGAGCCACAAATGTCCTTTGCAAACAGTATAGATCCAGATGAGACGGCTCCTAGAGGAGCCCTTACATCAGGTATGCGCTGTTTGTCATGTTACACTTTTCTGTGGAAATATCACTTAATATTCACCTTGAGCTTGACCCGTTTGAATTCAGGAATTATCCATTTGAACATTCAGCGTAGCAATTGTTAACCCTTTACCTCAGATTAATGCTGTTAACGTTTTTGCAGAGTGGACCCAGATCAGACGCTCTTGGGGGAGCTCTTTGATAAGTTTCTACTTTGCTTGCTTGTGAAATTATACAGAACTGACTTGACAGTATCTGTCATTATCTAGAATTCCCTTGTATATAAAACACAAAGTGAAGGAGTTACAATAGTTTTGCAACAAGACCTCGAATTATTGTGTCCATGTGGTACATGTATTATAACAGTTACTCTAATTAATATTCATGATATCATTATTTCGTACATAGTTAGCACTGTTTTCTCATAATTACTGACACATGGAAACGTTTTCTCGTTTTCACATTTAAGTTTCTGAATAATTTTACAACAAAACAATTTCTGCCTTTTAAATGGTGTCTGTTCCTACAAATATATGAATCGATTGCCAAACAGTTTTGGGTATTGTAGAGACACCAACTAAACTCAATATTTAGCGTTGGGTTTTAGCTTTCAGTATCCATGCTTATAAAACATTTTGGTTCAGTCTGAGTTCGTTCTCAAGTTTTTGATTGGTCAGATTTGAGCCTTTGGTTCAAATCTGACCAATCGAAAGCTTGAGAACAAACTCTGACTCAATTAAAAAGCTTTATAAGCATGGACCAAGATGATACAGAAACTTTATGGAGATCTCCAAAGACGCATCTCCTATATGTCACCGTCACTTGCTACCTACATTTCCATGTTTGTTGATCGTAGTACCGTATACTTTCATTGACTTGTGATCACCAGTTTTACAGAACACGTGTTCCCCATTTACAACGTAATCAGCGAACTTAATTTCATACAGGGTCTGAAACCCGGCTTTCTCATAAATGCGCTTGGAGTAATTTGATGTTCCCTCGCCTTTTATGTACACCTTTTCTAGGTCAAAGCATTTAACCATAGCATTGAAGACCTTTTTTGCAAGACCTTGATGACGATATTCTGGGGCCGTAGAGAGACCCATGAAATGGAACGCCTCGGAACCAGCTCCTGTCTGTCCAAAAAAATCAGCCATTTCATTACAGTGCTGTACTAAAGTCAATATTTTGTTTATAGCCGGATCTTCGACTTTGTCGGGATCGACCTTTTGACTCGATCGGACGATGCGTGTTATACGTATTGACATTGGCTCTCCAGTGTCTGAATTGATAAGCATCACGGACAAGTGGTCACGCAATGCCGAGAGAAACACATCCGCAAATTCAGGCGACCATTGTAAGTTTATGGACTTGCAGGCCGGCTCTTCCTGTGAATAGTATTCCATTAGTGTCAGAGCATCGTCATAATATTCTTCAGTTACCAGAACCAGCTTCCCTTCTGTAATATTGGCAGCATCTCTCGCTCCCTCGAACGCCTTTAAAGAAACAATATGCATGTAACGGCTAAGATTACTATGTAAAGGAAACATAATGCAATGTGTGACATGCTTGTATATGCCTACCTAATGCAGTGGAACCCCTCTAATGCGACCAATTAATGAATAAATATGGGTGTGGTTATAAGCAAGTGGTTGCTTAATGCAGGACAAAAGTAATGCAGAAAGCTTCTCTAGGAGCTTTCCGCATTACTTTCGTTCTTCATTAAGCTACCACTTACCCATAAGACGCAAAATTATACCTCGTTTCGTTGGTCGTATTAAAAGGGTTTTACTGTATTTGACCACGAAGACAATTATCCCCTTACTCCACATGGATATTCATATCAAAACTAACGGTGTCGTAAGTATTAACCGTTAGCTGCTAAGCGCGTCCTGGCATGTGCAAACAGGTTGACGCAGACGAGACGGCGAGTAACTTGGCGTCTCATCAGGTTCCAAACTGTTTGACACCCGGTCAACTGTTGCTAAAAAGCTTGAACGAACCAGAAGCAAGTGGCAACGGCAATATTTTCGAAATTTAGCAGATCTCATTTTTAAAGCAGGCTAAGGGTGAATTGAATAAGGGACTGTTTTATCATACATGTAACAGAAACTGTAAAATATTAGGTATATATCATTTTATAAGCAAACAGGAGAGATCCAGATCAGACAGCTCCTATAGGAGCCGTCTGATCTGGGTCAACTCTGTTTACAGAGGTGTAGAAATACGTATTTACGGAGTGAACGCTTTCCTTCATACAAATACGTTCCATAATATTTATAAGCAAGCATAGCAGACCCTGATCAGAGGGCTCAAACAGGGTACATAAATAATTAAATGTGCAACAGGGAACAGGTTATGGTCAAATCTGTCATCATAATAATTGAAACATGAACAATAACTTTAAAATAATGTACAGCTAGATCTTATTACGTAATATTATGTTTTATCAAGTATGTGCAGAGGTCCAGATAAGATGCGTAAATTTAAATATTTTCAACAATAGCTCCTTTAGTTCTCCACCAAACCATTTACTGTGGTAACTCTTTAGAACTGTCTCGAAGAGATGCTTCTAAAGAGTACTCACGGTATATGGTTTAGAGAAGAACTGGGTTCATGCTTATAAAACGATTTAGTTGAGTCTGAGTTGGTTCTCGAGCTTTTGATTGGTCAGATTTGAGTTCTCAAGCTTTTGATTGGTCAAAAACTTGAGAACGAACCCAGGCTCAACTAAAAGTTTTATAAGCATGGATACTAATGGTTGTAGAATTTGGGTACGCTTATGTGAAATCTGGAAGAGAAGAATTGGAGGGCTTGGTGCAAAACTATTGTAACTCCTTCACAAAGTGGAGTTGCAATACTTTTGCACCAAACCTAGATACTTTTAGGCAGATTGCCCCTTACCGTTTCCCTGTTCTACATGTATTCCAAATTTCAATACCTACTGAATATTCATGGACAATACAGTTATAATGAAATATGGAAGGTGGGTTATTGTTGCCATTTTAGAAAGTAAAGAAACAGATATTTCAAATTCCACTAACATTCAGAGCAGACCGTCCTTTAGGAGCCGTCTGATCTGGGTCTACTGTGTTTGCAAATGTGTGGAAAGGGTTAATGCAGGGTGAAGGTTATGTAGAAAGCCCCCCCCCCCCCCTAGAGTGATGAAAAACTTACTTTTACTTTTTGTCCAAGAGTCAACGAACTTAACATCCTGAATAAAACTATTAATAATACATGTATCACATACTCGTATTATCATCATCTATGTAGGACATCAGCTAACAAGAGCAATCCCTTATCAAACGATTAAAACGAAATGAGGGCATGTGCAAACCTCACAACTGACGGATATGGTACATCTTGGACTGGCCAAAACTGTAAACGATTAACGTGAAATAAAGGCAGATGCAAATCTCACAACTGACGGTAGGTAGGAGTGGGTTGAAACTGTTTCGTATGAAACGAATTGAATGCAGGTGTAAACCTTACAATTGACGGATCTGGTACGGCTAGAAGTGGGATAGAACTGTTTCGAATAAAACGAAATAAATGTCAGGATGCTAGGTGATGCCCCAATGACAAGACCCAGTTTCAGACCTTTTTTAAATATTTCGGGCGTTCCGTGAGGTGACAATGTCTTGAGCCAAACACAGCACACGGCTTGAAACTATAAAAATGATGTGGCTGGGCTATGCTAGCCGGTGATGAATGTATGGTGTTCTGAGGCTACTCTGCCTGAGACGAACACTATGAAAACATGAAATTATATACAAAAACCTATGTTATGGTGATCAACAATACCTCAGCTTTGGGGCCAACAATTAAACAATAAACTATAACTGTGAACAACTACTACAGCCCCAAGCCAACGAGACGGCTGGTCGATGCCTCAACTTCAAAATGGTGCTTGAAACAAAATCCTCAAGCTATGTCATGAAACTGTATAAATGTGAGCTATATAACCCTAGACTATACGAGTTGAGACCCTAAGCATCAAAACCTGTTGAAACCTGTGGTTTGAAGCTATCTCAACACTACTGTGACTTCAAACCTACGTATCAGACCCTATGTCCCAAAGCATGTATGTAACCCTACGCTCTGAAACCTATCTTGAGCAGTGCATGAAACCTGCTTCAAGAAGCTTATAAAACTAACGCTTTGAAGCCTACCTGCAGTATGTTCCGAGCCCGGCTCGAAAACACTGCCTCAAAAAGACGACTTCAAAAAGACAGCCTCAACAGTATAGCCTCAAAAAGATAGCTTCAAAAAGACAGCCTCAGGCAGACGGTTCAGCAACGCTCCGAACCCTGAGCACGGTCTACAGCAAACCTGCTTCAAACCGAATATAACCTCAGGCTATATCAGTCTGAGCAACACTATCTCAATGCCTCAAGCTAGTCTGAGACCGCTATGAAATAGCAGTATAATATTATTAAAGCTGGTTGGACTGTCTAAACGTGCAATTTTCATGCCCAAAGAGAGAACTCAGAGGACAGTTACTTAGCCCATTCAAAGAACAGGTAACTGCACAATTACGTAGCCCAAGCAGACAATATATTCGCCAGTCTTTAACCTTAATGAGTGCAATACTCTATCAGTCAATAACCAACGATATAGCTTCTATACATAAGTATATAAAGCCGTCACTGAAAGTTCTATGAATATTCAGCGCCCTGATCACAAAATAACCAACAGTGATCGTTGAATAAGCTTGTGCCAGTCTCAGCATTTGTATACAGCTTCCATTAGTTTGAGGTACTTCAGAAAACTAGCATATAAACATTTTATTCATATTAATTATTTCGATTGACCAACCGCCTCACTCATTTGAATATATACACAGTACTAATTTTTATAAGGTATAAAACAAACAAAATGAAGTTTAAAAGTGAACTTACTTTTATAAACAACAAATCAATGGAATCTAAACTAACAATTAAAAAAGGGAGATAATCCTGTATATACAAAACTACAGTTAACTCTAATCGCTTACCTAGCGATATACTACAGGTTTTCTTGACAATAAATACAGGTGCAAACCTCACATTTGACGGATCTAGTGCGGCTATGACTGGGATAAAACTGTTAACGAATAAAACCGAAACGAAGGCAGGTGTAATACTCACAACTGACGGATCTGGTATAGATTAGGTGGGATAAAACTGTTGTTCGCCGTTTTGTAACAAATTGACGAAGAAAGTACAATTTTAACACTTTACTCGATAAATATTCATATAAGAAGTGATGACATCATGAATATTAATAAGATTATTTTTAATAGTAGCACTTGGACACAGTGTGTTGCCATAAAAGAAACTGTAGAGTCATATCTATATCATGGCATGAGCAAACAGAGGAGCAGACCGCGATTAGATGGCTCCTACAGGGTCTACTCTGTTTGCAAATGCGTAGAAAGATCAAGGCGGCGTCTGATCAGGGACTTCACTTTTTGTAACATTCTCTATATATACATTGTATGTGCTTTATTCTTTTGAAATTTGCATTTATTTATCTCATTTCATTATTGTACCGAATGATTTACAAAATTAGTATTGCAGACGACAATTAGAAATTTGGCGCCGAAAGGGTTAACCCTTTCGCTACCAATGCCGGATCTGTGATTACCTATGCAAACAGTTTCGATCCAGATGAGACGCCAAGTAACTCAGCGTCTCATCAGGATCCAAATTGTTTGTTACTGTTACTATGTTTATGAAACAAAAATGAAGAAAATCAAAAGAATGAAATTTTGTAGCAGACGACAAAGTTAGCAGACGACATAGTTTGGCAGCGAAAGGGTTAATTATGTCTTACATGGATATTCATGGAGTAAACGGTTATAGGTTGAAACGGTTTTCTATAAAGTGTTATCCTTGAAATGGCATTAGGCATTTTCTTTTCAATCTTTATTTTTATATAATCCATTAGTATAGTCTCTACTGACAATGTGTACTAATTGTTTTATGATATCGGTGTTGTTGTGTTTTTGTTGTTTGCTTGTTTTTGTTGTTTGTTGTTGTTGTTGTTTTGAAGACTAATGGCGTATCCAAACATGTTCTTTACAGTATGTCACCTTCACTTGTAGTCACAGTTCAACTTGTTGTAATCGTTTTACCGTACACTTTCATTGACTTGTGGTCACCAGTGTTACAGAACACCTGTTCCCCATCTACATTATATTCAGAGTACTGAACTTCGTAAATTGTCCGAAAACCGGCATTCTCGTAAATGCTCTTGGAGTAGTTCGATGTTCCCTCACCCTTTATGAACACCTTTTCTAAGTCGAAGCCTTGAACCATTTCTAATGCAGCAGTGAAGATCTTTGTTGCCAGGCCTTGATGTCGATATTCTCGGGCCGTAGAGAGGCCAAAGAAATGAAACGCCTCGGAACCAGCTCCTGTCGATCCAAAAAAGTCAGCCGGTTCTCCACAGTGTTTAAAAACAGCCAAATATTTCTTTATACCCGGGTCTATGGCTTTGCCATGTTCGATTGTTTGATTTGATCGAATTATGCGTATAATGCGTATACCATTGGCTCTCCTGTGTCTGAATTGATGAGCATCAGAGACATGTTGTCACGCAGTGCCGCAAGAAACAAATTAGAATATTCAGGCGTCCATTCTAAGTTTATGGACTTGCCGGCCGGTTCGTTCTTTACAAAGGGTTCCATGAGTGTCAGGGCATCGCCATAATATTCTTCAGTGACAAGAACAAGCTTCCCTTCCGTAATATTGGAAGCATCTCTCGCTCTCTGGAACGCCTTGAAAGAAGACAATATAACTATTAGGGTACCACGTAAAGGATATATAATGCCACATGTGGCATGTTTATGATTGTATTAGTTTTTGCTGTATGTCTTCAGAAAATACATGTAGTATTGGTACGTAAATAGTTTCGATTCTTGTGAAACTACGAACCGAACACCGTCATTGTTTTTCATTCAGCTTAGTGGATACACAATTGAAGTTCGAAAACTCGAAGTAATAATCCAGTCCTTCCAAATTTCACATACACAAACCTGTTCTAAAATGTATCGCTACACGTTTTTAGAAACATACTATATCAAATCTTAATATAGGTCTAAAGCCATGGCTGAAAACTCCTACAGGAGCTTTAGCATTACCTTAGACATGCATTAAGCCGTGAACTTGAACATTATAAATAGGTTAATAGGTTAAGTCGAAGTACTATTATCTCGAAGTAATGTGTATGGTACCTCGATGTTCGATATGTCGAAATTCAGCTGTACATGTACAGTAATGTAATTCTTGCTTACAGCGGCCATCATGCAGCCTAATCAAAGGATTTTTAACAGGTGGTAGCATGATACATGACGACAGTAATGCAGAAAGCTCCTCTAGGAGCTTACTGTATCACTTCCGTCCTGCATTAAGCATCCACCTGCTATTATAGATTAACATGTTTATTCAGCGTATTCTTGATATATAGAGGTTCTTACAAGGGTGTTCGTTACAAATTGTTTTTATGAAACGAATTTACTATAATAACATGACACTAGTTTTAGCGAATGTAATATTCATTATAGTAAACGAGTTTCATGAAAACAACTTATAATAAACACTAATGTAAGATTCTATTCATCACATTAAAAGTAGAAAGTGCCATAGAAAAGGAAACAGATTCTATCCAACGGCTGTTCGGCCATTGTTTACAGCGCAGTACAGCCAGATTAAAACTATTCATCTGCATGAAAAATGCACTAGTGCATTTCCGCGATTTACGGCACTCTATTTCGGCAATCCCACACGGCAGATCATGTGATAAAAATAGGTTATACTCTAGGGACACGACATTAACATCGCTCACCACTAAAGCCTCGAGCAGTGTCCAGTCCCAATGAAGTCAGTTGGTTGACAAAGTCTGTAGTACACGGTCGGACGAAAGCTCCCAAGCAAGGTACGCTTTTAAATGTTTGGTTTGAAATTGAAAAGTTTAAATCAATCATAATAAGGTTATACTCTACATGTACTTGTAGATTACTGCATATGGTTAGGTGCTCACTAGCGCTAACTACTGTACATCTTTCATCTTTGTACAGAGCCGCATTTCAAAATGGAAGATTAACACATGTAGGAAACGTTTGCTAAAGAAGAAACAGTAAAGTCGGATATATATATTATTCTAAAAGCAAACAGAGCAGACACTGATCAGACGGCTCCTAGAGGAGCCGTCTGATCTGGGTCTACACTGTTTGCAAAGGCGTAGAAAGGCATGTATATGGAGTACAGATTCAAAGTAGAGCCAAAGATCAGTTCTCACACATACTCGGTATTCTTCAGAGATTAGATGGCATCAAGAGTATTTATCTTGCACACGCGTACTGTTAGATTTGACGTCACACGCGTACTAATAGATTTGACGTCACTGACAAAAACAACGTCAAACGACATCAGACACTCGTATGTAGCATAGTGCGAGGCGTTTCACAGAATGCCTGCAGCCCTGCAGGACCTGCTGCTGTCACGTGACAGATGAATTCACAATAGGGAGGGTGTGTTATGACGGCCCCAAGAACAATGGATTGCCTTTGAACAATAGAGGGTTTCTTTTAGCAAGATTGATATAGTTTAACATTAACATCTGCTTTGTATGTATGTCTTCTAGATCTGCTTTGTTTGTATGTTTTATTTTTTCTGTGATGCTTGTTTAAATACCACAAGCCGTGGTTAGTGTGGCTCGTGTGCTTTTTAGTAAATGCTTGCAATTGTGCTTGTTTTTTATGTGTAGTTTTAACTTTGCAAGCTTGTTCATATTTGTTTTTACTTGTTAACTGTTGATTTACGTTTGTTTTGTCGGAAAAAGCCCTATAGGGCTTATGTTGTATTGTTTGCTGTATCCCGTCTATGTCTATTGTCTATGTGTATCCCACATTCCATACAGGGTATCGTATGACGGCTGCCGTCACGTGACCCGTGACGTCACAATAGGGAAGTCGACAAGGTCAGTGACCGTGACATAATAGACTAGAACATTCCATAGAAGGCGCCCGGGTGATACCGGCCATCCCACATTCCACAGAGGGTATCGTAATGCTGCTGCCATTTGTTAACACATGAGATAGGCATTCATTTGTATTGGACGAGTTTTCAAACGAGACCTTGGAGAAATGAATAGTGTTATGCCTGGATGTGTGTACAATTTCATATTAACACATTCGGCGCCAAATGTCTACTTGTCGTCTGCATTCCACATTTTGTTTAATCATTCGATACAATAATGACATGAGATAAATAAATGCAATTTTCAAAAGAATAAAGCACATACATGTATATAAAAAGAGAATGAGACAAAAAGTGATGTCCTTGATAAGACGCCGCCTTAAAAAACGGCGTCTGATCGGGGACTGCACCATTTGTCGTGGTGCATTTATGCGCCTTCGGTGGTGAAAGGGTTGAATGACAATCCGTACTATAATGCTATATAAGATTCGAAATTGTTTTAAGACTTGCTCGATTATTTCCCCGTCAACCCCTAAGATCTGAACACTCGTTAGGGTCAGCTAATTGGATTTGAAATACGATTATTTATTTACAACTCTGTAATAGATACTAGTAAATGACAGTAAATGGTCATTGTACAGTGGAACCTGTCTTAAGCGGCCATCAAACGGAAGCCTAACTAGGGATCTGTAAGGCATGTGACAGCTTAATTCAGGTAAAACATTGCATTTATTCCCAGAGGTCCAAATAAGATAAGAAAATTAAAACATTTTCAAGAATAAACTCTTTGTTTCTCAACCAAATCCTATGTTGTGACCACTCTTTAGGATCGTCTCCAAGAGACGATTCTAAAGAGTGGTCGCATCACAGGGTTTTGTGGAAAAATAACAATTTAGTTCTTGAGTACACACCTTTATCTTTTCACTGCTTATCCTGCACTCACGACACTTTCGCCGCATATGCAGATTGGATCCATATGAATCATCAAGTACCTATGCATTCCAACAGGATCCAGAACCAGGCTGTTTGACTGACACTTATTCAATAGTTTCTCGCAAGCTTTTGCCATGATAATTGATCAGTAATTTCGCAAAAGCTGGAACGAAACGGAGGTAGTCCAAATGAACAGATCCAAATGTGAGCCGGTATTATGTTTACTACTTTAATGCGTACATTAAAACATTTTAAAGTATAACTTCTTTATTTCTCCATCAAACGCCCTGTGTGGCCATTCTTTAGAGTCGTCTCGAAGAGACGATTCTAAAGAATGGTCATAACAAAGGGTTGGTTGAGAAATGAAACTTTTAGTATTTTAGGCGCATTTATCTGTTTCTCTGAAAGCTTAAAGGTAGTCAAAATGAAAAGATCCAGATGTGAGCAGGTATTATTTTTTAATATTTTAAAATGGGTAATTCAGACGAAAACTCACCTTTTGTTTTTGCCTGAGAGTAAGTGTGCTTAACATCCTAAATATTAAGTCAGAACGAAATGCCAGGTGTAACTCATATACAAGTATAAAATCATCAAATTTCGAATGTGCATATATAGGAGACCAGCCAACCATGATAATGTCACTGCAATGGCCCCTTATCTAACAGATGATACGAAATGCAAGTTTCACACAAGTTTCGGGAACAAATTTAAACCAAATGATTAAGTTGCATTTAAAAAGTAACAAACCAGGTACAATTTTGTGCGGGAAACATGCATTTATGGCACTATTCGTATTAACATGAGAAGGAAGAAAATACATTTAAACTAGCCATGATACAGATTAAGTCCGCCTATACAAAAATATAGTATTTTCCTGCTCAACACGTGTTTTTACGCAACACTTAACAAGCGAAGTTTTATCCAAGCGTACAATAAATATCTATTTATAAATTCATATAGTGCACACATATACCTCTACGATATAGAGAAAACACAGTTCAGATGGTGGTAATGTTTCAGTGGAGGAGAGAAGGAACGCCTTGGATATTGGTACTAATGTTTCAGGCGAGGAGAGAATGGACAATTTAGATGGTGGTAATGTTTAAAGCGCGAGGAGAGTAGTAACATGGTGTAATATGGAGTAGTAACACGTAGTATGGTGGTTATATTCCAGAGGAGTAGAGTAGGAGCATTTTGGGTTGTTCAGGCAAAGAGATTATGGACGCTTTAGATAGTGGTATGATTCAGGCAAGAAGAGTAGGAACGCTTTATATGATGGTAAGGATTGCGGCAAGGAGAATAAGAAAGTTTTAGATAGTGGTAAGGATTCAGGCAAGAAGAGTAGGAACGCTTTAGATAGTGGTAAGGATTCAGTCAAGGATAGTAGGAACGCCGTAGATAGTGGTAATGATTCAGACAAGAAGGGTAGGAACGTTTTAGATAGTGGTAAGGATTCGGGTAAGGATAGTAGGAACGCTTTAGATAGTGGTAATGAACGGAACGCCTTAGATAATGGTAATGTTTCAGGTAAGGAGAGAACGTAACGCTTTAGATAGTGGTAAGGATTCAGGTAAAGAGAGAAGTAACGCTTTATATAGTGGTAATGATTCAGGAAAGGGGAGTAGGAATGCTTTAGATAGTGGTAATGATTCAGGCAGGAATAGTAGGAACGCTTTAGATATGTAATGATTCAGGCAAGGAGAGTAGGTACGCTTTATATAGTGGTAATGATTCAGGCAAAAAAGAGTAGGAACGCTTTTCATAGTGGTAAGGATTGCGGCTAGGAGAGTAGGACCGTTTTAGATAGTGATAAGGATTCAGGCAAGAAGAGTAGGAACGCTTTAGATAGTGGTAAGAATTCAGGTAAGGATAGTAGAAACGCTTTAGATAGTGGTAATGATTCAGTTAAGAAGAGTAGGAACGGAACGCTTTAGATACATGTAATGGTAATGTTTCAGGTAAGGAGAGAACGTAACTGTTCAGATAGTGGTAAGGATTCGGGCAATTATGCTATAAATGTCTGAATCGTTTAAGGGCGAGGAAAGTTGGAGCACTTAAGGTCGTAGTTAATGCTCCAGGTAAAGAGTGTAGGAACGCTTTAGATAGTGGTAATGATTTAGGCGAGGGGGTAGGAACGCTTTAGATAAATGTAATGTTTCAGGCGAGCAGAGTAGAAACACTTTAGACGGAGGTAATGTTTCAGCCGATGAGGGTAGGAACACTTTAGATACTGGTAATGTTTCAGCTGCGAGGAGAGTGGGAACACTTTAGATTGTGGTATTGTTTCAGGCGCGGAGAGTATAAACACTTTATATGGAGGTATTGTTTCAAGGGCGTGGAGAGTAGGAACACTTTAGATGGGGGTAATGTTTTAAGAGCGAAGAGAGTATGAACACTTTAGATGAAAGTAATGTTTCAGGGGCGAAGAGAGTAGGAACACTTTAACAGTTTTGGTGGTAATAAAATAATACTTCTATACTAACGGTGATTAGAAACGAGGTATCTCTACATTTTCAAGGTACTTCAGAGAGAGCTATTCTAATAGTAAACATAACACAAACAGCCAGGAGCCATATTACACATGCGACCAACCTACAAACGTAGTAACTATTTAACGCAGAACATAAGTTGCATTATCATCATTTTCCATGAAACCTTATACTGTGTCCACTCTTTAGAATCGTATCTTCGATGCGATTCTAAAGAGTATTTGGTTTGGTGAAGAAATAAGCTGTTCTTGAAAATGCGTTAATATACGCACCTTATCTGGACTTCTGATACATGGTTAGATTAAATAAATTTTACCCACTCTTGTCATGTTGATCACGTCTTATGTAACACCTGTACATGCACACTAATGTATTTCCCTTCTTTACAGTTGTTCTCCAGATCATTTATCTTGCGTAATAAATGTCAAATCGACCAGATAAAACCCCATGCTGACGGGATGATAGCTAAATTACGTATGAATGCATACATTAACACGCGGTAAGAATCAGATCCCTTAGTTTACGCTAAAACCTGTCAGAGGTCGCGTGCACGGTTCATTAAGGGACGTGACCAAGCTAGCTTTCTATTTTAACAATTTCTAGTTTAGTTTCTAAGTCGAAAAGTGTGTACCTTTTCGGGGTTACTTACGAACGGCATTAACATCGCCCGGGAAAATGTAATTTTATTCAGTGAGAGACATCCGCCACAAATTTGATGTGTGTTCGGAAATCCGACACTAATACAATTATATAATTTATTAGTTCTACATTTTTTTACAGAACTTGGTTTGGATTTTCACGCTGGACATTTATTTGGATACTTAATTTATACGGATGAAATTTACCACTGTTTATGTCATCTTACATATGTAGAAATAATAGCTACTTTATTTCTCCACCAAACCCTATACTGTGACCACTCTTTAGAATCGAAGAGACGATTCTAAAGAGTGGTCACATTATAGGGTTTGTGTGAGAAATGAAGCATTTGAGTACGCACCGTTATCTGTAGATCTGATTGAACATGTTCGTTATAACACTTAGCGGTGTGTCGTTGTATAGTTGGGTGTATTTGCTTCGCCAAAGGGAAACAACTACACACAGGGATACAACGTTTACAATTAAAAGTAGGCTCATGGTGTTTTTAATATTTGCATAAGATGTATTGTTTTACTTTTGATAGATAGTTTAAACATATTTTATTCCATATAATGTTTGGAATGGGGTCGGGCCACAAGTTCTGACAACATTAGAAACGGCCCTCCCCCTACAAATCTTTTCCAATTTACATTCAATGGCGGTAGTGTATAAATAGTGTCAAATATAAACAAACAATATATAAGAGAGAGAGGAGAGAGAAAGAAAGTGTGAGAGAGAAAGAGAGAGAGAGAGAGAGATAAAGAAGAGAGATTGCGGATTGTGATCAAAGGCCGGAGAAAGTAAAGTTTGAGGTAACCAATAATCATATATGCTAACATGTAATATCCTGGTAAATCTTAAATGTTGTTAGTAGTCAAATATTATCGACGTTACTAAGAGAAGAAAATCTTCCTGTTTGCTTTATAAAGCAATGGACAGCAGCAAATACAGTTTTATTATCCTCATCAGAAAAATCGCTTTTTCCAAATAAAAGCGTGTCTATATTTAGTGGATGGTAATTATGTGTTTTATAAAATAATGCTATTCTCTGATTCTGGAAAAATCTGCAGTGGAAAAAATAATGAACGGCATCTTCAACATCATCAGTACATTCACAAATTGGAGTTTGACTTATGTGGTTAATAAAAAGATCATTGTTTAAGTTACTGCAATTATTTCTGATTCGAGCATGTATAACTGATAAATACCTATTTCCATAAAAGTAATAAGAAGGAATAATCTGATACCCTGATTCTTTACGTAAAGCACTTTTGAAAGAAGTGAAACTATCTAAATTCCTTAAATCACGGTTACAGTTGTTCCAGAGAAATACTGAGGACGGAATGCAAGATCTTTTTGAGATGGACGTTCGAAATGGTGGCAACATATAATCAGCTCTGTTTCTCAAAGGATAACGAGTTTCTTCTCCTACAGTCGGTGGTACTAAATCGTTAATATATGGTGGAACTATATCATGAAAAACTTTATACATAAAACAGAGTTTTTGAGTTTTGCGGCGACTAGATAAAGATTCCCATCCACATTCGCGATATAAGTTTTCTAATGCGACTGATCTAGTGAGACCTGTTACTATTCGTGCTGCCTCGTTCTGAAGTTTTTCCAAGGTATCAGAGCAATTCTCTGAGCAGCCATCCCAAACAATAGAGGCATACTCAAGTATGGGTCTGACATATGCTATATAGATTTGATTTAAAGATTTTCTATTTAATGTGAATTTCATTTTTTTCATAATACCTATAGTTTTGGATGCTGATTGCAAAATATTATCGATATGACTATTCCAATTACCAGTTGCATTCAAAGTAACTCCAAGGTGCTTATGATTTTCTACAAATTTCACAGGAGTGTTCTCAAAAACTATATCTGGTGGTTTGTCATAGCTTTTAAGTGTGAACAACATCGCTTCAGTTTTGTTAGGGTTAAAATCAACGAGCCAGGTATTGGCCTATACAGTTATTAAACTAAGATCATGATTGATAATACCTTCTATATCATTTAATGATGATGCCGAGTAGTACAGAGAGCTATCATCTGCAAATAATCTAGTTAAACTTAACAAAGAATTTGAAATATCATTGACATAGATTACAAATAATAGAGGTCCTAACACTGAGCCTTGGGGTACTCCTGCAGATATAGACTTGCCTGATGAGACTGACGAACGCAAAATAACATTTTGTTTTCTGTGACTTAAGTAGTTTGTTAACCATTTTATAAGTCTTCCATTTATACCATTTTGTTTTAATTTGAAAATAACTCCCTTATGCCATACACGATCAAATGCTTTTGATATATCACAGAAAATCATACAAGAGAATTGCTTATTGTCAAAGGACTGACAAATATGGTGAAATATATCAATAAGTTGAAGCACTGTTGAGTGTTTCGGAAGAAATCCTGATTGGTATTTATAAAGTAAATTATTATCATGAAAAAAATTATACATATGTTTAAAGACCACTCTTTCTAATAATTTACCACAACAACTAAGAAGAGAAACAGGTCGATAATTTGACGGTAGAGATTTATCTCCCTTTTTAAAAAGTGGCACAACATTAGCCAGTTTCCAAGAGTCTGGGAAAACCCCTTCCTTTAAAGACCTGTTGAAAAGTATAGTTAAAGGTTTCGAAATAGATTTAACAACCCCTTAAGCATTCTGTGTGATATTAAATCTGGTCCTGATGCCTTGTTCGTTGCTAACGATCTAATGAGATCTTCAACTTCGGATTCAACTATAATGATTTCTGATAAACTATTTGAAGTTTTCACAGTGAATTGAGGCAGAACAGCGTTTTCATCTCTTACACTAGAAATTGAAACAAAGTAGTTATTTAAGCAGTTAGCCTTTTCTTGATCTGATGTAAAATATAAAAGTTCCACTGTACTCGAAGTTTCACAAAGAGGTGGTATATTGACTGTACATGTAGTATTTTTAACAAAATGTCTGATAATTTTCCAAAAACTCTTCTTATCATTTGTTTCAAGATTTTCCAGTGTTGTTTCTAATGAACAAAAAAAGACTGTTTTGCATGTTTTTTCATGTTGTTGACTTTATTTCTTAAATGTTTGTATTTTTGAAAATCATTTTGTTTACCAGATTTTAATGCTATACGTTTTAATCTATCTCTCACTCTACAAGAATGCCTTAATTTTGAATCGAACCATGGTTTGTCGTCATGCCTCACAATAATTGATTTCGATGGAATACATAAATTTACAAAAGAAATAAAGATTTCCGTGAATAAATTGCATGCATCATTTACAGTTCCTTGTAACAAGCACTCCCAATCAAAGGTTGAGATTTTATCATTTAACTTATCAAAGTCAGCTCTATTGTACAAGTAAACATTTCTTTTAAAGGAACTGTTTATATCATATGGAAAAGGTAGCATAATAAATGTAGCACTATGGTCACTTATCTCAGGTGGAACTGAAATTGTACTGGAGTCAGTAAATGTCATGTCAGCAGAAATAATTATTGGATCAAGTAGTGCACCAAGCCTTGTAGGTGTTTGAATTGTATTTACTAATGAATTAGTAATCATAATATTTTTTAAACGTTTATTACTTGGATTTAATAGGTCTTCATTTAGATCCCCTACCAGTATTATATTATTTGAAATTTCAAAAGCTTTTTCAATATTACTATTAAATTTCATAAAAAAATCTGAATCTGACGTCTTTGGACTGTAGAAGGTTCCTATCAAGTAAAGTTCGTTTTTAACTCTAACGCTTATCCAAAGAGACTCTGTGCAAAATTGTTCTAGGTCTACCAGCCTTTTGTGAATGACACCGGAGGAAACATAAACTAGTATTCCACCACCATGATTGGTCCTGTCCTTTCTATAATGAGCATCATATTCATTTGATATAATTAAACAATCATCAGGAACTGCCATATCTAAATGAGTCTCAGTGAAGAACAATATATCGAAATCTGTAAAATGTTCTCTAATAAAATCTATTTTGTTTCTAATGCTTCTTATATTACTGTGCAGAACAGACAAACAGCTAGGTTTAATGAGATCAGGTGTAACTGGGCCGGGATTTGTTTCTACATCTCCCGCTTCCAGTATTAAGAGTAGTAAAATGTAGTAAAAATGTACATTTGTAATGCTGGCTTTGCAAAAGGTTAATACTTTAAAAACTACTACTAACAATCTAAGCATTATGTTATACAAGGAAAAAGTTAATTTCATTTGTACTTTCATATATATATAACTGATATATACCCTACCATGGTACAGACCGATGGAACATCTCCATGAATTTAAATCATTACCCATTTGGGAGCAAAATTACAAAAAGTGTCGAACTGTCCATCGTGTCTGACCCATGCTTAGGAAATGTCCTCTGATCACCAGGAGAAAGAATAATGAAAAGGAAAGTGAGAAAGAAAAAGGTACAAAGTTTATCTACAAATAGAGCGATTACCAATGAAAGAGACATTGCGAGATAAAAAACAACGAAATTTCCCTGGGAAGGAAAAAGGATACAAATTTCACCAAATATCTATAATTAACATGACATACTTAAGTATACCAAATTGATATGAACAACAATTTCAGGCAGTGTTCATCAATATCAGTCGACCGGAAGAGCACTGAGTGACAAAGGTCAACACGGTCTGTCAGATTACGTCTTGTAAAGATAGAAACATTTTACCCCATTTTTGCTTTAAGTACACTTTAAATTCAGTTATGTAATTCATAAGGCAAACAATATCTAAGAAAACACTGATATAGTATCTAAAACAAAAACAATAAATAAAAAAAATAAAAAAATAATAAATCTAAAAGTCTAAATTTCGTCAACATAACCAGTCACCCTTTTAACAGTCACCTTAAAATAAGATCAAACAGATTTAACCTTTAGCCAGCTATGGGCGGATGATTACATACCTGTGCAAACAGTTTGGATCCAGATAAGTCGCCGAATGACTCGACGACTCATCAGGATCCAAACCGATTGACGCACCGAATGTATTTCGGCAGACAAGTCGATCGAAGCTTGAACCCCAAAATGCATTAAACGAAAACTTCCGTAAAAATAACTTGCTCAGCAGGCTAGAGGTTAACCAGCAATATCTTTAAATTTGAAAGTAAAGAGCAAACTAATGGACACACTGTTCCGTATAACATTTGCCCTAAACAGATTTGATCCTAAATGTATATGCATGCATGTTTACCGGATTTTTTTTTTAAATATATACACATACAGTACGCAAAAAAGGAAAGGCAAGATTTCAAAAGAAATACACTCAGAATCTAGCACCTGTAAAAGCAAGTCGGCCTGGTAGTCCCCAAGACAGGCGGCAACGTAACCTTCCGTTTTGAGAAGCACATGACCCACACGAGCTCCCTCGCCATAGATACCCAGCTGTGAATTAATATTTACGTTTTAAAAAGCATTCACATAGAGCCGATTTGTAACTGTTTACTATGCAATGAAACAAATACGCAATTGATCCGTATATCAAACATAACCTGAGTGGATATATTTAAAGATCCACAACAGAATCCTTCAACTGCAGTCATTTTCATCTTGTATCCACCACGCATGGGACGTATACATGTATATTTATATATGACAGCTTTGGAGGGAAAAAAACACGTGGCTAGTGAAAAACAAACGTTGTCACGTGATAAGATAGAGGGCACGACTTAGACACCGTATAAAAAGTTTTGAAAATGCAGTCCGCTTCAATTATCATGTACCTTGATTTTGAACTTCGACAAGTATTCCTAATGTATACAGTTTGTCAAGTGGTTGGATTACACACGAGATACCACTTGTCAGACGGTCGGGACTCATATGAGCTGCCGGCTCCGGGAATCACATTGGATCATATAATATCACTATAATTTCCATGCATGGCTTAATATGATACAAAGTGAATACAAAGTGAATACAAAATATCCGTGCGAATGGGACCCAACCGCTAGCACGATGCACACATATGTATTTTAATCATACATTTCACCCATAAACTATTTACATATATAACAAGCGAACAAGATTGACTATGTTGAAATACCGTTTCGGTAGACCTCTCATCTAGAACCAAACAATTCGCATGCAGGAAACAGTTCAAGCCGTAGCAGCGGTTAATCGGCTACCGCACGAACACGTCTACTGCTTGAAAACTTAAAAACTTGCATTCACCCTTTAGATCTACGGCACAAATTAGACCGACAACTCCCAATTCAAAAGCTAGCTTACATGGATTTGACATCTGCTCCAGTTTTTAGGATAGATAGCCTTCTAACGTTCAGACTTTTTCACCTTGTATAACACATGGATACATGTAGAGTCTAATCTGAATGAAAGTATTAAAATTGCCGGATAATTTGAAGTATTTAAATTTCAAACAGTGTAGATCCCGTTCAAGGGGCTTTTCGCAGGAGTCCTCCGAAGTGGGCATACACCGTTTGCAAAAAAGAAAAACAAATGATTTGAAAGGGCTACTCAGGACGAGCTTCCATTATTAACTAGAATTATCTTCCACTCACGAAGAGCAAATACAATGTGAATCAAACATTCATACATTGAACTCAAAATAAGCGATCATGTACATAAAGTCATACACAGACTTTTGATAGATGTTTATTGTTTAATAAAATGTTTCAAATACTTCACATTTGGTTCTTCTTTATTCATTCTCCGAAGCTGACAAATTTTATTAAAAATGTCGCGTTTAAAAAGCAAATAGAACATGATGGCCTACAAGTGTAATTTAAAAGGAATATTTTTTTTCAAAATGTTCAGGCAAGGGGAAACTTTTACCAAACAAGAGATTGAACTTCCCATTGTCGATTTTAATGACAACTCGGGTATACCATTATCAGCCTACTCTTATAGATTATTCGATATGGATCTACCCTGTTTGCTAGAGGATCTTAATGCAATATGTACATTTATCACATAATCTGCGATATGGGAGTGCCGTGACAGAGTTTCGTATTTCGCGCAAATTAGCAATCGTTAGCCAATCGTAGCGCTCCATGTGCGCCGTCCCTCGTATTACTACGCTGTTTGTAAACAATGGCCGAAACAGTCGTCAGCTATAGCCTCTTTTATTTTCTATGGCATTTTAAGGCTTATGTGATAAACGTGTTCACAGATTGTTTTCAGGAAACTCGTTTACTATAATGAATACGACACTCGCTAAAGCTTGTGTCATATTATTGTAGTAAATTCGTTTCATAAACACCAATTGTAATGAACACTCATGAAGATCCTCTATGTATCCTCTATGTATTATAGACAAAGATCAATACATGTACAGCGGAACTTCGATATCTCGAACTTCAAGGGACTACACAAGTTATCTGATTTCTAATCTGGACAATTTATCGGGTTCGCAGCTTAATACATGTCTAACGTAATGCTGAAAACTCCTTTAGACTTGCAGTAAGCAGTCACGTGTGTTTCTGGATAACCGTAGTGATATATTTTAAAGCAATTCTGTTTTTCGGAAGGACCGAACTTTTAGTTCGTGTCAACCCGAAGTTCGAATTATCCGGGTTCGAAATATTAACTGTATATGTATAACACAGTGTTCAAACGAAAATCAACAACTTCCATCCAAAACTGCGCGGGTCTGTAATATAATCTGTCTTGAGGAAAGCACGTGTCCCATCCGTGCTTACCTATGCAAGTAGTTGAGATCCAGATGAGACGCAGTGAAAACAAAAATGAAGAAAAATAAAAGCATGCAATGTTGTAGCAGACGACAAGGTTTGCTGACGAAAGATCTGCCAGCGAAAGATTTAACCCTTTCCTTCATAATGGCACTTCTTCACGTGTTTGCAGAGTAGACCCCGGTCAGACGTCTCCTATAGGAGCCGTCTGATCGGGGTCTACTCTGTTTGCTTATGGAATTTTAAAGATCTTGGTTTACGGTTTCCGCTATGGTGAAAACAAATCTCATCTCTATATTCCATATTAATCAGGTGATCATATCTGGAATAAATATAAAACAGGGCAAATGGTTAAAGAAATACCGAAGCAAAACGTGTCTATATACTTCGCTTGAAAAATAGTTTACTGCTATATAATGGACTATCACAATGAGTTTCATTGAGACAATTAATTTTTTGTAGGACGTGGAACATATTTATAGTATGGGTAATGCCCCTTTCGCATACACTATACATTAAAACGCCTCTAAACCGGACGTTAAATTTAATATAAATATCGGTCTTGGAGACAATGGCAGCGTAATGCAGGGTGAACGTCATACAGAGAGCTCCTCTGGGAGCTTTCTTCATGAATTCCTCCCTGCATTAACTGCCATCTGCCTGAAAGTATCTAAATTTATCTCTACTAGAATTCCGGTTTTGAGGAGTTTTGCTGTAGTGTGTTTGCATAGGTAATGACAGTTTCACCGCTAGCATGCAAAGAGTTAAACACTTGAAAAGCTTGTTTCATGACATTTGGTCAGTAGTTTTTCAAAGCTTGTGCGAATCTTAACCCATTACCTCATAGGCTATTTTAGATACAATCTCTTTTGATAAATCTACCGAAAGAAGCATTCACTAGAGAAAAGGAAACTTTTAGAATAGAATTTTGTAGTTTGAAACCATTGTGATTAATAGAGTGTTTGGTTCTATTGGAGCAAATTCTCTATTTACCACAATAGTTTCTCACAGAATAGCGTTTTGACGTTCGTTTGACTTTAGTCACACGCTGCGTGCGCTGGGGGACCGTTCAGCGGTCGATGACAGGTCGCCAGTGAGTCGTTCACTGCAAAGCAAACGATTAGTAACAACCAAGTTAAGCTAGAGTAACGACTGACTAACGATACCCGAACGCGTGCAACGCTCATCGAACATTAGTAAAACGTTACATTAACGTTCTTAAACGTTCTTCAGCGTTTAAAAGTAAACGTTGAAGAACGCTGGTCTCAGTGAGAACTTTTGTGCAAGTTCAAAACTTTTTTTTCCGGACCAGCGTTCTCCGCCGATTCCCGGCGATCACCGGCGTTCACTAGCGTTCACAAGCGTTCACACAACGCTCTTCTGGCGCTATTCAAGCGACCATGGGCGAATACCAACGTTTCTTCAAACGCCAGAGAACGCTGACCAGAACGTTATGGTGTGACGGGCCCATTAGGCATAAATCACAACAAGCATTCATGAAAGTTTCCTGTTTTATCGGCGTCTGTAGTAAAACCACAGGGGGGCCATTTCGTGGGTCTAGATGGTCTAAAAATAAAAAAAATGATTGGGTCAATTTAGTGTTATATTATATAACACTAATTCGACGCAATCAATTTTTTTACCGTCTTTCTACCGTCCTCTATGTTGTGGGTAAGAAGATTTTTTTGGTCTAAAAGTAAAAAAAAAATTGATTGGGTCAATTTAGTGTTATAAACACTAAATCGACCCTATCATTTTTTTTCAGACCCACGAAATGGCCCCCTGTGAGTAAAACAGTTCTACAACGACCAAGTAAAGGAACAAACACGGGTTTCTTTTTCGCTTAACTCCATGGATATTCATGTAAAAAAATATGACATTATGGTTATTAATAAGATTACTTGTTACAAAAGTACATGGACACAGACACTTTTAACTATGGCAAAAACTGTAAAATCATATCTATATTATATCGCTCGCAAGCAGAGCAGACCCTGATCAGACGGATCCTACAGTAGCCACAAGATCTTGGTCTACTCTGTTTGCAAGGGCATAGAAGGGTGTAACCTGCTGTAAAGGGTTATAAAACCTTCTGCCCTTATAATATCATATGAAGTAAACTCGTTCAAATAAAGGCAAAGTGGGAGTGAGGATGTGTGTGCGTGCGTACGTGCAGTGTGTGGGGTGTCTGCAGAAGAAATATAAACTGGTGAAAACTTTTCACATTTATTAGTGTGGCAAATAGTGCGGACCTTTATCGGTGGATTCTTTTAGACGACCTCTGATCTGAGTATACCCTGTATACAATGGGACCGCATTCGTTTATAGGTTAGAATAGTGACTGTTAAACCAGTTCGCTCATATAAATACCTTTTCATGCATTTGCAAACAGAATAGATCCAGATCAGACGGCTCCTACAGGATCTAGGTCTGATTTTATTTGATTATGGCACAATCTTATTCTACAGTTTTTCGCGAAGACAAAACTTCCTTCGAAAAGTTTATAAAACACCAGCTAATAGATATCCTTGTAGGAGATGCCTTCAGGCCTCTCCACAGTGTTGGAATTGGATGTCGGCGTATTCTTGGATGATTTACAATTTATCTCAACGGCCGCTAGGGAGCCATACCGCCGCGGGCAACAGGTTCGTCGTCAGAGCAGTAGCGGCCAGTCTGGTGTTTGTAACGGCAATGTGACTGAGTCCACTAACCTATAGGATAGCCGCGGTGGGCTTTCATTCACATGTTTAAATGTTTGCGGACTGACTAAGAAGCTGGTTATCCCAGAATTTATTGGATATATCCAGTCAGCCGATATTGTAGCTTGCTTTGAAACCCATTGTGATAATTTTGATTCAATCTGTATTCAGAATTATGACTGTTTCCTGAAAAACCGTTCACAGAAAACCAGTAGGAATTCAGGTGGCATTGCTACTTTTGTTAAACGTGACCTGGTAAATTTTTTCTCAATAATTGAAACGGACAGCGAATATGTACAATGGTTTAAGTTGTCAAAAGATCTGTTCAAAACGGACGAAGATGTAATATTTGGTGCTGTTTATATACCACCATAAAACTCAAGATATTTTAACCAGGCTTATCTTGAAATGTTTTATGCTGAAGTTGAACACTTGAACAGTAACAATAAGAATGTAATCCTATTGGGAGATTTCAATGCTAGAACCTCTACTATTCCCGATATTACTGAATTAGACTCAAGTATTTGTGAACATATGAATGTTGACACAAGTGATATTCTTGTATCAAATGTTCATCTGAAGTTGTCCGAACAGAGCATGTCTCTTGCACGTTCGTCGCAAGATACCATAGTAAACCGATTAGGAAGGATATTGATTGATTTTTGTCGATCGAATGACCTGATCATATTGAATGGCAGGTCATTTGATGATAAAAAAGGGTCTTTTCACATGTAAAGATACTTCTGTAATTAATTATGTTATTTCATCATGCGATACACTCCCTATGTTCAAGACTTTTTGTGTCGGCACATTTTGTCCTCTTCTGTCAGACGTCCATTGTTGTTTAATGTTTTCCCTTTACAGAGATGCAAATGAAGGCGATGAAGATGATGCCACAGTTAACATTCCAGATAAAATTCGTAGATGGGATCTGAATAAAACCCAACTTTTCATTGATAATTCAAACATGACTAAAATAGAAAATGCGTTAAAGAATCTGACTGATAGCGAACTTTTCACACAAAATGATATGAATGAGGTAGTAAACGATATTGAGTCAGTTTTAGTGGAATCTGCGAGGACAACCTTCGGTATACAACTTCCTCTTAAACAGTCGAGTAGAAAATCTGGGAATCGAACATCGAATAAAACATGGTTCAATAATGAATGTAAAATAGCAAGAACTAATTTCCATAAGTGTAAACGTATATATAGTCGTGTTAAAAACAGTGTAACAAAAGATTCTATGCTAAAGTCTTCCAGAAAGTACAAAACTGTTATTCGGAAGTCTGTAGTAACCCACAAAAGAGAGGTAAGAAAGAAAATAAGAAATATGCAAAGTAAATCACCAAAAGATTATTGGAATTATATAAATAGTCTGAGTACACGTAAACAAAGTTCCGATGTAAATGTAGAAGTATTCTTTGATTGTTTTAAGAATTTAAATTCTAATAATGTGAATACAGCTGAGAGAGCTGATGCTGATTTCCCAAACCTTGACGCAACAATTGAGCATAATATGAACGAAGCTATTACTGTAGATGAAATTCAAAGGGCAATCAAATATCTTAAGTCAGGAAAAGCTACAGGTCTTGACAAAGTCGCCAATGAATATATTAAATCATCGAGTGAAGTTTTAATGCCGCTATACCACAGTCTATTTAATAAAGTCTTTGACACTGGTTTTATCCCCGAATCCTGGCTCATTGGCAGTATAGTTCCATTTTTTAAGAATAAAGGAGATATTACCGATCCACAGAATTACAGGCCAATCACTATCCTAAGCTGCCTTGGGAAACTTTTTACGGCAATTCTTAACAATAGGTTAACCGAATACTTAGATAGTAATGATCTGATAAACGAAAACCAAGCTGGCTTTAGGAAAAAACATTCAACTGTTGACCATATTTTTGTTTTACAAATTTTAGCGGAAATCTGTAAACGTAGAAGTAAAAAACTGTTTTGCTGCTTTATTGATTTCCAGAAAGTCTTCGATTCAGTTTGGCGAGCGGGTTTATGGAGTAAATTGATATGCTATAACATAAATGGTAAACTTTTTGATATTATAAGAAATATGTATAACGGTATAAAATCGTGCATATCTGTACACGGTAACCTGTCCGGGGTTTTTTTTCTGTGCAAGAGGGGTTCGCCAAGGCGAATATTTATCACCTTTACTTTTTTCGCTATTTCTTAATGATGTAGAAAATTACATATTGACAAACAATGACGTAAATATATTACTTTCAGACGGAAACATTGATATGTACCTCAAATTGGTTGTAATCTTGTATGCAGATGATACAGTTCTCTTAGCAAACAGTGCAGACGATCTGAATTCATTATCAAACACATTCAAAGATTATTTGCTTAAAATGGAAACTAGATATCAACTACGAAAAGACCAAAGCTATGGTCTTTGGTGACCGATTTAGAAGAAATAGAAATATCTCGATAAATGGTATACAAATAGAAGTGGTTGACTCTTTTAAATATCTGGGTATCGAATTTTCCAAAAACAGACAGTTTGCAAGAGCAAAAAGACATATATCTGAACAAGCAAGAAAGGGATAATTTAGCTTATACAGAAAAATCAGAAATTTAGATTTACCCCTTGACTGCCAGCTGAAAGTATTTGATGTAACTATTTTACCTATCTTAACCTATGGTTGCGAGGTCTGGGGGTACTCCGGGTCAGATTTGCTCGAAAAAATACATACTGATTTTATGAAACACATTCTAAATGTTAAACGTAGTACTCCTCATGTTATGTTGTACGGTGACCTTTGTAGATACCCCATCAAAATTGCTATCAGAAAAAGAGTAATTGGCTTTTGGTATAATAGCATTGTAAATCCCGGTAAGTTGTCGTCCATTATATATAAATTCATGTTATCTGATTATGTCCGTAACGGGAGAGAGTACAGTTGGCTAACATTCGTAAAGTCAGTTTTTGATCAATGTGGTCTAAGTTATATTTGGCTCAACCAGAGTTTTGCGGGGTCTAGGGCTCTTCTACTAAGTAAAGTAGAGAAATCCTTACAGGACCAGTACATACAATCATGGCATAGCTACTTATTTGATTCAAGTAAATGTATGAATTACCGCATTTACAAAACTGATAATAAATATGAACATTATTTGAATGCATTAACACCATTTAATGTACAGAAACTAATTAACTTTAGAATGTGCAATAATCATCTGCCAATAGAGAAACTAAGATGGTCAAATATCGAGTGTCATTATCTTTTTAAATGTGCATACTTTAGTGAATTACGGAAGAAACTCATCCCTAATAGATATTTACAGTCTGCCAATTGTCTTAGTTTTCAATCAATTATGAACGAGAGTGAAGTAAACATTTCATTTAAACTCAGTAAGTTCATCGCCGTTGTGCTTAAACATTTTTCAGACCCCATCCGGCAAAGTAACGACTAGCCAGAAAAAAGTTTCGTATTATAATTTAATTGCTGCTTTAGTCAAATAGTACATGTATGTAATACGGCATGTGAACACATATAGTTCATATGCTACTAGATTGTATGTTTCTCTCTTTTACTGATATATGTATCACTATCTGTTTAAATGTGCTTACTTCGGGGAATTAAGAAAGAAACCCATCCTTAATAGTTATTTACAGACTGCCAGTGGACTTATTTTCGATCCTTTAAGAACGAGAATGAAGTAGACATTGTATTTAAAGTCAGTAAAACCCATTGCCGTTGTGCCTAAACATGTCAGACCCCATCCGGCAAAGTACGGCTAGTCCACACCGTTACTGTTATTATGCACTGTTGAAGTGCTCATTATACCCTTTGAGTTTTATTTTATTTTCCTGTTTGTTTGTTTATTTGTATTTGTTTGTTTGTTGTATTGTATTTACCTACTCACATAGCCTTGCCCTACTATTTTGCAACATTAGCCCATTTTGCAAGTACTCCGACATGCTCCTAAAGCTCAGAAGACCTCAGAAGTCCAGAAACCTGTTCGTGGGACATACTGTGTGGACCCCGATCGGGGGGGGGGCTCTTTTAGGGGCCCTTTGATTTTGGTCTATACTGCTTACCTATAGTTTTTTGGCCAAAATGGGTTAATTACATATATCTTCAATATGTACCTCTTATCACATCTGTATGTGCGGAGTGAAAGAATAAACTGTATAAACTGTATATTTTACATAGCGTTGAACGGAATAAAGCTTATCCCGTTATCGGGATCTTTATCGTTATCGTATCAAGGACTTTTGAATTGGGATAGTAAAAAGAATATCACCGTCTATCGGACGGGACGAGTTGTGGCTATTCGCATGCGCGAGTATTGGTTATATAAAAAATACGCAGTCATACTATCACTAACCAATAAGGAGTTTGAATATTAAAGTATTTATAGAAAACGTGGTTGAATTTGTAAAAGAAGATCAGATTAATCCAGAATGTCGATATTTTAATTCATATAGACGTGATTATTTTATCCCACTCTCCAATGATTTTAGCATTCCGTATAAAAATCGAGTAACGGTCGGCTCAGTTTCTACTCTTTTGACCTACTCATAAATCGATGGAGCTGAACAGATTATTTAGGTATATGCCATTTCCCGTCCCTTTAAAGTTTATCATGCGAGTAGAAAGGAAACATGTACTTTTTATCCATTAATATTTGCTTCCCGACTTATTCTTATTAAACCGCGTTTCTCCAGCAGTAGGTTAAGTTAATAAAACTAATAAATCAGAGCTATTTATATCGATGACTCAGTGGTCGAGTGGACTAAGGCGTTGGTAATTAGTGTTCAATTTTACTCTTTGTATGACATGACGTGGGTTCGAAATCCACTTATTACCATTTTTTTCTCTTTTTTTCTTTCTTTCCTCGTATTTGTATAATTCTTTTGGTGATTTTTCCGTTATTCCATCAACATATTTACAGAAAATTGAAATACTAGGCAGTGGCGCTTGATAGTCATCGTCTTCGTTCTATTTATTGCACACGTACAATTTGATATGCACAATAGTTATTTATAGAAACCTATTTACGAACCGGTGTCAAAACCTTGTCAAACGGCCCCTGTGTATAGCAAGTGTTCGATAAAAAAACCTGCTGCAGGCCTCGCCTTCGCTTCCTTTTAGAAGGAAGCCAACTTGTTTCTTACATGAATATTGAACAGGGGCAGGGCTAATTCAGACTGAAAGCGTCCAATCAGCCTCAAACTGGTATGTAAATCATGATACATCAAATCGACTTTTAAATTAAATTGCAAATACTGCAAAGACTATACCCTGAAACAGCCAGTAACAACTGGATCTGGATCTAACTATTTGCAAAAGTGTGTCTGACCGAATATACAGAGTAAAATAACCTCACTTTTATTTTCTGGTCCAAAGTTAAAGAACTCAACATCCTGCTACTTCGAAGCCAATCGAACAATCAACTATCTTATGGAGTTCAACTTGATTTGTGTCTCTCTACAATGGTTGCTTATACTTTAATCGTAACCTATGTACAGTGACACTATTAATGTTCACCCAACGTTTTAAAGGCGCACACATATGTATTTTATACGCAAATGGAATTAGATAAAACATAATTTAGTAGATGTTCGATTACAGGTTACGTAGGTTTATCTAAATCGTCTCAATTGAGAAGACAGGGCCTTTTTTGTTTGAATAAAAATAAGAAAACATACATTCAAATAGCAGAACAAAGGTTCAACAGGGTACCATATTTCCACTGATAACACAGTGACCCAGATTTAACCCATTCCCTCATAGGCTATTTTTAGACCCTGCCTCTTTGAATAAGTGTACTGAAAAAGGAGCTTTTAATAAAAATAGGGAACTGTTATAATTGATTAGTTTTGAAACCAATGTGATAAATAGAGCATTTGCTCCTATGGAGCAAATGCTCTATTTATCACAATGTTTTAAGAAGTGACTCAAAAGGTGGCGATGTGAGGAAATCGGTTAAATGGAGTACAAGCGGGCGATAAAGTATACCTGTCTCTGCTCAGCCTTAACATGTTGTTTAGTCATGTTAGACACAAAGAGACCACATATCTACTCTGTTTTCAAAGACGTAGAAAGGTGTATGCTATAGGATCCGTCTGATCGGGGTTTTCTCTGTTTGCAAAGACGGAGAATGGCGTATCCTATAGGAACCGTCCGATCTGGATCTACTCTGTTCGGAAAGGCATAGAAAGGCGTATTTATTGAGTAAATGGTAAAAGGGGTAAAGGGTTCTCCCGATTAGCGCAACATGGCTGGCTTTTGCACAAAAAACAGCAATAAATCCAAAAACACTTTTTAGATAAGCCATCGAGTAATTCCACGTCTCACCAGTATCTAAGTTGTTTGACGGAAAAAAATCAGAAGAATGGAACTAACCCATAATTTGAGCAGACAGGGATGTAGCTAGCGATACGCGCTTACATGTAACACCAATCTTAAAGGTGGTGTGTCAAAATAGAATGAACATCGAAGGCTAAGGAGCTAGACTTTGATAAACGTTTTGTCTTGTCATGTACATATTAGCTTTAACCCACTCCCTCACACTGACCGTATCACGCCTTTTGACGTCACTGTAAAAGTAACATTATCAAACCATTGTAATAAATAGACCATTTGCTCCTATAGGAGCAAATGGTCTATTTTTCACAATGGTATCAAAACTAAACAATTTTCCCGGGGGAGCATGTCGTCGGACTCCAGCTAAGGTGCGTACACAGTAAAGTTCCGCTAATGCGACCACCTAAAAGAGGTATAATTCTGGGTGTTATATACAGGTGGTAGCTTAATGCAGGACAAAAGTAATGCAGAAAGCTCCTAGAGGAGCTTTCTGCATTACTTTTGTCCTGTATTAAGCAACCACCTGCTTATAAAGGCACCCATGTTTATTCATTAGCGGTCGCATTAGCGGGGTTTTACTGTACTTTACATTTGGATTCGGTCATGCTCCTGCCAGACATTAGTTTATATAGAACCGATGTCGCATTAAAGCACCACGACAAATAGTGCAGTCCCAGATCAGACGCGACATTTTCAAGGCGGCGTCTGATCAGGGACTTCACTTTTGTCTTTTTGTCTCAAACTCTTCTTCTATATCTGCGTTTTATTCCTTTGAAATTTGCATTCATTTATCTCATTTCCTTACTTAGCAAAAATTGCATTCAGGACGAACATTAGAAATCTGGCACCGAAAGGGTTAAACCGTTTGGAGGTGGGACACACGGGCACTGTCATTTGCAAAAACAATTCTTAATAAGTTAATAAGTGCCGCCTGATTGGCATTTGAAAATAAAAGAAAATAAAAGAGCATGTGTAACACGGCGTCTCCCCAGGATCCAAACTGTTTGACACTGAATATGTTATTAAAAGACATTGATGAAAACGCCACTTTAAACCCCCAAGCAGACGATACTCTCAGCAAATGAAACATATTAGACGCAAAAGGGTTATAGAACAAAATAAATTATCTCTTTTGAATGTCCTTGACGATGATGTCAGTTTGATACATTTAGCATGACACATATGTGATATACATCATAGGTAGCCGTATCAAACATACTTTGTAATGTACACAGAGGTCGAGGTATAATGCATACATTAAAACATTTTCAAGAATATCTCCATTATTTCTCCACCAAACCTTATGTTGTGACCACTCTTTGGAATTGTCTTGAAGAGAGGATTCTAAAGAGCGGTCACAACATAGGTTTTAATGGAGAAAGGACAGATCTTAATATTTAACAGATAAAGGTACATACTCAAATATATCATAGATTCTGTATGTTAAACTGGACACTACAGTAGTATAGTGCGGACAGTTGGGCAGAGTTGCGCGGACAAAATGTTCCATTCAAAAGTCCAAAGTCCCATTTCTCTGAAGAAAATCATTGAACCGGAACAGGATTAAGATATGCACAACTAGGCTGATCAATCCTATGAAGTTTCATGAAAATCCGACCAAAGGTTTTGGAAAAACCGCGCGGACAAATTAAAATCAGGAATACAGACGAGCAGACGGACGGACAGACGGGTGGACAGACGGACACCACGTACAAAAAATGTCTCCCAAGTATAATGGGACATAATAATAATAATAATAATTGAAAATAAAAACGAAGGCTGCAATGGACACGTTAAGCCGGCGTTTCTCTCTCTAGCCCCCTTATATTCCAAAGAAAACAAATTTCGTTCTCTATTACAGAGGAAAATATGCCTTGTTTCTTGAGAGACGATCGTAACAACCAAATCGGTTCCTTGCGTTGTCCCACATGTAATCCCGGCGACTGGGAAAATTGGCTGGATTATTAAATATCATGGATCTAGTAGTACGAACTTTGCTTCGGGGAGGCGTCAGCGTGGACAGCTTTCAAAATTTCTCCGCCACTTACGGCATTCAAGATCACCCTTACACGCTAGAGATCCTGATTGAATTGCTCGCGCAGAAGTACATCCTAGCGCCCGGTTCCCCAGTCACGTGGTCCGCGGTAGATGCCGATGTCCTAACTCCTATTTTTGCGATCTCCAGAGAAAATCGCCGTAAGCAGAACGGTAGCCGATACCCTACCGGCAAAACGGGATGATGACGGCTTCTTAGAAATTCCTCCAATCCACCAGATTCGTAAGTTCCTTCGTTCCTTTCTCCTTTCCCTCATTCCTTCTCTCCCTCCCTCCCTCCCACTTTTCCCGTCATTCATTCCTTCCCTTCCTTCCTTCCTTCCTTCCTTCCTAAGGGGAATGCAAGTCGTATTATATACCTATCATTTATTACACGTTAAATGTATTCAATAATTTACACGGTTAACAGACTAACAGTGCAGGGAAATGTCTACTTATAAACGTAACTTAACTCAACGCGTCCAAGGCTTTCACGAAAATGAAAACTACGTATGTACGCCATGAGGGAAATAATTTACCAGCAAGCTAAAACTACAGCACAACCAAGCTACCTACGCGAGGAAAGTCTCAGTCTCGTGTGATTTGACATTAAAGTTGACCAGAGAACTGGAGTTTCAACGGAACATAAAACAAAGTTAAACCGGCATCCCGACGCCTAACACGACGGGTAGCATCCCCAAAGTCCGCAGGAAGTTCTGGAGTAGAGGCCTACATATGTCGAATTCGCATACGCCAACGAATTGCAGGTTCGTGCAACGCCCGCCACCACCGATCCCGAAGTCCGAAAATCCCAACAACCGGGCCTAACGTCTACCGATACCGCCGGTGCCCGGTTCGGTTCGACGACAGATACACGCTCATAACATGAATCAACATTATCAGGTGGGCTTGGGCTTAACCCCGTTCCGGGAAGGAGAAAACCCCTGGATAGTCACCGATGGCTCCGTCGATGAAGATTTGCGGGTCTGCTACCGAACGTACACAAACCTGAATTTGGAGATATACAGGAAATGTCCGGTCGACTTAATCTACAATGGTCACATGTTATCCGGCATGACCGTAGCGGATATAGGAGAAGCCTTTCAAGGGATCTACGACCGTCAGAACCGTGCCTTCCAAATCAACTTGAGTTTCGGGTTCGTCATAAGACACGTCAAGGTCGGACGGTAATGGTAGGCCCTTCTTCTTGCCTTACGACAACGTCAACGTTTCAGACGCATACTTAAGTATTAAAATCGTCCGTTCTCCACCCAAACCAATGTTGTGAACATTCTATAGAATCGTCTGTTCGAAATGATTCTTAAGAGTAGTCACAAGTCACAACATAGGATTAGTTGTCAAAATAACGAAGTTATTCTTGAAAATGTTTTAATGTATGCATTTTATCTCGACCTCTGTATACATTACAAAGTGTGTTTGATAGGACGACCTATGATGTACATGTATATCACATACGTGCAATGCTAAATGTAACATAATCATATATATATGTTGTTGCATATGTTGTTTTATTCAAATTTGCTCCTGAATAATTATGATGTTGGTAATGTAAAACATGTATAACTTCATATTCATACAAAATTTAAAAAAACAATTATCTTTTTCCTTTTGTACACATTATGATGACCATGTGACATATTATATATTTTGTTAAATACTATGGAATGACGAGAAACTGTAAAGTTTAAGTCAATAAAGAAATTTGATTTGTTTGATTTTGATATTTTGTAACAAAGTGACGTCATCATCAAGGACATTCGACCTCTCTATAACAGTCACCCAAAAGAGATGTAATATTTGTTCTATAACCCTTTTGGCGCCTGATATGTTTCATATGCAGATATTGCTGATCATAGCTGGCAGGAGCCTGGCCGAATCCAAATGTAAAGTAGGAATAGTAGCTGAGTCCGAGGGCATGCCCCCGGGACAATTTAGAAGTATGTAGGTTTTAAACCATTGTGAAAAAATAGACCATTTGCTCCTATAGGTGCAAATGCTGTCTTTATCACAATGGTTTGAAAATGTTACTTTTACAGAGGCGCCAAAAGGCGTCAATATGAGGGATTGGATTAAAGCTTAAATGTACATGACAAGACAGATCGTTATTTCAAGTCTAGCCCTTAGCCTTCGATGTTTGTTCCATTTTGGCCACAATGATGTTTTTACCTTTCAGTTTGATGTTACGCACATGCGCAAGACCGTATCACTAGCTGTGCCATTGTCTGCTCAAATGCTAGTGCATTGGGTTTTTTTCTCCATTTTTTTTTTTTGATGCGAAAAATTGACCGAGTGTCAAACAGCCTGAATACTGGTGAGACGTAGAATTACTTGATGGCTTATCTTGATCAAAGTGGTTGGGTTTTATCTTTATCTTTTTATTTTCGAAAACCAGTCATGTGGCGCTTATCGGGAGAAGGGTTAACCCTTTACTCCATAAATACACCTTTCTACGCATTTCTGAACAGGGTATACCCAGATCAGACGGCTACTATAGGATACGCCTTTCTATGCCTTTGCAACCACAGCAGACCCAGATCAGATGGTTCCTTTAGGATACGCCTTTCTACGTCTTTTCAAACAGAGTAGACCCAGATCAGACGGCTCCTATATGATACGCCTTTCTAGGCCTTTACAAACAGAGTAGACCCAGATCAAACGGCTCCTATAGGATACGCTTTTCTACGCATTTGCAAACAGAGTAGACCCAAAACAGACAGTTCCTATAGGAGTCGTCTGATCAGGGTCTATCACGTTTGCTTATAGAATTACAGAAAAGACTCGATTCTACGAAATTTTAGTAATAAAGACTTTATGTCTTTGCAGGCAGGTGACTGCTTAATGTAGGGTGAATGTCTCGTAGAAAGCTCCCAGAGGAGCTTTCTGCATGACTTTCACCCTGCATTAAGCTGCCACTTGTGTTAAAAATCAATAATGGTACTTGTTTGAGTGTTCGCAGTATCGAGATTTTACTCTTCGTAGTATCGAACTTTTTACTGTACAGTAAAACCTCTCTATAACGACCACTTAATTGTGTTAGTTCGTTGGTATTGTGGGCAGGTGGCTACTTAAAGCAAGGTGAAAGTAAATCAGAACGCTCCTATAGGAGCGTTCTGTTTTACTTTCACCTTGCTTTAAGCAGCCACCTGCCTTTAATGCAAAATACTTGATGTAATCTAGTGGTCGTTATAAAGAGGTTTTTACTGTATATAGATATGACTGCAGCTTTAGTCAGGGCCAACATTAAGCCTGTTCATCTACAACCATAAATATTAAGCTAATTAGAATTCAAACATGCATTATTTCTGACATATATATTCATGGAATAAAGTTGTAAATATTTCACCTTAATAAGTTTGCATAAACGTTTGACCAATATTAGTCAAAGCGCTTCAGTCCTTTGTTTTCTGTTGAGCAACAAACATAGTAGACCGAGATTAGCAATTGAACGCAAGGTTTGATCTGGATCTGTTCGGTTTGCACGTCTGCTTGCTCTTTTTGCGGTCATATTCTACCTATGTAACCCCTTTTAAACTGACATGTAATCTGATGTATACGTCTCCTCTGAATACGAATTTTGATCGAATCGAATTTTCATTTTGCGACGACGTTTTGCAAGAAATCTTTTTTCTTGTGTGCAGTTCGGATAAGTATTTTATTTTTATCGAACAGTGCAATTTTGATCAATGGATGCAGTTGTAGCCGTTACCCGTTTTAGTAACACAGTTCATGAATGAGTAAATGGTAATTATCCATCTTAGAATTATTTCAAGTCAAATTTCGGTCTACTGCATTTTAACCCTTTACTCCACATTTATTGCCTTTTCGAACAGAAGCCATCTGATCAGTGTCCGCTCTATTTGCGTGTGAAATAACCCTTCGCTTGCTGAATTTTAGAATACATTTCTCCTTCTTTACCCATGCCCTGTTGTATAATTACATGTATATTCACTGTGTACAAGTATTTCGCTGTGCAATCACTGCTGTGGAGTGCACTAGTTGCACAATCAACTTGTAAATAGTGCAGACCCTGATGAGACAGCTCCTGCAGGAGCTGTCTCATCTGGGTCTTCACTATTTACAGGTACGTATATTGACGTGAATAGCAAGCGAAGGGTTAATATAGATCTGATTCTGTAGTTTCTGTCACGATAAATAATCCCTTTGTCATACTGTCATTATAACTATTCACTTCTTTAACCCATTTTTCCTCATAAGCTATTTTTAGACCCAACCTGTTTCAATAAAAATCTACCCAAAAGGATCATTTACTCGAGGAAAGGAAAATTTCAGAATTTTGTAGTTCTGAAACCATTGTGATAAATAGAGCATTTGCTCCTAGTGACTATTTATCACAATGGTCACAAAAAGTTAATTTTACAGAGGCGTAGAAATGCGTATTTATGGAGGAAAGGGTTAATAGAAGCGTAACTGAATCCAAATGCAATGTACGCACTGTGGTTATAGGGGTCCGACAGCAAGATCCTCCGTTAAAAGTCAGAATTGTGTAGTTTTTAAATCATTGTGATAAATAGAGCATTTACTTCTATAGGAGAAATTCCTCTATTTATCACAATAGTTTCCAAAAGTTGACTGTTACATAAGCGACAAAACGTATCACTAGAAGGGAATTGGTTAAAGCTTGTATACCTGACAAGACAGAACGTTTACCAAAGGCTACTCCTTTAGCCTTCGTTGTTTGTTCAATTCTGACCACAATCATGTTTTCACTTTTCAGATTGATATTCTTTTTATTCTGACATTAGTGTTAATGTTGTAATGCGTTACACATTAGTTTGATTCGCTTATCTGCATTGTCAGTTACGGGCATGGTGGTACACTTCTAGAATCCTAATAAGACGTCAATTTACTTAGTCATTCATTCATTCATGCATTCATTCATTCATTCATTCATTCATACTCAGCTCTATACATACTTCAGTCGGTTTGCATATGATAATCACGTCCTTGGATATGGGTTAACCCATTCCCCCATCGGCTATTTCTAGATCCAACCTCTTTGAACAAATCTACCAAAAGGAAGCATTAAATAGAGAAAAGGAAAATTTTAGAATTTTGTAGTTCTGAAACCATTGTGATAAATACATCATTTGCTCCTTAGCAGTAAATGCTCTATTTATCACAATGGTTTCAAAAATTGACGTAGAACGACGTATTTTATGGAGGAAAGGGTTAACTCGTTAACTCATGTCACAAATCCAACAGGACTTTTAGTACTTTGATTTTAACTGTAGGCGTTTATTTGGGTTGTCTTGCCTGGTCATTTACCTTAGTAGAGCTATTTTTAGCAAAGAGATTAGAGGGGGTCATTATGTTTACTATGGTGCATTCATTCTGGTACTGACACTCAATGAGAAGGGTTTACCTAGCTGTTTGGAAATGAAGTTTTGCAGGATGCAACAGACACTGTGAATTTATCCCTGTCCGGTCCCATCCCTGTTCTGTAACGTTTGCATTAAATTTGTGCGCGTGGAATTATTTCATTGCATTCACTCCTCTGCTTAATTAGAAAAGTCCACTCCTATTTTGCTTTTGGTGACTACAAGTCCTAAGTTGGGGTTGGCCCTGGCGTGTCTGGTCCTTTGACCCTGTCCAGTTTGGCGCCTAATAAATATGGCCGTTAGCGTTTACGGGGACCCATAGCTTAATGTATGAGAAGGTACATTACTCTGAGGGTGTTTTAGTCCTTCCCTCAAATATAAACGTGTTTTCATTTGTAAACAGAGTAGACCCAGAGGAGCCGTCTGATCAGGGTCTGCTCTTTTTGCTAATAGAATTTGATCGATCCGTTCTTTTACTTTCTAAAATGTCTACAATGTTCCACCTTCCATATTTTTATAACTATTTTGTTAATGAATATTCAGTAGGTGTTGAAAGTTTGCCTAAATATAGAGCAGGGAAATGGTTAATAGCACAGGAACCAGTAGCGTGATATAAGGACCCATGTATAAACACTATGTGTGTGCTTTAAGCGGCCACCTGCCTTTAACACGAACTACTTGATGTAATTTAGTGGCCGTTATAGAGAGGTTTTACTGTAGTTTCCTGTTATTAAATGCAGGGTGACGTGAGCAGTATGTTGACCAGTAGAATACGCATGTATCTTAAGCGAGTATTTAAAATAGTATCTTTTAACAGTCCTGTATTATAACTGTACTATAAACGTATATAAAAATATATATGTTGCCTTGGTTGTTCAGACCAGTCCTGTATCTAGAGAAAGAATCTGTGAGCACAATGATTTCAAACTACAGAATTCTTTAAATGTCCCCTTTGTTAGTAAATGCGCCTTTTTCAGTAGATTCATTCAAAGAGGTTGGGTCAAGGATAGCCTATGTGGGAAATGGGTTAAATTTGGGTCAATGTGTTATCAATGAAAATATGGTACCCTATTGAACCTTAGTTCTACTATTTTCTTTTGTTTTTATTCAACCAAAAACAGATCCTTTCTTTTCAAATGAGGTGAGTTCGTTGAACCTACGTAACCTGTATTCAAACATCTACTGAAATATGTTTTGTTTCTTTCCATCTGCGTATAAAATAATGTGTGTGCATGTTTATAACGTTGGGTCAAACATTAATAGTGACACTCTACATAGATTACGATAAAGGCACGCGCGGTCCTTGTATTAAGGTACACATCAAGTTGAACTCCATAAGTTAGTTGATTGTTCGATTTGCTTCGAATTAGCAGGATGTTAAGTTCTTTAACTTTGGAGCAGAAAATAAAGGTGAGGTTATCTTTTTTACCTAACGTTTTTACTCTGTATATTCGGTCAGACAGCAAAATGTTAGATCCAGATCCAGCTGTTCGTGAAAGAGAGGCTAGTTCAGGGTATAACATATCAACACATGTTGAACCATAAATTTTCACACATATGAATATGTCACAAGTGTGAAAATTTCGTACGCTTTCCTCGCGCATGTGTGATAAATTCGTACAAATATGTAACACATTTAAGACAATTTCGTTCTGTACTTCTAACTCACCACAAAGTAGAAACGTATACGTCACATGTCAAAAGTGTAGAAAACATAATGTAAGAAGATTGGTCATACGAAATATTTACACTTTACAAAGAACAGCTTTTGCTTCTCAGATAGATTATTGGACATATTATGTTTGCCCTGTCTGATAGAGCCTTCGTATATCATTAGATGACGGAACATATTAAGTAGATGGTTCATATAGAACTTTAGGTCAATGAATTAAAGGTCAAGGTCACAATGGGTAAACTGTCAAAATAATTAGCATTCTATATCTTGATAATATTTAGTCACTGAAACATATTTTCACAAGTTGATTTCTTCAATGCATTTTAAAAGTTAAATATGATGTAATGGGGTCACTTGGTCTAAGGTCAAGGTCACAAACATGAAACCCGTTAATATTCAATAGCTAACATTATGTTTGATAGAAAATAGTAAAATCAGATTGGTCTCAATAAAAAGTAGTTAAATGTAGCTTTGGGGACAAGAAGCCTTTCGTTCGTCTGTCGGTCGCATAAATACCGTTATGTAGAACTAAAAAACTTCATACAAACTGTATACATTTTTTACTACTCATATATGTCGGCTGACAGAAACTCAAGTGTGGCCTGAAACTTTACAATTCAGGGAAAGTCGTTAGTAAATCACAAAGTCAAGTTCTCGTTAGTTTACCTTCTTGAATATAAATATCAATAAGTACATACCTACGGATCCTAGGAACATGAAGTCTTAACCGTTTCCTTGTTAACCTTTCAATGTTAACCCATTTCCGCGTTCTATGTTTATTACAGATGTCAATGCCTACTAAATATTCATGAACAAAATAGCTATAATGAAATATAGAAGGTGTAACAGCATAGCCATTTTAGAAACTAAAGAAACAGATCTACCAATTTCCATTAGAAAACACGACATACCCTGATCTGACAGCTCCTATAGAAGCCGTCTTATCTGGGTCTTCTGTGTTTGCTGATGCTCGAAAACACGTTATTATCACAGGGCACCGTCACAAGGAATTAAGAACCTCGACAGAAAAAAATGTATGAACACTAGATATAGAGACAAGGGGTCGAACTTCCTATTTACGAATTTTACCCCTCTCCCAAGTAATGCCTATGTTGACATTCGATCAAACGGTATATCGGGTAAAGCTTTTTGCCAATAAGTCTAATATATAGCCTACGTAACTGCAAAGTGAAAACTCCTTGTTGAAACGGTTCTCAGACGCTACAAAGGAGAATCCCAAAATACACGGTAATTTTGACAGGCAGGCAACGACCTCGCAACGGCCTACTTACCGACTAAAACGGCTATTTGAACGTTTGCCAGGGCCGAATCAGGGCTGTATGCAATAGCTAGTAAGCAACTGTGAAACTTACTGCGAAAATCGCGTTCGATTGACTTCTAAGAAGTGTAAATTGGGCGTTCAAATGAACATTTTTCAGTTTATTCAAATTTTACACCATGTTTGTATCACGTGACTAATATTGTAATCGCAAATTACATTGGTCGAAACTGGGCCCTCGTCCAATCAGTTTGCAGCTTTCATTACTGGTCACTTGACGTAAAATGGATGCTGAAAGCTAAAACAAATGGTTTTGAGACAATTTCATCTGTCCAACAGTGTATATAAAGTCAATCGAACACAGTTTTCACAGTAAGTGTCACAGTTGCTTACTAGCTATTGTATGCAGCCCTGATTCAGCGCTGGCAAGCGTTCAAATAGCCGGTTTAGTCGGTAAGCGGGCGGTCCGACCTGTCAAAATTACCGTGTTTCTCGAGATTCTCCGCTGTGGCTTCTGAGGACCGTTTCAACTAGGAGATTTTTTGCTTTGCAGTTACATAGGCTATACATTAGACTACTTATTGGCAAAAAGCTTTACCCGATATACCGTTTGATTGAATGTCAACAGAGGCATAACTTTCGTAAACAGGAAGTTCGACTCATTGTCTATATATCTAGTGTTCATACATTTTTTCTGTCGATGTTTAAAATTCATTGTGACGGTGTCCTGTGGTTATTATGGGGGAAATGGCTAACCCAGGCGATCATATACCGAACAGTTGTTTTTAAATACATGAGAGTAAAACAGGAAACCAACTTGTCCATGCGAGAAAAAAAAAGGGTTTGATAAAATAACGTTCATTCATGTATACCTTACGAGTTTGTCAGTGTCGTCAAATCTAATAGTGCGCATGTGAAAGATAACAACTTTTAATGGCTATCTAATCTTTGAAGAGTCTGTGTGATAATTGCTCTGTGGCTCTACTTTACCGATTTACTCCATTTATCATGCAACGTCAGGAAATACAGTCACTTCCTACTAGCATAATATTTTCCACGTCGACGCTGTATTTTGTGAGGTACAGTGCATGTGTACTGACCCCACTGGGATCCACGTTTAATTCAGCCAACAGGAGGAAAACAGAAGGAAGAAAAGGCATAATTTAACATAAACATCAAATTTAACACATTTGTTCACCTTTGTCTCAACTTTTTGTCAATATCAAAGGATTAAATGAAGTTTAATCAGAATTTATAATTTTCACAACAGCAGGTGTTTGTGTGGCGGTCGTAAACCGTCGCCTCGTACTTCATTCTCAGTGTTGTTATACTTTCTGATCCTTCGAGATCATGAATTTCAGTATATTTTGTTCTGAAAATTGAATACCGCTTAAGCCGGCGCCAGGGGGCGTGAGCAGTGTTGCACTTTCAATTACTGCTCATGAACAGACTCAATTAAACCGAGTCTGCAATTTTCTCCTTTTGTGTTGCAATGTTTGCTTTCGGGGGATCACCTCTCTTCAGAATTTATATTTTGTTTCTGTTATAAAAATCGACGACGTCACTGCACGCCGATATGACGTCACGTATATTGTACTAGCATGTATTTTTATTCAGGGGACAGAACCGCTAGAGCAAACTTTCTTTTTCTTCATTTTCTCCATTCTTTATTGGTTTTGCATGATAAAAGAATTACTACGCTAGTAGGTTTGAAGTTAAGCTGTATTTTGGCTCGTCAGAAAAGTAGTTAAATACTCGCCAAGGCTCGCATTTTACAACTTTTCTAGCTCGCCAAAATACCGCTGAACTTCAAAGCTACTAGCATAGTAATTCTGATATATACGCCTTTCTACGCCTTAGAAAACAGTATAGACCCAGATCAGACGGCTCCTGTAGGAGCCGTCTGATCAGTGTCTGCTCTGTGTTCTTATGGAATACTATATAGATTTGATTCTTCAGTTTCTGCTTCGGCAAATGTGTCATGTGTTAATCTGCCACTTTGACAATTTATCTAATTAATATTCATGATGGAATCATATTTTCATGAATATTCACGGAACTCAGAGGGTTAATGTACCTTTTCATCAACAGCATTCGGCTCTGTACAAAGATGTACAGTAGTTAGTGCTAGTTGCTACGATGGCGTCTAAATATATGACGTAATGTACAAGTAGAGTATAACCTACTCATAGCAACCATACACTGAATTAACATAGGCATCTATAAAAGCAGGTGATTGCTTAATGCAGGGCAAAAGTAATTCAGAAAACTCCAAGAGGAGCTTTCTGTATTACTTTCGTCATGCATTAAGTTACCACCTGTTTAACCCTTTTCCTCATAGGCTATTTTTAGGTACAACATTATTGAATAAATCTATCGAAAAGGAGCAAGAACTCGAGAAAATGAAAACTTTAGAATTCTGTAATTTGAAACCATTGTGATAAATAGAGCATTTGCTCCTATAGGAGCAAATGCTCTATTTATCACAATGGTTTCACAAAGTGACTGTTACAGAGTCGTCAAAAGTCGTCAATATAAGGGAAAGGGTTAAAAAAGCCTATGATAAAGCTGTAAACTGTAAACAGGAATTACTGTACATGTAGAGCTGAACTTCGATATCGAACTTCAAGGTACCATAAACATTACCTCGAGATAACACTGGTTCGACTTTTCCGATTTCTAATCTTTAAAATTTTCTCAAGTTCACAGCTTAATGCATGTCTAAAGTACAGGATCATTTCAGCATTACTTTAGACCTATATCAAGCTGTCATGTGTGTTTCTCGATATCAGTTATAAGTTTTGGAACGACTGAACCTTTTGTTCGGGTTATCCCGAAGTTCGAGTTATCCGAATTCGCGATATCAAAGTTCAGCTGTATTCCAACTAAACTGAAAGAATCGCTGAAAAACAATGACGGAGTTAGGTTCGTGGTCTCATCAGAATCGAAACTATTTTACGCTCTGATAGCATTGTGCGAAGACATACAGCAAAACCTAACCCTTCGCTTGCTATTCACGTTAATATACCGATCTGTAAATAGTGCAGGCCAGATGAGACAGCTCCTGCAGGAGCTGTCTCATCAGGGTCTGCACTATTTACAAGTTGATTGTGCAACCAGTGCACTCCACAGCAGTGATTGCACAGCGAAATACGTGTACACAGTGAAGATATATAAAGAAGGAGAAATATATTTTAAAATTCAGCAAGAGAAGGGCTAATACAGCCACAAGCATGTTACATGTAGCATTATATACCCTTTACACGCTACCCTAATAGTTATATTGTCTTCTTTCAAGGCGTTCGAGAGAGCGAGAGATGCTGTTAATATTACGGAAGGGAAGCTTGTTCTTGTCACTGAAGAATATTATGACGATGCCCTGACGCTGATGGAACCCTTTGTAAAGGACGAACCGGCCGGCAAGTCCATAAACTTAGAATGGACGCCTGAATATTCTAATTTGTTTCTTGCGGCACTGCGTGACAACATGTCTCTGATGCTCATCAATTCGGACACAGGAGAGCCAATGGCCATACGCATAATACGCATCATTCGATCAAATCAAACAATCGAACCGGACAAAGCCATAGACCCAGGTATAAAGAAATATATGGCTCTTTTTAAACACTGTGGAGAAATGGCTGACTTTTTTGGATCGACAGGAGCTGGTTCCGAGGCGTTTCATTTCTTTGGCCTCTCTACTGCCCGAGAATATCGACATCAAGGCCTGGCAACAAAGATCTTCACTGCTGCAATAGAAATGGTTCAAGGCTTCGACTTAGAAAATGTGTACATAAAAGGCGAAGGAACATCGAACTACTCCAAGAGCATTTACGAGAAAGCCGGGTTTCGGACACTCTACGAAGTTCAGTACTCTGAGTATATAGTGGATGGGGAACAAGTGATCTGCAACACTGGTGACCACAAGTCAATGAAAGTTTACGGTAAAAAGATTACAAAAAGTTGAACTGTGACTACAAGTGAAGGTGATATACTGTAAAGAACATGTTTGGATACGCCATTAGTCTTTGGTATCATCTGAAAAAAGAAATTAACCAATATCATAAGACAATTATATAAACTCGTGGTAGGGAAATAATAATGGCAGTTATAACAATAAAGGTTATACGCTGAACGCACATGTGCTTACGAGTCTCAGTGTACCATTTAAACAATAGTTTTGTAAAAATGATTAACCATTACCCTGCTAAATGTTCTTGTAAGAAATAATGACGTCATTAATATTAATTAGATTATTTTTATAATGGCATATGAACAACACATTTTGGCTCAGGCAGAAGATGTAGAGTCGGATCCATATTACACCATAAGCAAACAGAGTAGACCTTGATCAGACGGCTCCTATAGGAGCCGTCTGATCTGGGTCTACTCTGTTTGCAAATGCGTTAAAATGCGCTTACATAAGGGAAAAAATTAAACCTTTAACCATCTACTCCGTGAATATTCATGTAAGACATAATTACCTCATGAATATTGATTAGATTACCTATACAATAGCACATGGACACGGGAAATTTCGGCCATGTTAGAAACTGTAGAGTCATATCTAAATTATAACATAAGCAAACAGAACAGACCCCCCTGATATGACGGCTCCTATAGGGCCGTCTGATCTGGGTCTACTCGGTTGGCAAAGGGTAGAAAGGCGTATTTATGGAGTTAAACGCTGAATTTTCAAATGGACTATTCTAGGTCTCAAACAAGTCAACCTTACCGTAAATATTCATGTTTATAAAGGGAAAACGGATATATACAAACGGTGAAGACCCTGATGAGAGGGCTCTTCCATCCCATCCCACCACACCCCCACATACATCTTGGTGTACACGGTTTGTTGTTTGTGTTGAAGTTTTGCGTTGCTTTAACAGTATTTCACATTCATAACGCGACGTCCAGCTAATTACAGGTGGAGGGACACTTCATAGTTTTATATTCGTGCACGTATCGAATTGCATTGTACCGTGCATACAAGAACACCCGGATAGAACCACCGAACTACCGCAATCCAGCTGGAAGGTTTCCTCGCATGTAACATCCAAATGCCCAGACCGATTTTCAGACGAACACCTTAACCACTCGGTCCCTTGTTTGCAAAGGACATTAGTGACTCAGTTCAGGGTTATATGTTTGTTATATTTAGCCTTTATCAAGCAGTTCAAATAATTCTGGTTCAGATTTCAAAACAGACTTTCGTTACATTTCTTTTCAAAAATATACACATACATGTATATATAGTAAACTTCTCTATAACGGCAACTGAATTGTGTTGATTAATTGGTATTTAGGACAGGTGGCTGCTTAAAGCAAGATGGAAGACTTTCACCTTGCTTTAAGCAGCCACCTGTCGTTAACACAAAATATTTGATGTGATTTAGTGGCCTTTATAGAGAGGTTTTACTGTAGTTTAGATCCTGATGAGGTACTCGACGTATCACGGGTAGTTAATATTGAAAGGTAACCACAGGTGCTTGCGCAACAGGATAATTATTTAACATTTTCGGCGCCAAATTTCTAATTGTTGGCTGCAAACACATTTTGTTAAGCCATTAGGTAAAATAAGGAAATGAGATAAATAAATGCAAATGTCAATGGAATAAAGTACAGTTATACAAATAGAGTTTGAGACAAAAAGTGAAGTCCCTGATAAGACGCCGCCTTGAAAAGGCGGAGTCTGATCTGTGACTGCTCTATTTGTTGTGGTGCATTTTTGCGACATTTGCGGTGAAAGGGTTATTCCGTTTGACAAAAGCATACAAACATTGGACTACTTGCAGAAACTGTATGGTACCAGGTCGATACAATTCCTTAAGTAAACGGGGTACATCGTGACCAGACGACTCTGTTAGCAAAGTCGTTAGAAAACGCATCTATAGTGTAAACAGGTAACCCTTTACTCAATGGAAACGCCTTTCTCCGTCTTTGCAACAGAGAGTAGACCAATATCATATGGCTCCTATATGAACCGCCTGATAAGGGTCTACCCTGTTTGCTTAATATATATTATACATGTAGATTCGATTTTATTGTTTCTGTCGTGGACACACTTCACCTGTTCATATGCTATTATTACGATTCATCTAATTAATTTCCATGATGCCATTAGTTTTTAGATTAGTATTCACGGAGTTAACGGTATAGCTGCCTCATACATACATAAACGTCTTAACCCTTTCGCTGCCAAACTCTGTCGTCTGCTAACTTTGTCGTCTGCTACAAATTTTCATTTTTTTATTTTCTTCATTTTTGTTTCAAAAACATAGTAACAGTAACAAACAGTTTGGATCCAGATGAGACGCCGAGTTACTCGGCGTCTCATCCGGATCCAAACTGTTTGCACAGGTAATCACAGATCCGACATTGGCAGCGAAAGGGTTAATTGAGAGGGCATCTTCTTATTCAAACTAAAACAAGCATTGACCCGCAGTACCTCACAGGCTATTATATTAGGTCCAACCTCTTTGAATAAATCTACCGAAAAGGAACAATTACTGGAGCAAAGGAAAAGTTTAGAATTGTGTAATTTTGAAATCAGTGTGATAAATAGTGCATTTGCTCCACAGGAGCAAATGCTGTTTATCACAATGGTTTAAAAAAGTGGCGTTTACAGAGGAGTCAATATGAGGGAGTGGTTTAATATTTATACATGTCAAGACGATATGTATAATCACGTGCGCGTGCATATGAATTTAATCTGTCAGGTTTAAAGTTGTTTTAACAGAAGTCAGTAGTACGAGGGGTGATCAGGAAATACGCGGAAAAGTGTTCTAAATTCTTTACCGTAATATTGATTTTTCCACATTGTCGACTGAGCTTTGGTCTCTGGCGTGTACAGGCTGATCCACGTTTCATGAACAGTGACAATTCTGTCCATGAACTTTTCCCCTTCTCGTTCGAATCTCTTTAGAAACTATTCACAACATTCCACACGAAGTCTTTTCATATCAGTATTGAGCATTTTGGGAATCCAGCTAGTACAAATTCGACGCATATTTAATTGGTTATGAATAATACCCGACACTGTACCGTAACTGTAGTCAGTTTTTGCAACAATATCCCTGATCGTGATGCGCCGATCATTATCCAATAGCTACTTTACGGCGGCGACGTGAGATGACGTAACGACGCTTGGACGACCTCTGCGCTGATCATCCTTGATGTTTTCTCTGCCATCTTCGAAGCGTTTATACCACATGTAAACTGCTGTTGTTTTTTTCATGGCCTTATCCCCATATGCGTTCAGTAGCATGTCAATAGTTTTTTATTTTGAAAATCCATTTCGTACGAAAAGATCTGCTCATCACTCATTTTCACACGATAAGCACTTAAACCAGACGTTGTTTACATGTCCGACGTCAGAAATCAGCATGACGTCATGAACGTCATGCCGAAAGTTCGCGCGTTTAGTAACTTTCGTTTGGTGAAGTTATCTTAAAAACTCTACGAACGCGAAGCGGTGTTTCGTTACCGCTTAGAGTTTAATATTCGTAAATTTGGGCCGGAATGCCGTTGTTGACGTTACTATAGAAACCACATTTCATTCTATGCAGCTTGTACAGTCCTAAAATTTGCGAATAAAATTTAGATTTCTTATACCTTTGTTTCTATGAAATACTATGAATGTCGGGCGAAAAATAAAAAAAATAAGAACACTTTTCCGCGTATTTTCTGATCACCCCTCGTATTAGACCAACATGATGCATGTTACATACGTGACGCAGGAAACGCTAAGGTGAAACTTCATCTTTTTACACGCAAGGAAATTGTCATTTGGAAATGTGTTCGTCCGCCGCTGTGAATCTGCAGTTCAATTTTTCTTTTATTTAATACTCTGTAGAAATACAGTCAGATTATAATACTCCTGGTGTGATGTATTTATACTAAGACCTCACCTGGGTCAAAACTATTTGAACAGGTTATCAGGAATGTGTTTCTAGTGTGCAAAGAGTTAGGTCACGTGATAAAGAGATAGGTCATGTGATTAAGAGTTAGACCACGTGATATTGTAAATGTGTTTACCTGATAGCGCAAGTAATTGTGTGTGCGTGGTTAACTCGCGGTGATCATCACGAGCGTAAGTTATTATTACGTTACATATAGGTATACAGTAAAAATACCTCTAAATTTGATGTTCAGTTTGGTGTAAACATCGGCAATTTAGATAGGTGGCAGCTTAATGCAGGATGAAAGTCATGCAGAAAGCTCCTAGAGGAGCTTTCTGCATGAATTTCACCCTGCATAAAGCAGCCACCTGCCTAACAATATCTAAATTCTTGTTTACTAGAATTCCGGCTAAGAGGGGTTTTACTGTACATACAAAAAGACCATGTCTTAATCAGTTCCCTCGTGGCTTATTTTAGACCATTCCCCCATAGGCTAATTTTTCACACGTCTTTTAATAAAACCAATGAACTCATTTGTTCCATAGGAGCAAATGCTCTATGTATGACAATGGTTTCAGGAAGTGACTTTTAAAGAGGCGTCAAAAGGCTCCAACATGAGGGAATGGGTTAAGCGGCCTTATATTGACTGGATACAAGGATCTAAAAATGCAGGTGGTTGCTTAAAACAAGGTACTAATAATTAGACCTCTTTTCATGAGATCATAAGATAAGTTCTACTGTTCGCTGATATCTCGCTGTGTGAAAAGTGATGCTAGATGTTTTGAGTTGTAAGATCAGGATATACACTGTTTGACAACATATGTGGACGAATAGCAAATATTAGCGTTGATATTGGTCAGGCGCATCGCTTTAATAAGAATGTTTGAGTTGTGTATCAGGTTTCGTCATGCTCGGATCATCAATTTATTATTGGCATAACTTTATTCGAATTCTCTACTTACTATTTGCATGTCTCAATGCTGCCGCACCATAGTGTATTAATGTATTAGTATTAGATGCTATAAATAAACTATAGTGTTTTTCTATCAAGTGCCAGTGGTGTCGGATAACGTCACGTACACAATGTAATAAGCGCTTACTGATCTAGACGTAATGTTGCCTTTACAAGATGTTACATGGAACATTGAAAAGTGTTTCATTGCAGGTACGAGTATAATAAACCATGTTATGCACTAAAATCCTCGAAATAATCACTTCCTGATTAATTCCAGATTTTAAACACAAACGACAAGAAACCATGGCAACGGTTATCCACATTCGAGATGAAAATGGTAAAGGGCTTGACGTTAGCCAGTTTGAAGATGTTATATTACCTTTATGGATTGATATACCCAAAACCCTTAGGATAATAAGAGAATTAGAGTATGCGGATGGAGATGTGTTCGTATGTTCGTACCCAAAGACAGGTAGGAAATATACACAATAACTACCACAGAGTTGTCCTTCCGTGTCGTTTATATACGGAATATAACCCTTTACTCTGTAGGTACGCCTTTAACCCATTTTCACCCTTTCACCGCCAATGTCGCATAAATGCACCACGACAAATAGTGCAGCCCCAGATCAGACGCCGCCTTGAAAAGACTTCACTTTTTGTCTCAAACTTTCACTTTTTGTCTCGAACTCCGAAAGGGTTAAAACAGAAGAGATTCATATCGGGCGGCTCCTACCGTATACTTCTTGGTGTTGGGTTAGATAGTTCAACAATTATTAGTTAATAAATAACATAACGAAAGACGATTGTAAAGAATGTTTGATCTATTTTATAACTGCTTGACCATTTCACCGCCAATGTCGCCGAAATGCTCCACGACAAATAGTACAGTCCTAGATCAGACGCCACCTTTTCAAGACGGTGTCTGGTCAGGGACTTTACTTTTTGTCTCAAACACTGTTTCTATATATAGGTTCTTTATTCCTTTGAAAATTGCATTTATTTATCTCATTTTCTTATTTCACCAACTGATTTAACAAAAGTGGTTTGCAGACGACAATTAGAAATTTGGCACCAAAACAGAAGAGACCCATATCAGGCGGCTCCTACCATGTACCAATTTGTGTCGAGATCATTCATTAATTAATAAATAGCATAGCGAAAGACGATTGTAAGGTATTTGTTTGGTATTTTATGACTGCTTAACCCTTTCCCTCATAGATACGCGTTTTCACACATTTGCAAACAGAGTAGACCCAGGTTCTGCTCTGTTTGCTAATGGATTTTTAAAGATCTTTTTTTTACTTTCTAAAATGGTTCAAATGCGCCATGTTCCATATTGGATTATAACGTTTTTGTTTATGAATATTCAGTAGGTATTGGAATTTGGATAACCATAGAACAAGAAAAGGGTTAAAGAGTTTGTCATAAACATCTCATTGATTTTAACCCTTTCCTCCATAAATACGCCTTTCTGCGCCTCTGTAAAAATCCCCTATTGAAACCATTGTGATAAATCGAACATTTGCTCCTACAGCGGCAAATGCTCTATTTATCACAATGGTTTCAAACTACAAAATTCGAAAAGTTTCCTTTTCTCTAGTTAATGCTCCTTTTCGGCAGATTTATTCAAAGTGGTTAGATCTAAATAGCCTATGAGGGAATGGGTCAAAAGATGTCCGTTTTGTAAACTGGTTTAAGAGCAAATACAATTTTGTTCTTCCAGGTACACATTGGACAGCATCAACGTTGTATGTCTTACTGCAGGCCAAGAGCCTGGGCGATATCAAGTCTATGGACATACCGTCGCTTCCCCTTCTTGATTTATCCCCGACCCCGGAAATAATAGACAGGTCACGCCCAAGAGTATTTGCGTCGCATCTATTGTTCAATCGCCTTCCGCTGGATCATGTAAAAAATGGTGGAAAGGTAATTCTTCTGATGAGAAATCCGAAGGACGTAGCCGTTTCTTACTATTACCATTTAAAGCAGCAGAGGGAAGTTCTAAATCAACAGTCTTGGGATCACTTCTTGAAATGTTACCTGGACGGCCAAGGTAAACAAATAGAATCGATAAATGTTACAGGTGTGATATATTTCTCCTCCACACACCGTATCTTGCTACTACTTATTAGAATCGCCCCGGGAAGGAATTCTAATGAAAAGCAGTGAGAGATAGAGAGAGGCAGAGAGGCAGACATAGATAGAGAGGCAGACAAATATAGAGAGGGGAAAGAGAGGCAGACATAGATAGATAGAGAGACAAAGAGAGGGCGAGAGAGCAGTCAGTGACAACCAGTCAGAAGGAGAGAGGTAGGGAAAGGGAAAGAGACAGACATACACAGACCGACAGACACAGTCAGACAGACAGGTAGATGGATAGACAGAGACTAACAGAAAAACAGAAAAACATAGACGCACACGGGTATAAAGATACAAACATAGATTTACAGAAAACGAGAGACAGACAAACAGACCGAGACAGACACATAAAGGCACATAAATGCATGTATACAGACAGAAATAGGAAGACATAAAGACAGAGTAATGGAACAGTTTTACCAGGACAACGTCGAGAAAAATTGAGATTAGGGGGAACTTAAAAAGAAGGAAAGAGAGAGAACAAAAATATTGAGAAACTAGGCAGAATGAAGACACCCGTTATTAACATGTTCTTCTATTGACAATTTTAACAGTCGAAATCTCAGTTAATTGAAAAACTTCTTAACCCTTTCCCTCATATAAACGTGTTTTCACGCATTTGCAAACAGAGCAGACCCAGATAAGACGGCTCCAAGAGGAGCAGTCTGATCAGGGTCTGCTCTGTTAGCTAAAAATCAGTTTCTTTACTTTCTAAAATGGCTACAATGTTCCACCTTCCATATTTCATTATAGCTATTTTGTACATGGATATTCAGTAGGTATTGGAATATGGACTAAACATAGAACAAGGAAAGGGTTAAGCAAGGATAAAGTTTTCAGCGAAACATTCTCTAAACTTCATCATCGAAATCTCTCACGTATTGGCAGGTAAAAGTGCAATCTGAAGGCGCCCCTGTGACAGGGCATTTCACATCAGGAATTTTATAGTGATTTGATTTACAAACTTTGTAAACTTATTAGACATACCAATGTTTTTATTTATTCGCCAAAAGTGTTCAGATTTTATCATATAGTACTACAAAATGCTGCATGACTGGTTGTCAACCCGTTTATAGTTGGCAATCACACTTCCCTCTTTTCATGTACGCCGACAAGGAGCGCCTTAGCACTCATATCATTTATTACTTTTCTACAGTTACTCTTATTGCAGCTCAATCATTGAGTACACTAGCGATAGATGGATTCAGTTTGTTTCACTGAAATATATTTTTGTTTTACATGGAATTTACCACTGTACTTGCATTCGCGGTTGTTGTAGATTAGTCGGAGAGGGGATATGTTTATTCGCACAGTTAGTATTTTAGGGTGGGGTGGAATAAGTGTGATGGCGCGACTAAACCGGTTTAAACACCTAGTGACACTTGTCACTGACCGTTCCAATACGATTCTTCAATGTTCTCCCTATTGTTTGTTGTTGTCTTTGTGCGTTTCTGTTTGTCTTTCTAAAGGCACATACATTTACTGTTTGTTGTTGGGGTCTGTCTTTAGTCGTGCAGCTGTTCGAGCGACTCTGGGTTTTATATCTGATGTTTCCTACATAACTCATACATTTTCGTTGGTTATAAGAATTCTGGACTTTGTACACAGAACTTAATCCAATTCCCATTGAAAAATTTCAGGATTTTATGGATCATACTTTGATTACATGACGTCATGGCAGAGAATAATAACTGAAAACCTCCACACAAACATCATGGTTGTCTACTATGAGGATCTCGTGCAGGTAATGTAAACATTTATATGTACAGTAAAACCCCGCTAATGCGACCACCAAAATGGGGCATAATTCTGGGTGGCAGAGGCAGGTGGTAGCTTAATGCAGGACGAAAGTTATGCAGAAAGCTCCTCTAGGAGCTTTCTGCATCAGTTTCGCCCTGCATTAAGCAACCACCTGCTTTAGACGACATTAGTGGCTGTTTATTAAGTGGTCGCATTAGCGGGGTTTCACTGTATATGTATAACCTCTGTAATGCGACCACTTAATTAATAAACATGGGTGTCTTTATAAACAGGTGGTTGCTTATTGCAGGAAAATGTAATGCAGAAATCTCCCCTAGGAGATTTCTGCATTACTTTTGTCCTGCATTAAGCTACTACCTGTCTCTACCAACCAGAATTGTACCTCTTTTAGGTGGTCGCATTAGCGGGGTTTACTGTATGTAGACGACTACTGGTACATTTGCAAACACATTAGACCCAGATTAGGTGGTTCCTGTAGGAGGATATGCTCTGTTTGCTTATACTATGATAAAGATATGATTCTAAAGTTTCTGATATTTCAAAAACTTACGGTCTACTATGTTTGTGGAAAAATAAAGATTTGATTCTAGTTTCTGAAATGGCAAACAAATCTAGTTTTCATTCACCGATACAAAATGCAAATGATAAATAGTTATGACGTCAAGAGTTCTTGTATAGACAGAGTTTCAGATAAGATACATACACTGTAATGCTATCAATATAAAGTAGTTTTGACGTCAGAAGTTATGACGTCAAGAGTTTCAGATAAGATACATACACTGTAATGCTATCAATAATATAACTAAGGCACTGCCTCTAACGGGAATCGACAATCAACAATTTTTTACACGTGAGCACAGAAATCCGTACTGTTTGAGATGAAGTAGAAGAAAAAAAAGATAAAGAATTTAAAGAAAGTATGTGCATTTTAAGTCTTACTTAGTACAGGAAACACCAAAGAAATGGGAGATAATTCAAAACATAATTAGAATCTCGTACATGGTACAGTGTCTACACGTTCTTAAGATGCGTGTCAAATTAACCCTTTTCTTCATAAAAACGTATTTTCAAGCACCTGGAAACAGAGTAGACCAAGAACAGATGGTTCATAAATAAAAATAATGATTATGATAATAACAATAGTGCCCAGTATCGTCAGTCATATACATACGTATGTATAGATCTCTGGTATCGTTCATCTAAGGCAATAGGTCATGAGGTCTAAACGTAAGAACATACATCTATGTATGTTAAATATAGAATAGATCTGATTCTACAGCTTCTGTCTGAGCCAAAATGTCATGTGTTCATATGTCATTATAAAAAAAAAATATTATTAATGTTTTCCAATTTCTAGAATAAACACTGTATTTTTATCAAAGGGTCAACTATCACTCATTTTTTATCATTGATTTGATAGGTTTAACTCATATCCGCGGATATGAATCTCATATCCGGTGTTTAGTCATACCGGTATAGCAATTATTTTTGGTTGCATTGACAACCAGAGTTCTAGATGGATCCAGATTCTTTTAACAATTTTGACAGAGCTCAGCATGGTACAAATGTCATGTATGTGGAGTTTGATTACATTCTGCCATGTAGTATCAGAGGATCTATCCGAGAGGTCGTTGTTGACGGACGGCCAGGACTTGGACGCTTCAGAGCTTCAGAGCTAAAATTCAATACATTCCTTGCAATCTGCTTGCAGATTGCTCCTTATAACAAAGAACGGTCATATAATGCAACACAGCCCTACCTGTTACGTCCCCACACAATCAAACCTCAATCATTGCATGTTTTCAGCGGCACTGGCATGCAAATCAAAGTCAGAAAAATATGTACATTTACTTCTCGCAAGCCGCTTCGCTCATTAGCCCAATCACTTACAATGAATATTGTTTAATATGTCTCCTTGTGTGTATTAAAAGACGTTATATCAAATGTTTGTTTGATGTAGACACCTTTTATTCACTGTAATTTGTCTATTCGAGTCAATTTCAATATGGCGGCATTTGTCAGAAAAAAGAAGAATGTCCGAGATGTGGCGGTAAAAGAAATTCTGAAAAAAATGACTGTACCACAATTTATTACCCGATTTACGGCGTCGCCGATTCAATTGCATTTCTCAGAAAATTACATGTCGATTTCGGATTTTCGGCGCTGGACAATGCTTTTCAATGAAAACTCCCGAAATAGCCGAATGGATTTTGTCAAACACGTTTTACAGGGTTAACTTTTTGTACCGTAGGTGGGAATCGACGGCGCCTTCGGCGCCCGGTTGATTCCCTATAAAGTACTATCATTCAAGGAGAAATGTTCATAGCCGAATAGCCCATCATTGTTTAACCCTTTCGCTGCCAAATTATGTCGTCTGCTAACTTTGTCTTCTGCTACAAAATTTCATTTTTTTATGTTCTTCATTTTTGTTTCAAAAACAGTAACAGTAACAAACAGTTTGGATCCTAATGAGACGCCGATTTACTCGGCGTCTCATCTGGATCCAAACTGTTTTCATAGGTAATCACAGATCCGGCATTGGCAGCGAAAGGGTTAAGTGAAACATCAGTATGAAATGCTTGAACTATCAAATTACACTTAGGTCAGAAGTTTTTTCCATGAACGATGTATTTAAAACAATTACAGACAGGCTGATTTTGCCATAAGTCAATGACTTAATAAAGTTGGTGTCCATTTCGGTAAACTATCTTAGACCAGTATATCATTGAAAGGGTGAATCTTATTAAAACAACAATTTCTTTTCTACTTAGAACTTTTTGAATTCGATATCGGGTATACATTCAACTCAGTTGTTGAATTCTCAAAACAAATATTGACCCAAACGTTAGATAGAACTAGGCTTTTGCATAAAAATCGAATTGAGAACGTTTGTTTTTATTCTTCTGGTAAGGCCGAGCTGAAAATAACCTTGTCGTCCAATAGGTCGATTTTGGACAAAATCCCAACTTTGTATGACAAGAAACAAGTGCATGATAAGGGAAAAACATTTCCTTGTAAACATTCGGCATTTTATACTGTAGCATTGCGGAAATACATCAATATATCGTTGGATAAACCATATTTGGAAGTTATTTTTCCAACATTGCTAAGGAGTGAAGATTTATAAACTAAAATTGGCCTACTTCTTACCATATTGGACATCAAAACCATGTTTAATCCTTCGCTTGCTATTCACGTCAATATACCTACCTGTAAATAGTGAAGACCCAGATGAGACAGCTCCTGCAGGAGCTGTCTCATCAGGGTCTGCACTATTTACAAGTTGATTGTGCAACCAGTGCACTCCACAGCAGTGCTTTCACAGCGAAATACTTGTACACAGTGAAGATATATATATAAATACACAACAGGGCATTGGTAAATAAGGAGAAATGTACTTTAAATTCAGCAAGAGAAGGGTTAAGATATAAAAAAAATAATGCGCAGTATTTACAGTTTGTATCATGCGCCATTTTTCTTTCACGAAGACGTATTTCTGTCAGGGTTCTAGCGTCGATGTCACCTTATAACAATTTGTGAAACTAAAATGGTAGGACGAGAAGGTTGTAGAATTATGTCCTGGTGAAAACCTCTGGCATTAATTGGAAAATAGCAATTAGTACAGACCCTGATGAGAAGGCTCCTATATGAACCCTCTGATCTGGATTTAGACTATTTGCTTATGGCTCATGCGTGTTTACATGTTAAGACATATATTGTCAGGACTGTTTCGAAGAACTTAAGCGGATACAGCAGTTTCTAGGGCTGTGCAGAAGTGACGAATTCCTACGCCAAATAGAGCAGCGGTGCTCATACTCAAACTCGCAGAAAGACATCGAGAATGGCAAAATGCACCCGGGAATAAGGAACGAGGAGGGACAGAGTATACTCTTGAGGAAAGGTAAACTGGCCAGTCTTTGGAATGTGTGTTTTCAGTTTTGTCTTCATTCACTAATATTGTTTAACCATTTCCCTGTTCTATATTTAGTCCAATTTTCAATACCTACTGAATATTGATGGACAAACTAGTTACAATGAAATGTGGAAGGTGGAACATTGTGGCCATTTTAAAAAGTAAACACACAGATGTATTAAACTTCAAAAGAAAACAGAGCAGACCCTGATCAGACGGTTCCTATAGGAGCCGTCTGATCTGGGTCTAGTATGTTTGCAAATGCGTGAAAACACGATTATAAGAGGGAAAGGATAAACTCTCTATTCCATAAATATGCCTTTCTTCGCCTTTGAAAACAGGGTAGACCCAGATCAGACAGAAATCTAATTAATATTCATGACGTCGCTATTTCTTATATGAATATTTATAGAGTAGATGGTTAAGTTCCATGTGATTTTATCTGATCAGGATCTACTCTCTTTGTAAATGCGTACCAAATGCTCTCCCTAAAAGGTAAAATGTTAAATGAATTTTTCAACGATCGTTTTTGAAGGAAATAATGTGCTATTTCAGGTCAGCTAAAAACCGGAATTCTAGTAGAGAAGAATTTGGATACTTTTAGAGAATTTGGATACTTTTAAGCTTTCTCCTAGATACTCCTAGAAGAGGTTTCTGTATGAGTTTCACCCTGCATTATGCTGTCCCCAGTCTCCAAGACCGATACTATATTGGACAATGTCCAGTTGAAGGGAGTTTTACTGTACAACTTATTGTCTGTATCACTTGCTTTCGTTTAATCCATTACCTCAAAAGCTATTTTAGATCCAACCACTTTTGAATAAATCTACTGAAAAGGAGCATAGGAGCATTAACTAGAGAAAGGGAAATGTTTAGAATTTTGTAGTTTGAAACCAATGTGATAAATAGAGCATAAGCTCCTATAGGAGCAAATGCTCTATTTATCACAATGATTTCATAAAGTGAATTTTACAGAGGCATAGAAAGGCGTATTTATGAAGGAAAGGGTTAACCCTTTGAAACATCCCCAAATATTCACCATAAGCTTGACCTATCTGAATTATGGAATAGTTCATTTGACAATTCAGCGTTGAAACGGTTAAGTGCCAGCATTGTGGTTTATTGATGCTTCAAGTGTTAGTAGTTTTGAAACCATTGTGATAAATACAGCATTTGCTCCTGTGGAGCAAATGCTCTATTTATCACAATGGTTTCACAATGCTTCAAGTTTTAGAGTGCTGGTTTGCTGAATTTATTTACAAAACAATACACGGGGTGTCAAACAGTGTTTATCCCGATCAGACGCCGAGTTACTCGTCATCTCATATGGATCCAAACTGCTTGCATTTGATGTCACATACTTTTTTTCCATGTCGCAGAATAGTTAAACTTCCTTTCAAAATCGGATAATGGGTATCTTAATGATACTCTGAGTTACTTTTCGTCTCATCTGGATCAAGACTGTTTGGACAGAGTCGCCTTTTAGCAGCAAAAGAAGAAAGAAGTGAATACAATAGTACGATGTTATTCCCTGTTTATAACATAACCACATTAAATCATTATTTTATAATAGGCTATTTTTAGATTCAACCTATTTGAATTAATTTACCGAAAAGGAACATTTACTAACAAAAATGAAAATTTTAAAATTGTGTAGTTTTAAAACCAATTATGATAAATAACAATTATCACAATGGTTTCAAAATGTGACATTTACAGAGGCGTCAAAAGGCGTCAATATAAGGGAATGGGTTAAACGCAAATTGAAATACAGTAAAACCTCTCTATAACGACCACTAAATTACATCAAGTATTTTGTGTTAAAGGCAGGTGGCTGTTTAAAGCAGCCACCTGTCCTAAATACTGTAATACAATACATAGACGACAAGTCGGAAATCTACTTCATAGCTTTAATATACAGTTCTCTAGTTCCTAAACATCTTCTCTAAGCTCTTTCTCTCTCTCTCCCCCCAAATATACAAAATCTCATGCTATTTATACATATCTGAAAAACATTAACAGCTACGACTGACAGCCATGAACTCTTAGAACACATACATGTGACATATGATAATTTATCTAGCTAACACACCTATGTCACTGTCTTCCCAAATCATGCAATGCACTCAAATCTTTAGCTTGCACACTCAAACCCTTAACATGCTAACTATCATTCTGAACCAGCATAATAACCTCTTAACCTTTATCCTGTTAACACCCCGGCATTACAATACCATCTAATTAACACAATTTAGTGGCCATTATAGAGAGATTTTACTGTATTGTTAACAAACGAGTTTTAACCCATTTCAGTGCCATGAAGACTGGTCTGTGATATCATATGCAAATAGTTTGGATCCAGATGAGGCGTCGAGTTACTTAGCGTCTCATCATGATCCAAACTGTTTGTCAGTCTGTTTTTCTTTTTATAAAGAAATTGAACAAACACCCATTCTAAAACTTGAGGTAGGAGACAATGTGTCCAGCACTGACATGCTTAATCTTCATTTCAGGAAAGGTAGGAGATTGGAAGAGACATTTTACCAAAAAGGAAAGCGATGCATTTGACAGGATTTGTCAGGATCGACTGAAACAGTCATTTTTTAATTTTAGATACGATGCTCCTTAAACATATACTCTATGAATTTTCAGGCTGGAAATAATGGCATCATAACTATTAATTTTAAAAAACCCAAATATTATAATGGCACTATGAACAAAATAGTTTAATCGTTACTAAAAGCAAACAGAACAGACACTGATCAGACGGCTTCCGTAAAAGCCGTCTAATCTGGGTCTACTCCGTTTGCAAATGCGTAGAAATGCGTTTGTATTCAGTAAAAGGTTAAACCTTTCCACGTTGATTTTTGAAAGTGGCACAGTCCATCAGTGTCTAACTGAAGAGTTCATTCACTATGGTGATGGCAGAACTGATAGAGAGGAAAGGTATTGTGTATTTTGTTACACACATGACGTAGAGGATGAGTATCATTTTGTTTTGGTATGTAGTCTTTATGTTGAATTGAGAAAGAAGTATATAAAACGTTGCTATTACCAAAAACCAAGTGCGTATAAATATGTAGAATTGATGAAGTCAAATAATTTCAAAACTATACAAAATCTATCAAAATATGTTAATGAGGCGTTCACTATGCGGAACGCTGCGTTAAACTATCTTGATTGACATGACATGGGATTGTTAAGTGTTTATATACATGTATATGTTTATATTATAGAGAGAGAGAGAGTGAGAAGGTTATTTATATATACTAGATATCGTTTCATATCTTCTTATATATTTATAAGGGTTAAACCTCCTATTCGTAATTTTTGAAAGAATTATAATTGAATTTGATTTATCATTGTGTACACGTCTACGTGTGTATTGTATGTGCGCGTGTGTGTGTGGGGGGGGTGTATATGTGTTTTTTGCGTATGCTATCAGAGCGTGTGTTCGAGTGACCATTATATTGGAAAATGTATATCTGTTGAGTGTAACGAGGAACATGTAGTTCAAGTTACTGGAAATTGAATAAAGAATCTTGAATCTTGAACTATGGAATGTTAAATTTTCTACAGGATTTTGAATGACAAATAGTGCAGACCGAGATCAGATGGCTCATCTAGATGTCATCTGATATTAATCTACACTGTTTGCAAATGTCAGTGCACGGGCGGACCCCATTCATAGGAACAATTTCAATGCTTTGCATAACTATTCAAAATACAGCCAAATTTCGATTATTCAAAATTTTAGTATAGAAGAATTTCAAGCTGGTGGCTGCTTAATACATGGTGAAAGTCATGCAGAAAGCTCCTAGAAGAGCTTTCTGCATGACTTTCACCGTGCATTAAGCTGCCACCTGTCTTAAAGATCGATAATGATACGTTTTTTTATTGTTCGAATAATCGAGATTGTATTATATTCAAGATGTATTGAATTTCAAACTGTTTGAATCCTGGTGGGATGCCGAAATACTCGTAGCTAATTAGCTCATAATCTCCCATAATCCAATATAGGGACATAGGCAAACCGTGTAGAACCAGATCAGAGGGTTCCTGAAGGAGCCCTCTGATCATGGTCTGCATTGTTTGCCTTACCAATCAATTCCAATGGATTTCATCAGACTATTCAGGTGAACTTCGATATATCGAACTCGGATAACTTGAAATTCTGGATACATGTAACTCGAAGTAAATGTTCAGTCCTTCTAAAATTTACCAAACAAATATTTAATTCTAATATTTAAATGTATCTCTACGGATATCTAGAAACATAATTGACAGCTAAATGGAGGCTGAAAGTATTGTTGCCATCTCCTACCTGCATTAAGCTGTGAACTGTGGAAATTGTCCAGATCTTCGGATGACTCGATATTCTGTTATCTCGAAGTAATTTGCACAGTCACTTGAAGTTCGAATGTAATTGTATTTCCTTTTCAAGAACCCATTACGTGAAAATGGATGAGTTCAGGGTTTCAAATAGAACGAGTTCACCTATGGAATATTTGAGTTAAAAGTTCAATTGATTTCGAGATTGAATGATTTTACTCGTGGAATGTGTGAGTTAAAGGGTTAATCAATTTTCATTCTGAACAAGTTTACCTGTGGAATATGGAAATTAAATCGTATATGTATCTAGATCCAAACTGACCAAAGGTTTGAAATCATCCATGGAAACTAAATCTTCCTCTCGCTATGTATAATACATTTGAACATATCTAAACAAAAAAAGTGTAGTAAATTAACTCTGATACGATTAGATCATTGGAAAGCAAAATCAGCAATGAGAAAATTGCAGACTCGGTTTAATTGTCTGTTCATGAGCAATAATTAAAAGTGCAAAACTGCTCACGCCCCCTAGCACCGGCTTAAGCGGTATTCAATTTTCAAAACTAAAAGCACTGAGATTAGAAGGGTTTATATATATTTGTGGGCAGGTGACAGCTTAATGTAAAGTGATAGTCATGCATAAGGCTCCTTTTCACACTGCATTAAGCTGTCGTCTTAATTGGCATTGAAACCGCTTTGAACGTCTGGTTTAGAGAGAGGAGCTTAATGTGTTAGGATTCTTTGGTCTGAGTGCATTCATACTCCATTCTGATGCATTGCAAGTAATGAACTGTTTAACTCTTTCCCTGTTGAATATTCATGTAGGAAATAATGACATCATGAACATTATTAAGATTATTTTTTATAATGAACACAGGACATTTTGATTCCGACAGAAGTTCTAGAATCAGATCTATATTACAACATAAGCAAACAGAGCAGACCAAGATCAGACGGCTCCTATAGGAGCCGTCTGATCTGGGTCTACTCTATTTCCAGATGCGTCAAAATGCGCTTACATAAGGGAATTGGTTAAACAGCCACCTATTAAATAAACATAGAGTTTGAAAGCATGCGCCTACTTCATATTTGTTCCATAAATATACGCCTTTATGCGCCTTTGCACACATCTAGTATTCCAAGACCAGACGGCTCTAACAGGAGCTGTTCTGTTTGCTTGAATGGATATTGAACAGGTAAGGAGTTAAGACCGTTATTTATTTATTTAATTTATTTTTGTGTATGTGTGGGGGTCGCTTTACACATAATTCCATGAATGTAAGAAACAATGAGTAAGTGAGTTGGGTTTTACGGCACTGCGACTCTGAATAGGTCATATAGCGATGAGATGATAAAGAGGGATTATTTCAGGAAGATGTTTCGGCTAATATTAATCGCTGCAAAGCCACCGACCTGCCTTCAAAACCACCGACCTGCCTTCCTTTAGTTCTTGGCAGAGGGGATATTCTCCGTCAAATAAACAAAAACATCCCCTGTGACAATTAAGCCCCGTTACCACTTCAAGGTAGGAATGTCTCTGAGGTAAGAAATAATGACAACATGAATAAAGTTAAAACAGGTCCAGGTAAGACACTTTAATTAAAACATGATTTATTTCTCACCCAAACCCTATGTTGTGACATCTCTTAGACTCGTCTCTTAGAAGGCACGCTTCTAAAGCGTGGTCACAAAATAGAGTTTGATGGATAATGAGGATTTAGTACAGTAAAACCTCTCTATAACGACCATTAAATTACATCAAGTATTTTGGGTTAAAGACATGTGGATGCTTAAAGCAAGGTGAAAGTAAAACAGAACGCTCCTATAGGAGCGTTCTGTTTTACTTTCACATTGCTTTAAGCAATCACCTGCAAAAAAACCAACTAATTAACACAATTTAGTGGTCGTTATAGAGAGGGAGAAATGGGGATTTTAGTACTTGTGTACGGACGTTTAACTGTTGATCGGTATTTTTTTTTCTAATGACTTATTAACATAGAATATCATCTGTAGAATCTAACCTCTATAATAACATCAGCAATCACAACAGTCCAAGATCAATCGGCTTCTTCTGTCCTGTATGAGTCCTCTGATATGGATCTATTCTGTTTGCAAAGGCGTAAAAAGGCGCGTCCATGGAGTGTTATTGTAATAATAGTGTAGACATTGTGTGTAATGGATGAAAATGAAAGAACAGCGAACTGATTCCATTAAATACTGTATTTGTTACAATAGCATTCATGTACAATTGTTCTTTTTTATTTTCCCGACAAACACATATGTTAACCTTTAACTTGCTTTGCGTCACCAACCTGGTACAGTAAAACCTCTATATAACGGTCACTAAAGTATACATCAAGTATTTTGTGTTAAAGGCAGGTGGCTGCTTAAAGCAAAATGAAAACATAACAGAACACTTCTATAGGGGCGTTCTGTTTTACTTTCACCTTGCTTTAAGCGGCCACCTGCTCTAGATACCAATTAATTAACACAATTTAGTGAAAATTTAGAGAGATTTTACTGTATTTGCAAACACACTGGATCCAGATGAGACGCCGAGTAAAACGGCGTCTCATCGTGATCCAAACTGTTTGAAACTTTGTTTACCCTTTCGGCGCCACATTTCTAATTGTCGTCTGCAATCCGAGTTTGTCAAATCATTCAGTAAAATCAGGAAATAAGATTAATAAATGTAAATTTCAAAGGAGTAAAACACAGATATATAGAAATACACTTTGAGACAAAACGTGAAGTCCCTGATCAAACGCCGTCTTGAAAAGGCCGCGTCTGGTCTGGGATTGCACTATTTGTTGTGATGCATTTATGCGGCATTGACAGTGAAAGGGTTAACAGTTTTAACGAGTAGAAAAGCTTGAGATACGTTTAGCAGATCATAGTTTGAGCAGCAGTATGAAAACGTCAAAATAATGTTTGTATACTATAGAACCTGTCTTAAGCGGTCATCAAAAAGGAGTCCAATTATGGGTGTTTGAGACAGGTGGTAGCTTAATGCAGGGTACATCTAATATAGAAAGATCCTATATAGGAGCTTTCTGTATTACTTTTGCCCTGCATTAAGCAACCACCTGCTTTTTAAGACTCATGTGTTCAATAAATGAATGGTCGCTTAAGGCAGGTTATACTGTAAATCAGTCATGCCGATCATTTCCAGCGATCTCGTCCAAGCTGGGTGCGAGACTAGATCTACAGTACTCCTTGGGTTTCGTGAAAAATATTGTTATCCCATTCCCTCATATTCTTTTCGGTAGATCTGTTGAAATAGGTGGTGTCTAACAATAGCCTTTAAGGGAATAGTCTAAAATAGCCTATAAGGGAATGGGTCAATACCAGGATGTACCCAGCAGTTTTACAGCTGACAGTGTGGACCATGATCAGATAACTCTTTAGTGGTTCCTCTAATCTTGGTACAGCTGGCAGTGTAGGCCATGATCAGATAGCTCTTCAGTGGTTCATCTAATGTACCCAGCAGCTTTACAGCTGGTAGTGCAGACCATGATCAGATAGCTTTTCAGTGGTTCCTCTAATCTTGGTCTATACCATCTGCTAACGCCCCTGTTTTCAAAACGCTTGACATGAATGATTTCAACATGAAAGGAAAACACAATAAAACATTTATATGCTATTCAGTAACGTGTCACATATAATTCTGTTTACTACTCTTGTCGCTGTAACCATGTAACGTGACCTCTGTTAACTCATTCCCTCCTAGTGACGCATTTTTGCGTCTCTGTAAAAGTCACTTTTCTGAAACCATTGTGATAAATAGAGCATTTGCTCCCATGGAGCAAATGCTCTATTTATCACAATTATTTCAAAACTGCACATTTCTAAATTTCACCTTTTCCATAGTTAATGCTCCTTTTCGGTAGATTTATTCAAAGAGGTTGGGTCTAATAATAGTACTAGGAGAGAATGAGTTACAGGTCAAAGTTTAAGTTTTACCCAATCGACAAAATGATTACCACAAAACAAACAAAAATCACCTTCGACTAAAACACCGTCGACCTTATCAACTCAGTAGACGGTTCAAAACTGTCGTCTACAAAATGTTCTGTCGTTTAAAGGTTATCACAATAATTTATGTCTATAACAACTTAAACATATTTTAATTATTATCACTAACACAGGGGATAATAAAAAGATAAATAAATATCACACTTCAGTAGAACCTGATTTTTATAGAACATGGGAGTGTTAAAAAGTAGGTGGTTGCTTAACTCAGGTCAAATCTGTGACTACCTATGCAAACAGTTTGGATTCAGATGAGACACCGAATAACACGACATCTCATCAGGAGCCAAACTGTTTGTTACTGTGAATGTTTCTTGAAGCAAACATGAAGAAAACTAAAAATGGAAATTTGTAGCAGAGGATAACATTTACAGACGACACAATTTGACAGCGAAAGAGTTAACCCTTTTACTGCCAAACTGTCGTCTGCTAACTTTGTCGTCTGCTATAAATTTTCATTGTTTTCTTCATTTTTGTTTCAAAAACATAGTAACAGTAACAAATAGTTTGGATCCTAATCAGACGCCGAGTTACTCGGCGTCTCATCTGGATCCAAACTGTTTGCATAGGTAATCACAGATCCGGCATTGGCAGCGAAAGGGTTAATGTTCCTATAGTAACACTTTGCATTTGACCTGCATTAAGCTACCACTTGCCTTTCAGAACCAGATTTAGACCTCTATTTTGTGACGGTTTGCTGACAGGTTCTACTGTACAACACTTTAAACAGTAATATAGTTTAATTATTATTACTAACACTAAGTAGAAATAAATAAATAAATATCACACTACAGTAGAACCTGTCTTATTTTATTGAACATGGGAGTGTTAAAAAGTAGGTGGCTGCTTAATGCTCCTATAGTAATGCACTAAATGTAACCTGCATTCAACTACCACCTGCCTTACAGACATAATACACAATAAGACATATTTTGTAATGGTCGCTTGAGACAGGTTCTACTGATTAACATCTTAAAACATAATATATTTTAATTATTTTCACACACACTTAGCATAAATAAATAAATATCACACAACAGCAGCACCTGCCAAAAGCGACCATTCAGTTAATGAACACGGAATTGTTAAAAGCAGATGCTTGCTTAATGTTCCTTTATATACATTATATACGTGAGCTTTCTGCCTTATCTGATGCCTGTATTAAGCTACCAGGTGCCTTTCAGATCCATAATTAGACCTCATTTGTGATGGCCACTTATAACACGTTGAAAAGTAATATGCTTAACTATCACCATCACCGAGCAAAAAAAATAAATAGATAAATAAATAGAAAAATATCACACAAAATCAAACTTGGTTATTATCAATAAATAGAGATTGGTGGAGAAATCGGGTATGCCACACTTTCATCTTTCGCTTTATCTTGTATAAATTAATGTGCACTGTTCAATGTTTTGCAGGACGACATTTGCTAACACTAAGCGACATGCAGTGTCTGTATCAGCGGGTGTTGTATCAGCGGGATTCTGCTGTCCAGATGTTGGTGTCCGAGGGAGTGTTGTTGTCAAACGGGGCATCCCTATATGCTTGGTACCTCTGGTAACTCCAGTTCCAATGCCGGAGGGAGCACCGTAGTGGAACAGGGCATCCCTCTACGGTATAATACCCCGCTGGTACATTGGGAGTCTTGCTGGCATGACTTGCTACCCTGCCCTCAACCAGTGCCAGGGATTCCTGTTAAGCTAACCCAGTTCTCTTATTTTTGCTTACCAGTGAACTGGGTCGTGTAATATATGGGCAGCGGGCAAATTAAGCCTGTACGGTCTAATGCAGCATCGTGTGTCTCAATCAGTCTCGATTTGTCCGATGTGATTCCTTTGCCATTGCAGCCGGTAGGCTATGTTGTAGGAACAGTATACGGGATACCTTCTTTAGCTCTACTTTGGCAGGGCTTTTGGGGTTCCCATAATAAGACATTTTATTCTGTAATTAAATTTTGGATATACCCTGTTACAACTCTATCAACCTTTCGCTTGCTAATCGCGTCAATAAACCTACCTGTAAATAGTGCAGGAGCTGTCTAATCAGGGTCTGCACTATTTACAAATTCATTGTGCAACCAGTACACCCAACAGCAGCGACTGCACAGCGAAGTACTTGTACACAGTGAATATATATGTAATTATACCACAGGGCATGGGTAAAGAAGGAGAAATGCGTTTTAAAATTCAGCAAGCGAAGGATTAAAATATGATCCGCTGTGTACTTCCTCACTGACATAGCGGGTAGAATAGTGTTTGACTGGAGGGGTTGCATAGTTCGCATACTATATAAATGTGGTATAATAATAATAATAATAATATCTGCCGATCTCGTCCATACTGCTTGACTGAGGTGCACAAAATATTGCCAATATTTGTCTATTGCATATCATGTTGGAAAAGCAGGTCAAATGGTGTAGTCTCAGTAATGGTCATATACAAAGGTCATGACCATTACAAAAAGTGGTAATTAACGTTCCGTCTTTAAATCTGGCCGTTATAAATGCTTTCCAAGAACTCACATAGTGTTGTAAGAGTTTGTCCAGCTTTGCTATCCCTTAACTTCTCCACACTAATATCACCCCGTAAAAACTCAACAAACCTGATACGTTCGTAAAATGTCTCTGTACCATGCAAAAATATCTTGAATTTCCTGGTCGGAGGTTGAATACTTGTAATCACGTCTTCATCGAACTTTAGTCTCTCCCCACAGCATTTTATAAGGATATCCTTTACGGCCTTTATGGAAACAGTTTTGTTTTTAAATGTGTGAAAAACACCACCATCCTCATCAAAAAACAACCCTTCCAGACTTGTGAAGCCTAATATGTAACTCGTCTTCTGTTTAGGGTCATTGCCACGTTCGTCTTTCGCTTTATCCAGTATAAAGTAATGATCCTTTTGCAGTTTTTGACAGAATTTGCCAAACCCTCTGTGTTTGTCCTTTCCGCCCATATTGACGAACTGAATACTGCGATTCATTGTTTTTTCTTGTCTCATATATGTCGCTAAAGCCTCAAGAAATTGTAGATCACTTGGGCCCTCAACGAAAATTGTCTTTTCTGCGAAGCAAAGATTTGCAAAGTCATGAACAGAAACCGTGCCGGGTATAGCAGACATCATGGCTTCGTCCTTGGCCAGCTCTTTTCCTGTCGTGATCCTATTCACATTGTTGTCTTTTCTCAGGAAAAACATTCTGTGTATAAATTCTGGGTTTATAAAGCTTGGGCTGTGAGTTGATATGATGACGACTTTGTCAATATCTTTGGAAGACATTAACATGCGAAGTCTTTCTATCATCTGTACATGCATTCCTGTTCCTGGGTCTTCAAGACAAATTGTGTGGAATTTGTCCTGGGCCAATAGTATTGAACATATTTTGGCTTCAAGGAATCCTTCAGATTGCTTCAGTATAGGATCTTTATCGTTTACTAATATTCCGTCTGGTTCCAACTTGTACTCACCTCCCTTGTAGTTAGTGATAAAGCCAAAAAACCTTTTCTCATCTTTTTTTACCCTTTCGCTTAGTTTATTTGCATCACTCTTTTTCAAATACCATTTTATAATTTCTGCTCTGTCACTGGCCTCTCTGTAGTTTTCCTTTCTTTTCTTGATATTTTTACTCTTACTCCACTGCAGTGGACCAATCCCTCGCATTGCAAATGTAAACCCAACACAGTTCAGGTGCTCTTTCAACAGGTCTTCACCTCTTTTATGGCTAGTGTATTTCTTTGCCAAGGGTGTAAATTCATCCAACCAATTTTCCTTCTCCATAGCTTCGGTTGTAAATACGCATAAATCAGTTTCAGGCCAACTACGATAGTCAGACAAGCTGGTTACTGGTTTAATTTCATTATCTTCATACACATAATGATCTATTCCAAGGTCTGTCACTTGTGAACTCTTGTCTAATATCACACATCCTTTTACAAATTCGTTCTTATTTCCGGCTTTATGTATGTAAAAAGATATGCAGGAACACCCATCCTTGGATTTGTATTTGCATACGACAACTGAATCTTCTTTTTCGGTGCATATGGACGAAATCGAAGAATTTATTTCTAAACTAAGGCACCGTCGAATAGCTTCAAATAAGCTTGATTTACCAGATTGGTTTTCTCCAATAAGAGAGTATGCACCGTTTTCTTCAAATGTCAAAGTTATTTCCTCTTCGAATTTTACAAAGTTTTTCAACGTCAGCTCACGCAGGATAAATCGCTGAAGTAGAAGGTAGACCAGGAATTGGATTCCTCTGTTCTAACTCATCTTAACTATTTTATATATACGTCCCTTCCCAAATAAGTGATGATTGTAAAAAATGAAAAGGTGTACAGTAATACAATGTGAAACAAATACAAAGTTTATTTAATGTGGACGCACATCAGTTGACTCATATTTTACCAGCAGCGAGCTACGTTCATGAATTTGGTAGAGGTCAAAATATAACAAATATCATAAAAGAATTATGTAAATAACATTCGTTTTTGCAGAAGCACTGAAGCGCTGCCCAATATTAAGAATCAATAAAAAAAAAACTAGTATTCATTTCAAAACTGAATAAACATAAAAGCTACCGCATTATGAAACCTACTTATCCCGTTAGAACTGAGAATATTTCAAGCACAAAATCATTGCATGCTTAATATCTAAATAGCATTACTTTTTCAATTCATTTACAGAGCCCTGATCACGGCGTCAAACAGTTTGGATCCTGATGAGACAGCAACACTGATTTACTCATCGTTTCAAATTCTTCACCAGGACTGAATGAGTTAACCATTTTACGAATGGATATTTAACCCTTTCACCGCAAATGTCGCATAAATGCACAACGACAAATTGTGCAGCCCAGATCAGACGCCGCCTTGAAAAGTTGGTGTCTGATCAGGGACTTCACTTTTTGTCCCAAACTCTATTTCTATAGAGAAACATTTGAGAACATCCCCAAATATTTACCACAGTCAGCAGCGGTATCGGCATTGGCATAAATGACAAATCTCATATAGAACAGCCACGACAACACAAACTCGGCGTCTGTCCAGTACCGACACTGGTAATTTCAGTTTGACAAAACAATAAAGCATTGTTGAGTGTCAACAATTATAAGACCTGATAGTATGTACCTATCTTTACGAGGCAGATGATTTTGATCCACACTGTTTGAAAAACATGGTTTGCACAGGTCTAAATGACAGAAAAAATTAATTAGGATATAATAAGAAATAGCGCAATACCAGGAACGGACATACTGACTGTGGGATTGAATTCACCAACACTGTCATAATCGGAATTCATTAACCCTTTCGGCGCCTTGAAAAGGCGGCGTCTGATCTGGGAATGCACTGTTTGACGGGCAAAGACAAAATGAGCTGTATAACAATATACTCGAAATGTCTAGATTTAACTGCACGAACAGACGATTATAAAGAGTGACCGCAACATAGGCGTTGGTGGAGAAATGACGGGAGTAGTATTTGAACAATATCTGACCACGTTGACGAGTGGGGCCAAAATTAGCTCATGATAAACGTTTAAGTATGAATAGTGACATCACGACTCTATGTATTAACCCTTCTCTTGCTGAATTTTAAAATACATTTCTCCTTCTTTATCCATGTCCTGTTGTATAATTACATATATATATATATTCACTGTGTACACGTATATCGCTGTGCAATCACTGCTGTGGAGTGCACTGGTTGCACAATCAACTTGTAAATAGTGCAGACCCTGATGAGACAGCTCCTGCAGGAACTGTCTCATCTGAGTATTCACTATGTACAGGTACGTATATTGACGTGAATAGCAAGCGAAGGATTAATATCCGAACTGTTTACGGCCAACGACAAAACAATGGATTTGGGTACAGAAGAGCTTTCTGGAGATATTAGTTCTACTGATATTTAGTCACGTTTTCAATGTATTTAGTACTAATACACGATTGGATTATAAACCATACAAGACATTCATTCAGGCGCACCTTTTTGTAAAGTCTAAAATAAGTCTTCACACTCCAAAATATGCTCGGGCGACTCAAGAAGTTATGGATATCTGATATTTTGAAGAAATTCGTGGGATTCGTTTTCCTCAGCCATATCAGAGCACGTTGTCAAGTTAAATTCACTGCATAGACACGTTGAGCTATTTTATCATGTTACCATTCCTTTATGAAATAAGGGAAACGTTTGAAAGAAGTGTTTATTTATATAAGGAGGGCGATAGTTTAATATTTTCCTTTGATTAGCAATGTCTAAACGATGTTTCTGTGGACGATGCTTGCAAGCTTTTAACAGAAATATTTCTTCTTTTTGTAAATGTGTGCATACCATCTCGAAGCATTACGGTATGATACGACGAGAAACCTTGATTTGGTTCTGAGTTTCGAAAATATTGCAGAGGCTACAATCAACAAAACTAAGCACGCGAGGTTGCAGTTACAGTAACAGTCTAATAATAACTACAGTAAAACCTCGATTATTCGAAATTTCGGTATAGAAGAATTTAGACCCTTTTAGGCAGGTGGCTGCTTAATGCATGGTGAAAGTCATGCAGAAAGCTCCTAGAGGAGCTTATTGCATGACTTTCACCATGCATTAAGCTGCCACCTGTCTTAAAGAGCGATGATAATACGTATTTTAGTGTTTGGATAATCGAAGTTTTACTGTATTATAAAGAATACCTTTCCTTCCCCACCATCGCCTTCACGACTTTCACAATGCTTGGTCCCACCGTCCTCGTGTATATGACTAGTGTCGGTGTCCTGGTCGTCAATTTCCATTTCCTTTTCCATTTTCCTCTAGATAATGATTATCGAAAAGAAAAGATCGAAATGAAACGTTACCATACGTTCAGTTGACTCAGTAGACACCAAGTGAAACCCCTTTATCCTCAAACTCTCGAGATCCCGTAGATAAGGCATATGCAAACAGTCCAGACCCAGACCAAAGATCATTGGATTTTACCAGTACAACAAAACCTCTCTAAAACGAAATTCTGGTAGAGAAGAATTTAGATACTTTTAGGTAGGTGGCTGCTTAATGTTGCGTGAAAGTCATGCATAGCGTCCTAAATGAGCTATCTGCATAACTTTCACCTTGCATTAAGCTGTCACCTGGCTCCAAGACGGATTATATTAATACTAAACTAAACGTCCGGTTTAGAGGGGTTTTGCTGTATATTTTTTGTTTTCAATGTTGCTCTCTGTATGATGAATGAATGAGTTTAAAGCTCTTTTTTTGGACTAGTGTACCGTACCGTACACAATATGGGACTTACTAAGTTAACCCTTTCCCTGTTGCATATTTATGTAAGAAATAATGACGTCATGAATATTATTCAGATTATTTTTTTATAATGGCATACGAACACATGATATTTTGGCTCGGACAGAAGCTGCAGAATCAGATCTGTATTACACCATAAGAAAACAGAGCAGACCCTGATCAGACGGCTCCTATAGGAGCCGTCTGATCTGGGTCTACTCTGTTTGCAGATGCGTAAAATGAGCTTACATGAGGGGAATGGCTAAAACCGCCGCTTATTTACTTATTTGATAGTATTATAACCCTTTACTCCATAAATATTCATGTAAGATATAATGGCTATATGAATATTGTTTAAATCAATTTTAACCATTGCAAAATGAACACAGGAAGTTTTGGCCATGGAAAAAACTGTCGAATCCTATTCATAGTATATCATAAGCAAACAGAGCAGACCCTGGTCGAATAATGTCTGATAGGAGCCGTCTGATCTGGGTCTACTCTGTCTGCAAAACGATAGAAAGGCGTCTCTCCGTAGTAAAAGGTTCTGTGGAAAACAGTAATTTGTTATTTGTTACGTTATTCTTATGTACACTAACTGAAAGAAATAAAACAAAAACTGTACCTGTCAATTTCTAGCACTCCATAATAGTCATACCACCGGAGCTAACTCGTGTTGCTGTGCACCTGAAGCAAATCCCCTACCGTAGTGCAGTAAACCCCTTTCAAACCGGAAGTTAGAAATTAGAATGAGTATCAGTACCGGTTCTTTTAAGACAGACAGCAGCTTAATGGGTGTTAAAAACTATGACTTACACCCTGCATTAAACAGCCACTTGCCTAAAATGACATACTTTGTTCTTTATACAATTCCGGTTTAAATATAATTATATATCTTCCAGTATCAACTCAACGCATACATCCAGGAGAGCTATGTTTACATGCTGAAGGATCAATAAACTAACTATCCGTTTTTCCAGGATCGACCAGTCATACTTTCTGCTGCTTTATCAAAGAATGAATCGATTATACGCACACGGAACTCTCATGGTAACACGCTGAGCAAACATACTCTGCAAGCCAGTTCCAGGTGTAGGCAAACATGTATGAATGAGTTGCATTGCGTTGGAACTTTACCGAATTGTCTCTGATTAACTTTTTTGTTTTGAATACAGTTGAACTTCGATTTGTCGAACTCGAATAACCCGAATGTCAGATAACTCAAAATTAAGGTCCGATCCTTGTTTTTAAATGAATCACGACGCATATCTAGACACACGCGTGACAGCTTAATGCAGGCCGAAAGAAATGCTGAAAGCTCCTACAGGAGTGTTCAGCATTACATTAGAACATCATTAAGCAGTGGACTTAAGAATAAGTTCAGATTAGAAATATGATGACCCGAACCTCTGTTATCTCGAAGTAATTCATATTGCCACTTGAAGTTCGGGATATACAGGGTATATATATCGGAAATTTCGGTTCAGGTGCAGATCCATAAAGGAAACCCATTACCCTTCTTATGATGAAAAAGGTACATTGCACAAATGTATGTGAATATTCAGGTAAGAAAGTACATTGTACAAATGTATGTGAATATTCAGGTAAGAAAGTACATTGTACAAATGTATGTGAATATTCAGGTAAGAAAGTACAAATGTATGTGAATATTCAGGTAAGAAATATTCAAATGTATGTGAATATTCAGGTAAGAAATAATGACATGATTTTTTACAAGAAATATTATTTTTTATAACAGGACATAGACACAGGACCCTTTAGCTATGGTACAAACTATAGAATTGTATCTATATTATATCATAAGCAAACAGAGCAGACCCTGGTAGGACGGCTCAGAGTATATATACTTGAAATTCATAGAGCAACAGGGTTTGGTATATTTGGTTTCCGAGTTACCCGGCGCCTCAGTAGGATCTAAACTCTGTGCATTAAAAGTTACACAGTTTTCAGGTTACCTAATATGGAATATACACTGTCGGTAAATTTCATATGGGACGAGAGCGAAGAAGGTACATTAACAAGAAGGTACATTAACAATGTTTATTGTAAGTGATTGGACTAATGAAATTACGAGCAAGCCGCAAAGCGGCTTGCGAGAAGTATAAATGTACATATTTTTCTAACTTCGACTTGCATGTCAGTGCCGCTGAAAACATGCAAAGATTGAGGTTCGATTGTGTAGGGACGTAACAGGTAGGGTTATGTTACATTATATGACGGTTCTTTGTTATAACGAGCAATCTGCAAGCAGATTCCAAGGAATATACTGAATTTTAGCTCTGAATATGCTCAGATGAGCTTTTGTGATCGTCCGAGTCCTGACCGTCCGTCAACAACATCTCGGATACATCCTCTGATACTACATGGCAGAATGTAATCAAACTCCACATACACGATATTTGTATCATGCTTAGCTCTGTCAAAATTGTTCAAAGAATCTGGATCCATCTAGAACCGGTTGTCATGCAACCAAAAATAATCGCTATATCGGTATGACTAAACACCGGATATGAGATTCATATCCGCGGATATGAGTTAAACCTTTCAAAACAATGATAAAAATTGAGTGATAGTTGACCCTTTGATAAAAATACAGTGTTTATTCTAGAAATTGGAAAATAGGGGTGACGGTAGTCTCGTCAATAAACTGTAAGACAGCATGCTAATTTTATAATGGTTGCCTTCTCACGGTGTACTCTGCTTGGATATGTTAAATCCGAAAGTAGCTTGATGTCACCATTTAGAGTACACAAATGTGAATTTGGGCGGAGGTGGGGTTCGCGATGGGGTTTGCCCCTGTCCAAAAAAGGGGGGTTTAAAAAAATCGGGGGGGGGGGGGGGGCTGAAACGATATCGAAGAGAAAATACATACTTCACAGTAAAGTAAAAAACACTGGAATGATGACAATATTATTTTGTAAAATAAAATTGAAGGGCCATGGCCACCTTTTGTATTTATATTTGTTCAGAATTGAGAGCTACAGAACTCTGAACAATGTGAACATCTGCTTGTGAAGTATATTCAGTGTATTTTGAAGGAGTTGTACTCGATTGAGCCTTCTCCATATTCCCTGGTTTTAAAAAGAAACCTGTAATTCTCTCCTTTTCCGAAATGATTCCAGTCTAAAAACCTCTTAACAAATTACATGCTGAGCTGAAAAATAGTTATGAATATCAAAATCTTAAGTTAGCTTGTGCTCCAAACTGGCAATTTCCATAAATGCTGTCAGTGTAGTTTAATGGAAGAACACCTCCTCGGCTTAGCCATAGAGGGAGTCTTGGTTCAAATCCTAGCACTGCCTATTGGAAATGCTTTTTGGAATCAGTAAGTGCTATAGACAACCTTTAAACAGAAAAAATAATTGTCCCAAACAAAATTTATGATACTATGTGCACTTTTTGTGTCAATTGCTTTAGCAGGATGACAGATAGGGATTATGTTTAGTATGGCATCTTTTTTGGGGTCACATTTCTGCTGACAGGTGACACATGATCCTTTCAATGCTTCTGTTGTAAATATTCCTGTCATATTTCTCACGTCCTTGCCCATGTG